>CP139501.1:311962786-313162786 GCA_021014915.2 Artemisia tridentata subsp. tridentata | reverse complement strand
TTTAGAAGAAACAAGAAATGGATGTACAAGATGTTCAAACAAATGTTGCTGCAAAGTTGACCATGATCAAACCCAATGAGTTTGAGTTATGGAGGATAAGAGTTGAGCAATATTTCATGGTTCAAGATTATGCTCTTTGGGACATAATTCAGTATGGTGATTCCTTCACTTTAGGCTATTCAGATGTTCTTGTTGAAGAGAAGACAGTAAGAAAAAGAAATACTGGACCAGTCTCCAATGATGAAAAGATACAAAAGAGAAATGATCAGAAAGCACGAAACTTGTTGCTTAGGACCATTCCTGGTGAGCAAATGCTATCTTTTAACAAATATCTTGATGCAAAAACTCTTTTTGAAGAGATTTGTGCATGGTTTGGTGGTAATGAAACTACCAAAAGGACTCAGAAGACTTTACTAAAGCACCAATTTGAAAACTTTACTGCTTTTAGTAATGAGTCTCTTGACAAACTATTTTCAAGACTACACAAGCTTGTAAGTCAGTTAGCTGTGTTGGGTGTTGAGACAGAGAGGGAAGATCTCAACATGAAGTTCTTGAAAAGTCTACCTAGTGAATTCCATACTCATGTTATTGTCTGGATGAACAAGCCAGAAATTGAAACAATGAAGCTCAATGATTTGTTCAACAACTTCAAAATTGTTGAACAAAGTCTAAAGAGAGGTGGAAATTATGGTACTAGTTCTGGGAATGCTGCACTCCTATCAGTTCCTAGTGTTAGTCATACAGAGGAGGTAGATGAAGTTGAAAGTGTTTCTAATGTTACTTATGGTGGTCCTTCTGCTAGTGTACAAAAGGATATTGCTGGACTTGGTGATCCAACATTTTATGCCTTTATAACCAGTCAAGCTAGTGGTTCTCCTTTAAATCATGAAGACCTTGAGCAGGTTGATGGTGATGATTTGGAAGAGATGGATATTAAGTGGCAAGTTGCTTTACTTAGCATGAGGGCTAAGAAGTTTTGGCAGAAAACTGGAAAGCAAATTACCATAAATGGTAATGATACTGCTGGGTTTGATAAGAAGAAAGTAGAATGTTTTAACTGTCATAGGTTGGGACACTTTGCTAAAGAATGTAGAAGCCCAAGGAAGCAGGATAATAGGAACACTTGGTATAAACAAGAAAGGAATAAGGAAGTACTGGTGGAAGAGCCGAAGGCTATGCTGGCTATTGATGGTATTGGATATGATTGGAGCTCTATGGCTACTGAAGAGGATGCACCACCAAATGCTGCTCTTATGGCCACTGAATTTGCTCTAATGGCTTCTTCTGATTCAGAGGTAGATACTATTCCTACTTGTATTAATTCATGTCCTAATCTTAAAAATTATGAAGACATTAAAAAGAGATTTGATGCTTTTAGAGAAGAGTTAATTGATGCCCTTCATAATTTAGCTAATCACAAGAGGTGTGTAGGAGTTCTAGAAAAACAGATTCTTCATTATAAAAAGAATGAATCTACGTTTACTGATGACTTAAATGCTTTAAAAAGAGGAATAACATTTAGAGATGAACTACTTAATGATCAAAGTAGACAGTTATCTGAAGTCAAAACTGAAAAAGAAAATGTTAAGGTAACTATAGATACTCTAGCACATTCCTCAAAAGGAATGAATAAGATTTGGGAAACTCAGGTAATTGATAAAGCTAATTCAGGTGTAGGTTACAAAACTGTTCCTCCACCATATAGAGGTGTTCCTTCACCTCCAGGTGTTGACCTAGCACATACAGGCTTAGCTGAGTTCCAAGAACCAATCATGGAATATGGTTCTAAGACTAGTAAGAGTCTTAAGGTAGCAAAGATAAGTAAAAGTTTAGATAAAACTTTACATTATCAGGACAAGGTGTCTTTTGCTAAGAAAGGAGATGCTATAGTTGTTGAAGATTGTACAACTGATAGTGATGATGAAGAACGACAGGTTATGTCTAAACCTGAAGTGGTTAAGAAAGTAGGAACAAGTGTTCCTAAGGTAGTCAAACACAATACTGATAGGCCTCATACAAACATTAAGCATGTTAGGCAACCAGTTAGATATTGTGAGCAATATAGAACCACCAACAAGCCCAGAGGTAACCAAAGGAATTGGAACAACCTCAAGTCTAACCAATTAGGTGATGACTTTGCTTTTTACAACAAAGCTTGTTATACATGTGGTAGTTTTGACCATCTTGCAGCTTTCTGCAACCAATGGGTATCTGGGTATGAAATCCATAGAGTGAATCTCAAAAGGCAAACTCCTAAATCTCACTTTCACTCTAGTTCTAAGAAATCAAACCCCAGAGTAGTCAAAAGCAAGTCTATCTCAAAATCTGATTCTGCTGATAGACCAAATGATCCTGCTGATAGCAAATTTTACTCTGCTGCTCGACCATTTATGACTATTAACCCAAAATCAACAGCTAAGGGTGCAAAAACATTTTTCAAACATGCATCTACAACTGTTCTAAGTCCCATTCAATCAAAGGCAGTGGTCCATAAATAAATTTGGAGACCAAAGGGTAGAACTACAAAGTTAGCAGATTCTGCTGATAAGTGTGTGGTTCACTCTGCTGATAAGGGAAAAAGGGCAAATGCTGTTAAGGCCTCAACATGTTGGATTCATAAATCCAATGTTGCATCAACTATTCTTAAAAGATTCAATTACATTGATGCAAGAGGCAGATCCAAGTCAGTAATGGCTTGGATCCCCAAAAGAAACTAACACTCTTATTCATGTGTAGGGACATTCAAATGATCAGGAAGAGGATCAAGGATACTCAGATAGTGGATGTTCTAGGCACATGACAGGCAACATGTCTTATCTTTCAGATTTTGAAGCTTTAAATGGAGGATATGTTACCTTTGGAGGGGGTGTTCATGGGAAAATTTCTGGTAAAGGTACAATCAAAACCAGAAATTTAGATTTTGAAGATGTGTACTATGTAAAAGAGCTAAATTATAATCTTTTTAGTGTTTCACAAATGTGTGACAAAAAGAATAATGTTCTTTTCTGTGAGACTGAATGTCTTGTACTTTCTCCTGATTTTAAGATGCCTGATGAAAGTCAAGTACTTCTTAGAATTCCTAGAAAGGGCAATATGTACAGTGTAGACATGAAGAATATTATTCCTAAAAGGAATTTAACTTGTCTTGTTGCAAAGGCCACATTGGAAGAATCAATGAAATGGCATAGAAGGCTTGGTCATATTAACTTCAAAACCATAAATAAAATTGTTAAGAATGGTTTGGTAAGAGGTTTACCTCACAAAAGATTTGAAAATGATCAAACATGCATTGCTTGTCTAAAAGGCAAACAACACAAAGCCACTTGTAAGCCCAAAATTTTTAACTCTATCAATCAGTCTTTGTTTATGCTACATATGGACTTATTTGGACCTGTTTCAGTGATGAGCATAATGCATAAGAGATATTGTCTAGTTATTACTGATGACTATAGTAGATTTACATGGGTTTTCTTTTTAGCCACTAAGGATGAAACATCCAGCATCCTTAAGGACTTCATTACACAGATAGAAAATCAAGTAAGCAAGAAAGTGAAAGTCATTAGAAGTGATAATGGGACAGAGTTTAAGAATAGAGTTATGGATGATTTCTGCAAAGAAAAAGGTATTAAGAGAGAATTTAGTGTTGCTAGAACACCACAACAGAATGGTGTAGCTGAAAGAAAGAATAGAACACTAATTGAAGCTGCTAGAACAATGTTAGCTGATTCTAAGCTACCAATAAATTTTTGGGAAGAGGCAGTCAACACTGCTTGTTATGTTCAAAATAGAGTTTTAGTTGTGCAGCCTCACAATAAGACATCATATGAACTTTTTAATGGTAGAACTCCTGCAATAGGATTTCTTAGACCTTTTGGATGTCATGTGACAATTCTCAATACCTTAGACCATTTAAGAAAATTCGATGGTAAGGCAGATGAAGGTTTCTTTGTTGGTTATTCTCTTAATAGCAAAGCTTTTAGAGTTTACAACACAAGAAAAAAAATAGTAGAAGAAAATCTACATGTGGAGTTTTTAGAAAACAAATCCAATGTAGAAGGTCAAGGACCAAAATGGCTATTTGATATGGAATATCTAACAAATTCAATGAATTATTTGCCTTTTGTTGCAGAAACTAATGATTTTGCAGGTTCAAATACAACAAATGAGGCAGAATTAGAGAAAGATCAAGATTATGTGATAATGCCAATATGGTCAAGTACAATTGTGGAATCAACTTCGACAACTGATGAACCTTCTTCTAGCAAAGCTAAAGAAAGTGTTGAAGATGAAAGTAAAGAGTATGGAACTCAGGAACAACAAAGTGTTTCTGCTGGTAGTATTTCTGTTGCTGCTGGTAGTGTATTTGTTTCTGCTGATGACTCTGCTGATAAGCTTACTGATTCTGCTGTTCGGCCAAATGACTCTGCTGCTAGCCCTTCAGAAACAAAAGATGCAGAATTCTCAGATAATGAGGTGGATTACAACAATCTTCCATCAAATTATCAAGTTCCTACTACACCACAATCAAGAATTCACAAAGTTCATTCCCTGGATCATGTGATTGGAGATATACAGTCAGGTGTGAAGACAAGACAACAATTGAAGTCTTCAGACCAACAAGGGCTTCTTGATGCCCTTTATGCTTCAAAACAACATGAGCTTTCAAACTCTTGTTTGTTTGTATGTTTTCTCTCACAAGCTGAACCAAAGAATATTCTTACAGCCCTAGATGATTCAACACTACAACAAAAGTGGCTTTTTAGGACCCTTTGTGTGGGACGCTATGATAATGGAGTCCTAAAAAACTGTTTAATAGGACATATGAGCATTTAGGGTCCTTTTTAAATATTTCAAGCTGGTTAGGCTATGCAAGAAGAGCTTCTTCAGTTCAAGATTCAAAAGGTTTGGGTGCTAGTTGATTTACCTACAGGTGTGAAGGTAATTGGCACTAGATGGGTTTTTAAGAACAAAAGGGATGAAAGAGGAATTGTGATCAAGAACAAAGCTAGATTAGTAGCGCAAGGGTACACACAAGAAGAAGGGATAGATTATGATGAAGTTAATGCTCCAGTAGCAAGGATTGAGGCGATTAGGCTTTTCTTAGCTTATGCTTCATTTTTAGGCTTCACAGTCTACCAAATGGATGTCAAGAGTGCATTTTTATATGGTGAAATTGGAGAAGAGGTATATGTTTCACAACCTCCAGGCTTCATTGATCCATTACATCCAAACAAAGTGTACAGAGTAGTGAAAGCTCTCTATGGCCTTCATCAGGCACCAAGAGCTTGGTATGCAACACTAGCTTCCTACTTATTAGAAAATGGATTTCAAAGAGGAAAGATTGATCAGACACTGTTCATCAAACAGCACAAGAAGGATCTTCTGTTAGTGCAGGTGTATGTGGATGACATTATCTTTGGATCTACTAGGAAAGAAATGTGTTTAGAATTTGAGAAGCTTATGAAAGATAAGTTTCAGATGAGTTCTATGGGAGAACTTACATTCTTTTTGGGTTTGCAAGTTAAGAAATCATCTGAAGGCATATTTATTAGTCAAGACAAATATGTTGCAGAGATACTTAGAAAATTTCAATTTGCTGATTCAAAAATAGCAAGCACACCAATGGACTCTGAGAAGCACCTTCTGAAAGATGAAGATGGAGAGAATGTAGATGTACACAGTTACAGATCTATGATAGGCTCTTTGATGTATCTTACATCATCTAGACCTGATATCATGTTTCCTGTTTGTGTTTGTGCAAGATTTCAAGTTACTCCAAAGGTTTCTCATTTAACTGCAGTCAAGAGAATTTTTAGATATCTCAAGGGTCGACCAAGGTTGGGTCTATGGTATTCAAAGGAATCTCCTTTTGACTTGGTAGCATATTCGGACAGTGATTATGCTGGTGCTAGCTTGGACCGAAAGTCAACAACTGGAGGATGTCAATTCCTTGGGTGTAGACTTGTCTCATGGCAGTGTAAGAAGCAAACAAGTGTGGCAAATTCAACAACTGAAGCTGAATACATAGCTGCTGCAAGTTGCTCTAGTCAAGTTCTATGGCTTCAAAACCAACTCCTTGATTATGGGTACAATTTCTTAAACACTGTTATTCATATTGATAATAGTAGTACAATTTGTATTATTAAAAATCCAGTGCAACATTCTAAAACAAAAAATATTGAAATTAGACATCACTTTATAAGAGACTGCAATGAGAAAAGATTAATTCAAGTTCTTAAAATTGCTTCAGAACATAATTTTGCAGATCTACTAACAAAAGCTTTTGATGTTACAAGGTTTCAGTACTTGGTAGCAAGTATTGGAATGCTTAATCTTTAAATTTTCAAATAATGTGTTTATGTAAATAAATTTTTGTTGTTGCTACTGATTCATAAGGTACTGCTAATATATCATAAGGTACTGCTAAAGCACACAAGGTGCTGCTAGTACAAAATGTAAATTGTGTTATTCATACAGTTGGTTTTATGATTATACTAATGCAAGACAAGTACTTTGTACTTTGTTCTTTTGGTTTTAGACTAACAATTTCAGGTATGAATATGTAAACACAAAGGATGTTTCAAGTGAAATGGAAACAGCAGGATTGAGATATTAGCTGCTGACCATAATAGGTTTATGATGGACTGAGTTTGGGACTTTAAAGCTCCTTAAAACTTCTTTCTTGAAATCTAGTTATGATGTTTCACATTGAATTGATGACTTAGTTGATCAGATAGTAACTGATGCAACTCACTTTCTATCATTTTATACTTTTAAGTATAATGTGCAAGTCTGAGGACATCTGATAGAAAGAAAAGCGAGCAAAAGTGAATCTAACACTTGTGTTAGAGGTAACAAATGCCACGAGCTGGAAACCCTGTCAAGAAAATCTTTTGAATAGATTTATCTTTACACAGGCAGTTATTTATAACTGAAAAATATTGGTTCTCACACAACCAGAGGTTGCTTTAAACTGAAATGCTGATTAAGTGTCTGTTATACACTTAATTTCTTCAAAATGGTTGAAAGTAGTATGATTTTTCAATTCAAAAATCATGAACATACTACTTAGTTAAATGATTTCTTAAAAGGATTTTCAAGGATTCACAAAAACCATTCATTAATGGATCATGAATCAAAATGTCCACTGATTCACCTCTCATAGGAGTTAACACACCTAGAAGTGATGAGGGCAGTAACTTAAACTCTTAAGGAATTGATGGCTTCATGTACAATATTGTCTGACAACAAGTTCACATTGATAGATCAGTCAAAGGTACATAGTGAGATCTTCCAAACAAGGGGAGGAGAAACAAAAGTTATTTGCTTCAGGGGAGGTAACAATCTCAGGGGAGGAAATAATGGCCCAGAAAAGGAAGATAATCCAATATATGGAAGGAGAAGACAAGAGCATACAAGATGATGAGGAGGTTGAAAATGACAAGAACATTCCAAAGGAGAAAGTTCTATCTAGATCAAACGAAGAAAAGTTTCAATTTCACTTCAAAGACATGCTGGTTAGATGATTTCACTTGTTGAAACAAGCATCCAAGATACACAGCATCATTGCCTCTTATAATTCCTCCATCCAAGGAAATTGCACCATCTTTTAGTCCAAGATAGGTTCAATATGTTTTTGATATTGCTAAAGTCAAAGAAGAGCAAAGTAGATGAATTACTGAGAAGATATTCAATCTTGAAGAACATAAGTGTTTGAAAGATCTTCAATCCAAGATTTAATTCAGAAACATGTTTGAAAGGATTCACATGTTTAGGGGAGGATTGTTGGGAATTAAATATTCAAGATGTTTAATATCGGGTTCTAATCCAAGAAATACTCTAAGTGTAATTCTGCTGCTAGTGCAAAACGGTTTCTGCTGATGATGTTGATTCTGCTGATAGAGCATTTCACTCTGCTGATAGGCTTAAACAACTCTGCTGATGATTCTGCTGATAGCGAAAGATTGTTCCTGCTGATAATGAAAAACTCTGCTGATGGAAGGATAAGATCGAAAAGATATTTATTGTATTTTGGTCAACAATATACGGTAGATAATATCTTACTCCATGTGCTTAGTTAACAAGTTGTATACATAGATACATGTTGTATCTGATGTACTGACACTCAAAGGGATAAGTTAACAAAGTAAGTCGGCTAAGACTTTAAGAAATTTGTAAAGATCTTTTGACTATAAAAGAGATCTTAGTTGTGATATTTGTGGTAACACACAATTGAAAAGAGTTAGTCCATGCATATGTTAGAACATGCATATCTGTTAGAACAAACACAAATATATCACAAGTGATAGAAACAAAAGATTCAAGGTTGTAACCCTAGTGATATTTCAAGATCACTCGTATTATTATCTTTAATAATATTGAATCGTTTAGTGATAATCTTTATGTGTTTCATTGCTAACTAACAAACATAACAATTCCATTTCCATAACATACACAACCTTCTAAGTTTGGTTGAGTGAATTCCGCGCACTTAATCATTTTAACACAACATATCATACACACAAAGTTAGAAGGTTTAACCACCTTAATCGTGTGTCAAGTCATTCCTAGCATAGTTTGAATAACAAACGGTGAAGTTGGAAAAACCTTGTTGTGATAGTATTGTTTCTTTCATAGAATATTCCGTCAATATTATCATCGTACTTATCATAGTTAAAATCCTAGATCAAGGTCTAACAGCCTTGAGCCCATAAACGATCAGAAAACTTATATAGAAAAAGGTGTTTATAAAGTTTTCAACATGTTCTTTAATGCGAAAAGACAATTATGTGAATGAATTTCTCTCCCCCTTAATTGGTGGACATTCAACATAATCTGTAATGCATCAAATGAAGAATGAAGGTAAAGTGTTTAGGATGTTGCAGGTTAATGAAAGCGATGAGCTTAGTAATGTTTTTGTGGATGTTGGTTAGCTTACAAAGAACTTCATCCTTGAAGTCACGTAGCTCTTCTCTAAATGCGAGATGATCGCATGACGAGGTATGTGGTTTCCTCATGGGAGGTGTATTGTTATAACTAAAAGATGATGGAGATGTTGTTAGGAAAGCGGAAGCAATAATACTATTTGGGAAGAGGTCGATTGAAAAACTATATGCAAGTGAATGGATTACAATTATGCAAAATAGGCATAACGAAGTGAGATAACAAGTAATTTGTTATCAACCTACAATACAAACATGATAATGACAAAAGATGTGATTATGATAGAAATCATAACATCTTATATAAACAAAAACAAATATTCAACTACTAGACAAAAAGCTACCACATAGCATCAAGACAAATAATCATATTGCAAGAGAGCATGACATTGTTTGAGATACTACATTGTGAAATTGTTTTGAAGTTAGGCTTAGTTACTTAAGCATACTTACTCATTGATTAACCCAATGATCTATGTGATTAAGAACAAAAACGACTTCTAAATGTTTATCATACTAAAAGCACTTAGACATATTATAGGTGCACACATGGAAAACAAATAGTGTGACAAAGTCACAAAAGAAGTGAGACGACAGGTTCATGCAAACAATTCTAACATTTTGAAAGCATGCATCATTTAGACTATCCTACGAAAAAGCTTAATGAATGTCAACTAAAGACAAGAGCTATCTAACACCATGTATTAAAAATGACATATCGTGAGTTAACAAGAACCATGTTAATCTTGTGTAATATCATATAACAAGTATCATGCAAATCATGTTAACATCTAGTAGCATGAAACATATATAAGCATGCAGACAAAACCTTTCGCAGGTTTACACATTTGACTATCAATCAAATAATTATCATGATAACGTCAAGATACTTAATCATATCAAACAAATAACATGTGTTGGGAATTAAACCTAATAGTTAGTACTGACAAGATTGAAGTTTGTACTGATGGAAGATAACACTAACAGTACTAATTGAGTTAGTACTAGTAGTACAAGAAGTTAGTACTGCTTATATGATGATTACGTGTTATAGGATAATTATAGAAAAGATTTAGTGAATATCTTATGTAATTAGAGTTATCTTGTACAGGAATCCTTGTTCTATAAAAGGATATCCTAGGCTAGGTTAGACATATACAAGTCGTACGATTATTCATAGAGATTCAAGGTTGTAAAACCCTAGTGATAGGAGATCACTCGTATTATTCATAAATAATATTGAATCGTTTTGGTTAAACAATTGTCTTCATTGTTCATACTAAATACACTGTTCCATTCATATACACAACACAATTATTCTTCTAAGTATAACTAAGTAGATTCCGCATACTTAGTTATATCCACTCAAAGTATCTCATACACGTTATATAGGACTTACATCCTAAGTGTATCATCAATCCTATCAAGTGGTATCAGAGACAGGTTCTTGTACTTTGAATTAGAAGATCCAGAAGAATTTGTTTTAAGAAGGAAGATGGACATGGAGACTTCTACAACCAATGTTGCTGCAAAGTTACCAATACTCAAGCCCAATGAATTCGACATGTGGAGATTAAGAATTGAGCAATTCTTCCAAGTGCAGGACTATGCACTTTGGGAAATCATAGAAGAAGGGAACTCATTTAAGCCTACAACTACTACATCAGTTGTTGATGGTAAGACAGAGACTGTTGTGCAGAAAAAGCCAATGACTGCAGAGGAGAGAATCCAGATGAAGAATGACATCAAGGCAAGGAGTATGCTTATGATGACAATACCTAATGATCAACTCTTGAACTTCAGCAAGTTCAAGGATGCCAAGTCATTATTTGAAGCTATTGTTGCTAGATTTGGTGGGAATGAAGCCACCAAAAAGACTCAGAAGACACTTCTCAAGCAACAATTTGAGAACTTTTCTGCAACAAGCAATGAGTCACTAGATCATATGTTCAACAGGCTTCAGAAACTAGTAAGCCAACTTGCTATTCTTGGGATTGAGATACCTCAGGAAGATCTCAACTCTAAGTTCCTGAGAAGTCTACCATCAGAATGGGCTATGCATGTTGTTGTCTGGAAAAACAAACCAGACATTGATTCTATGAGTCTGATGGATCTTTATAGCAATTTCAAGATAGTGGAGCATGATGTGAAGAAGACTGCTGGAACAAGCTCAAGCTTTGGGAATTTGGCCTTTGTGTCAACTCCCAGTACCTCAAGTCCAGTGGAAGAAATGCAAGTTGCTGGAGCAGTTGGTACTGCTAGTTCAAATATTGGTACTGCTAGTACTTCAAGCAGTACTAATGGACTCCTGGATGAGAATACTTATTGTGCTTTCCTGACTACCCAACACAATGGAACCATGTTGACTCATGAAGACCTTCAGGAGATCAATGATGATGATATTGAAGAGATGGACATCAAGTGGCAACTCTCTCTTCTTAGCATGAGGGCTAAGAGATTTTTGAAGAGAACAGGCAAGAAGATAATCATAAATAGCAATGATGTTGCTGGTTATGACAAGTCAAAGATTGAGTGTTATAATTGCCACAAGATGGGTCACTTTTCAAGGGAGTGCAAGAAGCCCAGACAGCAGGACTCAAGGAATAAGGGATATGAAGGCAAGTCAACAGGTACAAGAGTTGTGGAGGTTACAGACTCAAGCTCAAAGGCTATGGTGGCCATTGATGGGTTAGGATTTGACTGGAGCTATATTGCAGAGGAGGATGCAGCACCTACAGAGATAGCTCTCATGGCATTTTCAGACTCTGAGGTACAAGTTTCTAAGTGTTCTAAATTATGTGATGCTTTAAAAGAATTAGAAACTCTTAGGAAACACTATAATGAACAGAGAATAGAGTTAAACCAGACTATTCACAATCTAGCAAATCATAAAAGGGGTTTAGTTGTGTTAGAAGAGCAAATTGTTCATTATAAGAGTAATGAGTCTACTTTTTCTAATACTGTAGCTGTGCTTAAAAGGGATATATTTTTTAGAGATGCTGAAATTAGTGTGTTAAAAGATGAATTGGATAAGTTGAAACAGGCTAAGGAGAAAATTCAATTAAGTGTAGATACTTTAGAGTATACATCAAAAGGAGTTCAGAAGTTAATTGAATGTCAAATAATCAACAAGGCTAAATCAGGTCTAGGTTATAAGTCTGTTCCACCTCCTTATAGAGGAATACCTACACCTCCAGGTATTGACCTAGAACATACAGGTCTGGAAGAATTTCAACTACCTAAGATGGTATATGGACCAAAACCAAAAGAAAAGAAAGTAGTTGAGAAACTTGTAGAAGTAAGTGCAAGTTTTGAGAGTGTAAGTGATAAATCACTCTCTAATGACAAGGTGTCATCTGCTAGGGACTCAGATGCTCCAACCATAGAGGATTGGACTTCTGATGATGATGAGAGTGATCAGGATAAGATTAAGCCTGATAGTGTTAAGGTAGAGGAACCAAAAGTTCCTAAGGTGGTCAAGAATACAACTGTTAGGCCTAAGTCAAAGGTTAATACTGCTAGGAAAACAGTTAGGTATGCTGAAATGTATAGAACCACACACAAGCCCAGAGGTAACCAAAGGAATTGGAACAACCTCAAGTCTCACCAACTAGGTGATGACTTTGTCTGTTATAGGAAAGCTTGTTTTTCATGTGGGAGCTTTGACCATCTTGCAGCCTTTTGCAACAAATGGGTAATTGGGTATACAAACCAAAGGATGAGCTTAGAAAGACCTCAAACTCACCCTACAAATGCTAGAATGATACCCAGATCAGTTCTTTTAAGGTCTGGACCAAGAGTGGTTCATACTGCTAGACCCAAAATTCATACTGCCAGACCAAATAAGACTTTTTACCCAAGACAAGCAGTTCAAAGTGCAAAAACATTTTTCAAATCTGCACCATCAACTGCTAGAAGGCCATTTCATAACAATGCAGTGATCAAAAATCAAATTTGGAAACCTAAGGTTGCAATTGCAAACCCAGCAGTTCATACTGCTAGGCAAGCAGTTAATACTGATAGTTTTAAAAACACTGCTAAGGGAAAGATGGGGAATGGTATTAATGCATCAGCATCATGGGTTTGGAGACCACTTCAATCCAATGGTGCTCCAACTGTTTTAAAAAGGTTTAATTATATTGATGCTAGAGGAAAACCAAAGTCAGTAGTGGCTTGGGTTTCACAAGGAAATTAATTTCCTTGTTTGTGTGCAATGTTAGTCATATGCTTATTTTGTTATGAGACAAGTGCTTTGCACTTTGTTTTTTATTTTTGGACTAACACTTGCAGGTTGATTGGAGTTTGTGAATCAAATGCTTTATGTTTTGGACTGAATGGTGCTTTGGAGCTCATGGTGTGTAATCTTTGCACACAACAAATGGTTATTGGTTCACCATGTCTAACCCACATCAAGAACCAACTAGTCCAGAGCAAACGGTTTCTGGTAAAGACTTCTTAAATCCGTTTATGGTTGATAGTTTACCAAAAACTATATGGTAATCAACTCACCATATCTAACAGTGAAGAGTTGGCTAGTCCAAAGCAAACGGCTATTGGTAAAGACACATCAAATCCGTTAATAGCTGATAGTTTGCTAAAAACTATATGTGAGTTATAATGTTTTTGAAATCCATATAAGTTCATACTGTTCTTTGAAAATTTTTGATGCAAAGTTTGTACTGCTAGTGCAAAGTTTGTACTGCTGAACTAGCCGTTGTAACTGTTGTGTCAGTAACTAATTTTTGTTTAGAAACTAGCCGTTGGAAGTTAGTTGCGATTTTTACTGATTAAGTTCCGGTTTTTAAGGGATCCTCTTCTAGATATTTTAACTTTTATTTTATTATAATCTTATCTTAAAATAAAAGTTAACTTATTCCTTAAGTCGGTCAAATAAAAACCCTAATACTCTCTCAATAATATCTCATCTCACTTTCATTTTCTACTTTCTAACCTATATTTCACTATTCACCACAGTCAAATCAATTTTTACTGAGAATATTATGGCTAATTTGGACTTTGTCAAGACGCACAACCAGGTTGCTTTTCTTGAGAAAACAGAGGAAGGGGATGGACCAAAATTCTATGAGATTGTGGATTTTCTCAACAACTCTCATATAAGGTATGCTTTAACTGTTTCCCCTACTCTTTTTGTCTCTCAAATCACACAGTTTTGGCAAACTGCTATTGTCAAAACTTGTTACACCCCGTGCCCGCTTAATCCGAAAATTAAAACTTTTTACGCGGAAACGCTTGACTTTTATAGACATCCTGTTACTTTTTTGACAACTGACAAAAATCTATAGACATTCAGACCTTGAAACTATTTTTAAATGAAACTAGACTCAATTACCTTCAAAACGACGGGTGGCACGATCCATGACAACTTACGGTTTAAAAGATATGATTTTTCGAAAATCGACTAAAACCGACAAAATCTGGAAAAGTACCATACGGCTGTATGGAAAATACCATACGGCCGTATGGCCATACAAACAGATTCTGAGGAAACACCATACGGCTGTATGGAAAAATACCATACGGCCGTATGGCCATACAAACAGACTCTACCCTTTCTGTGATTTAGACCATACGGCTGTATGGAAAATACCATAGGCCGTATGCTCTCTGACCTGCACTTTAGCTAACTTTTTACATTCGCTTAGTTTCCGAAAAACAATTTCTATAACTCGAAACAACACCAAAACTTCCAGATTTACTTAGTATATCATTGAGCTCATTTTCATACAAAAACATTTACCGTTTGACTCCCCGAAATGCTACTTTACAAATTAGACGGGTTATGCACTAATACCCGTTTTGACCCATTTTCACTACAAACAAACCATACGACTTCCGTTTTACATCAAACTTGACCAACATCAATAACTTAACATATCAAACATGTTCCAATGACACTTGACCCGTTTACAACCCAAAATGGGTATTTTTACACTTTTGCCAAACACCCCCTTAAACATTAACCATAATCCATTAAACACAATTTGACACACCGTTGACCACCCAAACTTTACGACGACCTTGACCCACAATATACAAACCATAAGAAAGACTCTCGGGGGTACAACCTTGTCTCGAGCTCGGTATTCTACCTAGCTCCTGTTGATGCAAATAATGTTCTAAAAACGTTATTTATATCTTTCGATTACTTCACATTTTGAGGATGACAAAATGTGAAATCACGTTACGTTAAAATTAACATAAACAAGTTTTTAATCGAAAGATCCCGTTTCCACGCAAATCACTCTAGAACAAACTTACAACTTGACAAATTATCAAAGAAGTGATTTTGGGTTTTAAGACTTCACATTTTAATGTGACAAAATATTTTTTCAAAAATATACATGACAAATTATTTTTGAATAATTAAGAAATGTTTTAATGGAAAAATAAGTTTAAAATTCATAACAACTATTTTCCCCTCCAAATCAGCTCCAAACTTCCCCAAATAAGTTTTCACTAGAAAAGACAAAATTTGGAGCGTCTTTGTCTGGGATGGCTCCACAGTTCCACTAAATTTAGTGGAGCCATGGGTGATTTAGTGGAGCCGTCCACCTGTAACTTTCAGATTTTCTTTGCCTATAAATACCAACCCACTTTACAGATTTTAGGCACCCTTTCACACACAGAAACTTCTGAGTTTAAATCCCTCACACCATTTTCTTTTCTTGATCATTTAGTTTAGTTTTTCTTTTGTTCAAGAGTGATCCAATCATCCAACTTAGAGATCCTCTTCATTCCTCTTCAATAGCAAGAGAAGAACACAAAGTATCCAAGTTGATACAAGGTGTTGTCATTCCTCTTCAAGTGCAAGAGAAGAACTCAAGGTATCCAAGAAGATACAAGAGTTATAGTTGTTAGGTTGTTTGTAACACTTGTTACATACTTGATTGTATCATAGCATACATCAAGATCATTTTTCTTTTGTGATAGTATGAGTGAAGATCATTGTGATCTTATAAGAGGTAGTGAACATCTCTTGAAGCCATTGGGCTTGTGTGATTGATCAAGAAGATCAAGGGTCATTAGGATAGTGCTAGTCAAGTGAGTGTTGATCATTGTGATCGTTTCGAGATCTTGGTGATCTCTTGAAGCCATTGGGCTTGAGTGTTTGATCAAGTGGATCGCGGTAGATTGGTGCTAGCTAAGATTAGCACTCGACATCTAGCTTAGTGTCGGAAATAGGATAAGCGATGTGTACGGTTTTCTCCGCCTTAAGGGAGGTTGTTGTTGGGAATTAAATATTCTGAAGTTCAAGAATAGGGAAATACTACAAGTGTGTTCCTGCTGGTAGTACATTTCATTCCTGCTGGTAGTGTATCATTCCTGCTGTTAGTGTATTGTTTCTACTGATGATAATTCTGCTGGTTGATGATGCTTGATGAGACGAAAAGTGTACCGCTTTTAGGGGGTCATTTAAGCCCTAATTCATGATTATTTGATCAAATATTGCCCTAAATCGTTCCTTTTGTCATTTTAGGTACTTTGGAGAAGAAATCTGGAAAAGGAAGCATTTTGGACGTTTTTGGAGCGAAAAGTGAAGAAAACGGCAAAGTCTCCAAAAATCAAGCTGGAAACAGAGCTTGACGGCGTCACGCTTTGTAGGTGACGGCGTCACGTACTGGCAAAAGAATGAATATGAATTTACACGTGACGCGCCAGAAGGTTTTGTGACGGCGTCACGTGTTAATGGATGTAGGCCGTCAAGTGTTAAGTTAAAGAGAGACGGGCCAGAGGATTTTTGAAGGTGACGGCGTCAGGATCATAGACCTGACGACGTCAGATGATATAGAGTGACGGCGTCAAAGTATTCTTACTCGAGAAGGAACCTTAGTGAAACCGCCACAAGTTAATCAAGACAATCACAACTCGCGCGCGGAGTAGCTGTTACTGTTTTGGCCATAAAATCCTCATACGAACTCGGATTTAGGTGATTCAAAAGGCCACGGATTCGGGACGAAAAGATCTACAATTTGGTGAAGAAAAGTTGGTCTTGACGCCGTCAAGGTTAGTCTGACGCCGTCAAGACGGGCCGGGCAGAAAAGTGCTTATAAATACAACCTTATAACTTCATTATTTGTAAGCCCTAAACCCTAAGTCCGATTCTAGGGTTTAGGTAGGTGTTTTTCCAGCAACTTAAAGGGTTTCAATCACTTCATAAAAATCAAATATTGGTTTGTTGATTCTAACTTAATTATGTCTTTCATTATTATGGTTGTTTGCCCTTCATTGATCATGCTTTGCTAATTCACCTTGTGTCTACTTATGATTGTGTGAAACTTGTATATAATTAATTAGATCTTATTGATTCCTTGTTGATGTATGTGTCTATCGTCATCAATAAAGGTGTGACACTTCAATAGATCTTATTGGTTTAGCTTATAATTCTTGTTTCCTATTGTCTCTTGTTTGATTGGGTGATATCGATGTTAGGCTTAAGAAAACTGGCTAACCTCCTATACGGTAACTTGCTTGAACGTCTTAAGAAACATGAACCAATGCGTACTAGGTTTATTTGGTTGTATTTAATGCATGAGTGAATTCTAGTGATCCCATGTTAGGAGCTTCTTAGCCGGCTCGACATAGGAGTGAAGTAGGAGCTTATAGAGTTGGGGAAGTACGTACGCCACCCCACGAATGGTATTAAGGAATACAACCCGTCAATTAAAACAAGGTTACAATTCAATAGGTAGAATTGGATAGCTAGCAAGGAGTAATACATCATAGGTAGACATGCTTCACTTCCCTTGTAGAACCCTAGTTTACTTTCCTGCACATTAGTTTAATTAGTAGCTTTTGGGTTAGTTGATTAGCAACTAATTCCGCCCACTCCTTCAAACCAGAGATTTTACTTGCTTTTCATAAAATATAAAAATACAAAAAGAATCATCCCTCACCTCTAGACCTAGTAGATAAATTTCAATCCTAACGAACACTATTCTTTGAGTTGAACGATCAATCCCCCGGTACTTGCCACTTCACTATACTACATCGGTCAGGTACACTGCCTGGTGGGGATTGCAAACTTCCCAAGATCCCTTGAGAGGTAAAACCTGTTGTAAGGTCGCAAAACCATGCATCAAGTTTTTGGCGCCGCAGCCCGGGGAGTAGTTATTGCTTAGGTTGAAATTTATTTTTATTAGGTCTACTCATTAGATTATTATCTAGTGAGATTTTTATTTTCTTTTTATTAGCTTTCTAGTAGTCTATCTTTTCTTTGTGTCTTTGTTCGTAAAAACCTTTCCATTGACTCTTCCGTTCACCAATATGGAGTACGCGAACCCACCATACTACCGACCACGAAATCCATTTGCTCCTAATGACATCTTGATGTTCAACCAATATCGAGATGAACCCATATATGATGCATGGACTCGTTTTAAAAACTTACTCCGGATAGTCCCTCATCATAGCTTCGATTTAGCATCCCTAACCCAAATCTTTTACGATCGTGTCGACCGATATGACCAAATGTGCATTAACGATTTTGCCAGTAGGGACCTTAGGGAATTAAATGCTGAAGAAGCATGGGATACCATAGAAGATTGTGCCCAATATTATTATAGAGTAGACAACCCAACAAACGTTAGTACAAGTCAATTGACCACAAATTTCAAGGATCATGAAACATGTTTGTTTGGGGATGAGGGTAGAGTTGAGCCACCTAGTTGCATGTCATGGTTAGGCACTACCATAATACAAGATGAACACATAGGTGATCTTGACACAAGGAATGATGAGGTAAGTAACATAAGCCCGCTAAATACCCCACAAGTCCTACCATCATTTGAGGCACACACACCGCCCGTGACTTACCCGGAAGAAGTAGAAGTGACTTTAGGAATCACAATGGAGGTAGAACCCTTGGATCAAGCACAACTAGAGGATATAGGTTTGAACACTTTTAGTGATGACCTTACTCTTAGTTCTAGGAAATTTCCTAGTGTTGATGAAACGGAACCTCAACCTTTACACAACTTTCCATCCTTAGATTTACATCTAGGAGACAAAAGAGGAACCGACCCACCCATCAACCCTTATTATCCGGGTAGTTTTAGGATGAAGGAAGCCATTCACTCACCCCCTTCACCTCACGTGGCATATTTCCACCCTAAGGGTGTGTATCGCTACTTTCACCCGCACTTAACCCTAAGTGTAGGGAAAACCTCTCCTTTATCTGTTAAATAAGGGCAGAGTCAGGCTCGTGACTCGAACAAAAACAAGCGCTTCTTGGGAGGCAACCCATGTTTTTAATTGTTTGATGTTTTTATTTTATTTGTTTGTTTGTGGCATATATGCTTAATCATAATTGTTAAATTTTCATGTTTCGAATAATTTGTGAAAATGCTTTATTTTGTTTTTAACCTCGTCTTAAATGCATATAAAGGTATTTTACAAAAAAGATAAGTGTAGGAAAGTTTATATTTTGTTAAAAAGAACAAAATTCGAACATGGAAAATTCACAATTCATGATTAGCATGTATTCTATCTTGTTTATGTGTCAATACTTGTGGACATGTTTTATGAATCCCTATTTGTAAGTCATCCCGCAAGTATCCTATCCTTTTATTGCTTTGTTTTGTTTTTATTTCTAAGTCTGAAAATACATCTAGTTGTGGTTTTTCTTTGTTCGGTTTGATGCTTTGGTTTTTGTGTTTGTTGGTTACAGGTATTATTGGATAAGAAGATGTACGTGCAACACATCAAGAGGATGATTATATTTCTGGAGTGAAGCTTATCATGTTCATTCTCTTGGAGGGAGATTTAACCATATTATCACATCATCCATACCGAGCGAATCAGGGGAGTATTAGTTTCTTCCATTCTCATTTATTTTTACTTTTACATCTTTTGTCTAGAACATTGGGGACAATGTTCGGATTAAGTGTAGGGAGGGTAAATTAGGATGCCTTAGAAACTACAACTTCGCTTGATTTTTGTTTTGTTTAAATAGTGAATGTGTAATAAAGCCAAGAGAAATATTGGTTAGGGCAATTTTAGCACCAAATTTAAATTTTTTTACAACATATAGGAGTGAAACTTTGATTTTAATAAGCGTCTCATGGATAGGGAATTGTATGACTAGCACAAAAACCATACCACTCAAAAATTTCCACCCCAAATATGTGAGGTTCGCCTTTAGATCTTTAGGAAAAAGCATTCATTGTTGGTGCTTATGAGTGTACCGGTAATTTATAGATTCTAGAACTTGCGTTTGTGATGCATACCGAGACCGCTAGTGAGACTACATTCGTGTAGTTAGGATTGACTACATGATAAGAGGCATTAGGATTAACCCATTGTTTTACACCTGTGTTTTTGTTATAATTACTTTGGCTACATTGGTCAAGTAATTCTCCCACACCCTTTGCGTTGTACTCATTTTTAGTACACGATACCCCTAGTACACCCCTCAGAGCCTATCTTTTCGTTTCGACCTTTAAGCATTTTACTTAAAGGAAGAATTTGTTAACAATCCACCCAAATGTGCAACCAAATCGCCTTAGCCTTCCTTGTATGCACTCATCTTTAGTGCATTATTGTTACATGTTTAAACCCTTAGTTAATTGTCTAATTGATTACATGGTTGCTAATTCGAGTCATATCCTTGTACATATTGTTTTGGGACGATTGGGACTTATGGGTAAAGTACTAGTGTAATGGAGTAATGGGGAAGAACATCATTTATTACCCCCATATGTACGTTAATATTTTAAAGTACTCCAAATGTTTCGATTATCTTGATTCGAGTTATTAGAATAATTTTATGTAAAGTATGTAAAAGTTCAAGTGTAGGGATGGTACAAAGAATCCCTAGTGATGTATTGTTTTGGATGGTAGGGCAAGAGTGTATGCAAAAAAAAAAAAAAAAAAAAAAAAAAAAAAAAAAAAAAAAAAAAGTGAAGAAAAAGCATATGGACTACCATCCGCCTCTATCTTTTATTTATGTTTTGTTTTGTTCTATGTTTATTAGTTCGTGATTAGTTTAAGTTGAGTCGAGTCTTGGCTTAGCAACGCCTCATTCTACATGTAATTGACCAAGATGATTGACTTGCCACGAGTAAAAATATCCTTATCCAACAAACCGTGTTTTCCTTATCCCTACACCTAACGTTACAACCCTTAAAAGACCTCTTTGATAGTTCATCCTAGGTGCTTACGCCAATGTGGTGGAGGTTTTGATCCTTTCCCAAGCCTATGGTAATCTATTTACTATGACAGGTAATGAGTGATATTTCTCCATTTTCATATATAAATTTACAACACCCGAGAGATGAGAGTATCCAAACACTTAATTTGAGGTGCTAGTGTATAATTTCCGTGCTTGTTTTGACTAAGGTGGAACGATCATTTGTTGTAATTACTTTTATATTAATGTTAAATGACCCCTAACTTGTATTTTGATTGGTGGAAAAGCTCATTTGCTTGAGGACAAGCAAATCCCAAGTGTAGGGATATTTGATGAGACGAAAAGTGTACCGCTTTTAGGGGGTCATTTAAGCCCTAATTCGTGATTATTTGATCAAATATTGGCCTAAATCGTTCCTTTTGTCATTTTAGGTACTTTGGAGAAGAAATCTGGAAAAGGAAGCATTTTGGACGTTTTTGGAGCGAAAAGTGAAGAAAACGGCAAAGTCTCCAAAAATCAAGCTGGAAACAGAGCTTGACGGCGTCACGCTTTGTAGGTGACGGCGTCACGTACTGGCAAAAGGATGAATATGAATTTACACGTGACGCGCCAGAAGGTTTTGTGACGGCGTCACGTGTTAATGGATGTAGGCCGTCAAGTGTTAAGTTAAAGAGAGACGGGCCAGAGGATTTTTGAAGGTGACGGCGTCAGGATCATAGACCTGACGACGTCAGATGATATAGAGTGACGGCGTCAAAGTATTCTTACTCGAGAAGGAACCTTAGTGAAACCGCCACAAGTTAATCAAGACAATCACAACTCGCGCGCGGAGTAGCTGTTACTGTTTTGGCCATAAAATCCTCATACGAACTCGGATTTAGGTGATTCAAAAGGCCACGGATTCAGGACGAAAAGATCTACAATTTGGTGAAGAAAAGTTGGTCTTGACGCCGTCAAGGTTAGTCTGACGCCGTCAAGACGGGCCGGGCAGAAAAGTGCTTATAAATACAACCTTATAACTTCATTATTTGTAAGCCCTAAACCCTAAGTCCGATTCTAGGGTTTAGGTAGGTGTTTTTCCAGTAACTTAGAGGGTTTCAATCACTTCATAAACATCAAATATTGGTTTGTTGATTCTAACTTAATTATGTCTTTCATTATTATGGTTGCTTGCCCTTCATTGATCATGCTTTGCTAATTCACCTTGTGTCTACTTATGATTGTGTGAAACTTGTATATAATTAATTAGATCTTATTGATTCCTTGTTGATGTATGTGTCTATCGTCATCAATAAAGGTGTGACACTTCAATAGATCTTATTGGTTTAGCTTATAATTCTTGTTTCCTATTGTCTCTTGTTTGATTGGGTGATATCGATGTTAGGCTTAAGAAAACTGGCTAACCTCCTATACGGTAACTTGCTTGAACGTCTTAAGAAACATGAACCAATGCGTACTAGGTTTATTTGGTTGTATTTAATGCATGAGTGAATTCTAGTGATCCCATGTTAGGAGCTTCTTAGCCGGCTCGACATAGGAGTGAAGTAGGAGCTTATAGAGTTGGGGAAGTACGTACGCCACCCCACGAATGGTATTAAGGAATACAACCCGTCAATTAAAACAAGGTTACAATTCAATAGGTAGAATTGGATAGCTAGCAAGGAGTAATACATCATAGGTAGACATGCTTCACTTCCCTTGTAGAACCCTAGTTTACTTTCCTGCACATTAGTTTAATTAGTAGCTTTTGGGTTAGTTGATTAGCAACTAATTCCGCCCACTCCTTCAAACCAGAGATTTTACTTGCTTTTCATAAAATATAAAAATACAAAAAGAATCATCCCTCACCTCTAGACCTAGTAGATAAATTTCAATCCTAACGAACACTATTCTTTGAGTTGAACGATCAATCCCCCGGTACTTGCCACTTCACTATACTACATCGGTCAGGTACACTGCCTGGTGGGGATTGCAAACTTCTCAAGATCCCTTGAGAGGTAAAACCTGTTGTAAGGTCGCAAAACCACGCATCAATGCTGCTAGTGCATCTGTTCCTGCTGCTAGCATTATCTCATTCCTGCTGCAAGCGTTAACTCATTGCTGATGCTATAAGCTTTCTGCTGCTAGATGGATAAGTATGGAAAAGATATATGTACACTAAAGTCAATTATACACGGTAGATAATATCTAACCCCATGTGATTTACACAGAACAAGTTGTAACTAAAGATACATGTTGTATCTTAGTTACTTACACACATCTTATCATAGCAAGTAGTTTATCAAGACTTTAAGCAATATTGTAAAAGATCTTCTTAGACTATAAAAGAAGATCTTAGACTAGATATTCGGTGTTAGAAGTTGTGTGTTAAAAATACTTAGAACTTTCATAACTGTTAGAACTAGAACAAACACAACAATATCACAAGACATAGAAACTTAAGATTCAAGGTTGTAACCCTAGTGATATCTCAAGATCACTCGTATTATTATCATTAATAATATTGAATCGTTTGGTGTTAATCTTTCATTGTTCTTTGTTCAATAACAAACACAACTGTTCCATTTCCATAACCATAATAACCTTCTAAGTGTGATTAAGTAGATTCCGCATACTTAATCATATTCACTCAATATATCATACACACAAAGAACATAAGGTTTAACCACCTTAACCGTGTGTCGAATCCTAACAAGTGGTATCAGAGCAAGGCTGATATTATTGATTTAGAAGAAGAAGCTTGAGAAATGGATGTTCAAGATACTGCTACATATGTTGCTGCAAATTTTCCCATGATCAAGAAAAATGAGTTTGAGTTATGGAGGTTGAGAATTGAGCAATATTTCATGGTCCAAGATTATGCTCTCTGGGATATCATTACATATGGTGATTCTTTTTCACTAGGCTATTCAGATGTTATCATTGATGGAAAATCAGTAAGACAAAGAAATACTGGACCAGTTTCAAATGAAGAAAGGATACAAAAGAGAAATGATCAAAAAGCAAAAAACTTGTTGCTTATGACCATTCCTGGTGAACAGATGCTATCCTTTAGCAAGTATCCAGATGCAAAAACTCTTTTTGAAGAGATTTGTGCATGGTTTGGTGGTAATGAAACCACCAAGAAAACACAAAAGACATTGCTGAAACAACAATTTGAAAATTTCAGTTCAAATAGCAATGAATCTCTTGATAAGTTGTTTTCTAGATTACACAAGCTTGTCAGTCAGCTAAGTGTATTGAGTGTTGAGATAGCAAAGGAAGATCTCAACATGAAGTTTTTGAGAAGTCTACCTGATGAGTTCCATACTCATGTGGTTATCTGGATGAACAAGCCAGATATTGAAACCATGAAACTCAATGATTTGTTCAATAACTTCAAAATTGTTGAACAAAGTCTAAAGAAGTCTGGAATCTATAGTCCTAGTTCTGGGAATGTGGCACTTTTGTCATCTCCTAGTATTAGTAAGTCAGAAAAGGTAGATGAAGTTGAAAGTGTTTCTACTGCTATTTATGGTGTTCCTTCTACTAGTTCACAGAAGAATGTTGCTGGACTTGGAGATCCATCATTTTATGTATTCATGTCTAGTCAAACTAGTGGTTCTTCTCTAACTCATGAAGATCTTGATCAGTTGGATGATAATGATTTGGAAGAGATGGACATCAAATGGCAGGTTGCTTTGCTTAGCATGAGGGCTAAGAAGTTCTGGCAGAGAACTGGTAAGCAGATTACCATTGATGGTAATGAAACTGCTGGGTTTGATAAGAAGAAAGTGGAGTGTTTCAACTGTCATAGATTAGGACACTTTGCTAAAGAATGCAGAAACCCAAGGAAGCAGGATAATAGAAGCACATGGTATAGGCAAGAGAAGAAGAAGGAAGTCACAGTTGAAGAACCAAGGGCTATGCTAGCCATAGATGGGGTTAACTATAACTGGAGCTTCATTGCTGATGAAGAGGAAGCACCAACAAATGCTGCTCTTGTGGCCACTGAGACTGCTCTAATGGCCTTCTCTGATTCAGAGGTAAATTCCATAACCAAATGTTCTGAATCATGTTCTACTCTTAAAGAAAATGAAGAACTTAAAGTAAAAGCTGATAATAGGCGAGAAGAACTAATTATTGCCTTAGCCAATTTAAGTAATCATAAAAGAGCTATAGGTGTACTTGAAAGACAAATTGCACACTTTCAAGGCAATGAATCTAGGTTTACTGATGACTTAAATGCTCTAAAAAGAGGCATATCATTTAGAGATGAATTACTTAATAGTCAAAGTAAACAATTAGCTGAAGCCAATAATAAAACTGAAAATGTTAAGATAACTGTAGATGCTTTAGCTCATGCCTCAGAGGGAATGAATAAGATTTGGGAAGCTCAAGTAATTGATAAAGCTAAGTCTGGTTTAGGATACAAATCTGTTCCTCCACCATATAGAGGTGTTCATTCACCTCCAGGTGTTGACCTAGCACACACAGGCTTTGCTGAGTTTCAAGAACCAATAATGGAATATGGTTCTAAGTCTACTGAGGGTCCTAAGATAGAAAAAGTAAGTGAAAGTTTAGATAAAACTTTACTTTATCAGGACAAGGTATCCTTTGTTAAGAAAGGAGATGCTATAGTTGTTGAGGATTGCACAACTGATAGTGATGAAGAAGAACAGGTTATGTCTAAACCTGAAGTGGTTAAGAAAGTAGGAACAAGTGTTCCTAAGATAGTCAAACACAATACTGATAAGCCTAAATCAAACATTAAGCATGTTAGGCAACCAGTTAGATATTGTGAGCAATATATAACCACCAACAAGCCCAGAGGTAACCAAAGGAATTGGAACAACCTCAAGTCTAACCAACTAGGTGATGACTTTGCTTTTTATAACAAAGCTTGTTACACATGTGGTAGTTTTGACCATCTTGCAGCTTTCTGCAACCATTGGGTAACTGGGTATGAAAACAATAGGGTGAATTTCAAAAGGCAAACTCCTCAAACTCACTTTCACTCTAGTTCTAGTGTTAATAGAACAAAACCCAAAACAGTCTCAAATAAGTCTATCTCAAACACTGATCCTGCTGGTAGACAAATGGTTCCTGCTGCTAGACTAATTGTTCCTGCTGCTCGACCATCTATGACTGTTAACCCAAAATCAACAGCTAAGGGTGCAAAAACATTTTTCAAACATGCACCAAAGACTGTTCTAAGGCCCATTCAAACAAAAGCAGTGGTTCAAAAACAAGTTTGGAAACCAAAGGGTAGAACTGAAAAGTTAGCAGTTCCTGCTGCTAAGCAATCAGTTCATTCTGCTGCTAAGGGAAACAGGGCAAATGCTGTTAAGGCCTCAGCATGTTGGATTCTAAAATCCAATGTTGCATCAACTGTCCTTAAAAGATTAAATTACATTGATGCAAGAGGCAGATCCAAGTCAGTAATGGCTTGGGTCCCCAAAAGAAACTAATACTTCTCATTTATGTGCAGGAACATTCAAATGATCAGCAAGAGGATCAAGGATACTCAGATAGTGGATGTTCTAGGCACATGACAGGCAACAAGTCTTATCTTTCAGATTTTCAATCAATAGATGGAGGCTATGTTACCTTTGGAGGAGGTGTTGGTGGCAAAATTTCTGGTAAATGTACCATTAAAACTGGAAATTTAGATTTTGAAGATGTGTTCTATGTAAAAGAGCTAAATTATAATCTTTTTAGTGTCTCACAAATATGTGACAAAAAGAACAATGTTCTTTTCTAAGAGACTGAATGTCTTGTACTTTCTCCTGATTTTAAGATGCCTGATGAAAGTCAAGTACTTCTTAAAATTCCTTGAAAGGGCAATATGTACAGTGTTGACATGAAGAACATTGTTCCTAAAAAGAATTTAACTTGTCTTGTTGCAAAGGCCACATTGGATGAATCAATGAAATGGCATAGAAGGCTTGGTCATATTAACTTGAAAACCATAAATAAAATTGTTAAGAATGGTTTGGTAAGAGGTTTACCTCACAAAAGATTTGAAAATGATCAAACATGCATTGCTTGTCTAAAAGGCAAACAACCCAAAGCCACTTGTAAGCCCAAGATTTTTAACTCTATCAATCAATCATTGTTTATGCTTCATATGGACTTATTTGGACCTGTTTCAGTAAGTAGTATAATGCATAAGAGATATTGTCTTGTTATAATTGATGACTATACTAGATTTACATGGGTTTTCTTTCTATCTACTAAGGATGAGACTACAAGCATCCTTAAGACATTCATTACACAGATAGAAAACCAAGTAGACAAGAAAGTGAAAGTCATTAGATGTGATAATGGGACAGAGTTTAAGAATAGAGTTATGGATGATTTCTGCAAACAAAAAGGTATTAGGAGGGAATTTAGTGTAGCTAGAACACCACAACAGAATGGTGTTGTTGAGAGAAAGAATAGAACACTAATTGAAGCTGCTAGAACAATGTTAGCTGATTCTAAGCTACCTATAACTTTTTGGGCTGAAGCAGTCAACACTGCTTGCTATGTTCAAAATAGAGTTTTAGTTGTACAGCCTCACAATAAGACATCATATGAACTTTTTAGAGGTAGAACTCCTGCAATAGGATTTCTTAGACCTTTTGGATGTCATGTGACAATTCTCAATACCTTAGACCATTTAGGAAAATTCGATGGTAAAGCAGATGAAGGATTCTTTGTTGGATATTCTCTTAATAGCAAAGCATTTAGAGTATACAACACAAGAACTATGATTGTAGAAGAAAATCTACATGTGGAGTTTTTAGAAGATAAATCCAATGTAGAAGGTCAAGGACCAAAATGGCTATTTGATCTGGAATCTCTAACCAAATCAATGAATTATGTGCCTGTTGTTGCAAAAACTAATGATTTTTCAGGTTCACAAGCAACAGATGAGGCAAGGTTAGAAAAGGAGACAAACCAAGATCATGTTTGGATGCCAATATGGTCAAGTACAAGTGTGGAATCAACTTCAACAACTGATGAATCTTCTTCTGGCAAAGCTAAAGAAGGTGTTGAAGATGAAAGGAAAGAAGATGGAACTCAGGAACAACAAATTGTTTCTGCTGGTGATTCTGCTGCTAGGCTTAATGTTCCTGCTGCTAGGCCAAATGATTCTGCTGCTGGCCCTTCAGAAACGAAAGAAGCAGAATTCTCAGATAATGAGGTGGATTTCAACAATCTTCCATCAAATTATCAAGTTCCTTCTACTCCACAAACAAGAATTCACAAAGTTCACTCCCTGGATAATGTGATTGGAGATGTACAATCAGGTGTGAAGACAAGACAACAATTGATGTCTTCAGAACAACAAGGGCTTCTTGATGCCCTTTATGCTTCAAAGCAGCATGAGTTTTCAAACTCTTGCTTGTTTGTATGTTTTCTCTCACAAGATGAACCAAAGAATATTCTGAAAGCCTTAGATGATTCAAGCTGGGTAGAAGCTATGCAAGAGGAGCTTCTTCAGTTCAAGATTCAGAAGGTATGGGTGCTAGTTGATTTACCTAAGAATGCAAAGGTAATAGGCACTAGATGGGTTTTCAAGAATAAAAGGGATGAAAGGGGAATAGTGATTAGGAATAAGGCTAGATTAGTAGCCCAAGGGTACACACAACAAGAAGGAATAGACTATGATGAGGTTTATGCTCCAGTAGCAAGGATTGAGGCAATTAGGCTTTTCTTAGCTTATGCTTCATTTTTGGGCTTCACAGTTTATCAAATGGATGTCAAGAGTGCATTTTTATATGGAACAATTGAAGAAGAGGTGTATGTTACACAACCTCCAGGCTTCATTGACCCACAACATCCAGACAGAGTGTACAGAGTAGTTAAAGCTCTCTATGGCCTTTATCAGGCACCAAGAGCTTGGTATGCAACACTTGCTTCCTACTTATTAGAAAATGGATTTCAAAGAGGAAAGATTGATCAGACACTTTTCATCAAACAATACAAGAAGGATCTTCTGTTAGTGCAGGTGTATGTGGATGACATTATCTTTGGATCTACAAGGAAGGAAATGTGTTTAGAGTTTGAGAAGCTTATGCATGATAAGTTTCAGATGAGTTCTATGGGAGAACTTACATTCTTTTTGGGTTTGAAAGTTAAACAGTCACATGAAGGCATATTTATTAGTCAAGATAAATATGTTGCTGAGATACTAAGGAAGTTCAACTTTGCTAATTCAAAAATGGCAAGCACGCCAATGGACTCTGAGAAGCCTCTTCTAAAAGACTTAGATGGAGAAAATATAGATGTACACACATACAGATCTATGATAGGCTCCTTGATGTATCTTACATCATCTAGACCTGATATCATGTTCTCTGTTTGTGCCTGTGCAAGATTTCAAGTTACTCCAAAGGTTTCTCATTTAACTGCAGTCAAGAGAATTTTTAGATATCTCAAGGGTCAACCTAGGTTGGGTCTATGGTATTCAAAGGAATCACCTTTTGACTTGGTAGCATTTTCGGATAGTGATTATGCTGGTGCTAGCTTGGACAGAAAGTCAACAACTGGAGGATGTCAATTCCTTGGGTGTAGACTTGTCTCATGGCAGTGTAAGAAGCAAACAATTGTGGCTAATTCAACAACTGAAGCTGAATATGTAGCTGCTGCAAGTTGCTGTGGTCAAGTTCTATGGCTTCAAAACCAACTCCTTGACTATGGGTACAATTTTTTAAACACTGTTATTCATATTGATAATAGTAGTACAATTTGTATTATTAAAAATCCAGTGCAACATTCTAAAAAAAAACACATTGAAATTAGACATCACTTTATAAGAGACTGCAATGAGAAAAGATTAATTCAAGTACTTAAAATTTCTTCAGAATTCAATTTTGCAGATCTGCTAACCAAAGCTTTTGATGTTGGAAGGTTTCAGTACTTGGTAGCAAGTATTGGAATGCTTAATCCTCAATGATTTTAAACTTTGTGTTTTTGTAAATAAATTTTTGTTTGTGCTGCTAGTTTTACAAGATACTACTGCTATTTACAAAAGTTTGTGCTGCTAGTACAAATTTAATTTGTGTTATTCATACAGTTAGTCCTATGATTATTCTAATACAAGACAAGTACTTTGTACATTGTTCTTTTGGTTTTAGACTAACAATTTCAGGTATGATCATGTGAACACAAAAGGATGTTTCAAGTGAAATGGAAGCAGCAGAATGATTATATTAGTTGCTACATATTAGGTTTATGATGGACTGAGTTTGGGAATTTAAAACTCCTTAAAACTTCTTTCTTGAAACCTAAGTATAAAATTTCACTTTGAATTGATGACTTAGTTGGTCAGATAGTAACTGACTCAACTCACTTTTTATCATTTTATACTTTCAAGTATAATGAGCAAGTCTAAGGACATCTGATAGAAAGAACAGCTAGTAAAAGCGAATCTAACACTTGTGTTAGAGGTAACAATTACTATGAGCTGGAAACCCTGTCAGGAAAACTCTTTGAATGAGTTTATCTGCACACAGGCAGTTATTTGTAACTGAAAACATTGGTTCTCACACAACCAGAGGTTGCTTTAAACCGAAATTTTGATTAAGTGTCTGTTATACACTTAATCCCTTCAAAATGGTTGAAAGCAGTATGGTTTTTCATAATAAAATCATATACATACTGCTAAGGCAAAAGTTTCTTAAATGGATTTTCAAAGGATTCACAAAAACCATCCATTGATGGACCATGAATCAAATGTCCAATGAATCACCTCTCATAGGATTTAACACACCTAGAAGTGATGAGGGCAGCAACTTAAACTCTTAAGGAATTGATGGCTACATGTACAACACTGTCTGATAACAAGTTCTCATTGATAGATCAGATAATGGAGAAAGAAATATTTTGGTACATAGTGAGAGATCTTCCAAACAGGGGAGGATAAAATTTTATTTACTTCAGGGGAGGAAATAAAAGCCCAAGAAAGGAAGACAATCCCAATGTAATGGAGGAAAAGACAAGAGCATACAAGATGATGACATGGAGGTTGAAAATGACAAGAATAGAACTAAAGGAGAAAGTTCTATCTAGGTCAAACGAAGAAAAGTTTCAATTTCAGTTTACCACGTTTGTTCATCACTTGCAAAGACATGCTGATAGAAGATTTCACTTGTTGAAACAAGCATCCAAGATACACAGCACCATTGCCTCTTATAATTCCTCCATCCAAGGAAATTGCACCATCTTTAGGATGTGTGTTGATATTGTTAAAGTCAAAAGAAAGCAGATGAGTTCAGAATAGAAGAAAGTTCAGATCAAGGGTCTGACTATGAAGTGTTTGAAAGATCTTCACAAGTCCTCATTTAATTCAGAAAAACATGTTGAAATGGATTCACATGTTTAGGGGAGGATTGTTGGGAATTAAATATTCTGAAGTTCAAGAATCGGGAAATACTACAAGTGTGTTCCTGCTGGTAGTACATTTCATTCCTGCTGGTAGTGTATCGTTCCTGCTGGTAGTGTATTGTTTCTACTGATGATAATGCTGCTGGTTGATGCTGCTGCTAGTGCATCTGTTCCTGCTGCTAGCGTTAACTCATTGCTGCTGCTATAAGCTTTCTGCTGCTAGATGGATAAGTACGGAAAAGATATTTGTAAACTAAAGTCAATTATACACGGTAGATAATATCTAACCCCATGTGATTTACACAGAACAAGTTGTAACTAAAGATACATGTTGTATCTTAGTTACTTACTGTGACATTTCGTAATTTCATGTCACTAATTTTTCTATCTTAATTACCTAACTATTTTATTTTTATTATTATTATTTTTATTTAACTTCGTCGGAAGTTATCCGCGTACGACATAACACGTTCAATTATTCAACCGACACTAGACTATGTCCAGTCTACACTTTTTATACACTTTTGGTTTCTTACAATTCTATCTTAAAAGTCACTTTTCACTTTTCCCATTTTTACGTAAACCTTACACTTTTTACGTCTTACGCGTTCTAAACCCTCGTTTTTATGTCCTAATCACATCTAAATCTTCCGATGATCTCACCACTCATCTAAACTACTAAAATATGTCATGAAAACAAATTTTAATATTTTTGGAAGTTTTTATATTTTTACGCTACCCGGTATTGCGTTACGTGTCTTAAAAACCTTACGTTTGAGTACCGGGAGCAACCTACACTACACAATATACTCTATAACCTAACTAATGATAAAAATCTGCACTAACTCCCCTCCTCTCTTGTTTTTGCCGCCCCTTTTATCCACCTCACTCCATACTTGTCATAAGAATGGACAAGTGTTAGAATAAATCTTCCAATACACTAGATATCTCTCAAAATCTCCTCATTGTTCTTATCACCCATGCAAATTCTCTCTAAAACATCAAAAATATGCAAAATTCCTCCCATTTGGACGTGGGTTCTCAAGCTCAAAAACACAAAAATATTGTGTTAATTCTATTGAAGATTATGCAAGAATGAAGGCCTTGTGGTACTAGCATTGTTCTTGATTTGTTTCTTCTTCAAAAGCTTGGTTTCTAGAGTTTCTCCAAGAAGTTTTTAAAGGTTTTGAAGATGTTTCCATGGCTGTGATTTCAAGGTTTCAAAGAAGATTTTAAAGTATTCTTGGTGTCTTGGAAGCTAGGGTTATCCTCATTGGTGTTCTTAGTTTCTTGGGTTTTCTTGGTTTCTTGTTGTTAATCTTGTTCTTCATCTTTTGTAAGGAACCCACACTCACATTTTCTTTTGTATCTCTACTGTATTTTCATGTAATTTATGTATTTTGTATGTTATATAAGTTCTTGATGCTTGAATATGCTTGGTACATACTAAAAATTACAAGAAAACCCTAAAGGACTAGACATGCAAACTGTGATTCTGAATCAGGGGCAAAGATGGAATAAACTGTACTAATCAGTAAACATTGGTCATAAACTAAAAATATGGGGTTGTATATCTATGTCTTGCGGTCGTTTTGACGGGTATTTCATTGAATAACTCATTATGATGATTAAATTAGAAATATTTTCATGAAACATGTTACATCCTGAGTAACAGATTTGAAACATATCAAAGTCATTTTTTTTGTGAATAACCCACTGTTACTCAAAACATAAAAGTTGTAGATAACATCTTAACTTAAATGTGGCCAAAACAATGGGGTCGATTGGACTTGTAGAACTCTAGATATCGCACTTTTCGCGGGACTGTTGTAATATTAGAAACTTCTGAAGTGAATAATATGGGTAAATGGGTAACTTTGCTACTGTATTGTAATTTATGACTTAGTGGGACCCACAAAACTGGTTAGTACAGATGAATACCTTTCCGGGGATATAAAGAACTTAATTTTTCGACTTACGGTTTGCAAGTAACGGATTTTTGAAAGTGAACAAGTTATTAAAATTTCCATCAGCATTAGGATAAAAGTATAAAAATGTTTTCACTTTATAAAAATTGGACCTTTAAGTATATTGTTGAACCATCTAATATAATTTGAACATTTAGACTTAATTTGAACTTTTTGACTAAAATTGAACCCTTTGACTAAAGTGAACCCTTAGACTTAAATTGGACCCTTAATACTTATTTTGGACTTAAGGATAAAAATAGACATAAAACTTGAAATATTGTAAGAAATACATTTTATACTTGTAAATCATTTTTAAATGCCAAATTAAAATCTTGATACTTATTTAAACTTTATGTACCAAGCATAATTGAGATTGTAACTTATATAGCATATAGTAATGATTGTATCATTATTCTTAGAAGCTAAGACACGCGTATATATTCTAGGTTGCTCGTAAGATTCTTGCGGTTACTTCTTCATTACTTCATTTTGATCGTTCGCTTTGCTATCGGTGAGTTCATAGCCCAACTTTAACTCTTAAACTGTTTATAAAACCCATTGGGGGAGATACATGCTAGTTTTACAAACTGAATACAAGTAGTTTTTGGTATGCTGGACCCGATTACATGATTATAGTTATTGAGTTATCTCTTGCCATTTAAAGTCCCTAACATCATGAACCGTTAATTCCATGGGAAGCGCTAATATTATGAATATGCATATTTGGTTTGACGAGCCTGTCCGGATGAGTAGCGCTCATTGTTTTAACGGGTAGCATAATATTGAGTATATCTTGGTAAAATTGGCAAACTTACCCCTTTAGGGCATACTTTATTCCAGTTAAGTTTCGGGGTCATGAGCTTGATACTATAATCAGATTACCCGACTTGTATTCGTTACATGTCAATTTATGAACAATACTTGTATTCAACTTATTATTTATTAAACTCTATGGATTCACTCAACCTTTGTGTTGACTTTGTAGGATCGAGTACTTCGAGCTTGATTGAGCTTGGTTAAACGAGAATCTCTGTATGGAATACAAGTGTTTATGCGGAAACTAAACAACAAGTATAATAAAGAAGAAAAGACAATGATCCTCTATGGATCAGACTATGAACTAAGAATTCTGTTATTGATGAATGTTTTTCTTGAAGTCTTGAAGTCTTACAATATGAATGGCTGTATGTTTCTTATATAGATAAGAAACCCTAATACCTAATACAGCCTGTTACTAATAAAACATGTAAAGAGATAAACATCAATCTCTTCTAAAAATAAATCTAACAAACACTCTAAACATACGGGATAACAATAACTAATACCCGCAGTAATAACACTAACAGCAGGAACAAGATATCACTGTCGGCAGCAATGAGCTTGAGCAGGAACCAACTCCACTATCGGCAGCAATGAGATCGGCAGCAATGAGACACTAAGTATTTCCCAGATTCCTAACATCTGTCATCTTCAGTCCTTCTTGTTTTGTAATAATCAAATCATAATTCCCAACAATCTTCCCCTATTTGATATTACAAAACTGTCTTCAATGCTTCCCCTTGAACAATGCTACCATAAATAATAACCTGCAACACTCATTATTCCTCCCCTAAACTTGTGGTTGACCTAGTGGATCGGTAAACTAGGTTAACCTCAAGTTTCCTGTATGATATAGCTTTAACTTCTCAGGCTTGAGGACTTCGACTTAGCAGCAGCAATAATTAGTAACCAGCAGCAACATCCATAACTTGCAAGATTTTAACCTCTATAGCATCCAGCAGCAACTTCAATAGTTCAGCAGGAATAAGAAATCTTCTTCAAAACATGTATACTGGTCACCATGACATTCACTTGAACTTGGCTGCTACTTATGACAAGATGTACATCAAATCACTTAAGTTTCATACTATTCTCATCACATCCAGGTGTGTTAACTCCTGTGAGAGGTGAATCATTGAAAATTAATGGATTTGATGTCTCTTTACCAATAGCCATCACTACTGGAGTAGCCAATGTTTAGATGTGTTAGATCATGGTACATTGATAACCATCTGATTTATTAGCAAATCAGCAACTATAAACGGATTTGACTTGTCTTTACCTGTAGCCGTTTGCTCAGGACTAGCCAATTCTTAGGTTACAGCAAACCTTGGTGAATTGAATACCAAATATGGATACCAAATGTCTTTACCACAAACCATACTTTTGTGGACTAGCCAATCCTTTGGATCCCATAAAGGGTTACATCCATGGTGAATTGAGAACCATTTTCAACTCTCAGAAATAAATCATGGGTGAGTTGAAGTACCCTATAGCTTTGAGCAAGCTATTACAGCTGTCAACGGATTTGATAATCACACCAGAGCCGTACCCTCATGGTGAGCCAACTCTTTCTTGTCTGCAAGACATGGTGAGTTGAGCACCATTTATTGTGTAGGTGTAAACACCAACACTGTACCTGCAAGGTGTTGCTCAAAACCAACTTATTAGCACACAAAATATACAAGAATTTTTTTTATTTTTATTTTATATATTTTTTTTTTATTTTTTTTTATTTTTTTTATTATTATTTTTTTTTGAACTAAGAAAAAGAAAACAAAAACAAACCAAAATAAAGAAAACAGAAACAAACCAAAATAAAGAAAAAAAATAAGAAAAGAAAATGAAAAAGATAAAAAAAAAATGATGTATAATAATTTTTTTTATTATTATAATTTTTTTTTTTTTTTTTTTTTTTTTTTTTTTTTAACACGAGCAGCAGGAACCGAGCAGCAGGAATGAGGTTACCAACAGAAATGGTGTTCAGCAGGAACTGGTACACTGTCGGCAGGAACCGAAACATTATCAGCAGAAATGGGAGTAGTAGCAGGAACCGTGTGATAGCAGCAGACATGAAATTAATGCAGCAGCATCAGTCAATTAGCAAAAGATTCGAGCAACACTTTAACCAATTGACCCACTTGTGAAGAATTAAATGCGTTCCCACTCCATAATAATATAGCACAAACAGCAGCCATCAATGTTGAATTAAAATTGACCAATCAAACAACCTTGACCAATCACTGATTCGACAAACAATAAAGCTTATATATTAATGAGCAGTCCCACATAAATTTATACGAATAGCCAATCACCACTTGATCCTACTAAACCTACGTTGACCAATAATGTAGCATCAGTTCCCTTAAAATTCGACCAATCACATGGGATAAAAACAAGTAAACCCACGTGACTACCGAAGCTTAATTCACCTCAATTCACAAATATCAGTCCCTCATTGATATACCATTGATCAAGTAATATCACTCGAATATTCAAAGCCCCACGTGATCTCAATTAAATGCCAGCAAACGACAAACCAATAGCCACATATGTTGACCAACAACCGCAATTAATTCAGCAGCAAATATCATATGACCAGTCACCAATTAATCACCACTGCCCCGTAACAGATAAATGGCTGCACAATACAAACTCACCACTTTCGAATTTGTGAAATAAATTGATCACTTGAGCATCAGCTTAAAAAACCAATGACCAGATGATGACTTAACCATCCATTTACTGATCCCACAAACTCACGAAGACCATTTAATGTTCAATTCAATAAATTGATCCAAAAAGTAGTAGCAACACATGCAGTTCCCTCATGAATTGACCAAATGATTTCTCATCCAATCAATTAAATAAAAGAAGCCACAAACTCAACAGCTGTATTATTTTAGTTAGAGAACACAGAACAAACTAAGAAAAAATGTTAGTTAGCACAAAATATACAACAATAAGCCTCCCCTTAGGCTTATGCCTCCCCTCAATCAGTGCACCTGAAAAGGACTATTGTTCTTGGGTACCCAGAATGAACCTTTCCTTTTATTTGTCCAAGAACAACCTGTTGAGGGCTTAATACCAGTATCCCAACTTGTTCCCCCCATATACCTTGGGTCATAAGAACCAAGCCAAAAACCATTCCGAAAGTAAGTGCTAATAGGTATGTAGAATGGTCTAGCAACATTCCTTTTCCAACCAGTAGACTTAGTTTTACCAGCTGGAACTGGCTTACCAGTAGGAACAGCTGCGGGTCTAAGAGGCCTACCATCAGGAACAGGTGCTGGTCGTTTTGCATTACCAGAAGGAAATGCATTTGCTCTAGGGACAAATGGGGGAATGTTCTCTACATTTTTCCATACTGACCTAGGTTTTTGTTGTTCAGCACACACACCCATTTTACTCTCATAATAATTACAATCCTTAATGAGGTGAGAATAACTTCTACAAACAAAACAAGATTTCTTTTTAATCTTTTTGTTCTTAACCTGACTTTTCTTATCATGACCTTGCATATCACACAAAGACTTCTCACAAATAGAATCAGAACCAAAATTGTTCTTAATAGGACTAAAAGTAGCTGTCTTTAAATTGGATTCCACACTAGCTACTTTTGGTGTGAAGTCATCAGACTTGGGTGTGGTTGACTTGTCATTTGAATCACAAGAGGCAAAGTCATTGGTCTTGGTCTCAGAAGACTTGTCACTTAAAGAACAAGAGACAAAGTCATCAGGTTTAGGCAAGTCATTTGACTTTTTGCCATAGGTCATGTGTGATTCATCTGAGTCAAGGTCAAGGGCTGTGTGCATAGGAACAGGCTTAAACACTCCTCTTATAGGAGGAGGGACAACATGCAATTCACCTTCTTTCACATACTTAACAGGTATTTGGTAGTCTACAGGTTCAGGGTCAAATACACTATACTCATTAGGGTCATAAAATTGATTTGGCCCTATCAGGTTACCATACCCTAAACCTCTTTTAGTTTTTGTAGACATAGAACTATCGACTAACTTGTTTAGGTTTTTAGATGAATCTTTCCATTTATCAAACCTAGCCAAGGTATTGTCTAGCTTAGTCTGCAAATCCTGTTTTTCAAACATCACCTTAGCTTTTTGAGATTCAGAATATTTAAGCTCATTAGTGGTGTTTTTCAAGTCCCTCTCTAAAACCCTTATCTTTTCCTCATAAGCTAACTGGTTATTTTGGTACCAAACTTTTTGTTTTTCTAATGTATTAACAGCATTTTTATACGCTTTGACTTCAACAAACAATTCATTATATTTAGGTTTCATTTCATCAAAATCTTTCTTAAGCAAAGCATATAAATCATGACAACCAAAATGACACTTTGGTACCTGAGATGAAAAACCCATCAACGCAAAGTCTCCATCCACTGATGTCTTGAACTCCTGGACCTCCTGCTTGAGCATGGATTTCTTGAACTCATCATTCTCTAAAAATCTGGTTTTTACAGCACGCCAGATCTTCCTAGCATCATCCAAGTGTTTAAAATCACTCATGTGGTCTGCTGGGAGAGCCTGAAGCAAAAGAGTTCTTGCTTTGGTCTCCCTTTGCACAGCAACCTGCTCCTCAGCTGATACAGGTGGAAGTATGATTATTTTTCCCTCCTGATCTCTCCCAATACTCTTCTTGCTGTTCCCATTAAGAATAACATTCCAGAGGTTATGATCTCTGTTGGAGATCCATTGTTCCATCTTCTTAGCCCATTTCTCATATTCATCAGTTCCGGATGAAATCATTTTATTATGGTTTAAGAGAATGATTTGAAAAGGTTTATTGTTTGACACTAACAGCAAAACTGCTCAAAGACCAGAATCAATGCCCACTGAATGATGAAACCCAAATCACCAATAATCTTCGAACAGTACCCAAAATTAAATCCGTACCACAAAGCAGATAACGTGTACAAAGAAAATCAATTATACGCAACAAACTTGAACAAATTCACCACAACTAACAAGCAAATGGCCCCACTTAATCAAATGAACTAGCCGACAATTTAATTAAATTGCAGCAACCTCACAAATTTTCGACCAATAGCAATTAGTAGTAGTTTCGATCAGTACGAGGTTAATTGTTCATCAATTCCCAAATACGACAAACACATTAATTTATCCAGCCCCACACGCTGACTTCCAAAACCAATTAATTAAAGCCCCTTTTAATCCCAATCTCGTACAGTTATGCAATAAACGACAAGAATAAATAGCAGCAGCGTTAAACCAAAACTAAGAAAATTTTGTTTACCGCCGACTCACGATTGGTCTTCAACCAATTAAAGAAATCTTCCACGTTGACCACTTAATTCGTTTTGAATCAAGAGTAATTCACCGAAAGATTTAAAGTCAACTTTTCCACACAAAATCAAGAAGCGACAAACTAGTACGAGGATATCAATTATTCCACGATATTTTAATTGACGAACCACCAATCAGATCTGCTCAAGAAAAAATAATTACGAATATCTCCGATCTGCTTCAAAACAATTCTTCTTTATCAGAGATCCTCACCAGGCTCTGATACCACTTGTAGGATCGAGTACTTCGAGCTTGATTGAGCTTGGTTAAACGAGAATCTCTGTATGGAATACAAGTGTTTATGCGGAAACTAAACAACAAGTATAATAAAGAAGAAAAGACAATGATCCTCTATGGATCAGACTATGAACTAAGAATTCTGTTATTGATGAATGTTTTTCTTGAAGTCTTGAAGTCTTACAATATAAATGGCTGTATGTTTCTTATATAGATAAGAAACCCTAATACCTAATACAGCCTGTTACTAATAAAACATGTAAAGAGATAAACATCAATCTCTTCTAAAAATAAATCTAACAAACTGTCTAAACATACGGGATAACAATAACTAATACCCGCAGTAATAACACTAACAGCAGGAACAAGATATCACTGTCGGCAGCAATGAGCTTGAGCAGGAACCAACTCCACTATCGGCAGCAATGAGATCGGCAGCAATGAGACACTAAGTATTTCCCAGATTCCTAACATCTGTCATCTTTAGTCCTTCTTGTTTTGTAATAATCAAATCATAATTCCCAACATTTGTGTTGACTTTTTAGCATGTTTATCTCAGGTTCGCAAAGTGTTAAATGCTTGGATGGGCGTGCAAGGACATGGATGGATGGACACGTGTTATTTCACATTCGATGGAACTCAAAAACTTTTATTGTGTCTAAATTATGAACCTTTTGGACTCTTGTCCTGTTTAAAACTTTTGGGACCTAAATTCGTTAAACTCTGATTATATCAAATGAGAACTTTGTTTAAAAACATCTTTAAATTATTTTGATGTTTTCTATGATTACAACTTCGATCCACAAATAACACCCAATTAAGTCTTCCGCTGTAAAACATGATTTTTGGGGGTGTTATAGATTGGTACCAGAGCATAAGTTATAGTGAACTAGGTCATTTTCTTTTAAAAACCTAGACTATAACCTTTAATTTTTCAAAAATTATGAGTTCCATCATCTTGTCCGATATCCATGCGCGCCTACTTCCTAAATTTCCTATTACTCCATTGAGTATATATCTTTATTATATTAAGGATAATTATAGAAGCACTATAATTATTTCTTAACTTGTCCGATAATCCACGAAAGTATCACTTCTTATGTATGTAAGCTTTTGTGCACTAAACTTCCTTGGTGTATTATATGCTATTCGTGAGCATTGTAAATTTTCATCCGGAAATTTATACACATCTTCAAGTTATATCAGACATTGTAGATGATTACAATGCTCTCTCTTATTTATCAGACATTGTTGTGATTACAATGGTCTCTAAACTCTTTCATAACCGTATCGAAACATGTTGCGACGACTTCTGCCCATTGCACTTGCTATTTCACTATCGTTTTGTAAATAATTTTATTATTATTTTATAAACTATCCTTTCACTATATTTCAAACGGATTCACTATGCTATTTAGAATTTCCTTACTAATACCTTATAAATTAATAACCAGACTTACTATCGACTTATAACTGTTTTGTTAATCACATATAAACTGATTTGTAAACATCTTACAAACAAGTTTTGCCATTACCTTATGAAACTATTTTACTATCACTTTATAAACCATTTCGCTAAAATCATATACACTATTTGTCACTATCCAATCAAAAATTTTGTCATCTTTTTACAAGACACTTCACCACCATTTTATAAACTAAATCACTGAGATACTGCTACTACATAAACTGTTTGGACGAGTTCCGGATATACTATCTTGTTATCATCTTGCAAATCGTTCTGTCAATTACCTATTACCCAAATTGTCACCATATTATAAAGTAGCGTATACATTGCTTCGTAATCCATCGTCTTGAACTCTTCCAGTTGGTGGGAGTTTGACTTTAAATGGTTACCTCGGATCGTGCCGTCTTTTGATACTTACCTTCGAAACGTGATTGATTAACGTCTCATTCTTTTTACTTCTTATGATTTTGAAGAACAACATTTGTTGTTGTTTTTATTGTGTTTTGTGTTGGCAATACATAAGTAGGATGATTTATAATCATCTTATTGAAATGGATTGGGACGCCTCTTCATTTGAATAAGAAAATTATAAACCGCCGAACTATAATTTTATAATTCCTTACTTACATGGATTGGGACGCCTCTTTATGTAAGTGACGAATTATAAATGAGTAGGCTTATGTGTATCCACCATAACGTGCGTACGAATCATTCTTTGGGCTATGAACTCCTCTCGACTCGTAATTTGTTATGTTTATTTTTTTTCCGATTTTGTATCGACCGCCGCGACCTTGACAAGCTAATAGTAATGTGTTATTATCCGCTTTCAAGAATTGACTACTTGTTAGAATTCTTCAATTCATTCCCTCTTGTTCATTGAACATATTTGATGCTTTGGCTTTTGATCATTTAACTCCCGTTGGAAACTACGACGATGACTTGTCTATACCGTCATCTCTTCACCATTAAACCATACGTCGATTAAGAAGAATTGAGCGCCGGGACGTCGCTCTCTTAAGGAGTGTGTACTGTGACATTTCGTAATTTCATGTCACTAATTTTTCTATTTTAATTACCTAACTATTTTATTTTTATTATTATTTTTTTTATTTAACTTCGTAGGAAGTTATCCGCGTACGACATAACACGTTCAATTATTCAACCGACACTAGACTATGTCCAGTCTACACTTTTTATACACTTTTGGTTCCTTACAATTCTATCTTAAAAGTCACTTTTCACTTTTCCCATTTTTACGTAAACCTTACACTTTTTACGTCTTACGCGTTCTAAACCCTCGTTTTTATGTCCTAATCACATCTAAATCTTCCGATGATCTCACCACTCATCTAAACTACTAAAATATGTCATGAAAACAAATTTTAATATTTTTGGAAGTTTTTATATTTTTACGCTACCCGGTATTGCGTTACGTGTCTTAAAAACCTTACGTTTGAGTACCGGGAGCAACCTACACTACATAATACACTCTATAACCTAACTAATGATAAAAATCTGCACTAACTCCCCTCCTCTTGTAAGATCCTGCGAAAAACCCTTGTAATCAATCTTAATGATTAATGATGATCTCGTATTACCGTTTACTGAAGCCCATTTTTGCTAGAAATTTAAACTTTTCTATTATTAGTTATTAATATCCCGATGCATTATATATATATGTATATAGTGTATACGCCGTACTTGAGATAATAATTCTCGCACAACAATACATTTTCACAATGACAAGTGATCATACTCACCTAATTAGTACACTACACTTAACAAGAAATAATATCATTAAATACACTTAGTTAAAATCTAATTACCAACACTAATAATAGTCTTAACATATAACTACAAATCGGTTGGACCCTTACTGATTCGGCCCATCACTTCCACCCAACCCAACCGAATTTCACAGCCCAACACACCACTTCATTTTATTTCCCTTGTTCCTTTTATATCCGATCGATATTACCTTCCAAAAACCCGATCTTATTTTTAATATCGAGACTTAACCTTCACATATTTTTACACATTCAAATACACCACCCAACTAGCCACTATGATACAAAAACCTAGCTAGAAATATCAAGTATTAGCATGATAACAAAACCCATATTATTTGTCCCATAATCGACCCCAAACGTGTAACTAAAAATGTCGACACCTAACTATGTCATACCACCATTGTTCCTATAACCTTCCAACCACATTTCTAACTTATTCTAACACTCCAAATGAGAACTAAGCCTCGGTACACGACTTGTAGCTCAGTAACTCAACTTATGTTAACATATGTATAAACCGAATAAAAGAAACATCCAAGAGCTAGAATCCAAACTCCCAGCTACCCACACACGTTCCACACTCAAACTAGAATAGAAATTTACAAGTGTCTCCTAGCAACAGTGCCTCAATCATTTGGTCAATTGGTCAATGCAAGATATTTTGTCTATAAAAGCTACTCATTCGATCTCTCCTTCTCTTCCCTATCACCCATCACTTTCTTTCACCATCAATACATTCCCTAACTAGATAAGAAGCCTTTCTGTTGTAGAATTAGGAAGCAAACCCATTTGGAGTCAAAGCATAGAAAACCTTTCGAGCTCACTGTTTTCCTTCGAACAACCAACATTCCTTCCCCACCTTTCAAAAGGTGTTGTAAGTCTCTTATAACCTTTGCTCTTATTTCCATAAACATGCTCCATTCATGCACGTCTCATTTTTCTTGTCGAGGGTAGCATGCATGCATACTCAGTCGAACCCATTATGTGAAGTGTAACAATCACACACACACCACTCTCAAAGTGTTTATCATATATGCATCTTTAAAATGTTAACAATCAAACGTGTAAACATCACTACATAGCTTACATGCATATTCCATTTTTCCTTACAGTCGAACCATCATGCATTGCTTCATCATTTTAATTTGTTCGGTTATATATATCACTTAGTTACAAATGTTATTTCATGTGTACCCAACATGAGTCGAGTGACCATTAAGAAGGCTTAAGAACCATCACCCATCTCATTTTCGCGTTTAATATATTACACACCATGCATCATTTTCACTTCATACTCGAATGTATAGTACATCCTTACTTTGAACATATTGCATGCTTTACTCGAACATGTAAACTTTAAAACCCATAAAATTATCTCAAAAAGTTATATATATAAACAACCCACGTCGCACATTAAATCACACCTTAACTCGCTACCCGAACCAAAATCTTAACAGCTAGTTAAAATCGGGTCATAATGTTACTAAGTAATCTAAGTTTTAAATGTTACTCGAACCGCCCACATAACAACCTAGTAATTTGTAAAACAAACATGTAACGCGTATATATTTTGGCATAGGTCAAATGCCGACCCAGCCACCTTCAACTTTTATTTGTTATGATTCCACTCATACGTTTAAATAAGCTCTTAAAAAGCCACGTACTATAAGCCCATCCTACTAAATTATCAGACTTAGAAAATGTATAGATTTTTCAGTTTCTAAAACTTGTGACCAGCCCAACTCATGGTCTGTTCACTTCGAAATTATAAAAGTAACATGTAAATATTTTTACTTCTCTCGATAGTGCACCTGGAAAACTACACTTTTCATAATATAACTTCAATCTTATAAGCTCTCTAACATGTACAAATTAAATCATTTCCACTGCCCATCGCTAGTATTTAAACTTTCAATTTCAGAAAAATAAACCTAACCATTCGGTTGGGCCAAAATCAAAGCCCAACAAGACTTTACGATAGGAAGGTCCAGCGGGCCCATATAATATATTTTCAGAATCATAAAAATAGCCCAAGTCTAAGCCCAAAACAGTTTACACGCCCTCGCCTATAGAATTCTTAATGGGCCTTAAGTAGATTCGATACATGGCCCATTCATGCAAAAATAAGCTTTTTTCCTGGAATAAGCACTTGAAATAAGTTAAAATGAACTTAATAAAGTTATAGAAATTTTCAGAATATTTTTCCCATCATTTTATGCAAAAAGGACTAAAAATGTAACGCGACTTAACCAAAAAGGACTAAAACTGCCAAACCTTGAAACATATGGACTGAAGCTGTGAAAACAGTTTGTAGAGGACTTAACTTGACATACCATTGAACTCCAAGCCTTATGTGGACATATGGACAATTATTGGACTATTTTGGACTATGGACTGGACAAGGACTAACGACGTAACGCAAACCACGGTTAGGGTAGAAAATGTAAAATCTGGAAAGAACAAGGACCAACTATTATAACTTGTCAATCTTATCTTATTTTTCATTTTCGCACCATATCTTTACTTCATATGCATATTCGCATTCTAATTGCATATTAGTTAATAGCGTTAGAAATATTTCATATTAGTATTTCATATCGACTCATTTACTCGTTGAAGATATGATCTTACGAGAGCACAAGCACCATAATCATATAACACCTTCACTTTCAACGATTAGATCGTTGTACATCATTAGTTAATCATCATCCACCATTCATACACACACACCACTAGAAATTAGTCAGATTCTCAGTTATTTATATATTTACCAGGTTCTATATCGAAGTTGTTATAATCACCTCTGAGTTTATTTTCACCATCACCAGTAACGCTTAAGGTGAGTCATGGCCTCACTTTTTAAACTCTTTATACTTTTTAAACTCCGTGAGGGGGATACATGCTATAAACAAATCACAAGTATTTTTCTGTATGCTACCTGACTTGATATATGCCTAAGTTACCATATTGCCACAAGACCCTTTATCATGAGCCATTAATCACTGCGGTGAACGCGAATATAATGAATAGATCTATTAGAGGTTGACGACCTATCCCACTAATACTGTGACGGAATGCTTTTTGCTAGTCGTATTAGTCGCGATGCATTATATTTGAGAGAAATAGGAATTGGCAAAATCACCTATTACACGAGGGCAAAACTTTCATAATTAATTTGGTGGACACCTCCGTTTATGCGGTACTTTGTTAACGTTTGCGTGTCATGAGACTTAGGGCAATATATGAACTGCGATATCAATTTCTAAACTGATTGTATTTTCAATACAATCTTACTTGTGAATCGAACTGATATGTAAATTACAAACTCCATGATTTCACTCAACATTATGTTGACTTTTAAGCATGTATCTCAGGGAACTAGAGGAGCAAGGCAAGGCATGGAGCAGGCGCACCCTATATTAAATAAATGGTGTAAAATAAAGTTGTAAATTCAGTTAAATTGATGTTTCCTTGGAGAAACCTTGGCACTTGATGAAGCGAAAAGTGTACCGCTTTTAAGGGGTCATTTAAGCCCTAAATCGTATTTATTTGATCAAATATTGCCCTAAATCGTTCCTTTTGTCATTTTAGGTACTTTTGAGGAGAAATCTGGAAAAGGAGGCATTTTGGACGTTTTTGGAGCATAAAAGTGAAGAAAACGACAAAGTCTCAAAAATCGGCTAAAAGTTACCTATGACGACGTCACAATTAACCCCAGACGGCGTCATGCCTTGGCAAGAAAAAGTGGACGTGAAATTTACTCATGATAAGCCAGTGAAAATAGCATGTGAATTCTGACGGCGTCACGCTTTAACTTGATCAAGGGCGTCACGGCTTAAATCAAAAGGGGACGGCGTCACGTTCAAGGTTCGACGGCGTCAAGCCTTGATAAGCCAGAATGGATTTTGAAGAGCTAAAGAGGGACGGCGTCAAGAAGGTCATCCGGGAACCCTAGAAGCGGCGAGGTGACGGCGTCACACTCCATAACGTGACGCCGTCAGATCCAAAAATCTATATATAGTTTTCTAATTTTTTGTCATTAGTGTGGAACTTAGTGTGTGGAATTTTGGGAGAAAACCCTAAGACGATTTTAGCTTCTTTTTCAAGGCTTTTTGCCTTGAGATCTTCCATGTTACATTGAAGATAAGTTATCAATTAATCATTCAATATGTCTATGTGTTGTTTGATTCTATCTTATTCTTGTCTTTTGTTTAACATGTTAGGCTAAATTTATCTTGTGTTTGCTTAGATCTAATGAAACCTAGCTATTGATTATTGGTTATTAGTGTGTTGTTAGTTGTATTGGATGATTGTTTATCTATGTTAGGCTTAAGAAAACTGGCTAACTTCCTATTCGGTAACTTGCTTGAACGTCTTAAGAAACATGAACCAAATGCGTACTAAAGGTTTCTATGGTTGTATTTAATGCACAAGCGAATTCTAGTGATCCCTTGTTAGGAGCTTCCTAGCCGGCTCGACATAGGAGTGAAGTAGGAGCTTGTAGAGTTGGGGAAGTACGTACGCCACCCCACAACTGGTATTAAGGAATACACCCGTCATCCACGCGACTAATACACACTAATTAACCGGTAAAAGATAGTTAGGGAGTAAGGAAATCTAAGTAAACACATTTCTCTACACATAAGTTTCTCACCACACTTTTCATTTTTGTTATTTTATTTTATTGCATTCGTAGTAATTTGGGTTAGTTGACTAGCAACTAATTCCGCCCACTCTTTCAAACCCGAGATTTTACTTGCTTTCATAAAAATATAAAAACATAAAAAGAATCTTCCTCAACCCTTAGACCTAATTAGAGTAGTCTTTCACACCTAACGAACACTATTCCCTGTGGAGAACGATCAATCCCCCGTACTTACCACTACACTATACTACATCGGTCAGGTACACTGCCTGGTGGGGTTGTAAGCCTCTTGAGATCCCTCGAGAGGTAAAACCTGTTGTAAGGTTGCAAAACCACGCATCAAGTTTTTGGCGCCGCTGCCGGGGAATAGTTATTGTTTAGGTTGAATTTTTATTTCTATTAGGTCTACTCACTAGATTCCTTTCTAGTGAGATTTTTATTTTATTTTTCTAGGTTTTCTTTAGTCTATCTATTTTCTTCGTGTCTTTGTTCGTAACCATTACCATCCGACATCATGGAAGATGGTAATATCCTTAACCCCCACAACCCACCACCACAACAACCACCACCACCTCCTAGAGCCCGTACTTTAGGAGAGTATTCCCGTCCTAGCCACCACGGCTATCGAAACACCATTGAGCTCACTCAAGGAGCCAATATCACACCCTTGCGATCCGACACCATCCGGTTGGTGCAAAGCGGATGCGCATTCCATGGACTTCGTTCTGAAGATCCTAATCAACACCTCAAGGACTTTCTTAAAATCGTTGATTCTATAGACCTTGATGTTGCCACTCGAGAGACGACCCGATTGCGTCTCTTCCAATTCTCTTTGCGGGACCAAGCTAGTCAGTGGCTAGAACGTCAACCCGCAGGATCCATCACCTCTTGGGATGATCTCACCACTCGTTTCCTTGCTCTGTTTTTCCCACCGGGGAGAACTACCAAGCTAAGGAAGGATATCTTGATGTTTGAACAACGTCGAGGCGAAACCCTCTACGGGGCATGGATTCGATTCAAGGACTTACTCCAAAAAGTCCCTCATCATGGCATAAATCTCTGGCTTCAAATCCAAATCTTCTATGACCATGTGGATTACCACACCAAGCGTGCCATCGATCGAGCCGCCGGGGGCAGATTGCGCGACAAAAGCGCCGAGGAATCATGGGAGATCATTGATGAGCTTGCATCCGACGATGATGAATTGTGGCAAGTCTCCCACGACGTGCGCTCGGCAGTTAAGACATATTCATCGCCCGATACAGCCAATCAAATCACTGAGGAAAGCGTTAGTGAACTTGAGAAAAGGGTTGCATATCTTATGGAAAAGCAAAAGAGACCCTTAAGTCCACAAAAAGCAACAATTAACTCAGTCTCAAGCGTTAAGCAAACACCATTGTCCGAATCACCCCTTAGGGAAAATGCTAAACCCTTCCATAAGCTCGCTCAACCCAACTCACCACCTCAGGAACTTAGTCCAACATTCGAAGCTCGAATGAGAGAGTACATGTCGAAACACTCCGAACGGCTGGCAAAATTTGAGGAAGCCGTCTACAAACAGAAGGAGGAAATGGAAGAGAAGATGGCGGAGATGATGAATCTTTTGAAAGAATATACAAATACAAAAGCCCCTGAAAAAGTGTTGGTGAGGAATGACGCTGAAGTTCCTAACACTAAATTTGTCATGGCCACCTCCGTCGTCCAAGAGGGCGGAAATGATGGAAGAGGGAAATCCATAACTATGGAAGTTAACAAAATTGACATCATCCCACTTAATAATGGAAACACCAATTCCTACAAATGCGATTCCGACAAGGGAGAGGAGGCGCCCTCTGAGGAGCGCCAATTGGTTGAACCGCCAGTGTCACAACAAGTGAGGCATTACTTGAAGCACGAAATAAACAAGGAGACCATAAACGATTGGGTGAGAAACTATCGACGTACTCATCTACCCAACAAGAAGTCCAAGAAGATGGAACCGGATGATAAATCTGACACATTACCCGGTGGGCAATTGTATGAATGCCTCATAGGACAAAAGTTAGTGGAAAAGCAGAAATTCTACGGGGTCTTTGAAATACCATGCAGCATTGGAAAACACAAGTATCTGGATGCGATAGCTGACCAAGGTTCCGACGTAAATTTGATGCCTTTATCCGTTTATGTTCAGTTAACCGATGAATTGCCATCCATCACCCATACTAAACTCTCCTTTGCAAAGCATTCTTATGAGTATCCGTTAGGAATTGCAGAAGATGTGTTGGTCAACGTTGCCGGATTCCTGTATCCGGTCGACTTCATGATCATTGAGAGAAATGATATGAATATGCCAATAATCCTTGGGGCACCCTTTCTCGCTACCACTAGAGCACAAATCAATTACGAAAATAGCACCATCCAAATGAAGAAGGGGAAGAAAACAATAAACTTCCCAACGATCCCACGACATATACGAGATGTTGCTCTGCAGAAGAAGATGGAGGCTAACCCCAATATAGTCTGTGGTAATGTTCGAGAGAAAATTCTTGCATGGGAGGCAAGGATTAAGAGTTATATGGAAAATGAGATTAGAGAATGTAAGGGTAGAAATAACAATTATATTGAGGCTGATGAGCAAACCAATGACCCCGTTGAATTTACAAAAGGAGACTCAGTGCTCCTAAGGCATTCAGAAACAGAAGCACCTACTAATGAACTAAGTCCCTGGTGGTACGGACCATTCACAATTAAAAGTTTACACCAAGATGGGATAGTAAGCTTGACCAGCAAAGGAGGAGGTGAAGTGACCGCGAATGTCGAGCGATTGAGACACCACCACCCTGATAACAAGGACCACATCTATCAGGGATACGTCATTATGAATGATGGAATCACGTAATGTACGTGACTTTGAGTCTAGCTACAAGACTCGTTAATAAAGAAAAGCGCTTCTTGGGAGGCAACCCAAGCTTTATTTGCTTTGTGTGTTTATTTATTTGCTTGTTTGATTTTATTTTCCGTATGTGTGTTTAATTTTTATTATTATTGATTCATGTTCAAAAGTAAATTGTGAAAATGCTTTATTTTGTTTTTAACTTCGTCTTAACTACATATAAAGGTATTTTGCAAAAGATAAGTGTAAGGGAAATCTAAATCGGTTTATTAGAACACAAATGAACATGAATCATAATAATAATAAATTAACATACATATTAGTATTTGTTTGAGTCAAATGCTTGTATCGAGTCATAATGATGTTTTGCAGGATTTCCAGGAAGTAAGGTAAAGGTTTTTCCAGAAATTTTCCGGAAACTTAAAATGAGAATTTTTGTCAGGTCATTTCTGACGGCGTCAGGGTTTATAACCTGACGGCGTCAGATTTAATTTCCAGAAATTTTTGAAAGTTTTGTTTTCATAAAAAGTTTTTATTAAATCTCCAACTTATAATCTCCAGGAATCTGCAAAATTATCATTCCACAAGCATTATATCCTTATATATAGATTTTTCCCGCCGATGTTATGCAGGTTTTCGTGTTTGTTTTCTCAGGTTTAACAGGTTATTTTGGACAAGGAAATGTCTTGGATCAAGCTTATGGCGATGCATTAGTCATGGAGCTTCAACATTACCTTGGAGGAAGATTTAACCGTGTAACTTCATTATCCACCGAACGAATCAGGGGAGTATTTGATTTCATTCTTTTACTTTTTACTTTTACATCTTGTTATTTGAACATTGGGGACAATGTTCATCTTAAGTGTAAGGGGGGGGGGGTAAAAGTACGATTTTAGAGAATGCCATTGCGCTTGATTTTTGTTTGTTTAATAGTAGATGTGTAATAAAACTGAGATAAATACCTGTTAGGGCAATTTTAGTGCCAAATTTAAAATTTTTTACAACATATAGGAGTGAAACTTTGATCTTAATGAGCGTCTCACGGATAGGAGTTATATGACTAGCACAAAAACCTTACCACTAAAAAATTTTCCACCCCCAAATATGTGAGGTTCACCCCTAGAATTGGTAGGAAAAGCATTTATGCTATGATGTGTGTACCGGTAGCACTTAGATTCTAGAACTTGCGTTAGGACCATTCCAAGGCCACAAGTGAGACTACATTCGTGTAGTTAGATTTACTACATGATAAGAGGCATTAGGATTAACCCGTTGTTTTACACCTGTGTTTTTGTTATAATTACATTGGCTACATTGGTCAAGTAATTCTCCCACACCCTTTGCGTTGTACTCATTTTTAGTACACGATACCCCTAGTACACCCCTCAGAGCCTATCTTTTCGTTTCGACCTTTAAGCATTTTACTTAAAGGAAGAATTTGTTTACACCCCACTTAAATGTACACCCAAATCGCCTTAGCCTACCTTGTATGCACTCATTTTTAGTGCATTATTGTGACAACATTTGTTTAAACCCAAGTTAATTATCTAATTGATTACATGGTTGCTAAGTCGAGTCATATCCTTGTACATATTGTTTTGGGACGATTGGGACTCATGGGTAAAGTACTAGTATAATGGAGTAATGGGGATGAACATCATTTATTACCCCCATATGTGCTAAATGTTTTAAAAGTACTCCAAGTTTTTCAATTATCTTAATTCGAGTCATTAGATTAGTATTTGTAAAGTTATGTAAAAGTTCAAGTGTAAGGGGAATGCAATGCCCCTATGATGTATTATTTTGGATGGTAGGGCAAAAGTGTATGCAAAAAAAAAAAAAAAAAAAAAAAAAAAAAAAAAAAAAATCGAAAAATCAAGAAAAATACAAAAAAATGAGAAAAAGAAAAATAGAAAAAACATACGGACTACCATCCCGTTTCATTTTATGTTTGTTTTATGTTTTTGTTATTTTGTTATTTCGTTTTTAGCTTAAGATCGAGTCTAGTCTTGGCTTAGCAACATTGTATAGTACATGTAATTGATCAAGATTTTTAACTCGCCACCAGTAAAATATCCCGTATCCAACAAAACCGTGTTTTCCTTTTCCCTACACTTAACGTTATAACCCATTTAAAAGCCCTCTTTGATAGTTTATCTTTGGTGCTTACGCCTAGTGGAGGAGGTTTTCGATCCTTTCCCAAGCCTATGGTAATCTATTTGCTATGACAGGTAGTGGGAGATATTATCCGTTTTCATTTATGAGATTTATTTTGATGACACTTGAGAGATGTGAGTATCTAAACACTACTAGTGAGGTGCTAGTTTATAATCTCCGTGCTTATTATGATTGAAGTGGAACGAATATGGTAATCTCCGTGCTTATTAGTTTATAAACACTACTAGTGAGGTGCTTCCTTTATTCTATAACTTTATTGTTTCCTTTTCCTTATTTCTTTTCTTTTGTCCTTATTCCGTTCCTTACTCCTTTCGCTTTGATTTATATCGGTATGATCTGTATTCTTGATTTTATTTGTACTACTCTCTATTACTGCTTTTGTTATCGTTATATCTGTTCACTGAGCTCTCGTAGCTCAGCCGCATTTCTTTTCCTGCGGCAGGTTTTAGTAGGAAGCTGGGAATGAGTGGAGAGTATATCTTTGGACTTAGAAGATTGGATAGCTATTCTGGATTTAGAGTTGACTAGAAGATAACATAATTTAGAAGTAGTTGTTTTTGCAAATTCTCAATTGTAACCTTGTAGATTCAGTATTTCAGTTGTAATCCTTGAGATTTTTGTATTACTGAAAATGTATGCTTTGTTTTGATCTGATGTGAATCCATTATTGTGATATCTTTACCCTTGTCGGGTCGGGGTGTTACAATTTATGGTATCAGAGATCACAGGCTGCGACTCGTAATACATTTACCCTTGACCTGTGAATCCTGGACCACTAAGTTTCCACTGTAGGCGCTCGTAGGACAACCTTTGAGAATTTGCTTTAGGATTTTCCTATAGGAACTTAAATTCTGACCAGTGAGGAATGGGTAGACTATAAGTCATATGTTTAAGTAGTATTGCTCCCGCATCACTCTGATTCGTGCCTTGCCTTTGGTTAAAGCCTATTGAAAACACACTTGGAAATTTAGAGCTTATGCCTTGCACCACCTAAGAATTGAACCTAAATAAAACCTGAAGCATTGAAAATTGCGTAGTAATTATCTGACATTATTTGATCCTTGCCTTCCGATTTCCACTCCGACCTCAGAACCTTCTGTTAATCATTCTAATGCCCCTTCGGGCATTCTGAGAACCCTTATGGCGACGATATACTTGGTACATGCTGTTCTATAAATCTTTTGACACTATTTGATTTCGTCTTAACCATCCCTGTTTCCATGAGAAGTTTTGTGGTGTTTAACCACGAGTGTAAAATATTTTCCTTCTCATTCTGAACGATAAGATTATTCCTTGTTGATCCGTCTTTCTTTGATAGTAACCTTGATTTTATTCTTATAAGGATTGATGGACTGACCATTTAGTACTGACGACTATCCTCCTATGTCTCACCTTTGGCGTTTGAAACAATTTTTGGAACCCTTGCCATGATTACCGATTGTTAAACTTTTGCTGCCACTACCTGATTTTGACCTTCACTTCTGATCTGTTTGATAAACAGTTTGATATCTTCTCCGATCATTTCGAAGGTCATTTAACCCTAATGTGTTTCACCCATTCTCTAAATCCATTACCCATACTTGATGTAAAAGTAGCACCTGATACTATTCTGTCTTGCAAATCTATTACTACTCCCATTAGAACTCTGGTGATTATTAACCTCAGATATAGAAGTTTATTCCCTCCCTTGAACGATGAATCTCATTTTGCCAATCAGTTTTCCTTTGGAAGGATTTGATGCAAACACCATCTCTGTATGAAATTGTTAACTGAGCATGATGATGCTGATAACTGATATTTCATACGCCTCATTTTGACAGTATACGATGTTCGTATTGCCGATAATTCGCAACCTACCTGTCACTTGTGCTAGATAGCTATATAAGGTCCCAGCACCTTGAATTGTTTGCCTATTTATCCCCCCTACTTTTGTTATGAAAACCTTTAACCGCTCAAATCTGATAAGATTAATGTTGCTATGGAAACACTTACCCCGTTCTTATTTGATCTTCATTTTTCCCTGATACCTAACAGTATCTACCCCGAGAAAGCGTTGGCATTGAAAGTTTTGTGGTACAAATTTTCCGGTGCTTTCTGATGAAATTCTTGGGTTTTCCTTCCTGTTTGAGAAGTAGAATTGACTCTGAACCGATCTCAGTTGACAAACCATGATGCTATCGAAGTTGAAAGATTGAAGAAGCTGATGAGATATGTTTTTGTTCCCCCTCAGTGTTTCCCTTGAATACCCCTATTAATTTATGAGGAAGAAAGAGAAAATTTTGCGTCAGCATACCAACTATCGTAAACCTAACCGTAATTCTAACAGTAATCCCTTTTCATTGGCGCGTATCAATGATTAAATTATTCTATCTTTGTAAATTCTGTATCAGACGACCTCATTTAATGTTTGAAGGACTGATGAAGCAACCACAAGAACTCCTAAGATAAGAGATGGCTAACTGAGAGCAACTTCCGTAAAGTATTTCAGTTTTATTCGTAAAGATTGGTTATGTGAATTAGATGTGAAGTTTTCCCCGAAACATTTCATGAAAACTGTTTCCGTACTCATTGTGACCATCATGAGTTTTAAATAATGCCAATGGTATTGGCTAATAAGAATCATGTTTTCACGAGTATCTGGACAATTGTCATAGTATGACAGCATGTTTGTGCCCTGAGACGAACGAGGAAACATGTAGACCATCTTAGTATTAAATGGAATGACCTTTGTTCTGGAAGAGTAGATGTGATTGGCGTTCAGAGATTGTAGAAGACACCACCACCAAACATCCGATGACGACAGCAATCTGAGTTGGCGAATTCCGAACTGTGCTAGTAGACCTGCCCAAGACTCGCAGTCTTGCTTCTCTATTCATTTTAGTTGTACTAAGATGAATTGGGAGCAGAAGCAGACTTGAGAATGGAAATTGAGATCATGATTTTGAATGGAAGAAAATCTGAAGCGAACGTTTGGTTTGGAAGAATGAATTCTGTGATGGATGAAGCTATGGATGACGTAATTGATTTCCTCTCGACCTATCTAAATTTCTGTTAACTAAAGATAAAATCCTTTGAATGATTTAAGTTCTTTATCAGTAATTCCGCTCTGTGTTCATTCTGCGTATGTCGGATGATGGTTTTGTTATCTGAAATTTGACGAATGATGGATGATCTGATGTACCAAATTCTGATAGACATTTTGGGACTTCCGTTAAAATTCTTTTTCGAGTGATTCGTTCTCCTCTTAGTTAGGGTATTTGATTTTGATGACCTCTGAGACCGTAGGAAGACTAGGTGGATTAAGATAAGTTATTCTGTTCACAACTTGAGATAAAATATGACCATCATGAGGGCATATTTATATGATGCCAGTATTATGACGTCTGGCCAACGTGATAATACTTACATCATATAACGTGTACTTGTTGTGGGCATAGGATGTTTCGAGAAGTGCCTTAAATATTTAGAAATTCTGATAACTGTTTGAGATCATCTGCGTTAGTGAGACTTTAAGTTCAATCTACCTATACGCGTAATCTGCTTCCACCGTTATGCGAATTGATACGTCTGGATTCTCGTCACGCGTTTTGCTGACCTCTGTACTTCTAATGACTATCTTAGGTTCCATTGTAGAACTTTCTGCCAATTGATGTTATCAATAATCTATTTCCTGTACGTTCTAATCTGACTTGTCTAATCAATTTCTGTGAACGGCATATCCGTCAAAATCCTATGTATTTCTTTGTCTCTTCCGAGAGAATTTGATTTTCATCTATTACGTTTGGTATGTTATTCTTTTGATCTGGATTCAGTATGTTATGTCTGTTCTGAGGATCTTAAACAATCTTGGGATCTACAAGTTCGAGTCATGAGAAACAAATCTTTCATATGTCTTTTCACCGTCAGTTGTGTTCCTGTTTCGTTTCACCTCAATTCTCGTTTTAATCTGGTATGTCTTGTTTTGTTTTCTGCTCTTTCTCTTTTTGTAACACCCCCAAATTACCGCAGCGGAAACAGTAGAATCAAGGGGGTATTACTTCATAATACAGATCAAGGTATAGAAAACGACCTCTAAATGAGACGTTTTGAAAAGTTATCATTCGATTTATTAAAATCAGAGTTATGACAATAAGTTCCAAAGTAAAGATTACATAAAAGTTTTCAAAGTGTATCGAATGATAAAGATAGATATGAGCCTTCAAGTATGCAAATGACTCTAGCAATCCACGCATCCATAATAGTCTTAACAACCTGAGATAAACATGCTAAAAGTGTCAACCAACGGTTGGTGAGTTCATAGAGTTTAGTTTAAAAGTAAAACATTTCAATAAAGATGTTTAAAGGTAAAGTGTTTAAATATAGATTTTTCCAGCAGAGGCATTGTAAATCCACTCAGTTCCAAGCCCCGCCCATACAAGACTTGCAACCTGTGTGTTTACAACCCACTGCTAACATAGTATGTCTATCAAGTATATTTGAATAAAGATTTCACAGCAAAGGCCTTGTAAATCCACTCAGTTCCAAGTCCCGCCCATACAAGACTTGCAACCTGTGTGTTTACAATCCACTGCTATCACAGTAAGAATAGAATAGATGTCTTGCATACCAATGCACAATATAATAGATTACTTGCATACCAATGCAAACTATATTAGATGACTTGCATACCAATGCACCATAAGATTTTTGGGTGTCTTTTCCCAAAGGATTACTGGGTGTCTTTTCCCAAAGGATTACTGGGTGTCTACTTCCCAAAGACAAGTATAAAAGCATATTGTATAAAAGTATAAATATTTGAGTAATTGCATAAATCATGTATTTGATAAACGAGTGAAATAATTTAAGCATGTATCTCCCCCAAAAGTAGTTTCAAAAGTATAAAAATAGGGGTTATGAAACTCACGGTAAACCGTGAAAGTTTCTAAAGTATTTGTTTAAATAAATAAATCAGTTTTGAGCATGTATCTCCCCCCAAAAAGTAAATAAAACGAGTAGTGAAAAAGAGGGGCTATGAATTCTCACGGTAAACCATGGGAGTTTCTAAAGTATTTGTTTAAATAAATAAATCATTTTTGAGCATGTATCTCCCCCAAAAGTAAATAAAACGAGTAGTGAAAAAGAGGGGCTATGAATTCTCACCTTAGTAGTAGTAGCAATCCGGGATGCAATAGAATTAAATGGTAGGTAGTATTTCCAACGCGTGACCTAGATTAGTATGGCATAATTTAGTTTGCATTTTTTATTTAAGATTTGATGAACGTAAAAATAGTTTACATATATTTTCAAAATGATCATGTTGTTGTTGCACGTTGTAACTATTTATTTTACGGCGTAATTATTATTGACGTATAACAGTTTTTAGTCGTTTGAGTCATAGTTTTAATAATTAATAAGCGACATGTAGAATTGTGTACGAAGCACCATCAAAATTGTCTATTCGGGTTTTTGTTATGCGTTGACATGTTTTAAAAATTTGGGACACCTTTCTTTTAATTATTCACACTCAAACGTATTCTACGTTTTAATATCTAAACTCAAATGGGTTGTGGCCCTATTACACGATCCAATCCCAATTTCTTTGTGGGCTTAGGCCTGCTTCTAAATCAAACAACTCTCCTTTATTTTATATTGGGCTTCAACCCAATGCCAACTTAAATCCAATTTCCTTGTTAATAGAATATGCAGGTCTTATGTTTTATTGAGTTTTGTGGGTTGCCTGGTATTTTCAGCTGGAACAAAACAAGTCATTCGAAGGCTTTTTTTTAAAAAAAAGGACTGTCTCAAACGGGACTTCGGCGAGGTTCGAACACTACTATGGTCAAAGTTACGGTCTCGCTTGATAAACGACTCTCGAGTACCACTCGAGCTCAAGTCGTTGGGTTCCTAAGGAGTCGAATACGCAAAGGTTAGCTCGGGATCTAAACGGTTTCGACTACTCTTTCGGCTATCCCTTTTGAGTTTTAATAACCAATCCGCAACTAAAATTGACCCAATGACTTTTTAAGTCAAAACTTTCCTTTCCGACCCGTTTTACGATTAAACCTTATTCGACTATTTTTAAACCGCAACTCTATCACAATTTCTCAACTATATCGAATTATCTTCTTATCAATATTAAACCCACTTGATTCTAATTCATCCTACTCTCAAATTTTCAAAACGGTATTCGATTAACGCAACATTCTTAATTCTTAAGCATACTTTCATTTTATCAACATAACCACATTCGACTAACTTAATCAAAACCATCTTCGCAACTTATTCTGAATTCTTATACTTACATTTTATCAATTTAACCACAATGTTCTACTTTTTCTTATATCCATTCTAGTTTCTAATCTATATAGGTCGCATGAAAAAGAAAATATATCAACCTTAAATAAAAATGAACCTGAAGATTTGTAGAAGGTGTCGAATACTATCAAACCCGAATCCAAAAGCTCCAAAACCCACTTCCTTCCAATTCGAATCACACCCTCAACTTTTATCTTGAGAACCTCTCAAATTGTAGTGTGTTGGTAGTGTTGGTGTGATTCGGATGGTGCCCCGGAGGTGTGGATTTAAGGATGAAAGTGGAGTTAAGCTCCATTTTACTTTCGGTTTGTGGGAAGATTAACCTTCCTAAATGGTGTCAAATCCTTATAAACATGGTTCAAATCTTTAGGGAGTCTTGTGACTTAAGAATGGGACAAAGCTCCTAATTAATTTGTGATAGGGATGGTTCGGTTCCTGGGTCTTCGATGGGAGCAGCAAAACAATAAAACAAGAGAGGTGATGCTTTTGATGGTGGTGACTTTGCCGAAAGTGTGATAAGGTGAAAAGGTGGGATTATAAAGATGATGGTGTTTTTAGTTGGGAATGGGGGGGGGGGGGTCGACAAGAATCAAGAAGGAGAAATAGCATCAGTAATAAAGTTATATTATGGGGAGATGGGGCGTTGACCGGATCCAAGAGAAGAAGCAGCAGCAGGAAATATTGGAAATGGGTGGGGGATGTCGACATAATTAAATAAAAAAAATAGTAGTAGTTATATTTAATACTATAAGATTTGTAAGTTTTATTTATAACGATGTATTTTAGATGTAAAGTGGTGTAAATGTTTATAAGTATTTCTAAGATAAGGGGAATAATTTAACTACCCGGGTCTCGCTAGACTGTGTCGGATCTGGCTTCGTTTAAATATCTCTAGCTCGAGAGTTTTAGAGTCGTCATAAATTATTTGTTTTTATTTCCGAGTTCGTATTTATTTTTATGATCTGTTTTGTACATTCTTCGTTTTGATCTATTAAACTTATGCCATACTATCACACTGTCGGTACGCGTGTGGTTCCCGTGAAAATGGAATGTGATACACAAAAAGTTTAAATTGGCTCGTAAAAATGGTTAAGTGAACAGTAACGACGTGTTAATAATAGATTAGCGTTCACTAATGACTAGGAAATTCTACGGGTTGCTACAGTATCCACCCCTAATTTTTGAATCTCGTCCCGAGATTCAGTCGGCGTTATCTCTTAAAAGATGCTTGCGAATAGTTGATAGGTAAAGCTTAAAGAAATCAGGCAAAACTTAGACATCTAAGGTTCTCTTCTGGTTAGGTGCGTTATCGTGACTATCACGCCTAAGGACAATTTCTCTCATGGCTAGGTTTTTAGTGAGACAAGCTTTCCTATTATTGAGCATAATCCTTAAAAGACCTTTAGGCGACCAATTTTTACTTAATCCCACAACTCATCAAACAAGAACTGTCGTGGGATTAGGCTAAACCGGTTTAAGGCATAACTTAATTAACATTTTCACAAAACCCCATTACTAGCTGTTATCCTAAAAGGGGTCAATGCCGATTAACGTACACATGATTACATATGTCCACGTGTGTTGTGATGCACTTATAATTATGTTGGCCACCATAATTATACTTACCTCCTTTCACACGTGTACATATCACCATGCACACATATTTCGACAAGAGTAGGGTGATTATCTCCCAGAAAAATCCTCGAGTGAACTCATCAACTTTCTGCGGCTTAGTGATAACCTTTTAGTTAACTTAATCCCATGTCTCATCAAACAAGAACTGTCACAAGATTAAGTTAAATAGCTAGTTATCACTGAGCTCTATGCTTTTGATGTCTCGATTTAGATTCTGAGATTTTTCCCTATAAGGTATCCTCAAGAGAAATCATCTTTTTAGCAAAATCATCAAATTTTCTGCGGCTAAGTGATAACCTTTTACTTAACTTAATCCCATGTCTCATCAAACAAGAACTGTCACAAGATTAAGTTAAATAGCTGGTTATCACTGAGCTTCACACCTCTGATGATTCGACCAAATGCTGAGATTCCTCCATCGGTGCAGATACTAAAACAATTAACAGTGAGCACATAAATGGGAATAGTTCTACGTAAGCAAGGCGGTCGGGATAAGGATCTTAAGGAATATAGCAGTTATAGTCTAGGCTCTTAAATGCAACCTAGTTCTCTATAACCTGGGCTCTGGTACCAATCTGTAACACCCCCAAATTACCGCAGCGGAAACAGTAGAATCAAGGGGGTATTACTTCATAATACAGATCAAGGTATAGAAAACGACCTCTAAATGAGACGTTTTGAAAAGTTATCATTCGATTTATTAAAATCAGAGTTATGACAATAAGTTCCAAAGTAAAGATTACATAAAAGTTTTCAAAGTGTATCGAATGATAAAGATAGATATGAGCCTTCAAGTATGCAAATGACTCTAGCAATCCACGCATCCATAATAGTCTTAACAACCTGAGATAAACATGCTAAAAGTGTCAACCAACGGTTGGTGAGTTCATAGAGTTTAGTTTAAAAGTAAAACATTTCAATAAAGATGTTTAAAGGTAAAGTGTTTAAATATAGATTTTTCCAGCAGAGGCATTGTAAATCCACTCAGTTCCAAGCCCCGCCCATACAAGACTTGCAACCTGTGTGTTTACAACCCACTGCTAACATAGTATGTCTATCAAGTATATTTGAATAAAGATTTCACAGCAAAGGCCTTGTAAATCTACTCAGTTCCAAGTCCCGCCCATACAAGACTTGCAACCTGTGTGTTTACAATCCACTGCTATCACAGTAAGAATAGAATAGATGTCTTGCATACCAATGCACAATATAATAGATGACTTGCATACCAATGCAAACTATATTAGATGACTTGCATACCAATGCACCATAAGATTTCTGGGTGTCTTTTCCCGAAGGATTACTGGGTGTCTTTTCCCAAAGGATTACTGGGAGCCTACTTCCCAAAGACAAGTATAAAAGCATATTGTATAAAAGTATAAATATTTGAGTAATTGCATAAATCATGTATTTGATAAACGAGTGAAATAATTTAAGCATGTATCTCCCCAAAAGTAGTTTCAAAAGTATAAAAATAGGGGCTATGAAACTCACGGTAAACCGTGAAAGTTTCTAAAGTATTTGTATAAATAAAATAAATCAGTTTTGAGCATGTATCTCCCCCCAAAAAGTAAATAAAACGAGTAGTGAAAAAGAGGGGCTATGAATTCTCACGGTAAACCATGGGAGTTTCTAAAGTATTTGTTTAAATAAATAAATCAATTTTGAGCATGTATCTCCCCCAAAATTAAATAAAACGAGTAGTGAAAAAGAGGGGCTATGAATTCTCACCTTAGTAGTAGTAGCAATCCGGGATGCAATAGAATTAAATGGTAGGTAGTATTTCCAACGCGTGACCTAGATTAGTATGGCATAATTTAGTTTGCATTTTTTATTTAAGATTTGATGAACGTAAAAATAGTTTACATATATTTTCAAAATGATCATGTTGTTGTTGCACGTTGTAACTATTTATTTTACGGCGTAATTATTATTGACGTATAACAGTTTTTAGTCGTTTGAGTCATAGTTTTAATAATTAATAAGCGACATGTAGAATTGTGTACGAAGCACCATCAAAATTGTCTATTCGGGTTTTTGTTATGCGTTGACATGTTTTAAAAATTTGGGACACCTTTCTTTTAATTATTCACACTCAAACGTATTCTACGTTTTTATATCTAAACTCAAATGGGCTGTGGCCCTATTACACGATCCAATCCCAATTTCTTTGTGGGCTTAGGCCTGCTTCTAAATCAAACAACTCTCCTTTATTTTATATTGGGCTTCAACCCAATGCCAACTTAAATCCAATTTCCTTGTTAATAGAATATGCAGGTCTTATGTTTTATTGAGTTTTGTGGGTTGCCTGGTATTTTCAGCTGAAACAAAACAAGTCATTCGAAGGCTTTTTAAAAAAAAAAGGACTGTCTCAAAAGGGACTTCGGCGAGGTTCGAACACTACTATGGTCAAAGTTACGGTCTCGCTTGTTAAACGACTCTCGAGTACCACTCGAGCTCAAGTCGTTGGGTTTCTAAGGAGTCGAATACGCAAAGGTTAGCTCGGGGTCTAAACGGTTTCGACTACTCTTTCGGCTATCCCTTTTGAGTTTTAATAACCAATCCGCAACTAAAATTTACCCAATGACTTTTTAAGTCAAAACTTTCCTTTCCGACCCGTTTTACGATTAAACCTTATTCGACTATTTTTAAACCGCAACTCTTTCACAATTTCTCAACTATATCGAATTATCTTCTTATCAACATTAAACCCACTTGATTCTAATTCATCCTACTCTCAAATTTTCAAAACGGTATTCGATTAACGCAACATTCTTAATTCTTAAGCATACTTTCATTTTATCAACATAACCACATTCGACTAACTTAATCAAAACCATCTTCGCAACTTATTCTGAATTCTTATACTTACATTTTATCAATTTAACCACAATGTTCTACTTTTTCTTATATCCATTCTAGTTTCTAATCTATATAGGTCGCATGAAAAAGAAAATATATCAACCTTAAATAAAAATGAACCTGAAGATTTGTAGAAGGTGTCGAATACTATCAAACCCGAATCCAAAAGCTCCAAAACCCACTTCCTTCCAATTCGAATCACACCCTCAACTTTTATCTTGAGAACCTCTCAAATTGTAGTGTGTTGGTAGTGTTGGTGTGATTCGGATGGTGCCCCGGAGGTGTGGATTTAAGGATGAAAGTGGAGTTAAGCTCCATTTTACTTTCGGTTTGTGGGAAGATTAACCTTCCTAAATGGTGTCAAATCCTTATAAACATGGTTCAAATCTTTAGGGAGTCTTGTGACTTAAGAATGGGACAAAGCTCCTAATTAATTTGTGATAGGGATGGTTCGGTTCCTGGGTCTTCGATGGGAGCAGCAAAACAATAAAACAAGAGAGGTGATGCTTTTGATGGTGGTGACTTTGCCGAAAGTGTGATAAGGTGAAAAGGTGGGATTATAAAGATGATGGTGTTTTTAGTTGGGAATGGGGGGGGGGGGGGTCGACAAGAATCAAGAAGGAGAAATAGCATCAGTAATAAAGTTATATTATGGGGAGATGGGGCGTTGACCGGATCCAAGAGAAGAAGCAGCAGCAGGAAATATTGGAAATGGGTGGGGGATGTCGACATAATTAAATAAAAAAAATAGTAGTAGTTATATTTAATACTATAAGATTTGTAAGTTTTATTTATAATGATGTATTTTAGATGTAAAGTGGTGTAAATGTTTATAAGTATTTCTAAGATAAGGGGAATAATTTAACTACCCGGGTCTCGCTAGACTGTGTCGGATCTGGCTTCGTTTAAATATCTCTAGCTCGAGAGTTTTAGAGTCGTCATAAATTATTTGTTTTTATTTCCGAGTTCGTATTTGTTTTTATGATCTGTTTTGTACATTCTTCGTTTTGATCTATTAAACTTATGCCATACTATCACGCTGTTGGTACGCGTGCGGTTCCCGTGAAAATGGAATGTGATAAACAAAAAGTTTAAATTGGCTCGTAAAAATGGTTAAGTGAACAGTAACTACATGTTAATAATAGATTAGCGTTCACTAATGACTAGGAAATTCTACGGGTTGCTACACTTTTCCTTCTGCTTTCTACAAATTTCGAGGATGAAATTTTTTGTTAGTGGGGAAGAAGTTGTAATACCTGAAATTCAGATAACGCGTAAAATTACCAAATTACCCCTGATAATATAAAACCTTATTAAACAACTTATAAAATTCCGAAATAATTCCAAAACATCTGAATTCGAATTATATCTGAAACAAAATAATTCTGGGACAATGTTACATCATTATAAATATTCAAAAATTAACATACACATTTATTTATAATTCCGAAAATTATATAATTAAATCAATATCATGTTTTAAATTCTTTTAACTAAACAATATATAAAATAAAGTAAGGAAATATTGAGCAAATCAACCCAAATAAATTCTGGATATCATGGGCCGAAATTCTTGATTTTATGCCCCCTCATAAGTCGGTTTCAAGAGGTAAAACCAAATCCTTTATTTTATTCTCCAAAACATAAAACCGACTAAACACATAAACCCTAAGCGATCTAAATAATTCGACCACATCAAGCACACGACTTCTGGGTTTGATCAAGGATTTTTCTGGTGTTATTGGAGGTGCAAGGAAGCTAGGAAAATTAAGGGTTGCTGCGTTTTCTCCTTGATTCGTTCTTTTTCTTGATTTCTTGTCGATTTGCTCTAAAACAAGGTAATAATTCTTGCGACTAAACCAAGCGTGTTAAAATTAATATGGCAATTTTTCTGTGATCTCTAGATGTTATATAACTCATATAAAATATGTAAATCGATCCATGCATGCTAATCCTATGCGTATGAAAATATAATGGTCATAAAACACGTAAATCACAAATATATGAAATCCGAATTTCTGGACATGATAGCTATTTTATTTAGACCTCATATGATGTATTAGACCTGGGAAAAATGATAGATCGAATTATAGTAGCCTAAATCAAGTCGTTGTAATTTTAATGTCTAAAATGTACGTAAATATGCAATATATGTTAAACGAATTTTCTGGGCATGATAATTATTTTTCGTGGGTTCCTTATGAGTCATATGATCTGGGAAAAATATGTTTTTGATTTTTAGAGGCCTAAAATTAACGTGGTTAATTATTGATAAAACCGGATTTTAGAAAAATAAAGAAATAAAATAAAAGGAAATCGTGGCTTCTAGGGTTTGATTTCTTGGATGAATATCTGATCATTTAAGGTGTTTTAATGATGAATTAATGATGGTTCAATGATTGGTAAAAAGTAGGGTTTCTAATTGTTGTTAAAAAGTCTAACCGATTTGAAGTAAAATGTATAAGGACCTGTTTTGCCAACTTTGAAACTTCTGGGATATTTGTAAGATCATATACATCTGTAGGAATGTGGGAAAAATATAACTTTGGGGTCCTAAGTGTAAATATTGCATAATAATGAATTAATGGGAAATTAGGGTTTCGAATGGAAATAATTTAAAAGTGAGGGACCAAAAGTGTAAATCTGAAATTCTGAAGTTTTTTTGTGTTAATACTGATATAAAAAGGTTGTTGTGTAATTTTGAGGATTTTTGGGCTAATTATGTAATTGTTATGAAATTATGATTTAATATATATGTTGTGTAAACTTAAAGGGCTAAATAAGTAAATTCTGAATTCTGAGGGGTCAAATATGTAATGTACTAACTTCTGATGGTATATTCTGTAAATTTGAAATATAATAGGCTTGGTTGGTAAATATGGATATTGTAGGGTTTAGTTTGTAAAATATGTAATTATAAGGTTGGTTTTGTAAATTATGTAACTAAAGGGGTGTAATCTGTAAATTGTGAAACTTAAGGGAATAAAATGTAATTCTGAATAAAATGAGTGTATAATTCTGTAACTTGAAAGTATTTTCACAAATGACCATTAAATTAATGGAATTACAATTAGAACCCTAAACTATGTAAACATGTCATAATTAAACCTAGACTTTTGTAACTTGATAAAATATATCATTATTCCATAATAATCTTTGAATAAGGGTTTAACTTAATCTGAAATAGTAATAATCTGAATTGGAATCCTTTGTAATCCCGTCTTCTACTCCTTTAGGTGCGAAGAAGGAGAAGCCTTGATCTGTTCAGTATTCATGTGCTTGTTTATTTTTCTGCACTGCTAATAAGGTACAGATATTCTGTCCTTTTTCAGTAAGGGCGTTTCATTCCCTTTTATTCAGTTTTTCATTTTCCTTATTAGGATTCCCTGCACCATTGCTATGTTCCCTTCTGTTTGTGAACCTTCCGTGTGATTCCTTTGTTTTGTGAGTCTTTATGATCTCTTTCATGTTCTGACTTGTTATACTTCTGAATTGATGTCCTTATTATAATCCTCTTTTCTTTGAACCTTTTTCATGATTCCCTTTTGTTACGACCTCTGATATAAAAATCTGTTATGTGAAAACCTTTTTAATTATGACTTGGAAATGTTTTGAGAAAAATAAGTTATTTTAAAGGAATGCTTTCAATGAACTTTTGACAGGAAATTCTAAAATGAACTTTTGCAATGAACTCTTAATTATGAACCTTTGATATAATCTTCTGAACCATTTGATATAATCCTTTTAATCTGAACTTAAACTTTGATATAAAACTTAATCTGATAAACTTTGATTGGAACCTTTGACATTTATTTCTAAACTGTTTGACATGAACCTTTTGCCATGTACCCTTAAGATATGACCTTTGATTATTTTGATAGTACATCTGACCTTTGACCTACAGTCTGATGTCCGAGCCAATCACTAGGCATGAGGGTTTCATGTCCATGTCATTGACGCACCTCTGACATGACTCTAGGGCAGGAGAGTGATGACCTGTCCCGTCCCTTATTTATTATCTGCTATGGCCATTATATTATGATTATTGAATTATCTGTGGGGCGTATGGGTGCACTCTAGATTTGATCTGTCTCTGTTTATGTTATATGTTTACTGTTATTATATCTGGTGACTGATGGTGTGTGCGATACACGTCTTTCACATTGTCTGAGAGCTGATCACTCTACACAGGTTTGTTTTATTATATTGTTATGCTATGGTATAATCTGTTATCTGGGCTCGTGACAGATTTCTGTTTTTCCCTTATTCTATAACTTTATTGTTTCCTTTTTCTTATTTCTTTTCCTTTGTCCTTATTCCGTTCCTTACTCCTTTCGCTTTGATTTATATCGGTATGATCTGTATTCTTGATTTTATTTGTACTACTCTCTATTACTGCTTTTGTTATCGTTATATCTGTTCACTGAGCTCTCGTAGCTCAGCCGCATTTCTTTTCCTGCGGCAGGTTTTAGTAGGAAGCTGGGAATGAGTGGAGAGTATATCTTTGGACTTAGAAGATTGGATAGCTATTCTGGATTAGAGTTGACTAGAAGATAACATAATTTAGAAGTAGTTGTTTTTGCAAATTCTCAATTGTAACCTTGTAGATTCAGTATTTCAGTTGTAATCCTTGAGATTTTTGTATTACTGAAAATGTATGCTTTGTTTTGATCTGATGTGAATCCATTATTGTGATATCTTTACCCTTGTCGGGTCGGGGTGTTACACTCTTGATGAAGGTTACTCTAGCAAGAATTATGTTAGGAAGTTTCTTAGGGCTCTACATCCTAAATGGAGAGCAAAGGTCACCGCCATTGAAGAGTCAAAGGACTTGGCGACATTGTCACTCGATGAACTAATAGGAAACTTGAAAGTTCACGAGATGATAATCAAGAAAGACTCCGATATAGTTAGAGGAAAAAGTGAGAGAGTTAGATCTCTAGCATTAAAGGCCAAGAAGGAGTCTAGTGATGAGGAATGTTTGAGTTTCGATAGTGAAGATGAAGAATATGCATTAGCGGTTAGGGACTTTAAGAAATTCTTTAGGAGAAAAGGTAGGTTCGTTAGGCAAACTCGTGATGAAAAGAAGACATCACAAAAGAACCGAGTTGAAAAGAATGGGACAAGTGATAGGAGATGCTTTAGATGCGGTGATTCTAATCATCTCATAGGAGAATGTCCCAAACCACCGAAATCCAACAACCAACGAGCTTTCATAGGAGGCTCTTGGAGTGATAGCGATGAAGAAGAAGAGAAGAAGCCCAACGATGAAACATGCGTAATGGCTCAAGCTTCTAATGAGGTACATTCTGACTCTTCTTACTATAGAGATGATAATTCGTCAATAGATGACACTAGGTTACATGACGAATACAATAAACTATACGAGGTTAGCTCTAAGATTTTAGGTAGAACACAAAACTAAAATTAAAATTGCAAGAACTTGAATTGCTAATTTTAGAACTAAAGGATCAAGTCAAAAGACTTGAAAAAAAATAAAGAAGTAGACTTAGGATGTGGGTTATGCATAAGTCTTCAAGTAGAAAACGAAAAACTCAAAGAAAATGCTTTGATAATCACTAAGTTCGAAGAAGGGACTAAAGCACTTAAATGAGATGCTTGAAAACATTAGATATAATGAGCATGACCGTGCGGGTTTAGGATTTGACCCAAATCAGGCTTCCACAAGTAGTACTAAACATGTAAAATTTGTAAAGCCTGAAGTTTCTGAGTCTGAAGGTGACGGCACCACTAAAGATACAGACGGCACCACTAAATTTAGTGGTACCGTGGTACCGTCTGGTGCTGAAGTCAGAACTGGGTCAATCTTGAAAAATAACTTTAGTCCTAAACCAAGTCACATAGTTGTAGATGGTACTAAAGTACCTATTGCTAGCATAGAGGAAGTCAAAAGCCGTTACAAATCCCTATCAACTCCTGAACTTGGATTTGTAAAACCCGACACTAGGTCAACGACTCCTGCACCTAGAAAAATAAATTCACCCAAACCTCGGTCTAGAACTCCTCTATCGAGAGGTAACTTTAGAAGACAAAATCATCCAAGTGACTTTCCCGTAACTTGGAGTAACCGTCAACCTCAAAGTTACCTACCATGGGAAATGTGTCCTCCATTCTCACATCTTAAACAAATGCAACGAATACGTAGGATGTTTAACTCTAACAACTTTGGACCCATGAGATATTGGGGACCAGATGTTTGAACTTCTGTTTTGCTAGATAAACATGGTTGTAAATAAAGTTGAAGTCTAACAAATGGAGAATGATTTGTGATCAAACAAATCTTGTGACGCAAAAGTCAAGTCATGTCTCATGTGCCTAGCTTTCAAACAAAGGTAGTCTAGTTTTCAAGTTTTAAGGGCAACACCTCAGGCTCAGGTACGCTTTCTTAAAACACCCTTTGTTGGTAGAAATGCTAGATATATAGTGTAGTTAGAATCTAACTTAGTAGGCACTATCACAAAGAAATAAAATTCACATTTCATCATGACTCAAATATTTGTCAAAGATTATCATGACAAACTCAACTTGTCCAGAAATGTTCAATGATCGCTCAAAGATCATGCGTGACAAGTTTGAGATGAGCAATGATGAGTGAATCAAGTTTCTTCCCCAGCCTGTATATAATACTACCTGAAGAAAGTATCCCCAAAAACTTAAGTATACTATATGTATAAGATAAATAGCTTAGAAAAATCTTAATTAACATTAACGCCCATATCCGCAAAAACGAATCTCACAAGAGACGATGAAGGTGAGTGCGCGGATATCACTAGGTTAGGGGCATGATAGGTAAATTGGTTTACCTAACGACAAGTAGGCCCGGCATCATGTCTAGTGTCTGGCTTTGTGCCCACTTGTAAGAAGGATCCTAAAACTTCTTACCTTAAAGTGTTTGATGTATCTTCCGATGCATTAATGGCACTATACACTTGAGATTATGATATCTCAAGGGGATTGATGTACAAATTGTTGTCTATATCAACCATGATAATGCGGGAAAGAATGTGGAATGAAAAAGAGTGGAGTTTGCACCTTCATAGGTTGTTGCCTAACGTCTTGATTATTCAAGAATGTAAGCGCCGGAAAGGCATGACAATAAGCACTATGGATGAGGCAACCTCTAATCTAAAGAGACGTCCCTCTCAATAACCCTCCTGTGAAGAGTAGCAGCCGAGATGCAAATAGACTTGACCGAGAACCCCGTGGTTTGCTCATGAACGAAGCTCATCAAAGTACGTCATCTCCTCCGTCACGACAATGTCCAAAAAGGAATCTTTTCTTTGGAAAAGTTTTCCTCTAAGGACAACATCGTTGATATTCTAACCAACACATCCTTCACATCCCGCTCATGACTATTTGAATATTTCATTGGAAATATTGAAGTCATTCCCGACGTATCGCCTCATGACTTTTCAAGTCATCTCTTTTACTTCTCTCATGACTATTAGACATTTCACTTGAAATTCTAAGTCATTTCCCCACGTCTCGTCACATGACTTTTGAATATTTCACTGGAAATATTAAGTCATTCCTTACGTCTTGTATCCCGACTAATTAAATATTTCATTTGAAATATTGTAGTCATTCTCCAAATCTCAACTCACGACTTTTACTTATTTCACGGGAAATACTGAAAGTCAATCCTATTTTCCTCCGATGACATATTGGTTATTTCCTTGGAAATACTAAGGTCATTCCTTGTCCTCCCGCCTAATCGTTTTCGTCAAAAAGTTTATTAGGTATAAAATTCTTTCTCGCGTCAAAAAGTCTTGCTAAGTAAGTAAGATTAATCAGTCAAGAGTCGAAACAGAACAAAAATGGGCCTTACAGACCCACGGCTCCACTAAAGTGGCATGGCACCACTAATGTTTAGTGGTACCGTGTATCTGAGAAAATGCCCGTTTTTCTTCCACTTTCCTCTGCACACTCATTTCAAACAAACAAACTCATTCCCTCCTGCTGTCACAAACTGAACCCACAACCAAAATCCATTTACACACTTGCTAATCAAGTTCAAGGCATTGGAATCAACAAATCCTAATCAATTAAACATAAATTGTAAGTCAATTATCTTTAATTTTTTTTCAATTTGAGTCTAGGGTTTGTTCATATGCATAAATTCGAATTGGGGATTTTAAATTTTTGATGAACTTTTATGAAATTAGGACTAGGATTAGACAATGTAGTACTTACATGATTCCCTAAACCTAGGATTTTCATAAACCCACTTATATTGCATAATCTAGTCCGAATTTTCCTATTTAAATTGGATTAAGATTAATTGTTTTCAATGGAATCATGTCTAGGATGATTAAAAATGGATTAGGAATGATTAACTTTGAGGCTTTTCAATTTTTAGATTTTTGGCGCCACATTGAGCCGTTTGCCAAACATCCCAATTCCATTGTTTTCGAAAAAGTTCACGAGTCTAGAATCATGAAACATTTTTTCGTGCATTGTTGATGCAAATTAAAAACGTTTTGGGCATGCATACATGAACTCTCAAATATGGATCGACCTACATAATTAATATGTATTAGTCGACATATTTGATTGAGCAAAAGTGAAGTTAGGAGTGTTTGGGTAATCTCATTAGGTTTATTTTAGAGTCGAGATTACCGCACCTCCACATCGTTTGCATTTAGGCACACACACACATTAAAGTTGTGATCACTAAAATGTGTTGATGCAAATAATGTTCTAAAAACGTTATTTATATCTTTCGATTACTTCACGTTTTGAGGATGACAAAATGTGAAATCACGTTACGTTAAAATTAACGTAAACAAGTTTTTAATCGGAAGATCCCGTTTCTACGCAAATCAATCTAGAACAAATTTACAACTTGACAAATGATCAAAGAAGTGAATTTGTGTTTTGAGACTTCGCATTTTAATGGGACAAAACATTTTTTCAAAAATACATATGACAAATTATTTTTGAATTATTAAAGAAATGTTTTAATGGAAAAATATGTTTGAAAATCACAACAGCTATTTTTCCCCACAAAATCAGCTCCAACCTTCCCCAAATAAGTTTTCACCAGAAAAGACAAAATTTGGAGCGTCCTAGTCTAGGACGGCTCCACGGTTCCACTAAATTTAGTGGAGCCGTGGCATGTTTAGTGGAGCCGTCCGTACAAAACTTTCTGTAACGTTCAGATTTTTCTTGCCTATAAAAACCAACCCCATTCACAGTTTTTAGGCACCCTTTCACACAGAAAAACTTCTGAGTTTAAACCTCTCACACCTTTCTCTTCTTTAGATCATTTAGATTAGTTTTCTTTTGTTTTAAGACTGATCCAATCATCCACCAAGAGATCCTCTTCATTCCTCTTCATTAGCAAGAGAAGAACACAAGTATCCAAGTTGATACAAGGTGTTATCATTCCTCTTCAAGAGAAGAACACAAGTATCCAAGTTGATACAAGGTGTTATCATTCCTCTTCATTAGCAAGAGAAGAACTCAAAGTATTCAAGAAGATACAAGAGTTATAGTTGTTAGGTTTTTGTAACACTTGTTACAACCTTGTTGTATCATAGCATACATCAAGTTTATTTATCTTTTGTGAGTGAGAGTGAAGATCAAGTGTGATCTTATAGAGATAGTGGATATCTCTTAAAGCCATTGGGCTTGTGTGATTGATCAAGAAGATCAAGGGTCGATAGATTAGTGTTAGTTGAGAGAGTGTTGATCATTGTGATCGTGTTGAGATCTTGGTGATCTCTTGTAGCCATTGGGCTTGTGTGATTGGTCACGTGGACCTTGGTAGATTGGTGCTAGCTAAGATTAGCACTCGACATCTAGCTTAGTGTCGGTAATAGGATAAGCGACGTGTACGGTTTTCTCCGCCAGAAGGGAGGTTGTTGATATAGTGTTTGAAACTCTCGAGTGTGGTACTCGGGGAGTGGAGTAGGGCGAAGAAGAGCTTCGTAGCCGAATCACTATAAATCCTTTGTCTCGGTTTGATCTTTCCAACTCTACTCTTTACTTTTATTATTTACCATTTGTTAGCTTAGTGTGTAGTTCATATTGGTGTTGATTGATTACACATAGAGTTCGAATCAAAGTTTCCAATAGCAAACTTTTAAAACAAGATTTTTTAAAAGAAATTAAAACCGGTAAACTATTCAACCCCCTTCTAGTTTCCCACAATTGGTATCAGAAGCCACGTCAGTCAAAATTTTAAAGTATATTGTATTTTAAAACTTGAATCGATCAATGGATTCCGACAAATATCTAGAAGGGCAATCTATGCAAAGACCACCACTTTTCGAAACCGATTGTTTTATATATTGGAAAACAAGATTTGAAACATATGTAAAATCAAAAGACATTGATCTTTGGCATGTTATTACCGAGGGTGACTTTCAACCTATTCAAATGAATCCGGAAACTAAAAAGGATGAAATAGTTTCTTATGATAAACAAAGTGATGAACTTAAAAGGAAATTAGCCAAAAATAATGAGGCTAAAATGATGATTTATAATGCTTTGCCTAAAAGGAATTTGAAAGAATTTTCATGTGTAATACGGCAAAAGATATTTGGAAAACTTTGTTAGTCACTCACCAAGGTAATAACCAAGTCAAAGAGAACAAGATAGATCTTCTTGTTCAACAATATGAACAATTTTCCATTACGGAAGATGAGTCAATAGATAATGCTTTTGCTAGATTTAATACTATTATTACTAGTCTTAAAGCTCTTGATGAAGGTTACTCTAGCAAGAATTATGTTAGGAGGTTCCTTAGAGCTCTACATCCTAAATGGAGAGCAAAGGTCACCGCCATAGAAGAGTCAAATGACTTGGCGATGTTGTCACTCGATGAACTAATAGGAAACTTGAAAGTTCACGAGATGATAATCAAGAAGGACTCCGACATAGTCAAAGGAAAAAGCGAGAGAGTTAGATCTCTAGCATTGAAAGCCAAGAAGGAGACTAGTGATGAGGAATGATCGAGTTCTGATAGTGAAGATGAAGAATATGCACTAGCCGTTAGAAACTTTAGAAAGTTCTTTAGGAGGAAAGGTAGATTTCCTAGACAACCTCGCAATGAAAGGAGGTCATCTCAAAAGAATCGTGATGAAAGGAAAGTGACAAGTGATAGGAAATGCTATAGATGCGGAGATCCTAATCACCTCATAGGAGAATGTCCTAAACCACCGAACTCCAACAACCAAAGAACTTTTGTAGGAGGCTCTTGGAGTGATAGCGGTGAAGAAGAAGAGAAGAAGCTTAACGATAAAACATGCCTAATGGCTCAAGCTTCTAACAAGGTACATTCTGACTCTTCTTATTATAGTGATAATAATTCGTCAATAGATGATAGTGAATTGCATGACGAATACAACAAACTATGTGTAGTTAGTACTAAGATCTTAGGTAGAAACACAAAGCTAAAATTAAAACTAAAAGAACTAGAACTACAAGTTTTAGAATTAAAAGATCATGTCAAGAGACTTGAGAAAAACAAAGAAGTAGACTTAGGATGTGGGTCATATATAAGTCTTCAAGTAGAAAATGAAAGGCTTAAAGAAAATGCTTTAAGAATCATTAAGTTTGATGAAGGAACCAAAACACTTAATGATATACTTGAAAACATTAGATATAGTGAACATGACCGTGCGGGTTTAGGATTTGACCCAAATCAGGCTTCTACAAGTGGTACTAAACAAGTAAAATTTGTAATGCCTGAAATGTCTAAGTCTGAAGGTGACGGCACCACTAAAGGTACAGACGGCACCACTAAATTTAGTGGTACCGTGGTACCGTCTGGTGCTGAGGACAAAACTGGGTCAATTCTGAAAAAGAACTTGAGTCCTAAACCGAGTCACGTAGTTGTAGATAGTACTAGAGTGTCTACACCAAGTAAAGAGAAAGCCAAAGGCTTTTACAAACCATTGTCATCTCCCGAACATGGATTTGTAAAGCGTGGCACTAGGTCTACTACTCTTCCACCTAGAAGAATTAATTCTCCCAAACCTCGGTCTAGAACTCCTCTACCGAGAGGTAACTTTAGAAGACTAAATCATCCAAGTAACTTTCCCGTAACTTGGAATGATCGTCCATCAAAAAGTTACTTACCATGGGAAATGTGTCCTCCATTCTCACATCCTAAACTAACGCAACAAATACGTAGGATGTTTGACTCTAACAACTTTGGACCCATGAGATATTGGGGACCAGATGTTTGAACTTCTGTTTTGCTAGGAAAACAAGACTGTAAATAAATTTTGGAGTCTAATAAATGGAGTATGATTTGTGATCAAACAAATCTTGCGACGAAATAGTCAAGTCGTGTCTCATATGCTTAACATTCAACAAAGGTAGTCCAATCTTCTAGTTTTAAGAGCAACACCTCAGGCACAGGTACGCTTTCTTAAAACACCCTTTGTTAGTAGAAATGCTTGGCATGAAGTAGTGTTAGTATCTAACATAGTAGGCACTATCACAAAGAAACAAAGATTCACAATTCATCATGACGAACTCAACTTGTCCAGAAATGTACGATGATCGATCTAAGATCATGCGTGACAAGTTTGAAACGAAAATGATGAGTGAATTAAGTTTCTTCCCTAGCCCGTAGATAACTCAACCTAAATAAAGTATCCCCATAAACTTTAGTATACTATATATATATAAGATACTTAGCTTATATTAACGCCCATATCCACAAATACAAATCTCACAAGAGATGATGAAGGTGAGTGAGTGGATATTACTAAGTTAGGGTCATAATAGGTAAAGTAGTTTACCTAACGGCAAGTAGGTCCATTATCATGAATAGTGTTTGGCTTTGTGCCCACTTGTAAGAAGTGCCCCAAGACTTCTTACATCAAAGTGTTTGATGTATCATCCGATACATCAAAGGTACTACACACTTGAGATTACGATATCTCAAGGAGATTGATGTAGAAAATGTTTCTATACCAACTCTGATAATGAGAGAGTAAATGTGGATTGAAACATAGAGAGTAATGTTTGTACCTTCATAGGTTGATTAACAAACTTCTTGGTTCCCAAAGAAATAAACTACTCTTGTTGTCTCCACGACCGAAGCCGAGTACGTAAGCGCCGGAAAGGCATGACAACAAACACTATGGATGAGACAACCCCCTATGAAGAGTAGCAGTCAAGATGCCATTAGACTTGACCGGGAACCCTGTAGTTTGCTCATGAACGAAGCTCATCGAAGTACGTCATCTCCTCCGTCACGAGAATGTCAAAAGAGAAATCTTTCCTTTGAAAAAATCTCTCTTAAAAGACAACATCGTCAATTCTCTAATCCATACGTTCTCGTCACCCCTCTTATGACTATTTGAATATTTCACTGGAAATATTAACGTCATCTTTCATGTCTCATCATATGACTTCTCAAGTCATTCCTCTCATCCCGCTCATGACTATTTCAATATTTCTATGGAAATATTAAAGTCATCCCTCGCGTCATACCTTATAACCTTTCATCCCCTCTTATGACTGTTTGAATATTTCACTGGAAATATTAACGTCATCTTTCATGTCTCATCATATGACTTCTCAAGTCATTCCTCTCATCCCGCTCATGACTATTTCAATATTTCTATGGAAATATTAAAGTCATCCCTCGCGTCATACCTTATAACCTTTTTATCCCCTCTATGACCTCTCAAAAGTTTCACAGGAAACATTGAAGTCATTCTCTACAAATGACCCATGACTCTTTATGTCATCTTTCTCACTCGTCTCATGACTTTTAGAAATTTCTCTAAGAAATTCTAAGTCATTCCCTTTCTACTCGTCACATGACTTCTTGAATATTTCACGGGAAATATTAAGTCATTCCTTGCGTCTCGTATTCCGACTAATTAAATATTTCATGGGAAATATTATAGTCATCCACCAAAACACGACTCATGACTTCTAATTATTTCACGGGAAATATTAGAAGTCAATCCTCATTCAATGACAACTTAGTCAATTTCCTTGGAAACACTAAGGTCACTCCTTGTCATCCCGCTTAATCATTTTTGTCAAAAAGTTTATTAGGTATAAACTTTTTCCTCGTGTCAAAAAGTCTTGCTAAATAAGTAAGATTAATCAGCCAATAGTCAAAACAGAAGAAAAATGGCTCAATCAGACACACGGCTCCACTAAATAGTCACGGCTCCACTAATGTTTAGTGGAACCGTGGTGCCGTGCATCTGAAAAACGCGCCCATTTCTTTTCTTCTTCTGCACAGCCTTTTCAAACAAACCCAAAACCATTTCCTCTTGCTGTCAAAACCAAACCCAAACACCATAATTCAATTAAACTCTTGCAAATCAAGATTGAGGCATTGGAATCAACAAATCCTAATCACAACAACACTAATTGTAAGTAAATCATTCTTAATTTCTTTCAATTTTAGTCTAGGGTTTGTTCTTGAACATAAATCCGAATTGGGGATTTTCGAATTTTGTTAAACTTTTGTGAAATTAAGACTAGGATTAGACAATGTAGCATTCACATGATTCCCTAAACCTAGGATTTTCATAAACCCATTTATGTTGCAAAACCTAGTCCGAATTTAATCACTAAAATCGGATTATGATTGATTGCTTGTAGTGGAATCATGTTTAGGATGATTAAAATTGGATTAGGAACGATTTACATTGAAGCTTTTCAAACTTAAGCTTTTTGGCGCCACGATGAGTTGTTTGCCAAACACCCCAATTCGATCATTTTTCGAAAAACTTCACAAGTCTAGGATCATGAAACCTTTTTCATGCATTGTTGATGCAAATTAAAAACGTTTTTGCATGTATACGCGAACTCTCAAATATGGGTCGAAGTACATAATTAATATGTATTGTTCGACATATTTGATTGAGCAAAAGTGAAGTTAGGAGCGTTTGGGTAATCTCATAGGTTTCATTTTAGAGTCGAGATTACCGCACCTCCACATTGTTTGCACTTAGGCACACACACACCCTAGAAATATGATCATTAAAATGCAACGAATTAACATATACAAAAATAATTTTTTTTTTAGGTAACAATGCCTCGTAATGATTACCAAGATACCCATCACTACATCCCTCGTCTTGTTGACGACCCAAATATTCCCATTGAACAAAAAGCTTATCTAGCCAAAGTTCAAGATCGATACATACACGAAGGGCGTGTAGTCGATGCACTTTATGTCATGACAGACAACATCCATGTCTGTTTCCCTTCTATCGAGTTCGATTGTTTATACAAAATAAACGATCAAGTCTGTCCTCGTTTTATTCTCGAGTTTATATTCGTGTCCGTACCTACACTGATCTTGACGGAAACGTCTTTCTTGATTTTTGGATTCGACACCAAAATATCATCTTGTCTGTCACCGAGATTGGTCAGATTCTCGGTGTTCCCTCATATGGTCAGTGTGCATTCACTAAAGACCATTCTCTAGAGTCTCTTTACTACAATCTTGAGAACGAAGGTGCTTATCGTACCGAAATTCCCGACATTGAAGTAATTAAACAAGTAATCCAAATTCCTCGAGTCGCCAACACGTATAAAAAACGTGATGGTTCTATTGTCTACCTCGATCCAAACAAAATCTACCTCAAAGAACTTTGTCCCGATATTAGAAATTGGGAACTTCTTCTATGTGAAAACGTGTTAAGCCTTGCAGGCAACCGTGATCACGTTTCGGCAAGTCTTGCCCATATGCTCTACTTTCTTAGTATCGAGGAACTATACAACCTCGCATACTACATGGTCAAACGGATGGCCAATATTCATCGTCGCTCCGATGAGCTCATGCCATATGGCATGTTGCTTACTCGTTTATTCAAGTGGGTTATGCAAACCTACCCATTTCTCAATGATGTCGACTATGTCCTAGTCAATCCGGTTATGAAACCACTTGGTGGACCACAACGTCGTACAAAGCAACGTAAGGACAAAGGGTCCAAACGTGGTCGTAAATCCACTTCCGATATTCCCCACTCTTCCTCCTCCTTCGGTCACAGTTCATCTTCTCAACCTATGGATGAGGATGATGATGAGGTGAATGAAGAAGGAACGTCTCGTCCTAATACTCCCTCTCCCGACACCTTATTTCGTAACCTTAACACCTCATCTTCACACAAACCTCCGATGTTGAATTCGGACAAACCGACTTATCCACGATGATGAGAAGGCAAACAACCATGTACAATCGACAAGTCTCGATGCATGAGCAAACTATCGGGGGATTCAAGTCCATCGGCAAGGCGATCAAAGGGCTCGGGAACAAGATTAAAAAGTTGGGGAAGAAAATAGACTAGTTAGGATTAGCTTAAGTAGTATTATTAACTTAAGTATTATCAAGCTATTATAAATAAAGTCATGGCAATGTCCATCATACATTAACTAGCTTGAAGTGTTCTCTTTTAACATTTCACACTTAAACATGGTTAATTTGCTTAGTTAATTAACCTCTATGTTAATCAATCTTGCCTAGTTCATGCATGTTATCTTATTTTATTACATGCACTAGATGTTAAATTTGCTTGAACTCATGCATGCTTAATAGTTGCCTAAATACATAGATGATCACATGATCATGTTAGTTGCTAGTTGAAACTAGCTTTAGGAATTCTATGTGTTTAGTGGTTTGAGGCTTTGAGATTTGCAGCCAATGGATTCCCCATAAATTTCCCATTTAGGCTGCCTAAAACCCGCAGACCTGGAAAGAAGGTCAAATGGAGGCCGCGGCTCCACTAAATAGGCGACAGCTCCACTAAATTTAGTGGTGCCGTGGTACCTTTAGTGGTACCGTGCCTCTGGAAGACGAAAAATACAATTCTCTTCCACTTTTTGACTCTCTTTCCCTGAAAATCTACAAACACAACCTGATTCCCATGCACCCAAATCCCCAAATCCAACATCCTTTTCAACCTTGCTTGTCTTTGATTTAACTATTTAAGCTAACATCATGCATTGCCATCCTTACACCTTCACACTCACCATACAACCACCATGTCTTCTACCATTGCTTCAACCTCACACAAAAACAAGAAACCAAGATTCAACATCAAACCAACCAATCAAACCACTCTTGTTGATCAATGGATCAAAAGTGTTCACACACCACAAACCTCAACCAAACCTTCCAATGAGATGATTCTCATTGATCTCACCTTGGATGATGAAGATGATATACACACACCCATAACCTCTACCAAATCATCATCTTCCTTCACTACACCCCAAGCGCCATCCAAGACAACCTCAATCAAACCAACACCCTCATCCTCCACCACCATTGGAACCAACACACATGCACCTCAACTAAGTCCCATTCCATCACTAGCCTTAACACTTAACTCATCACCATCAACTTCCCTTGAAGTGGGAACCAACACATCATCCTCATCACTTTCACCATCACCACAACCTCTAGCTCTCACCCTAACCTTATCACCAATCATTCCTTTTGAGTTTGGGAGCAACACATCATCATCTTCCCTATCACCATCACCTCAACCTTTAATGGGTCATCCCATCCTTTATCCCCTACAACCACACACCTTTAGTTGTGCTTGTTTCCATCACAACCTAGAACTCATCATGAACCTTAGAGATGAGCTTAGATTTAGGTTCTCATACCTAGAACACCTCCTCACACCACCCATAGGACCGGTCATCCTTCCACCTCCTCCACCACACAATAGCCCAAATTAAACATGGTTATGTTTAGTCCCTCCAATAAATGCTTAGGAACCCTTTAGAAGTTGGAAGCAAATCTTGAAGCCTCATATTACTATTGATGTTTATGTGTCTTCTTGTTATTTTAATTTGCTTTCTTATTGTAGTCATACTCATGTATGACATTTATTTTACTTTTAATGGGCATTCATGTGGCTGTTTTATTTTTAGCTACTTGGCTAATTTTCTTCTTGTGTGGTTGGATATTTGTCTTAAGTGCTACTTGTTAGATATTGTACATGTGTTATCTAACCTTGTTTTGTAGCATACACCATTGCTCGATTCCTTGGTATTCTCCAAATGAGGGGGAGTATAAATCAAGGGGGAGCCTTTGTCACCTTTTTGATTCGACAAAAAGGGGGAGAAATGGGAGTAAACTCATTAAAAACTTGTTAAAACTAATTTTAACTTAAAATGAGTTTATATTTTGTCATCATCAAAAAGGGGAGATTGTTGATGCAAATAATGTTCTAAAAACGTTATTTATATCTTTCGATTACTTCACGTTTTGAGGATGACAAAATGTGAAATCACGTTACGTTAAAATTAACGTAAACAAGTTTTTAATCGGAAGATCCCGTTTCTACGCAAATCACTCTAGAACAAATTTACAACTTGACAAATGATTAAAGAAGTGAATTTGTGTTTTGAGACTTCACATTTTAATGGGACAAAACATTTTTTCAAAAATACATATGACAAATTATTTTTGAATTATTAAGAAATGTTTTAATGGAAAAATATGTTTGAAAATCACAACAGCTATTTTCCCCCCCAAAATCAGCTCCAACCTTCCCCAAATAAGTTTTCACCAGAAAAGACAAAATTTGGAGCGTCCTAGTCTAGGACGGCTCCACGGTTCCACTAAATTTAGTGGAGCCGTGGCATGTTTAGTGGAGCCGTCCGTACAAAACTTTCTATAACGTTCAGATTTTTCTTGCCTATAAAAACCAACCCCATTCACAGTTTTTAGGCACCCTTTCACACAGAAAAACTTCTGAGTTTAAACCTCTCACACCTTTCTCTTCTTTAGATCATTTAGATTAGTTTTCTTTTGTTTTAAGAGTGATCCAATCATCCACCAAGAGATCCTCTTCATTAGCAAGAGAAGAACACAAGTATCCAAGTTGATACAAGGTGTTATCATTCCTCTTCAAGAGAAGAACACAAGTATCCAAGTTGATACAAGGTGTTATCATTCCTCTTCATTAGCAAGAGAAGAACTCAAAGTATTCAAGAAGATACAAGAGTTATAGTTGTTAGGTTTTTGTAACACTTGTTACAACCTTGTTGTATCATAGCATACATCAAGTTTATTTATCTTTTGTGAGTGAGAGTGAAGATCAAGTGTGATCTTATAGAGATAGTGGATATCTCTTAAAGCCATTCGGCTTGTGTGATTGATCAAGAAGATCAAGGGTCGATAGATTAGTGTTAGTTGAGAGAGTGTTGATCATTGTGATCGTGTTGAGATCTTGGTGATCTCTTGTAGCCATTGGGCTTGTGTGATTGGTCACGTGGACCTTGGTAGATTGGTGCTAGCTAAGATTAGCACTCGACATCTAGCTTAGTGTCGGTAATAGGATAAGTGATGTGTACGGTTTTCTCCGCCTGAAAGGAGGTTGTTGATATAGTGTTTGAAACTCTCGAGTGTGGTACTTGGGGAGTGGAGTAGGGCGAAGAAGAGCTTCGTAGCCGAACCACTATAAATCCTTTGTCTCGGTTTGATCTTTCCAACTCTACTCTTTACTTTTATTATTTACCATTTGTTAGCTTAGTGTGTAGTTCATATTGGTGTTGATTGATTACACATAGAGTTCGAATCAAAGTTTCCAATAGCAAACTTTTAAAACAAGATCTTTTAAAAGAAATTAAAACCGGTAAACTATTCAACCCCCCTTCTAGTTTCCCATAAAATGCAACAAGTTAACATATATAAAATTATATTTTTGTAGGTAACGATGCCTCGTACTGATTATCAGGATACCAAACCCTACATTCCCCATCTTGTAGACGATCCAAACATCCCCATTGAACAAAAAGCATATCTTGCTAAAGTCCAAGATCGATATATACACGAAGGTCGTGTAATCGATGCTCATTACGTTCTCTTGGATAACATCCAAGTTTGTTTCCCCACTATTGACTTTGATTGTTTATACAAAATAAACAATCAAATTTGTCCTCATTTTGTCCTCGAGTTTTATAGTCGAGTTCGTACCTTCACTAATGTGGATGGTAATGTCTTCCTTGATTTTTGGATCCAAAACCAAAATACCATCCTGTCCATCTCCGAGATTGGTGAAATTCTCGGTGTTCCTTCGTATGGTCAGTGTGCATACACTGAAGACCATTCCCTCGAGTCTCTCTTCTACAATCTAGAAAATCAAGGTACTTATCGTACCGAACTCCCCGACCTCGAGTCCATCAAACGTGTCATCCAAACACCTCGAGTCATCCACACGTATCAAAAACGTGATGGTTCCATTGTCCACCTTGACCCCAACCGCATCTACCTCAAAGAGCTTCTTCTCGACCTTAGAAGTTGGGAACTCCTTCTACGTGAAAACGTGTTGAGCCTTGCGGGCAACCGTGATCACGTCTCGGCGAGCCTCGCCCACATGCTCTACTGTCTTAGTAACGAGGAACCATATAACCTCGCATACTATATGGTCAAACGGATGGCCAATATTCATAGTCGTTCGGATAAGCTCATGCCATATGGTATGTTGCTTACTCGTCTTTTCAACTGGGTCATGGAAACTTTTCCTCATATCCGTAGTGTCGACTATGTCCTAGTCAATCCGGTCATGAAACCCCTTGGTGGACCACAACGTCGCACAAAGCAATGTAAGGACAAAAGGTCCAAACGTGGTCGTAAATCCACTTCCGATCTTCCCCTCTCTTCCTCCTCCTTCGGTCACGGTTCGTCTTCTTAACCTATGTGTTGGGGATTATGATACGAATCAAGAGCAGACAACTTAGGTCTGGTAGTTTATCTAAGTTAGGTCTGTTTGTGTTATTAGGTCTGGTAATGTAATGTTAAGTCTGGTAGCATATTTAAGTCTGGTTGACTTGTAAAGTTAAGTCTGGTCGTGAAGTTAGGAAAGTCTGTTAGAGTTATGTTAGGAAAAGATACAATGCGTGTATGTATCTTTATAGAAGATTTGTGTATATCTTCTGAGTCGGCTAGGGTTTCCTTGTGTTATAAAAGGATCCCTAAAGATTGTTAGTTCGTGTGTGAGTTGTACGAATTCATTATAGTGAATATCAATATACGAAGTTAGTGATATCCTTGCTTGTGTTCTTAATTGTTCTTGTTAAGATTCCGCATTAACAATAACAATCACCTAGGGTTTCTCACTTAGATTGGTTCGGATTTATCCTAACCATCTACTAGGTATTCAAGACTACTTAGTGATCCATATACAATTTGTGGACCAACAAGTGGTATCAGAGCAAGGAGAGAGACTCTGAATTCGTAGAACACTAAATCTCAAAAACCAAATTCTCACTCAAATCACCCTTCACAATGTCTGAATTCGATAAGCCTGTTAACACTGAAACTTTCTCAATCCATAACAGTGAGGATGAGAAATCAAACCATGAAGATGAAGGAAAAACCGATACCAGTAACTCCCAATCACAACAACAACCCATCCCTTCCACAACCACAATCTCAAACATAAAACTTCCATTACTGAAGAGAGAAGAGTATGATATATGGGCCATGGAGATGGAACATTATCTGGAATACATTGATAGCGATGTATGGAAGGTGATTCAAAAGGGAAATTCTAAGAAGAGAATTTCACAAGGGAATGATGGGCAGCTCAGAATAATGCCACCAGTATCTGCTGAGGAGATTAGGGCTGTGGAGAAAGAAAAGAAGGCCAGAACCTTGCTTCTTATGGCTATTCCTAAGGAGCATCTACAAAGGTTTCATGGCATTCTTGATGCAAAGGAGATGTGGGAAGCCATCAAGAAACGATTTGGAGGTAATGCTAACTCCAAAAAGATGCAAAAGGCTGTTCTTAAACAGCAATTTGAAACATTCAGTGTTTCAAAGACTGAAGGTTTGGAGAAGGGCTATGACAGATTTCAACATCTGTTAACACAACTGGAAGTTCATGGTGCAGCAGTCTCAAATGAGGATGCAAATCACAAATTCCTTAGATCTTTACCATCAGAATGGGGCAATGTATCTGTGGCGATGAGGATTAAGGAGGAAGTAGATTCTATGACACCTGATGACCTATACAATAATCTTAGGATGTTTGAAAGGGACATCAGTAACAACACTCAGGCTTCAACCAGTTCATCAAATGTTGCTTTTGTGTCTCAAAACAAAAGCAGTACTTACAAGGTTAAATCTGGTGGTGTTAGGTCTGGTAACTATGAAACTCCTTCAAGTGAAAGGTCTGCTTCAAGTTTTACTGATGAAGTGATACATTCTTTCTTTGCCAACCAAACGGAAGATGAAAGCTTTATTAGTGAAGACCTTGAACAGATTAATGATGCTGAAGTTGAGGAGATGGACATAAAATGGCACATTGCCATGGTTGCTTTAAGGGTCAAACGATTTCAGAAGCAATATGGTAGGACTATCAACTTCAACAACAAATCACCAGTGGGATACACAAAGAGGACTGTTGAATGCTACAACTGTCACAAGCATGGACATTTTTCAAGAGATTGTCCAGAGAAGAAGTCTGCTGATGGGAAAAGTGATGATGATAGGAAGATGGAAAAGAATCAGATGAGCCTGCTGACAATGGAAGCTGGAGGAGTCAACTGGGGTGAACATCCAAGAGTAAATGAGGAGTCTGATCATGCTCTCATGGCCATTGGTAATGAGGTATCATTATGCTCTAAATTATGTACTGACTCATATAATCATGTTAAGGCTTTGTGTGATGAGCAGCAAGAACAAATAGGTGATCTAGAAGTAAATTTATTAGCACATAAAAATGCTGTAAAAACTTTAGAGGCACAAAAGGTCACCCTTCAAAACCAACATGCTGCTTTAAATGAAAAACTATACTTTCAAGCTAATAAGATATACGAACAAGATGAAAAGCTTAAAAGGTATAGACAATTAGGGCTTAAAATTCAGAAGGAAAGGGATGAGCTGAGAAAAAGGGTAGATCAATGGAACAGTTCAAACAATAACCTGTTTAAGTGTTGGGATTCTCAAATAAAGTCAAATAAAAAATGTGGCTTAGGATATGAGGAAAATGTGAGTAGGGATATATTTAAGAATAGAGAAGAGGACTATGCTGATAAGCCTTTGTATAATAGGTTTGTTAAGACTGGTGACTTTAAGGGAGTACCACCACCTTTGAGTGATGACTATACTCCTCTTGAAAAGGAAGAGTTGGATGATTCACTCTTTGTGTATGGTAAGAAAGGTCCTCAAGTACCTGAACCAACCACCTCAGAGGACAAATCCAGTAGATATTCTTCTTGTCAATCCAATGACTCTGAAGGATCTATTGATGGTTCCTCTGATCACTCTAAGTCTGAGTCAAACAATGAGGAAAAAGAGAATCCTGAACCTAAGGTTGTTGAGAAGTGTGAACCTGTTGTTACTAAACCTGTAGTGACTGAACAAAAGGCTGAGACAGTTAAACCTAGTTGTGTCAATCACATAAAAACTCCTAGGGAATCTGTTAAAATGAATGAGTCACCTAGAAGCAATAGTGTTCACAGAGAAAGTAGGAGTAGTTATACTTATGCTCCTAAAAGATGCTTTGTGTGTGGAAGTTTGAGTCATTTAATAAGAGATTGTGACTTCCATGAAAAGGGAATGAAAAGAGAGGCTGAGCAAAAGAGAATGAATGTTAATAAGGTTCATGGTTCAAATAAACCAGTTTGGAATAATGCTAGTAGAGTTAATCATGCTAACCAGTTTGTTCCCAGACCTGTACAACTAAATAACACTACCAGACCTAACTCTTTTGTTAATTCTGGTAGACCAAATTTTGGGTCTGGCTACAGAAATTTTAATATGAATAGGCAAAATGTTAATTCTATGAAGCCTAGAATGAATACTGGTTATGTTAATTCTATGAGGCCTAATGTGAACACTGGTTTTGTGAAACCCAAACAACCTTTTCAAAAACCTCAGGTGAATGCAAATTTTCAAAGAAATAATTTTTATAAAACTCATTCGCCTGTGAGAAGACAAGTTGGAAAGCAAACAGCAAAACCTTTAAAGGGAAATGGGGGTTCTGCTGTTAAGACCTCAGCATGTATGTCTTGGGATTCAAACAAAAATAAATCCAAGTATAAATCCCAAAACAACAGTGGATCAGATACAATTAAGAAATTTAAGCATATTGATCCACAAGGCGGACCCAAGCCTACTCAGGCCTGGGTTCCTAAGAAGAACTAATTTCTCTTCTTTTTGTGCAGGATCATCCACTATGCTATATGGAAGATAGAGGAATACTTGACAGTGGATGCTCTGGGCACATGACTGGTAACAAGAACTATCTTAATGATTTTCATGAATTCGAAGGAGGTTCTGTTACTTTTGGAGGAAGCAAGGGACAAATAACTGGTAAAGGAAGAATTATTGTGGGCAACATAGAATTTGACAATGTATCTTTTGTGAAAGAACTTGGGCAGTTCAACCTTTTCTCAATATCACAAATTTGTGATACTCAGCATAAGGTGCTTTTTACTGAAACTGATTGTCTTGTGTTGACTCCGGACTTTAAGATGCCTGAAGAACATCAGATTCTTCTTAAAGTTCCCAGACAACACAAAATGTACAGTTTTGATATGAAAGCATCTAATCCTGCAAAAGGTGCTACCTGTTTAATTGCAAAAGCTACATTGGATGAATCTAAGTTGTGGCACAGAAGGTTAGGCCATGTGAATTTCAAAAACATGAATAAACTTGTGAAGAATAACCTTGTGAGAGGTTTGCCTTCAAAATTGTTTAAAAATGATCATACTTGTGTGGCTTGCAACAAGGGAAAACAACATAGGGCATCCTGTAAGGTTAAATTAGAAAGATTAATCACTGAACCTTTACATACCTTACATATGGATCTTTTTGGCCCTACATCTGTCCATAGTATTAATCATGCATGCTATTGCCTTGTCATTACAGATGATTGTACTAGATACTGTTGGGTGTTCTTTATGTCTAGGAAGGATGAAGCTACCCCTTTGATTCAAACTTTTATTAGACAGATTGAAAACCTTATTGATAAACGAGTTAAAATCATTAGGAGTGATAATGGCACTGAGTTTAAAAATAAGAGCATGCTAGATTTTTGTGGTAATAAAGGAATTAAGCAACAATTCAGTAATGCAAGAACTCCTCAGCAAAATGGAGTTGCAGAGAGAATGAACAGGACACTTATTGAGGCAGCTAGGACTATGCTAGCAGATTCACTTTTACCTACTACATTTTGGGCTGAAGCAGTCAGCAATGCCTGCTACATCTTTAATAGGGTTAGAGTGACCAAGCCTCAAAATAGAACTCCTTATGAGCTTATGTTTGGCCATAAACCAGTTGTTAGCCATATAAGACCTTTTGGGTGTCATGTTACCATTCTTGATACTTTAAGTGTTCTTGGAAAATTTGAAGGAAAGTCTGATGAAGGGTTTTTACTTGGGTATGCATTAAACAGTAAAGCCTTTAGGGTTTACAATCTAGTATCCAAGAAAGTAGAAGAAAATATGCATGTAAACTTTCTTGAGGAAAAACCCAATGTCAAGGGAATTGGTCATAGGTGGATGTTTGATATTGATTATTTGACTGATTCTATGAATTATATTCCTGTCTCCAAGGAGAATCGAGTTAACCCTATTGCAGGTACCCAAGAAGTTACTAACATTGCAGGTACCAAAGATTCTTCAAATTCAGAGAACATTGATGATGTGGCTGAGCTTGTTGTAGTTCCATCTACAGAGAACAAGTCTGATGCAGCTGAAGCAGTAATCAAGAATTCTTCCACTCAGAAAATAGATTCAGAAGTTAAATCTGGCAAAGTCTTATCCCCTAACATTACCAGTACTTCACATTTTAAGTCTGGTAGTAGTGTTCTACCAGACCTTTCTTCAAGTACTGCTTGTGCTGATTCTGAGATGCCAGAACTTGAAGTATTTCCTAATCCTAATGAAGGTGTCTTTGATGGGGCTTCCTATGATGAAAGAGGCATTATTACTGATTTCAACAACTTACCCACTGAAGTGGAGGTTAGTCCAACTCCCACTCTCAGAATTCACACCATTCATCCCAAGAGTCAAATAATTGGTAACCCCAAGTCTGCTGTTCAAACAAGAAGTAGAGTGCACCATCAGTCAGATTCTCTTGCACTCATTAGCGTGATTAAGCAACAACAAAGGGTCAACCATAAGGACCAGCAACATTGCTTATTTGCTTGCTTTCTTTCTCAAAGTGAACCCACTACAGTTTCTGAAGCTTTAGGGGAGGAAAGTTGGGTAGAAGCTATGCAAGAAGAGTTGTTGCAGTTCAAGCTACAGAAAGTATGGGTTCTTGTAGACCTACCTAATGGAGCTAAAGTTATTGGTACTAAATGGGTCTTCAGGAATAAAAGGGATGAAAGAGGGGTAGTTGTAAGGAACAAAGCAAGGTTGGTAGCTCAAGGATACAAACAGGAGGAGGGCATAGATTATGATGAGGTTTTTGCTCCTGTAGCAAGGATTGAAGCTATCAGGTTATTTTTGGCCTATGCATCATACATGGGATTCAAGGTATATCAGATGGATGTCAAAAGTGCTTTCCTTTATGGCACTATTGAAGAAGATGTGTATGTACATCAACCTCCTGGCTTTGAGGATCCTGCTAACCCCAATCAAGTGTATAAGGTTATTAAAGCTCTATATGGTCTTCATCAGGCTCCTAGAGCTTGGTATGAAACTCTTTCACAGTTTCTTGAAGAACATGGATACATCAGGGGTGTAATTGACAAGACTTTATTCATTAAGAGAGACCAGAAGGATATCATTCTTGTCCAAATTTATGTGGATGATATCATTTTTGGATCCACAAGAAAGTCTTGGTGTGATGAATTTGAAGGTTTAATGAAAAGCAGGTTTGAAATGAGCTCAATGGGAGAACTTACATTTTTCTTGGGACTGCAAGTTAAGCAAAAGGATGATGGACTTTTTATTTCTCAAGACAAGTATGTTGCAGAAATGTTGAGAAAGTTTGAGTTCTCAAATGTGAAGGCAGCAGTCACTCCCATGGAGAACAAAGTGCCTTTAACAAAGGATGAAGATGCTGCTGATGTGAATGTGCATCTTTACAGATCCATGATAGGTTCCCTCATGTATCTTACTGCTTCTAGACCTGATATTATGTATGCAGTTTGTGTTTGTTCACGCTTTCAGGTTCAACCAAAGACTTCACATCTTCATGCTGTGAAGAGAATCTTTAGGTACTTAAAGGGCAAACCTAATTTGGGCCTTTGGTATCCTAAGGGGTCATCTTTTGACCTGACAGCTTATTCAGACAGTGACTATGCTGGTGCAAGTCTGGATAGGAAATCAACAACAGGAGGTTGTCAGTTCCTTGGAAGGAGGTTAATATCTTGGCAATGCAAGAAGCAGACGATTGTGGCTAATTCAACTACTGAGGCTGAGTATGTAGCAGCTGCTCATTGCTGTGGACAAGTTTTGTGGATTCAGAATCAGATGCTGGACTATGGTTTGAATTTTATGAATACTGTTATCCAAATAGATAATAAGAGTACTATCTGTATTGTCAAGAACCCAGTATATCACTCTAAAACTAAGCATATAGAAATAAGGCATCACTTCATTAGGGATTGCTTTGAAAAGAAGTTGATTAGAGTGGAGAAAATACATACAGATTTTAATGTTGCTGACCTGTTAACTAAGGCATTTGATGGTCCTAGATTCAATTATCTGGTATTTAACATTGGTATGATGAACCCCTAGTTTGAGTTAAGGGGAGGTTTGGCCTAAGGGGAGGTCAAACTGTGAAGTATGTAAAGTATGAATACTTACCAGCATTTAGGTTATCTTTAAGTCTTGTAGTTTTGATTTTAGTTCTGTTAGTGATAAAAAAAAAAAAAAAAAAAAAAAAAAAAAAAAAAGAAAAAAAAAATGGTTTGTTTTATCTGTGTCTTTTATTTCTTTTTAGGCAATGCTGGATTAAGTATATTTTCACAAGTTGTTAAGTGAGATTATTGGAACTTCTCACTTGGTGGAGGTGCTTTGCACTAACACATCAAAAGGTTATCAGTCCACCTTGTCTAATCAACACAAGGACTGGCTAATCCTGAGCAAACGGCTAACAGGTAAAGATTGACCAAATCCGTTTATGGCTGACAATTTGCCAAAAATTGTATGGTTTTCAACTCACCATATCTAAGATAAGTGAAGAGTTGGCTAGCCCACAAGGTTATGGCTTGTGGTAAAGGCTGTGGAAAACCATAAATGGTAATCAATTCACCATGATGAGGTGCTTTTCCATCAAAGAATTGACTAGTCCAGAAGCAAACGGCTTTTGGTAAAGACTTAACAAATCCGTTGATAAGCTGATGATTTGCTAAAAATCATATGGTTATCAGTGTACCATGGTCTTACACACCAAAACATTTGGCTACTCCAATAGTGATGGCTATTGGTAAAGAGACATCAAATCCATTAAATTTCAATGATTCACCTCTCACAGGAGTTAACACACCTGGAAGTGATGAGAATAGATATGAAACTTAATATGAATTGATGTACATATAGTCAATGTTGCTGCAAAGACCATATCAGAAGAGCTTATCAAGATTCAAGCTGCTAGAAAGGAACAAGACCTAAATACAGTTCAAAGTGTTCAAGATTCAATCCTCAGAAGGCTTAATCAGAAGAACTTGAAGTTCATGGAGCATGAAGATCAAGTTAGGGGAGGATTGTTGGGAATTATGATACGAATCAAGAGAAGACAACTTAGGTCTCGTAGTTTATCTAAGTTAGGTCTGTTTGTGTTATTAGGTCTGGTAATGTAATGTTAAGTCTGGTAGCATATTTAAGTCTGGTTGACTTGTAAAGTTAAGTCTGGTCGTGAAGTTAGGAAAGTCTGTTAGAGTTATGTTAGGAAAAGATACAATGCGTGTATGTATCTTTATAGAAGATTTGTGTATATCTTCTGAGTCGGCTAGGGTTTCCTTGTGTTATAAAAGGATCCCTAAAGATTGTTAGTTCGTGTGTGAGTTGTACGAATTCATTATAGTGAATATCAATATACGAAGTTAGTGATATCCCTGCTTGTGTTCTTAATTGTTCTTGTTATGATTCCGCATTAACAATAACAATCACCTAGGGTTTCTCACTTAGATTGGTTCGGATTTATCCTAACCATCTACTAGGTATTCAAGACTACTTAGTGATCCATATACAATTTGTGGACCAACACTATGGATGAGGATGATGATGAGGTGAACAAAGAAGGAACGTCTCATCCTAATACTCCCTCTCCCGACACCTTCTTTCGTAACCTTGACACCTCATCGTTCACACAAACCTCCGATATTGAATTCAGACAAACCAACTTATCCACGATGATGAGAAGGCAAACAACCATGTACAATCAACAAGTCTCGATGCATGAGCAAACAATTGGGGGGTTCAAGTCCATTGGCAAGGCAATCAAAGGACTCGAGAATAAGATAAAGAAGATGGGGAAAAGAAGAGACTAGTTAGGATTAGCTTAAGTAGTACTATTAACTTAAGTATTATTAAGCTATTATAAATAAAGTCATGGCAATGTCCATTTAACATAAACTAGCTTGAATTGCCTTAACATTCACTACTTGAAATTGGTTACTTTTATTAGTTAATCAATCTTGATATTTTATGAGCTTTGTTTAGTTCATAAATTTTTTATTGCATGCACTAGATGATAAAAATGCTTGAAATTATGCATGCTCACTAGTTGCCTAAACTTAGAAGATCACATGATAATTTTAGTTGCTAGTTTAGACTAGTGTTAGGAAATTTATGTGATTTTTCTTTAGTAGATTGAGGCTTTGAGATTTGCAGAAAATGGATTCCCCATATTTTCCCATTTTAGGTAGCCTAGAACCTGTAAAACTGGAAAAAGAGTCAACTGGAGGCCACAGCTCCACTAAATAGGGGACGGCTCCACTAAATTTAGTGGTGTCGTGGTACCTTTAGTGGTACCGTGCCCTGGGAAGACGAAATTAACTATTCTCTTCCACTTTTTGACTTTCTTTTCCTGGAAATCTGCAAACATAACCTGATTCCCATGCACCCAAATCCCCAAATTCAACATCCACTTCAACCTTGCATGTTTTGATTTGGCTATATAAGCTAACATTATGCATTTCCATCCTTACCTCTATCACACTCACCATACAACTATCATGTCTTCCACCATTGCCACCACTTCACACAAAGCCAAGAAACCAAGGCTTAACATCAAACCAACAAATGAAACCACTCTTATTGATCAATGGATCAAAAGTGTTCACACACCACAAGCCTCAACCAAACCAACCATCAAAGAGATAACTTTTATTGATCTTACATTGGATGATGAAGATGATCTACACACACCCATAACCTCAACCAAATCATCATCTTTCATCACTACACCCCAAGCTCCATCCAAGGCAACCTCAACCAAACCAACATCTTCATCCTCCACCACCATTAGAACCAACACACCTTTATCTCAACCAAGTCCTCCTCAACCACTAGCTTTAACCTTCACCCAATCACCATCAAACTCTTTTGGACTTGGTACTAACACATCATCCACTTCACCATCACCATCACCACAACCTTTGGCTCTCACACTAACCCTATCACCTACATCACCCTTTGAACTTGACACTAACACATCATCCTCATCACTATCACCATCACCACAACCTTTAATGGGTTATCCCATTCTTTATCCCCTACAACCACATGCCTTGAGTTGTACTTGTTGCCACCACAACCAAAATCTCATCATGAGCCTTAGAGATGAGTTAAGCTTTAGGTTCTCATACCTTGAGCATCTCCTCATACCACCAATAGGCCCCATCATCCTTCCACCTCCACCACCACACAATAGCCAAAACTAAACATACTTATGTTTAGTTATTCCAATAAATACTTAGGAACCTTTTGAAGTTGGAAGCAAATCTTGAAGCCTCATACTACAATTGATGTTTATGTGTCTTTTTGTTATTTAATTTGCTTCATTGTTGTAGTCATACTCATGTATGACATTTATTTTATGTTTATGAAATGGGCTTTAATGTGGTTGTTTCATGTTTATATGGCTACTTAGCTAATTTTTGTTGGATATTTGTCAAAAGTGCTACTTGTTAGATATTGTATATATGTCTTCTAACTTTGTTTTGTAGCACGAATCATTGCTCGATTCCTTGGTGTTCTCCAAATGAGGGGAAGTATACATCAAGGGGGAGCCTTGCAACCTTTTTGCTTTGAAAAAAAAGGGGAGAAATGGGAGTAAACTCATTAAAAATTTGTTAAAACTAATTTTAACTTAAAATGAGTTTATGTTTTGTCATCATCAAAAAGGGGGAGATTGTTGATGCAAATAATGTTCTAAAAATGTTATTTATATCTTTCGATTACTTCACGTTTTGAGGATGACAAAATGTGAAATCACGTTACGTTAAAATTAAAGTAAACAAGTTTTTAATCGGAAGATCCCGTTTCCACGCAAATCACTCTAGAACAAACTTACAACTTGACAAATGATCAAAGAAGTGATTTTGGGTTTTAAGACTTCACATTTTAATGTGACAAAACATTTTTTCAAAAATATACATGAAAAATTATTTTTGAATAATTAAGAAATGTTTTAATGGAAAAATAAGTTTAAAATTCACAACAGCTATTTTCCCCCCCAAAATCAGCTTCAAACTTCCCCAAATAAGTTTTCACCAGAAAAGACAAAATTTGGAGCGTCTTTGTCTGGGACGGCTCCACGGTTCCACTAAATTTAGTGGAGCCGTGGGTGATTTAGTGAAGCCGTCCACCTGTAACGTTCAGATTTTCTTTGCCTATAAATACCAACCCACTTTACAGATTTTAGGAGCCCTTTCACACACAGAAACTTCTGAGTTTAAATCCTTCACACCATTTTCTTTTCTTGATCATTTAGTTTAGTTTTTCTTTTGTTCAAGAGTGATCCAATCATCCAACTTAGAGATCCTCTTCATTTATCTTCAATAGAAAGAGAAGAACACAAAGTATCCAAGTTGATACAAGGTGTTGTCATTCCTCTTCAAGTGCAAGAGAAGAACTCAAGGTATCCAAGAAGATACAAGAGTTATAGTTGTTAGGTTGTTTGTAACACTTGTTACATACTTGATTGTATCATAGCATACATCAAGATCATTTTTCTTTTGTGAGAGTGTGAGTGAAGATCATTGTGATCTTATAAGAGATAGTGAACATCTCTTCAAGCCATTGGGCTTGTGTGATTGATCAAGAAGATCAAGGGTCATTAGGATAGTGTTAGTCAAGAGAGTGTTGATCATTGTGATCGTGTCGAGATCTTGGTGATCTGTTGATACCATTGGGCTTGAGTGTTTGATCAAGTGGATCGTGGTAGATTGGTGCTAGCTAAGATTAGCACTCGACATCTAGGTTAGTGTCGGAAATAGGATAAGCGACGTGTACGGTTTTATCCGCCTTAAGGGAGGTTGTTGACATAGTGCTTGAAACTCTCGAGTGTGGTACTCGGGGAGTGGAGTAGGGCGAAGAGGTGCTTCGTAGCCGAACCACTATAAATCCTTTGTCCCGGTTTGATCTTTCCAACTTTTCTCTTTACTTACTTTACTTACTATTAGTTAGTTTAGTGTGTAGTTCATATTGGTGTTTATTGATTACTCATAAGATTCGAATCAAGGTTTTCAATAAGTAGACTTTTAAGAAGTTTTCAAAAGAGCTTAAAAACCGGTAAAACTATTCAACCCCCCCCCCCTTCTAGTTTTCCACAGCTCCTAATGCTCATTATCTTCCAATCTGCTTCCATATCCTTAAGCTATAATCCAAATACTTTCTTCTCGCCGCACTTACACCTACAAGAACATTAACAATTAAAAGGGTAAGCTTACGCTTAGTGAGTAACTAGATTAATATATGATCAATACTTCCATTCATATTCATGTGCATCAAAACACCTTTAACCATTTGGCTCATGTCAAAATAAATTCATTACCATTATCCTAACAAACATTATAACCATATCACATGGACATCATAACATTAAACACATAACAAGCATAGACTTACCTTAAACCTTTCTACCCCATGTCCTATCTCTTTATCCTCACTCATTGACTTATCTCCTATTAACCCAACTTACTAATCCAAGGCTTAATCCTAGCAACTCATTCATCAACACATAACATGAGAACATTCATATTAAACACATAAAATTCTAAGTTACTTACCTTAGTTTCCAAAGCTAAGCTACAAGTCATGATTCCACCATTATCATCACCATCATCAAATCCTCACCATCAACATATCATCACCATCATCTTCCTAATTCACAACCATCATTCATAAACACCTAATAACTCAAAATCAATAACTATAACAATTAACACACCCTTTAACATACTTGGTCATCATATGATCATACTTGATCATATGATGGACTCCCTTTAAAATACTCACTAAACCCATCACATAAACATCATTTCCTTATAATTATACTAAAAACACCATTTACCCAATTTCCCCAAATTGGGTACATAAACCCTAACTCTTGAATTAACCAATTAAACACTAATTAGAGGTTACTTACTTGCAAGGGATTATTGCTAGGCTTAAACTCTTGATCTTGGACTTAATCTCTACACTTGATCATCAAGACTTGCATTTTTCCCTCTTCTTTTTTTCCTCCAAGAACCGGACTTCATACACTTGAATAATATGGAGATTACTAGAATCTCCTGGATATATATTTAGATAAGATGCAAGTTTGCCTAATTGGCAAGATTGGTCCCTCTAGTCCTATTTCTCTTATTTTGGCCACAACTAACTTATAACACTTTTAACACTTGACAACCTAGGTCCCTTTAGTTTATGCATCATATTTTATATTATTACATTAGTCATACTTTGACTATTAGTTTGACTATCGGGTTTGACTTCCACGTAACTTTGTTGACTAACCAATCACATTAAACCTTAGTCAACTCTTCTAGGATGGGGCCTAGTTGTATCTGGGAAACGGGTCTAACAATTCTACCACCTCCCCCCTTATTTAGATTTCGTCCCCTAAATCTATCATTCATTACTAACCAAAACTTATTCACATAATTCATCCCATTCCTAATACCTTCAGTTCTTGGTCCACCTGGTTGCAACAATCTAAGTGATCATGCAACTCTATGAATGCTAAAACACATCACATTATCATTAATCCTCATTACTTCCTGCTTACTTCTATAACCATACAACTCTTTACTTAGAATATTACATAATACGAAACATACTTACTATAACTAGTTATCATTTTAACCCACTCTATTACCGTTATATCACATTCTCACTTGCTTATCCTATATTCTCAATCTTTAACTACTTGATACTTGAGAAAACTTGTGTTATTTAACTTTACATAAATACGCTTAGCTAATACTTTCACATTCAATCAACACCACTTATCCATCTCTTTTACGTTTCTACAATTACCTCATTTCTTCTACTTCTTTCTTCATGTCATTTTCGTTTATCTTTATAAGTCTTATAGAAATATTAAATGAATTGACTTTATAACATCATACTTTAACATTTGCCGTCACATTACACATGACACTTATCCTCAATTATTTCCATCACTCGTATTTTATACCATGCCACAATTGCGTATTATGACATTTTTAAGCATCATTACAATTCCTTAATTTCTTCAACTTATACTTATCGCTCAAAACGTAGGTTCTCCTAAGTCACACTAAAAGACGTACCCTAATTTAAACCCTCCTATCATAGTCCTTATAACTTCTAATTAATTCTAGACTTTCACTTTCCACTCCTCTAACCCTACTCGTGCCATGTCGGCAACACATACACCCACTCATTCATACTTCCTCATTTACATGGAAAGGCATCCCAATCGATGTAAATCAAGAAACATAAACTCATGGTTATATATATTTCCGACACAACACAAGTACTCCTATTTCTTGATTTAACTTTTATTCTCTCATCTTTTTTTTATACTTCACATTTCCTTTTTAGACTTGGATCCATATCATTAACACATTCATTATGGGGATATTTTATTGCCAATGATGTAGGCAACCCCATTGCCGATGAAGGCAACACATTTTATCCCGAAGGATCTTTAACATATCCCGAAGGATTTCCTTAACATTCATTGACTTGGTCATCCCGAAGGATACCACCTTTAACATTCATCCCGAAGGATACCATCTTTAACGTTCATCCCGAAGGATCATTAACATTCATCACTTTATCGCTTTCACATTTTAACATCGGATCCAAGCCATTAACATTTTATCATACTCACATTATTACATCCATTTATTTTAGTGAACGCAAGCGCATAAAGCATATGAGCCTGCTTATTAAAGTTACACATTTCTATGTGCTTATCATTTTGCATTCTAAATCCGCATTAATCATTTTCACCTTCTTACTTTACCCTTTAGTCTACCCGACTCTTTCCACTTTTAAACCTTGCATAGGTAAATTTTCATTCGTTCATTAGCATCATTTGTTCTTCTTGCACATCTTAAGTCACTCTCACATTCTTATCTCGTTTAATTTTCACATCACATCCTTTCGCTTAACGCATCACGTTTTATTATTCAACACTTTCATCATAATAATCACCGCTAATGGAGCACATTAGCCGTGATATAATAATTTCCAGACAACACTTTTACCTCATACATACTCTTCTCATTCTCTCTTACATTCTTAGCTCATCGCATTCTTATTCTCATACCTTATCTCATTTCTTAAATTATTTATGTATTTAAGCGATATTATTCTATCTCGCCTTTTACATATTTACCCTTCATGGATCATTAACTATAACACACTCATTAGCGTCACCTTTCCTTCGTAAACATTCCATTACATAAGTTCGTTACGTTTACCACACAATATTTCATTACATTTTGGTTTTCGTACTTAACTCATCTCATTACTTATCTATACATTTAGAGCAATGCTGCTCTTGGTCATCATTTACATATCATTTTGCTTAAATCTCATTCTATAACCTTTATTTTATTAGACATTTATCAATCAATACGTCAAGTCATTCTCGCTTTCATTACCTATCTCCATAACATCGTTATCTTTACTACACATTCATGTACATACTCAATCCTACTACCTACTCATTTCTTCCTCATTTATATTCTTAACTTATTGCAATTAACTTTTAGCATTCAAGTTTTTCGTTAAATTTCCATCCTTTATATACAAACACTCTTTATCACAACTTCACGTTAAAACTTAACCTCAAGTACTTTACCTTACCGTTACCCCGGTTCTATACCACTTTAACATTGGTTTTTAGTCACTAAATATAATGAGACCATATGTTGGTCACATTTCATGCCATTATTCCCTAACCTCATTCTTTAATCTTCAAGTATCTAAATACTTAATCATTAATTCACTAGCTTCATCTTGTCTTTTCACGCTATACCTTAGTACGCTTAATATCATCACGATCTATACTTAAAGTGTCATTACTTAATTCACTTGTTAGCACATCTCTAATACCACTTATGATTCCTACTCATATTCCATTACCGTTACTTTAACATTCATTCATATAATTACAATATATTTACCGGCACTAACCAAAGTGCACGGTAAACAATTTGTACGTGTCATAACCAATCAATCGCTTCTAATTTACTAGTTCTATGTGCACTCATTATTCATTATTCAAACATTTTTTAGACTAATACTTTTCCGTTTTCTTTTCTCCTTGCTTTGCACATTTTAATTACTCACTTATCACTTTTCACTACTTTGACACCATCTTAGTAACACTCATCTTTTTCATACTTTCGAAAATATGAATATACAAATTATATTTCATCTAAGTTGTCACATTTCACTTATCGTTTTCTTGTCAACTTAACGTTATCCTCTTACTCTATTTTACACATGATCTTTCTTTTAATGTTGTCTATTTCAATCCCAATTGACTCACTTTAATCTTGACATGGCTTAACCTATCATTAAACATGACTTATTTTCTAGACCATATATTGGTCTTACGTTGTAATCTAAAATTCGTTCATCTACCCAGTTTCTAACTCTTCATGTCACGACAAGAATTCTAGTCGTGACTTATCTAATTCAAGTTCCCTTGTAGTTTACCTTTTTCAACTTAATCCATACCTCCCATTATAACACGCATTCATAATCACCTTTCACATAAACGACGAACACATTAGCACACACTTAATCTCCTTCATACTTAAGGGTAAACATCACTAAACACTTGTACTTCATTAATCTATTATCAATTACGATTTAAAACATTGAACATGTCTATATCATACCATTTGTCTATTATCATAGAGATAACTACTACTTTACTTTATCAATTTATACACGGCTACTTCATTTATCATTCATTACTCATACATCTCTTTAGTATCTTGCAATTACACATTTTAACAATTCGCCTTACCTAAATGTCTAAATCCTTGTCATGTACACATCCTCTTATATCATTTCATGTCCATCTACAACTCCTCACTATTACGACATTCTATTTTCATCATTCTATAACAAGCATACCACTTATCCTTTCGATACACATCTCTATATTACTTCTATAATGCACATTCACATAACCACATAATAATTACCGACACAACCCGAGGTGCACGGTAATCCTATCACTCATACATCAAGTCTTTCACAACATACATCACATAAAACACATTCATAAATTCTCATCATTAAACTCATATAACAATCAAATAATTCATTTCATAACTCAACATTCACATCCTATAACTTAACCAATATTTGCCCGCATTACTTAAACTTAAGCTCAACGCGTCTACGAGTGGTTTAAGTCTAGGCAATCCTAAAGAAAACCTAATTCACTTAAACCTAAGCTCTGATCCCAAGTTGTTACACCCCGTGCCCGCTTAGACCAAAAATTAAAACTTTTTACGCGAAAACGCTTGACTTTTACAGACATCCTGTTACTTTTTTGACAACTGACAAAAATCTATAGACATTCAGACCTTTAAACTATTTTTAAATGAAACTAGACTCGATTACCTTCAAAACGACGGGTGGTACGACCCGTGATGACTTACGGTTTAAAAGATATGATTTTTCGAAAATCGACTAAAACCGACAAAATCTGGAAAAGTACCATACGGCTGTATGGAAAATACCATACGGCCGTATGGCCATACAAACAGATTCTGAGGAAACACCATACGGCTGTATGGAAAAATACCATATGGCCGTATGGCCATACAAACAGACTCTACCCTTTCTGTGATTTAGACCATATGGCTGTATGGAAAATACTATACGGCCGTATGCTCTCTGACCTGCACTTTAGCTAACTTTTTACATTCGCATAGTTTTCGGAAAACAACTTCTATAACTCGAAACAACACCAAAACTTCCAGATTTACTTAGAATATCATTGAGCTCATTTTCATACAAAAACATTTACCGTTTGACTCCTCGAAATGGTACTTTACAAATTAGACGGGTTATGCACTAAAACCCGTTTTGACCCATTTTCACTACAAACAAACCATACGACTTCCGTTTTACATCAAACTTGACCAACATCAATAACTTAACATATCAAACATGTTCCAATGACACTTGACCCGTTTACAACCCAAAATGGGTATTTTTACACTTTTGCCAAACACACCCCTTAAACATTAACCATAATCCATTAAACACAATTTGACACACCGTTGACCACCCAAACTTTACGACGACCTTGACCCATACTATAAAAACCATAAAAAAGACTCTCGGGGGTACAACCTTGTCTCGAGCTCGGTATTCTACCTAGCTCCTAATGCTCATTATCTTCCAATCCGCTTCCATAACCTTAAGCTATAATCCAAATACTTTCTTCTCGCCGCACTTACACCTACAAGAACATTAACAACTAAAAGGGTAAGCTTACGCTTAGTAAGTAACTAGATTAATATATGATCAATACTTCCATTCACATTCATGTGCATCAAAACACCTTTAATCATTTGGCTCATGTCAAAACAATTTCATTACCATTATCTTAACAAACATTATAACCATATCACATGGACATCATAACATTAAACACATAACAAGCATAGACTTACCTTAAACCTTTCTACCCCATGTCCTATCTCTTGATCCTCACTCATTGACTTATCTCCTATTAACCCAACTTACTAATCCAAGGCTTAATCCTAGCAACTCATTCATCAACACATAACATGAGAACATTCATATTAAACACATAGAAATCTAAGTTACTTACCTTAGCTTCCAAAGCTAAGCTGCAAGTCATGATTCCACCATTATCATCACCATCATCACATCCTCACCATCAACATATCATCACCATCATCTTCCTAATTCACAACCATCATTCATAAACACTTAATAACTCAAAATCAATAACTATAACAATTAACACACCCTTTAACATACTTGGTCATCATATGATCATACTTGATCATATGATGGACTCCCTTTAAAATACTCACTAAACCCATCACATGAACATCATTTCCTTATAATTATACTAAAAACACCATTTACCCAATTTCCCCAAATTGGGTACATAAACCCTAACTCTTGAATTAACCAATTAAACACTAATTAGAGGTTACTTACTTGCAAGGGATTATTGCTAGGCTTAAACTCTTGATCTTGGACTTAATCTCTACACTTGATCATCAAGACTTGCATTTTTCCCTCTTCTTTTTCTCCTCCAAGAACCGGACTTCATACTCTTGAATAATATGGAGATTACTAGAATCTCCTGGATATATATTTAGATAAGATGCAAGTTTTCCAAATTGGCAAGATTGGTCCCTCTAGTCCTATTTCTCTTATTTTGGCCACAACTAACTTATAACACTTTTAACACTTGACAACCTAGGTCCCTTTAGTTTATGCATCATATTTTATATTACTACATTAGTCATACTTTGACTATTAGTTTGACTATCGGGTTTGACTTCCACGTAACTTTGTTGACTAACCAATCACATTAAACCTTAGTCAACTCTTCTAGGATGGGGCCTAGTTGTATCTGGGAAACGGGTCTAACAAAACTAGTGAAGATGGAGACATAGAAATTCACTCTAAAGTGGATGGCATATCTTTCATTGTTTCTGAATCTTCTATTAGGAGACATCTTAAGCTAGAAGATTCTGATGGAATCAATGACTTGCCAAACACAGAAATATGGCAAGAAATTGCTAGAATGGGGTATGATACATCCAACCATAAATTGACTTTTCAAAAAGGATGTTTCTCCCCTCAATGGAGATTTTTGATACATACTCTCTTGCATTGTTTGAGTCCCAAAAGAACATCATGGGAGCAATTCAGTAGCAATATTGCTGTTGCTCTCATATGTTTGTCCACAAATAGAGTTTTCAATTTTTCAAAATTCATATTTGAGAGTATGGTCAATAATGTGAAAAGTAAAAAAAAGTTTCTTATGTATCCAAGATTTGTTCAAACCTTTTTGAATAAGAAAAAGAATCTGCTTAAGCAACATAAAGAAATTTTTTCAACACCTTGCCTTCAGCAAAAACTTTTTCAAAACATGGCTATGGCAAGTAGACTGTTTAATGGGGTAGTAATACCTCTCTTTCCTGAGATGCTAATGATTGATCAGGGAGAAGGGTCAGTCAACCCAACTGAGCCCCAACACACATCCATTGTGGTGCCAACAATAACTCATACACCCCCAATCACCACAACATATAAGAGAAGAACCAGAAAGGAGACTATGATTACTCAGTCAAGTCCTCCTACTCCAACCTTTGAAGCAGATGAGCCTATCTTTTATGATAGTATGGATGGGGCTTACACTACTGCTAAGCAAGCCAGTGTAACCATAACTAGGACCCCTTCCATGGCAACATCTAATGTGCCAAGTCCTCCAAGATTTGACACAGGTGATGAAATCCCAAGCTACATAGAGCAAATGGGTGGTTCAGGAGTACATCCTAGTCTAACTAGGATAGAAACTGAATATATGCCCCTTGATTCACCTCTTCTAGCAGGTAACACAGCTAGAAGTGATGAGGGCAGTATTAAACTCAATGAATTGATGGTTCTTTGTACCAAGTTGTCTGAAAAGGTGGAAAATATGGAAGAAGAGCTCAAAAGCCATAAGAACAACTTTGCCAAGGTCTACACCAAGTTGACACTTAGAGTGAAGAATTTGGAAGCTCAACTTAAAAGGAAAAGATCTAAGGTGGTGATATATGCTAGTTCTTCAGATGATGGTTCACATGATAGTTCAGATGATGATGGTGATTCTCCCAAACAGGGGAGGAAAACAAGGAAATCAAGAAAGGCTGAATCACAAACTCAGGGGAGACCATGGATTTTAAAGAAGGTATTGGTGGAAATGGTGATGAGAAAGAAGGTATTGCTAGTGGAAATGGAAATGAAGATATGGGTGAGCAAAGTGAACAAAGTGGTACTGATCAACATCAAAAAGATACTGCTGGAATTGAAGAAGCAGTACAAACTTCTGATGTAGAAAAGGTAGCAGTACAAACTGCTAAGGATAAGGGAAAGGCTATTATGGTTGAATATGAGCCACAGAAAAAGAAGATCAAGCCAAAGATTCAAGCACAAATAGATTTTGATGAAGAAGTAGCAAAGTAGATGTATGAAGCTGAAGTAGCAGAATGGATGGAAACTCAAACATTGGAAAAAGAAAGAATGGTTTCAGGTGCTGCTATTGCTCAAGAATCTTTTGATGAACATATACAATATTTAATTGCTATTGATCCCATTGTGAAGGCAAAAACAGTTCAATTGGTGTCTGATGAGAGTCTAAGTGTGGAAGCAAGGTCAGCAATGCTTACTGATTTCATTCTATCAAAGAATAAAGAAGTTGCTTTAGATGATCTATTTCAGAAAATCAAGGAAAGAAAGAAGAAAGGTTACAAGAAGAAGATTCCTTCAAAGAAAGAGCAGATAAGTTTCATGAAGAGCTATTTGAAGAATCAAGCCTTTTGGAAGCAAAGTTATTTTAAAGGAAGATCAGATGCAGAGATTGAGAAAGCTTATTATGAAGCTTATGCAAGGATAAATAAGCCTTTTCCAACAGATTTTGTTATTGATACTGGACACAGTAAAGAAGAGAAAAGAAAAGCTGAATTGTTGGAATCAGATACATCAAAGAAGCAAAAGATTGTAACAGAGAGTTTAACAGATGAACAAATCAAGAACATGATAGTGGTAGTTCCTGAATCCACAAATGTTAGACCACTCCAAGCAAAACACCCTATTATAGACTGGGAGGTATTCACAGATGGAAGAATGAAAGGGTGGAAAATCATAAGGGTTGGAGGTAAAACTGAGAAGTATAAGTTATTTGAAGATATGCTCAGAAGATTTGACAGAGAAGATCTCAATCAGTTATGGAGCTTAGTACAGGAAAGATTCAAGATTTCAGATCCTCTTGAAGATAAAGACAAGGAATTATGGGTTCAGTTGAAGTGATTGTATGAACCAGATGGAGGTGAAGCAATCTGGAGGTTTCAAGCTGCTATCAAATATGTTTCTTGGAAGTTATTTGATACATGTGGAGTTCATAGAATTTCTACTAAGGATGGTTTGGAAATATACATGTTAATAGAAAAAGACTACCCTCTCAGACCAGCTGTGTTGGTTACCTTAGTGTATTCAAAACTGGAAGTTGAAGCTGATTCAGATATGGCAGATGTGTTAGTCAGAAGAATGTTTGATCTTGCAGAGCAAAGAAAAGCAAGAACCAAAAGATTAACTTGGTAATGTTTGGAAGAATCCCCCCATCATCAGAGTTGAAGTTTAATTCGAAGAAACTTAGTGATTTGGAGAGAAATCATAAGTTTAGGGGAGGATTGTTGGGAATTAAACCTAACAGTTAGTACTGACAAGCTTGAAGTTTGTACTGATGGAAGATAACACTAACAGTACTAATTGAGTTAGTAATGGTAGTACAAGAAGTTAGTACTGCTTATATGATGATTACGTGTAATAGGATAATTATAGAAAAGATTTAGTGAATATCTTGTGTAATTAGAGTTATAGTTATCTTGTACAGGAATCCTTGTTCTATAAAAGGATATCCTAGGCTAGGTTAGACATATACAAGTCGTACGATTATTCATAGAGATTCAAGGTTGTAAAAACCCTAGTGATAGGAGATCACTCGTATTATTCATAAATAATATTAAATCGTTTTGGTTAAACAATTTTCTTCATTGTTCATACTAAATACACTGTTCCATTCATATACACAACACAATTATTCTTCTAAGTATAACTAAGTAGATTCCGCATACTTAGTTATATCCACTCAAAGTATCTCATACACGTTATATAGGACTAACATCCTAAGTGTATCATCAATCCTATCAACATGTAATCAACACATGTATATGTAATGAAAGTGATTTTACTAAGAAAAATCACATCTACTACTTGGTTGATTAATATTCCTAAGACAAGATAAAATATCATCGTTCAATACTTACTTTAGGCAAGTATAGGAATACAGATTTTTCAAGTTGGAGAATGAATATGAGACTATTACTAGCGGTGCTCAATTCAGGCTAAACACGACCATCTTTACGGGTGATTCTACATACCCAACTTCTCTCCTGGAAGCAATTTAACCGTTAGGTTAAATTGGGTTACTAGTGCAATAGATTCTCTAGTAGTCATTCTCATGTTAGAAAGATAGGAATTCCTATTTTTGCCTATTAAAGTATAAAAGATGATAATTCATCAATACTTGACTTAATAAGACTCAACTATATCTGTTAAAACTAAGGTGATGAGGATGTCATGTTTTACATGAGAATTAGACAAATATGTGTTAGCATATTATAATCTTGTGTTTGGAATCTAAGGTTATTGCATGATCTAATGGATGACATCTTTTATGATGTGTTTAAGTATGTGTTATGAAAGTGATTTGATCATCTAAGATCAAGATATGTGTTTGTGTGTGATAATGAACTATGTTAAGAACGTTCTCAAGAAAGCTCTTTGGAATAAGAATCTGAGTAAAGTTACCAACTTTAATAGATCTTGTGTATGCTGTGGAGATGTGTAGTTTTAACATTGGATATGCACAATGTTTGAGCAAGGTTTGGTTATGATGTTTGTTAAAGATCATTAACCCAATGAAGTGTGATGTAATCTCTTGTAACACAACCGCTCATGTTGCAAGTAGAGAATGATGCATAGGATATATATTATCCTTTTAACAAGATGAAAACTAAGCATATGATTTCTTAGGCATAATGTTTTTCGAAACATCATATTTTCCTAAATGAAGATATGAACTCAAAGTGTTTGAGTTGGATAGACCTATCCTAAATTTACTAGATGAAGACAAGAGGAATTCACTTGAGTTTCTTATGTATACTCCTCAAGATTCATTGTCACTTGGGATGCATGAGGTTATCTTTGAGATTGCATTTTAACATATGTTGTTAAAATGTTGATTTAAGGTTTAATGAAACTTACGTAAAAGTTTAATAACAAAGTATTACCAATACTTTGATAACTTTTGAAAGTGGTACTACTTAAACCTAGTGGAAATTTATAGACAATGAATGTGAACATCATGCTCATTTGATGGTGAAGGTTCTAATCCTATAGGTGATAAAGGTTGAGTTTAACGTACATTTGATTAGATACGAGTGTTTGGACAAAGGGCTTTTTGAGCAATGTACTCAATGATGATAATGATTATGTTGTTGTAGGGGTTTGTTGTGCTATGAGAGTACTTAGGTTTCATGGATGTTGAAGACAACAAGGATGGAGACTAATTCTAGTGGTTCTTAGGTTGGTACAACTAGTGGGTGATGTGATTTAAAGCTTAGGGCTTGAGACATATCACAGAAGTGAATGTAATGGGATGATGGTGAAAGAACAAGTGTTCTTAGGTGATAGGATAAGTGTTTTAACATACGTTGTTAAAATACTTGGGTTATTGATTCTTTCGGATATGACTTTTGATGACAACAATCGTAAGTCAAATTTACTTGAATATTTCGGACGAAATACTTAAGTTGTCAATCCTACTTTGTTGAGATTGGATAGTATTCAAGGATAGCAAAACTTGATAATTACATCTATAACTTAAGTGTGAGTTATGACTCGATGTAAATCTTTATCGTCTTGACGATTGACATGTTAACCAAGTAAGGCAACATATGTGAATACAAGATAATATCTACAGTTATGAGTTGGACTTGTGATCTACGATATCTTTGCAAACAATGAGTTCGGATTTGTTAAGAAGCTGTCAATTAGCAAATCAACCTAATGGATGAGTAAAGAACGAAAGAATGCAGTGAGTGTGTAATGATCACAAATACTCAGTGGTCCATGGATTGCAAGGAACCAATTTCAGGGTTCCTTTCTTTATGGAGAAAGGTACCTTGGAGCATTTTCATGAAATTTGAAAGTATGGTTAGAGATGATTATCCTATAGGTGCAAGTGATATGTCCTAATCCTAATATGAGTGAACATCAGTGAAAAGAATTCTAGTGATGAAAGTGAGTGATTTTGAGAGAGAGATTTAAACGAAAACTTAAAAGTCTAGCTGTTTGTACTGGCGGAACCAAATGATAACAAAGGCGGAGCCCAGTTTTTGGTTTCGCGGAATCCGTTGGTTGTTTTTAGGCGGAGCCAAAAACTTCAACAGACGGAACCCAAATTTTGGTTCCGCCATATCCGCTGATTGAAATTTCTTAACAGAGGGTATTTCTAAGTGCCCGAAAACTGTTGAAATCCCGAAAATTATCCTAAATCATATGTAATTAATTAGTTGAGGTTGACTAAAAACAAAAACACAGGTTCTAACACATGGAAAATTGATAACATCAAGTGTTATCATCCTGCATCATCAAGTTAGTTCACATAGATGTTTAACAACAAGATAATATCCTACAAACATAACAATTCAACACATCATTGTTTCAAATTGTTTATACCAAACACTCTATCAAAGATACTATTGGATAATACTTTAAGGCAGTGACTCAATTCAACGCTTGAACCATTTGGAGAGATCATTTGCAAAACAACAATTTACAAGACACTTAACTAGTTTTACCTAGTTCTCATTCCCAAGTCAATTATGCATAACAATTGCAAGAAAAGCTATCTAAAACAATTTTTCAACTTTTTGCACAAAATCTAGCAAAAGTCCTATTGTGCATAAACAGGAAATTGACAAACAAGCAAATGAATATCATGGCAAGATTTACACTTATGCATTACAAACAAACAAGTGTAATCACAACATTAATCAAGCAAACAACATGTATGCAAATAGCTAGAACAAGTAGTCACATAGTATAGCATAAAAGGAAATATACTTTTCGTCACTTTTTGTTTAAACATGACGATGTACATCAAGCTTGATTATTTTCCTTTATATATATATATATATATATATATATATATATATATATATATATATATATATATATATATCCTATTTTAGCATCATTTCAACTTATGTGACTTATCAAATCATTTACGAAGGAATTTTTCAACTAATTTAATAGTTATCCCAAACACTCCTTTCAAAATCGTATTTTTCGTAAATTTGCTTTAAGCACACAATTTGACACTTAATTCTTTTGAGACATCTTTTCTTTTGATTTTTGAAAGACATCTTCAAGCTTGTATACAAAGTAACATTTAACAACAAAATTTCCAAGTAAACTTAGCGAAATATTTTTCATATTATATTCCGCTTCAATGGTAATTTGATACATGGATCGTACTCCATTTTAAAAACCATTTGTTTTGAAAATAAGAGCCACGAGGCTCTGATACCAATTGTGAAAACATAAAGGGGGGGGGGTGAATACGTTCCTGTTTTAAAAACTTAAAACTTGTTGTATCAAATTTCCAATTTGACTTGTTCTAATATGAAAGATGTCATTGTAGTTTATGACTAGCATAAACTAAAGCATGTTGTTCACACAAGTATTATCAACAAGTCACAACACAATCAAACATATAATGCAAACATAAAGTAAGGCAATAAGTAAAAGAAAGCGCAAATCGAACACGATGATTTATAGTGGTTCGGTTACGGAGCTCCTCTCTGCCCTACTCCACTCCCCGAGTACCCAAATCGAGAGTTACTTCACTAGATCAACAAGCTCCCTTCTCGGCGGAGAAAACCTTACAATCGTCGCTTACACTTTTTTCGGTACAAAGCTAAATACCGGGTTCTAGTTCGAGGTAGAACCAACCTGACGTCGCCTATACAATTTCCGACACTAAGCTAGATGTCGAGTTCTTTTACAAGGGTACAACCACTCCCGTCGTCGCTTATACTTTTTCCGACACTAATCTAGATGTCGAGTTCTTTTACAAGGGTACAACCACTCCCGCCATCGCTTATACTTTTTCCGACACTAAGCTAGATGTCGAGTTCTTTTACAAGGGTACAACCACTCCCGCTATGTTTTATGGCCCAACATAGAAACCTTGTGTTTTATGGCACAAACACATAAACCACCTAATCTAGTTTGGTGTTTAGATTGTGATGCAATGATGTTAACAATGATGATCCATGACATAAGTATATCATGGATTTGAATGACTAATCTAAATGAACTTCCATTGAAAGGAAGCCTTCAATGGATGAAGATCACAAGCTCCCTAAACTTGTTGTGATGGATCTTCATATATGCATGTGGAATCTACATGAACTTCTTGAATAAGAAGTCTTCAATCATTGAGGATGTCAAGTGCCCTTGAATCTTCATATGTTGTAATGCTTTGGTGGATGGTGACTTCAAGATCTCCTAACCTTCTTGGTGGATCAGGAAGTATGTTATGCTAGTGATGGATGATGACTCACGATCTCTGAGCTTGCTTCACAGGATCATTACGAGTGTATGCTTACAACATAATGAAAGTTAGTAACATTATGATCATTATGGAAAGGGTGATTAATGTATGATTCTATATGGTTTACTACTGATCTAAATGTATGCAAAGGGTAGAGATAATGTATGTTCTAGTGGGTTTTTTTAACAATTGGTAAACAATGGACTACTATTTATAGGAAAACTGTTCAAACAGCCCACGGATTTGGCGGAACCAAATCCAGGGGTCCGCCCTTTATGCTGTTTGGTTCCGCCGGGACATGACAGCTAGATCTTACCATATCTTACCAAGATCTTACACAATCCAACTCATTGCTTGAAGATCTTTCCAAAATATTTTACTAAGTCTTACAAGCTATCCAAATGATGTATGCAATGATGTCATGAACATATTTCCATTTTAAGAATTAAAATGTAAATAATGTAAATGTATATATGTATGTCCTATGTAGATACTAGCTTAACTAATATATGTTTACCAATATGTATCATGCTAGTTTGACACCTAAAGTGTACTTATCCTATTAATCTTAGGAAACATGATGTACAAGTTAAAGTACTTGTATATGCAAAATGTGAAATGAGGTTCTAAGTAGAATGGTAAGTCTTTTTAAAATATTTAGGGTATGTTTGGCACAAGTAGGAGCTGGAGCGGATCGCTGGAGCGGGTTGCTGGAGCTGGTTGCTGGAGCTGGTGGCTGGAGCTTTTTTTTACATACTAGTACAACTAGCATTTCATTTAGTAGCTTATTTTTTTAACAAGCTCCTTCAAGCCGTGTCAGCCAAACGAGACTTATTTTCAATGGTAGCTTATTTTTCTAAAAAAATAAGTTCATGCTACGATAAGCTCGTGCGCCAAACATAGCCTTAATGACCTAGCCGTATTTTAAACATTCTAAATGGTTTGTTAAGGGTTTGATCATAATGCCACATAACAAACATGTACGAACTTGTGTTGTACCATACGAGGACTCGAGAGGTGTTGAATGTATTGTTGAGACAAAATAAGATTACAAGTAACTTGAACATTTTACGTTATGTATCAAGTTACATGTTTGTCATCAATCAAAACAAACGAGACTGCTTGCACTAACACGGATGTTTATAGTGGTTCGGTCTACAAGGACTCTCTTCCTTGCCCTACTCCACTCCTCGAGCCTCTAACTCGAGAGTTTTTCTTCACTAAGAAACAAGCTCCCTTCTCGGCGGAGAAAACCTTTATACACGTCGCTTACACTTTATCCGGTACAAAGCTAAATACCGAGTTCTAGTTCGAGGTAGAACCAACCTAACGTCGCTTACACTTTTTCCGGTACTAAGCTAGATACCGAGTTCTTTTACAAGGGCACAACCACTTCCGACACTCTACGTATTTTAAGGACTAAAATACTGACCGATCATTACTGAATGTTTGGTAAAACAATGATGTGTGATAAACTACAAAATCACAGAGTATCTAAACTAACAAGTCTTGCAACAGAAAATTGAAGCTTGTAATGCGTTGATCTCTTTGCTACAAAAAAAAGATCAATACAAATGAAATGAATGAATGAATGGGTTAGTAATGTATGAAAGAATGTATAATGTAGTTTATGCTATGTGAGTGATAAGTAAACATGAATGATCAGCTTGCAATTTATAGGCAAACTGATCAAACATGTCACGGATTTGGCGGATCCAAATCCAAGGGTCTGCCCGTTATGCTATTTGGTTCCGCCAGAGCCTAACAGCATATCTTTTAAAATCTTTCCAAATCTTGCCAAGATATTACCAAATCCAATTCTTTGCTTGAAGATCTTTTCATGATATTCACTAAATCTTCAAGATATCCTATAGATATCCAAATGATGTATTTAATGATGTCATGTACATATTTTCATTTTTAGAATAAAAATGTAAACATGTAAATGTATATATGTATGTCCTATGTATATTCTAGTGATGAATGTAGCATGTTATGATGAGTTTTAAAAGCTTTATTATTATAAATGTAAAAGACTTTAACTTATATTTATGCTTTGCTAAAGATAAAGTTTATAATTGTCATTAACAAAATATAGCAAAGATCGTAAAATATAAATAACGTTTTTAGGACGATATTTGTATTAACACAAACAAATAAGCGGTTACAATAAGCCTCCTTGATAAGCTTACCACCTTTTTAATCGCACAACTAAACCCCCATCGAAACAGTTTTTAAAACTTATATATACAACGTGTGGGCTTTAAAGCCCAATAAGCTCAAAATAAGCCAAACCGTATAAGCAGTCTAATAAGCAATTGGACTATGTTTTCAGGACCCTAAAATAAGCCCAAGACCAGGCCCAAACTCGCTTGAAACCCCTCGGATCATAAACGCTTATTGGGCTTTGTTTTTAAACGTTAAAAGCCCAATAAGCTGAAAATAAGCTCTTTTACATAATAGAGCAGTTTTTATGAACTTAAATAAGCTACTTGAGGTTTGTAAAACTTTTGGAAATTTTATTATATAAGTTTTGTAAATTTTGGACTTAAAATACATAATACTTTACTATTTGGGTTAAAATTGTAACTTTCGGAAAATTGTGTACTAAACTGTCAAATCAGTAACTTAAGGGTAGAAATTGATAAAACAGTAACTAGAAACCATAAAATGACAAATTGGAACATTTTGGACTAAATATGTAAATATTTCTTAACGAAGGACTAACGGTGCAAATATTTCACCGTAAGTGTTAAAAATGTAAATTTCTTATAACTTCAAGGACCAACCAGTAGCTAAATTCTATATACAATTTCGTAAAGTGATTTATACAATTGTGTTCTTGAAAGACATTTTTACAAATTGGTACGCTTTATTTAACTAACGTTACATTTATAATTATATAATGTGATTTTTAACGAATACGCATAACTTATCATCCACCAACTTTTGAAGAGACGATATTTACTGATTCAATAAACACAAAAACATAATAATATTATTTTTAAACTTTAAGTATTTTAAGCATACCATTCATTCTCATCACAATCCAATTCATTATCCGATATTCTTTCACAATCATTATTCACATCCAGTCAATCTTAAACCATCGAAATCTCAGACTTCACTATTATTCAGGTCGTGCGTTGGAGCCGTTCCCATGATACATTTGGCATAACTTTACTTTGACCTTTACAGCTAAGGTGAGTCATAGCCCCACTCTTACTCTTTTATTCATTTTAAACTACTTGGGGGAGATACATGTTTAAATTACTTTACTTGTTTATCGAATACATGATTTGCATTGGTATGCAATTACTCAAAACATTTATGATGATTTGCATTGGTATGCAATTACTCAAAACATTTATGATATGTTACGCTTTTATACTTTCTAGATATGATGTGTAATCTTATTACGTTATATGCTTTTACGTGTTAATCTATTCATATGCATACTATTCATAGTCATTGGTGGTGGTAGTGTTGGTTGGTTGTTTGATAGTGAAGGTGATGGAATATAGGTGGGAGACATGATGGAAGCTAGCAAAGTGGATTGCAAATCCATAGGTCTAATTTTGGTGGGAAATTGTGTTCCTATTGGTCTAATCACTACAACAAAATGTGGCTAAGGCAACACTCAAAAAGTGTTGTATTAGGCCTAAAAAATGTTGCTTAATGCCTAGTGCAACACTTTTTCAAGTGCCGCCTTAGGCTCCATTGCCTTAGGTCTAAAGCGACACTTTTGCCATAATGTGCAACACTTTTGTCAAAGTGTTGCTCGTGTTTACAAATGCAACACTTTTGTATTGCAACACTTTTGATACATATGTGCAACACTTCTTATTATACAACACCAACCAATGACAACACTTTTACGCATCAAGTGCAACACTTTCCATCATCTATTACAACACTTCTTTTTCATTTTAACAATACTAGAGCAACACTTTTTCCACTAGAGGCAACACTAACTTTAGCTTTTCATACAGAATATTTGCTCAACAAAATTCAAAAGCTACAAATAGAGGCAATGTTTTAATTATACGTGGATGCATAACTTGTTTCCATCATAGCAATGATATAATGTCATCAATAATATCATATTCCAAATACAAATTTGTCAAAAATCAAACTACCATAAAGTTCATAAACACAAAAATCTGCACACTAAAATAATGGATAGTACTAAAATCTTCTCCGACATGTATTCTCAAAAGACTTCCATTTGTCGTAACCGGAAAGCACACCAGCACCAGCAATAGCACGAAAGATGTTAGCACCAGCACCCTTGAAGAGAGACTTGGCACCCTCATTCTTCAAGATCTGTGAGAAAGCATCGAAAGGGCTCTTGTACTTAACAACCTCACCAGACGTCATCATCATTCTTCTACGGACGGTATCAATGGGGTATGATGCAAGTCCAGCACCATTGGTGATCACCCACCCAAGAGCAAAACTAGCAAAGAATCAAAAGTCGTCCAAAGTAAAACTGTGGTGATTCAATTTATGTGGCGATTCAATTTATGTGTTAATGTCTGGCGGCTAAAACATGTAAAACTGATGTACTTGCTTAAAAGGGAGTGGGTCGAATTACTAAAAAAATCAAATGAATCAAAAGTCGTCCAAAGTGTATTTAAATGCCAAAAGGCTAAAACCTTATAAATCGCTGTGTTCTAAGAACGGTCAATTGATTACAACTGAAATAACTGAAAATTTTTTAATCATACTGATAATTACTTGTTACTGGTTTTAAAATACCCTTACCCAACCCTCATAATATCACCTCGAGGTTTAAGTACAAGATACTAACCTTGTAGACAGTCCCAAATCCTCCTTGCCCGAGCTTATTGGACTCGTCCCAATATCCAGTGGCTTTCTCAACAGTAAAGTATTTGAAGTTCAAGCTACTATCCATAAGCGTCTTTGCCAGTCTTTTGACATCATAAGAACCTGAAACATTTAGACATAATTAGCTCATTACACAAATTCAGCAAACTGAGTATGTTGTTAGTTGTTACTAGAAACTTTTAAAATGTATGAATTATACCTTTCCTCTTCTTCTGTAGATATCTGTGTTTCCAAATATACAAAACGATCATCATAGCAACTATGAGAACCGTCACAAAACTAACAACCGAAACTACAATAGCAATTATCTTCCCTACAAAACCACTAACACTTCAGTTAGCAACTTGGAAAAGAAATACTGACTAAATAAATAATTGCAGGTTTTATGTAATATCATGAATTATAATTTTGTTACCTCTATTGCTAGAGCTGCTAATGGCTGCAGGTACAGGATTGAGAAAATCAGTATCTGAATACCTCATGAAACATCCGGTGTTTAACGCACGTCCCTCAGACCATGGTAAACATTTCGATATTGACGCGGAAGCATTCTCCAAGCATGCCCTACACAAGCTCGAATTCAAAGTCCTCCAACAGTCTGCAAGCACATACACGGACTAATCATATTTTGTTATCATGATACTGTAGGGAATTGAAAAATGTGAATAGTTTGTGATGAAAAAATTGTAACTTAAACGGATGAATTTCATTCAGGCATTTTATCAAACACTTTGGCTTCACATAAAAATATAACATTACAAAATCAAAAGAAAGGGAGAAACAGTTCCTGATCACAAAGTCATAAGCTTCACATGATTAGAATCGCTTTAAAGAAACTAAAATTATATACAAATTCAAAATCAATACATATAAAAGTACCTGGTGTTTTCGGATAAGAAGGGTGCTACAAATGTGTGTGTTCTCCAAGAAGAAGATGAGATGAGATGGGGCATGGAACTGCAGCAGATGTGGAGATGGGGTTAGGGTTCAAAGGCAGTTGGAGGGTGATGGTGTGACTGAATTAGTGAAAGGTTGGAGGGAAAAAAAGATGGAGGGATCTAAAAAAAGTGATTTTGATTTTGGGGCAAATTCCAGGCGGGATATAATGAAAATTGGGGAAGACTAAATTTGGGGAACTATTTAAAAATATTTGTGCACACAATATTAAGATTGCAACACTTTTGACAAAAATGTTGCCTTACATCTACAAATGCAACACTTATTTTGCAAATGTTGCTTAAAGTTTAATATCCTCTAAAATGCAACAATTTTGTAAAGTGTTGCTTATAAAATGTTGCATTAGCCCCATTTTGTTTTAGTGAATGTTGCTAAGATGATCCTAATGTGATGAAGTATCAATAAAGGAGTCCTAATTCAAGAATCAATAATCTAAAGTGCGGGATTAGACGGGAAATTTAAAAAAATAGCTGTTGATCTGCGGAGCCAAACGATAACAAAGGCGGACACCTGTTTTTGGTTCCGCGGATTACCTGGGGCTTATTTTGGCGGAGCCAAAATTTTCAACAGACGAAACCATAAATTTGGTTCCGCCATATCCGCCAAGCAGAATTTCTTTACAGAGGGCATTTCTAAGTACCCGAAACCCGTTGAAATCCCGAAAATTATCCTAAATCATATGTAATTAATTAGTTGTGATTGTTTGGAAAAAAAACACATGTATAAACACATGGTAACATAGAGATCAAACGGACAATTTTCAACTTACCATATATGGAAATTAAGCCAAATAGTGGCTTAAACACGGAAAATTGATAACATCAAATTGTTATCGTCCTGCAAGTTCAAGTTAGTTCATTTATTTGTTCAACGATAAAATAACATCCTACAAACAAAAAAAATTCACCACATCATTATTTCAAATAGTTTATACCAAACACTCCCTATTCCCTCACTGCTTGTCAATTTTCTTGTTGAGCTTCATTATCCAACGCCCAATGTTCTTCATCATTCTTCTTGTTTGTTTGAATTCCTCAGATTGGTTCTCAATAGGTGGAAGTTGGCTCAAATATTCCGGAGGAGGAATCCTGGAATTAGGGAGACCGTCATCCTCACTTACGGATGATGATGATGATGATGAGGTTGGAGGATGAGCGCGTTTTCCTTTTGACACATCTACTCTATGGTCACTTAGGGGTACAAAAGTATGGGGAATGAGAGAGTAGTCTGGGAGGAAACCTCTAGCGTTAGGAGGGATGGGTGCAAATGCTCTATAGAGACGGGTGAGAAGCATCCCGTAAGGCATGGCGGTGGTTTCTAACACCGGAATGTCAGCCATTCTCTTGGCGACATAGTAAGCTAGGTTGAAGGGTTGATGGGTGGACACACAATAGAGCATATAACAAAGACTAGCATTGAGATGATCCCTATTTCCTATGGTGCATAAAACGTTTTCCCTAAGAATTTCTTCCAACTTCTTGAATTGGGGTCTAAGCTTGTTTAGCTCCATGCCAAACGGGTCTCGATCTACTTGACGACCTTGTCGGTTGGTCCTAGTGTGGGTGTTCCTAGGGACAAAGAGATGATCACGTATAGTCTCTTTGGGAGTCAATGGTGTGTCGTATGGAGGCATACGAGAAATGATAGAATCTAGGATTGACAATGACCACTTGTCGGTGTAAAGACAAGTACCTACACCCGGAATTCCTAAGACTTCCGCGAATTGGTTCAAAGGGATGGTGAATTCGTGTTGGTTGACTTTGAAATGGATGCTTATGAGACCATAGTCATTGGAACTAAGAACGACACTAGCATAGAATTCTAGCACAAATCTAGGAACTATAGGTTCGTCTATGTCCAAAAGACAATCAAAGTTGATGGCGGCTAGTTGTTGTCGGATGTTGGTTCCTTCTAAAAAGGAGGGATCTATGGTCCTACCCTCGTGAACGTACCTCTTTTCTAAAGCCTTAAAAATCTTAACTTGTTCGTTTGAGAGTCCTTTGGTTTTATGGTGTTTAGGGAGGTAGTTAAGGGTGTCTTTATGGTCGTAGTATGTTGCGGGAGGCATGATGTTATCCTAGACACAAAAATTACATAGTTTACTTAAAACTAACGAGAATACGTATATAAAGTTCTAGTGTGTGCCTATATGGGGACAATTTGGAGGTGTAGTTATCTCGACTCCTTTTAATGCATGAAAATTTTGTTTTGCAAATTTTGTAACAAAACAAGAGATAACCCAAACGCTCCTAATTCAATGTAGCTTCGATTGAATGTACCCGAAAATACATATTAGTTATGTATTCCTTTTAGCATTCACGAGACATTATGCAAATGATGTTTAAAACATAACATTTTTATTTGTATGAACAATGTGCAAAAACTGTTTTTCCAAGTCGTGAAAAGATTTTTGCAAGAATTTGACATGGGGTTTTTGATGAATTGTGATAATGTCCTACAAGATGCAATTCCTAACTATTGGAAACATGATTTGTTATGTAATCCAGTGAATATGCTTCATGATTTTACAAAAAATATGCATAAACCCCAAGTTTTGATTTTGTGCAAGAAATAGAAATCCTAGACTCAGATCAGGAATATAGATATAGTTAGAATACTTACAGAGAGGATTAAAGCAAAAATTGGTTGTGGTAGAATGCCTAAGTTCTGAGTTTAGTTTGCTATGGGTTGAGTTGGTGTTGCTTGTATGTTTTTGCGGAATGTGATAAACAGTACAGGAGTGTTTGTTTAATATAATAAAAACTGACTCAGAGACCCGCGGATAGGGCGGAACCAAAATCAGGGTTCCGTCCTTATTGTCGTTTGGTTCCGCGGGATCAGATTTGATTTTTGGTGTTTGGTTAATCTAAGGTTCAAGCTAAGGTTTTATCTACGCATTAGGTTCCATTAATCCTAAACCAAGTCTAAGAAGGTTAAATGGCTGTTTCTTAAGAGGTTTTGTGAGAATATCGGCAATGTTGTCCTCTGAGGATACTTTCTCAATTGAGATGTTTCCTTTTTGAACATTGTCGCGAAGAAAGTGGTGACGGATTTCTATGTGTTTGGTTCTAGCGTGTTGAACTGGATTTTTGCTAAGGTCGATAGCTCCTTTGTTGTCGCAAAAGATAGGAACGTCGTTGAGTTGAATTCCATAGTCGACGAGAGCTTGTTTCATCCAGAGAGCTTGTTGGCAAGCTTTTCCTGCTGACACGTACTCGGCTTCGGTTGTTTATATTGCTAGAGCCGTTTGTTTCTTAGCAAACCATGAGGTGAGACAATGCCCAACAAAAGTACAAATACCACTTGTACTTTTTCTATCGACATATTCATCAGCATGGTCTGAGTCGGCATACACTATGGTTTCGACACCCGTTCCTTTAGGATACCATAATCCTAAATGTGTAGTACCTTTATTGTATCTAAATATTCGTTTGACGGCTTCAAGATGAGATATTTTAGGATCTTCTTGAAAGCGAGCACATAGACAAACACTAAACATAATGTCCGGTCTACTAGCCGTGAGATAGAGTAAACTACCAATCATTCCTCTATATTTAGTGCTATCTACGAATTCACTTTCATCATCCTTAGTGAGTTTGGTTTCGGAAGACATAAGGGCATGTTTGGTAGCGGGAATTGGGCCCAAAGAAATGGAAATGGGCTTATTTCCCATGTTTGGTTTGACAAAGAAATGGTAGAGGGAAATGAGAGTGGAGAATTGTGGGGAATTGGTGGAGAATTGGTAGTGCAATTTTTTGAGTTTCATTTCCACTACTTTTAGTGAGGAAATGGGAGAAATGAGAGGAACTTTGTAAGTTTTTTATTTTTTATTTTTTTTTTCTTTTCTTTCTTTTTTTTAGTTGCAAACCGATTTACGTAAATGTATTTTTTATAAAAAAAAATTAATAATTTTTTTAAAATAAATTTTTTATAAAATAAGTTTTTTTTTTTTTAAAAATAATAAATTTTTTATAAAAAATAATTTAAAAAAATATATTTTTTATAGAATTGTTATTTAGAAAAAATAAATTTTTTTAAATAATTTTTTTAATTAATTTTATAAAAAATAAATTTTAAAATAAATTAAAAAAAATAATTTTTTTTTAAAATAAGTTTTTTTTTTAAATAAAAATAATTAAAAAAATATATTTTTTTTTAAATATATATTTTTTTTAAATAAATTCTTTCAATAAAAAGTTTTTTTTTTTTTTTTTTTTTTTTTTTTTGCCAATTCTCGAGTTTATTTCTCATGTTACCAAACACTAGAATTGACTTTAAATTTCTCTACCCATTTCTATTCTCTGAATTCTATTCTCTACTTCATTTCTAATCTCTGAAATTCTCTCTACCAAACGTGCCCTAAGTGTTTTCATAGGTTTGGAATCTTCAAGACCAAATTTCTTAAGCATATCTTTGATGTACTTAGATTGGTTGAAGAATATCCCATCTTCTAATTGTTTTATTTGGAGTCATAAGAAAAAGTTTTGTTCTCCCATCATACTCATTTCAAACTCGTCATGCATGATTTTTGAGAAATCGTCGCATAACTCTTGACAACTTGATCCGAATATAATGTCATCCACATATATCTGAACTATGATAATATGTGATCCCTTTTTCTTAGTGAAAAGAGTGTTGTCTACTAGGCCCATGGTATACTTATGTTCAACTAGAAAAGTCTTAAGTCGATCATACCAAGCTTTTGGTGCTTGCTTAAGTCCGTATAAAGCATTTTTAAGTTTGTAAACATGATTTGGTTTTTCAAAATCGACAAAACTGGGAGGTTGTGCGACATACACTTCCTCATTAATAAAACCATTAAGAAATGCACTTTTAACATCCATTTAGAATAGTTTAAAGTCATGTGCACATGCATATGCAAGTAGTATTCTAATTGACTCGAGCCTAGCTACCGGTGCAAATGTTTTGTAGTAGTTGATGCGTGGTTTTGCAACCTTACAACAGGTTTTACCTCTCGAGGGATCTCAAGAGGCTTACAACCCCACCAGGCAGTGTACCTGACCGATGTAGTATAGTGTAGTGGTAAGTACGGGGGATTGATCGTTCTCCACAGGGAATAGTGTTCGTTAGGTATGAAAAACTACTCTAATTAGGTCTAAGGGTGAGAGAAGATTCTTTTTGTATTTTTATGTTTTTATGAAAGCAAGTAAAATCTCGGGTTTGAAGGAGTGGGCGGAATTAGTTGCTAGTCAACTAACCCAAGTAACTACAAATGCAAATAAAATAAAATAACAGAAAATGAAAAGGTGGTGAAATTTATGTGGAGAGAAATGTGTTTACTTAGATTTCCTTACTCCCTAACTATCTTTTACCGGTTGATTAGTGTGTATTAATTGCGTGGATGACGGGTGTATTCCTTAATACCAATCGTGGGGTGGCGTACGTACTTCCCCAACTCTATAAGCTCCTACTTCACTCCTATGTCGAGCCGGCTAAGAAGCTCCTAACATGGGATCACTAGAATTCGCTCATGCATTAAATACAACCATAAAAACCTTAGTACGCATTGGTTCATGTTTCTTAAGACGTTCAAGCAAGTTACCGTATAGGAAGTTAGCCAGTTTTCTTAAGCCTAACATCGATGAACAATCATCCAATACAATTAATAACACACTAATAACCAATAATCAATAGCTAGGTTTCATTAGATCTAAGCAAACACAAAGAAAACCTAGCCTAGCATGTTAAACAAAAGACAAGAACAAGATAGAATCAAACAACACATAGACATATTGAATGATTAATTGATAACTTATCTTCAATGTAACATGGAAGATCTCAAGGCAAAAAGCCTTGAAAAAGCTGCTAAAATCGTCTTAGGGTTTCCTCCCAAAATTACACACAAAGTTCCACACTAATGACAAAAAATTGCAAAACTATATATATAGTTTAAGGGCTGACGGCGTCACGTTGTAGATTCTGACGCCGTCACCTCGCCGCTTTTAGGGTTCCCGGATGGCCTTCCTGACGCCGTCCCTCTTTAGACCTCCAAAATCCGTTCTGGCTTATCAAGGCTTGACGCCGTCAGATTATGGCTTGACGTCGTCCCTCTTTAAGTTAAGCCGTGACGACCTTGATCACTTCAAAGGGTGACGCCGTCAGATTTTTCATGCAAAATTCTCTGGCTTATCATGAGTAATTTTCATATCCACTTTTTTCTTGCCAAGCCATGACGCCGTCTGGGGAAATTCCTGACGCCGTCAAAGGTACTTTTCAGCCGATTTTGAGACTTTGTCGTTTTCTTCACTTTTATGCTCCAAAAACGTCCAAAATGCTTCCTTTTCCAGATTTCTTCTCCAAAGTACCTAAAATGACAAAAGGAACGATTTAGGGCAATATTTGATCAAATAAATACGATTTAGGGCTTAAATGACCCCCTAAAAGCGGTACACTTTTCGCTTCATCAAATACCCTTACACTTGAGATTTGCTTGTCCTCAAGCAAATGCGCTTTTATTCTAATCAAAATACAAGTTAGGGGTCATTTAACACTAATATAAAAGTAACTACAACAAATAGTCGTTCCACTTTAATCATAATAAGCACGGAGATTACAAACTAGCACCTCACAAGTAGCGTTTAGATACTCACATCTCTCAAGTGTCATCAAAATAAATCTCATAAATGAAAACGGATAATATCTCTCACTACCTGTCATAGCAAATAGATTACCATAGGCTTGGGAAAGGATCGAAAACCTCCTCCACTAGGCGTAAGCACCTAAGATAAACTATCAAAGAGGGCTTTTAAATGGGTTATAATGTTAGGTGTAGGGATATGATAAACACGGTTTTGTTGGATAAGGAATATTTTACTGGTGGCGAGTTAAAGATCTTGGTTAATTACATGTACTATACAATGTTGCTAAGCCAAGACTCGACTCAATCTTAAGCTAAAAACAAAATAACAAAAACATAAAACAAACATAAAATGAAACGGGATGGTAGTCCGTATGTTTTTTCTATTTTTCTTTTTCTCATTTTTTTGTATTTTTCTTGATTTTTTTTTTTTTTTTTTTTTTTTTTTTTTTTTTTTTTTTTTTGCATACACTTTTGCCCTACCATCCAAAATAATACATCATAGGGGCGTTGCATCCCCTTACACTTGAACTTTTACATAACTTTACAAATAACTAATCTAATGACTCGGATTAAGATAATTGAAAAACTTGGAGTACTTTTAAAATATTTAGCACATATGGGGTAATAAATGATGTTCTTCCCCATTACTCCATTACACTAGTACTTTACCCATGAGTCCCAATAGTCCCAAAACAATATGTACAAGGATATGACTCGACTTAGCAACCATGTAATCAACTAGATAATTAACTTGGGTTTAAACAAATGTTGTCACAATAATGCACTAAAAATGAGTGCATACAAGGTAGGCTAAGGCGATTTGGGTGTACATTTAAGTGGGGTGTAAACAAATTCTTCCTTTAAGTAAAATGCTTAAAGGTCGAAACGAAAAGATAGGCTCTGAGGGGTGTACTAGGGGTATCGTGTACTAAAAATGAGTACAACGCAAAGGGTGTGGGAGAATTACTTGACCAATGTAGCCAAAGTAATTATAACAAAAACACAGGTGTAAAACAATGGGTTAATCCTAATGCCTCTTATCATGTAGTAAATCTAGCTACACGAATGTAGTCTCACTTGTGGCCTCGGAATGGTCCTAACGCAAGTTCTAGAATCTAAGTGCTACCGGTACACACATCATAGCATAAATGCTTTTCCTACCAATTCTAGGGGCGAACCTCACATATTTGGGGGTGGAAAATTTTTTAGTGGTACGGTTTTTGTGCTAGTCATATAACTCCTATCCGTGAGACGCTCATTAAGATCAAAGTTTCACTCCTAAATGTTGTAAAAATTTTTAAATTTGGCACTAAAATTACCCTGACAGGTATTTATCTCAGTTTTATTACACATCTACTATTAAACAAACAAAAATCAAGCGTAATAGCATTCTCTAATCGTACTTTTACCCCCCCCCCCCCTTACACTTAAGATGAACATTGTCCCCAATGTTCAAATAACAAGATGTAAAAGTAATAAGGTAAAAGAATGAAATCAAATACTCCCCTGATTCGCTCGGTGGATAATGTGGTAACACGGTTAGATCTTCTTCCAAGAGAATGTAGAAGCTCCATGACTAATGCATCGCCAAAAGCTTGATCCAACAAACATTTCCTTGTCCAAAATAACCTGTTAAACCTGAGAAAACAAACACGAAAACCTGCATAACATCGGCGGGATAAACTCTATATAAGGATATAATGCTTGTGGAATGATAATTTTGCAGATTCCTGGAGATTATAAGTTATAGATTTAATAAAAACTTTTTTATGAAAACAAAACTTTCAAAAATTTTCAGAAAATTAAACCTGACGCCGTCAGAAATGATCTGACAGAATTCTCATGTTAAGTTTCCGGAAAAATTTTGGAAAAAACTATATCTTACTTCCTGGAAATCCTGCAAAACATCATTATGACTCGATACAAGCATTTGACTCAAACAAATACGAATATGTGTGTTAATTTATTATTATTACGATTCATGTTCATTTGTTCTAATAAACCGATTTGGATTTCCCTTACACTTAACTTTTGCAAAATACCTTTATATGTAGTTAAGACGAAGTTAAAAACAAAATAAAGCATTTTCACAATTAGTTTTTTGAACATGAATCAATAATGATAAAAATTAAACATACATACGGAAGCAAATAAAAATCAAACAAACAAATAAATAAACACACAAAGCAAATAAAGCTTGAGTTGCCTCCCAAGAAGCGCTTGTTTTTGTTCGAGTCACGAGCCTGACTCTACCCTTATTTAACGGATAAAGGAGAGGTTTTTCCTACACTTAGGATTAAGTGCGGGTGATAGTAGCGATACACACCATCTTGGTGGAAGTATGCCGCGTGAGGAAAGAGTGGTGGATGAATTATATACTCAAAGGGGTGTGCTCCTTTCATCATAACCTTACCTAGTTCACTTTGGTCAATGGGTGAATTAAAGTTTTCTCCTAAAAAGGGATCATCTTCTATCAACTTCGAGAGATTCCTAGTTGGGAATCCATCTTGACCTAATAAACCCGGTTTAAACCCATAATGTTTCTTGTGATCAATCATGAATGGGTGATGTAAGTATGTAAGGTCATGGTTCACTCCTATATTAGCTTCCACTTCACATGGCCTAGAGTCTACTACCTTAATCTTAACATTACCCGGACTACATGGTTTGATGGGTGGATCGGGACCTTTTTTAATTCCTAAATTCACATCTAAAGATGGAAGATTAGGTAACGGTTTTGGTTGAGGCTCCGGTTCATCAAAAATAGGAAATCCCCTAGAACTAAGAGTAAGGTTGTGATCACTATAAGCATTCAAACCTATATCCTCTAGTTGTGTTTGGTTCAAAGGTTCTACCTCCATCGGGATTCCTAAAGTCTCTTCTACTTCTTCCGGGTAAGTCACGGGCGGTGTGTGTGCCTCAAATGATGGTAGGACTTGTGAGGTACTTAGCGGGCTTATGTTACTAACCTCATCATTCCTTGTGTCAAGATAACCTATATCCTCATCATGGGTTTTGGTAGAATTTAAACCTAACATTTTCCCTAATATCTCAAGTGCTTCTCTAGGCATCTCAACTTCTATATCCGAATCATAAGGATCATCCTCAATATTCTGACTGCTATATTCAAATTTCCCAAAAGATTCATCATGTGTTTCTTGAGATTCATCGTCATCGATCATAAAACCTAGGTCTTTTTGATCAATGTGATCATGCTCGGCTAGATCCTCCATCACATCAAGATCACCTAAGTGTTCACCCTGTATTATGGTAGTGCCTAACCATGACATGCAGCTAGGTGGCTCAACTCTAACCGTCTCAGAATCTTGGTTTGATTCTAAGTTCATGTTCTTAGAAACTAGGTCATCTTGCTCATACAAATCCATTAATTCGTCGTACTTATCGGCCATGGTTAGGGAGCTTTCCTCAAAATTCATCCAACGGGTCTCACTAAAAGGAATTGATCCTGATAATGATCGTTTAATAGAATTCACACATGCATAGAATTCATCAAACCCATCTAACTTTACCCCCAAATCTTCACGGATGTCACTAAGAGTTCGCAAAAATTCATGGTAGGAAGCAAATCTATTGGTGAAATATAATTGTTCCTCTATTGTCAATGATCTAAATGGAATTTCATCCGCCATAGTGACAAATGAAAAATGGTTTTACAAACAAAGGGCACAAAGAAAAAGATAGACTAAAGAAATCCTAGAAAAATAAAATAAAAATCCCACTAGAAAGGAATCTAGTGAGTAGACCTAATAAAATAAAAATCTCAACCTAAACAATAACTATTCCCCGGCAGCGGCGCCAAAAACTTGATGCGTGGTTTTGCAACCTTACAACAGGTTTTACCTCTCGAGGGATCTCAAGAGGCTTACAACCCCACCAGGCAGTGTACCTGACCGATGTAGTATAGTGTAGTGGTAAGTACGGGGGATTGATCGTTCTCCACAGGGAATAGTGTTCGTTAGGTATGAAAAACTACTCTAATTAGGTCTAAGGGTGAGAGAAGATTCTTTTTGTATTTTTATGTTTTTATGAAAGCAAGTAAAATCTCGGGTTTGAAGGAGTGGGCGGAATTAGTTGCTAGTCAACTAACCCAAATAACTACAAATGCAAATAAAATAAAATAACAGAAAATGAAAAGGTGGTGAAATTTATGTGGAGAGAAATGTGTTTACTTAGATTTCCTTACTCCCTAACTATCTTTTACCGGTTGATTAGTGTGTATTAATTGCGTGGATGACGGGTGTATTCCTTAATACCAATCGTGGGGTGGCGTACGTACTTCCCCAACTCTATAAGCTCCTACTTCACTCCTATGTCGAGCCAGCTAAGAAGCTCCTAACATGGGATCACTAGAATTCGCTCATGCATTAAATACAACCATAAAAACCTTAGTACGCATTGGTTCATGTTTCTTAAGACGTTCAAGCAAGTTACCGTATAGGAAGTTAGCCAGTTTTCTTAAGCCTAACATCGATGAACAATCATCCAATACAATTAATAACACACTAATAACCAATAATCAATAGCTAGGTTTCATTAGATCTAAGCAAACACAAAGAAAACCTAGCCTAGCATGTTAAACAAAAGACAAGAACAAGATAGAATCAAACAACACATAGACATATTGAATGATTAATTGATAACTTATCTTCAATGTAACATGGAAGATCTCAAGGCAAAAAGCCTTGAAAAAGCTGCTAAAATCGTCTTAGGGTTTCCTCCCAAAATTACACACAAAGTTCCACACTAATGACAAAAAATTGCAAAACTATATATAGAGTTTAAGGGCTGACGGCGTCACGTTGTAGATTCTGACGCCGTCACCTCGCCGCTTTTAGGGTTCCCGGATGGCCTTCCTGACGCCGTCCCTCTTTAGACCTCCAAAATCCGTTCTGGCTTATCAAGGCTTGACGCCGTCAGATTATGGCTTGACGCCGTCCCTCTTTAAGTTAAGCCGTGACGACCTTGATCACTTCAAAGGGTGACGCCGTCAGATTTTTCATGCAAAATTCTCTGGCTTATCATGAGTAATTTTCATATCCACCTTTTTCTTGCCAAGCCATGACGCCGTCTGGGGAAATTCCTGACGCCGTCAAAGGTACTTTTCAGCCGATTTTGAGACTTTGTCGTTTTCTTCACTTTTATGCTCCAAAATCGTCCAAAATGCTACTGATTTGTCGGTAGTTAACACACAAAAGGTGAGTAATATGTGAAAACCCCAGGTTCGTTGTCCCGACGAGGGTGTGAATGGAACTTCGTGTTTTCGGAACGTGAAACGTGTCGTGAATGTGTAAAAAAAGTGAGAGATTTTGATTTTTACACTACGAATGATCGAATATCAAATAAAAACAACTAATAAAGCTACAAGTACAAATAATCTAAGCATACGAGATCTAAAACGAAAATTTAAATTAAAAACGTACGTTACGAATTTAAAAAAAAAAACGTAAATAAAAGTAATTTTCTAAATTTTAAAAGCTAAAAATATAAAAATAATTTTGCTAAACTCTAAATATAAAAAGAAAATTTTGAAAAAAAAAAAGAAAAATATTTTTTTTTGACTTTTTAATAATTTTTTATAAATTAAAAACTATTTAAACTATTTTAAATTTCTAAAAATACTAAAACTAATTTTAAAAATCTGAAAATTTTTTCTAAAATACTTAATATTAATCTTGAGCTATGAAAAATATAAAAAGTGAAATTGCTTTTTTAAATAAGCTGAAAATTAAGCAATAGCTCACAATAAGCTAAAAAGAAAAAAATAAAAAAGTAAAAAGGGTTTTAAATAAAATTATGTAAGGTTTAACTAAAAAAGATTAAGAGTGTAGTGGTTGTGTACTTGTGTGCTTTGGTTGTGTGCTAATTGTCCTGGGTTCGAACCCCAGGACTGTCAAAGTTTTGCTAAATTTTTTTTTTTTTTTTTTTTTTTTTTTTTTTTTTTTTTAACTTTGAACTAGAATCAAACTAACAACTAATTTGATAAACACCAAAACAATAAACACCAAAAACACAGACAATAAGCCACTAAATCCGATCCAAACTATTTTTTTTTTTTTTCTTTTCTTGATTATCTTTTGCAAAAACTCAAACTAAAGTTCAAAATAACAGATAACAGATAAGCTAAAACAGATTAAAACTAAAGTTCCAAATCCAAATCTTAAACTATATATTAAAGCAACACTTAAACTATACTAAAGCAACACTTAAATCAAAAAAAAAAAATTTCGCTTACTGAAACACAAACACAAACAAAAACTAAAACTACCAAACCATATCAAATAAACAATAACCACAAGAACAACAATAACTATATCCGGTTGCTTAATTTTTTTTTCTTTTTTTTTTTTTTTTTTTTTTTTCAAGCTTAAACTAACTTAACAACTAACTCAATCACAAGAATGAAATAGCATAATCGAAGCATTAAACAAGCTAAACAATAAAAATCGACATATATTAAAATTAAAAAAGTAAATTACAACTAAAAAATAAAATTACAAATTACCTTAAAAAAAACTAGCTAAAATAAACCTAGATTTCTGAAAATAAATTACAACTAAAGAAATAAAAACATACCGAAAGCTAAGCTAGTTAAAACCTAGAAAAAAAAAAGAAAGTGTTCGGCTGCTATGATATTTATACTAAAAAAAATAAGAAACCCTAGCCGAGTGTGCTTGTTGTGTGAGAGTGTTTCTCTCTTGTGCTTCTTTGCTTCTTCTTGGACCCTTGGATTAAACGTGCTTCTCACAACTTTGGATCTCGATCGTTGATTATCCTTTAGTGCCTCGGATCGATGATATGGAGTGGGGGGGACCAAGACAAGGTCATGTGGGTGTTTGTCTGGTTGTGGTGAGGTGGAGAGGAGGGGATTAGCGGGCGGTAATTTAGGGGAGGAAGAAGAAGGGAGTTGTGTTTAGGGATTTTGACCACACTTTGGGGATTTGACCAAAGTTTATCCGGTATTGGTATTTAACTAATATAATGGGTGGGTCGGTTTTTTTAAGGTTTGATGGGCTTGGTTTTAATTAAGATGTGGGTTGGGGGTTTAGTTGGTAGTGGGTTGGTTTGTTTTAGTGAATTAAGTGATTGGGCCGATGGGGTTAAATGGGTGGATAAAGGGATGGGCTAAGTTGTGGATTGGTGTGTTAATGTTGAGTGGCCGGTGGTTGTTTTTTTTTTAGGATATAGGATAAATTTTAACTAATGACCAAAAATGTAATTGTTGTAAGTTCGGGGACCCAACTGTCACATCTTCAAAGTTAATCCAGGGACCATTTTTGCCAAGTAAAAATAATCCAAGGGCCATTCTTCAAAAAAAAATATTATCTTTGACGAAATTCTCCCCGGCTTCGGCTCTGTAAATATCTTTTCCACGTCTCGTGCTCATTTTCTCGGATTTTGCTTGATTTTGTCCCTTTTTCATGATATCCGTACCTGCATCGAAACAAACACAAAAACACAATATCTTTGGCATTTATGGTTAGTTTTTGGTCTATTTGGGTCCGGTTTTGGTCAAATAAAAGTATGTGTTTAAGCACATACCAAAATTCCCCCAGACTAAGATATTGACGTGTCCTCACGCAATGTTATAAAAACACGTTTTTAAAACCAAAAATTTCCAATCTCTTTTTACTAACTTTGAGAAGTAGCAAAATTTTCAAAAGAGATTAAGAAATCTTAAGTTCTAAAAACTCCCCGATTTTCCTTTTATTCTATTTTTGTATTTTTTTTTTTATCATAATCATGTGACGGCTTTGTTGACAATCATTATCTCACGATAACTTTTAGGGTCTTCGAGTAGGAAACACGACTCATAAAGAAGTGACCATACGGATAAAATTCGTCGTCCCTGATTTTTCACGAGTCCCCAAACTAAGCGTAAAAACGAAATCATTGTCTATTTACAAGTTAGATGCCAACACTACCCATGAAAGTTACTTGTGTAATTACCTCATGCTCCCATTTTTCCTAATTTCCTCTATTTATTTTATTTTTGTGAGAAATGAATTTCTTCATATTCTCGTTTTGATAAGTTTTAGTGCCGATAAAGATACTAAATTAAGACGCTAAGTAGTTTTCAATCTTCTCTCGAGAACCGTTGTTTTGAAAATGAGGTCCACATCAAGGCTTTTATTTATATTTTTGACTTTTTCTATTTTTCTTTCTTCACTTTTTTTTTTTTTTTTTTTTTTTTTTTTCCACTTGCGTACCCTAAACGACGGACCTTCACGGTTTAAATCCAAGACCTTATGCCTCTATAAAGTTTGTATGGTGTTTTATTCAAAAAATGGTCTTATTAGGACTCTATTTAAGATGTATGTGGATGTGTCAACGGCGTTACACCAAAACTTTTGTGGTATATTTTGATCATTTAGCATTGTTCGACTCATTTCTTGAAGTGTTCTATTTTTACGTTCTACTACACCCTTTGATTGAGGAGTTCGAGGAGCCGAGAAATTATGTGTTATACCATTATCATCACAAAAAGCTCTGAATTGAGTTTCGTTATCAAATTCACGACCATGGTCGGTTCTAATTGATACAATGCTATTTCCTATTTGATTTTGAATTTTCTTACTTAGAATTTCAAATTTATCAAATGCTTCATTTTTAGTTTTCAAAAACTTAGTCCAAGTGTACCTAGAATAATCATCTACTATTACCAAAGTGTAGAAGTTTTCTCCATAACTTTGTATAGCGGATGGACCAAACAAATCCATATGCAATAGTTCTAAACACCTAGATGTGGACACCATGTTTTTAGCCTTATGGCTATTATGAACTTGTTTCCCAATTTTGCAAGCATCACAAAAGTGTTGGTCGTATTTCAACTTGGGTAGGTTCCTAACTAGTTCCTTAGATGATAGAGATTGGATGAGTCTCATATTGGCGTGGCCTAAGCGTCTATGCCATAGAGTTGAGTTGTCGTCTAAGGAGGTGAGACAAATTTTGTCTTTAGATATTTTGTCTAATTTCATAACGTAAACGTTATTCTTCAAAACACCTTTTCCTACGGTTATACCATTTTTAAGTATCTTACTTCCATTTTCACTGAAAAAGACGTCATACTTTTTACGGCATAGTTGACTAATACTAAGTAAGTTAAAACCTAAGTTATCTACATGAGCATTATCATCAATAGAGAGAGAGTCATGAGAAATTGTACCTTTTCCGATGATTTTACTTTTAAGCTTGCTACCAAATGTAACATTACCTCCGTCGTACACTTGGTAGGTTGAGAAAAGGCTTTTGTTTCCCGTCATGTGCCTTGAACACCCGCTATCTTTTATCCACTCGTCCGGTTCTAACCCGACTTTCAAGCATACCTAAGTTAAAGAAAAACTCAAGCGTTTGGTCCCCAATATCTCATGGGTCCATTTGGGTTAAACATTCCATTATCTTGATTCATGTATGAAAATGGTGGATATGGGTTCCATGGCATGTAGTTGGGACCTTGATAACTTCTAGGTAAGTTTGGATTCCAACTATTTTGATAATGATGTTGTGAGTTGTAATTACTCTTTGGAAAGGGGCGTTTGGGAATAGTAGTCCTAGGTCTTTGTTGAACTGTTTTAGTTCTAAACTCATTTTTAACTTGTCCTATTCCTATAGTAACTGCTGGTTTTTGTTTGTTAACAGTTGTACTAGTGCTAGGTTTTCTTGTGACCTTAACGAATTCAGTACGAGCCGAAGTGCAATCCTTCTGTTCAGCAACAGTACCCGCGGAACCAATTTCCACTACTGACGGAACCAAGTTTTTGGTTCCGTGGGTGTCTGAACTTGTTGGAACAGTTTCTTGTACTTTCTCTGTTTGTTTTTAAAGCTACTTAAGTCTCCTAGTTTCATAAAGCCTAATCCAGTTTTATCATGAGGCAACTTTTGAACTTTCATTAGATCATCTATACAACTGATATTTTTATCAAACCTTTTAAATTTAGAATTTTGTTTGATAAGTTCTTCCTGTGTGGTCTTAAGTGTTTCTAATTCTAGTTTAAGTTCTTGACATGAAACACATGTTTCTTTAATGGCTTTACCATTTTCTAATCGTAAAGCTTTTTCTTTTAACCAATAAACTTCGTTTTCCAAAAATTCCTTTTTGGTTTTTAAAAAATTATTTTTGTTTATGATTTTTAGGGTAATTTCACACAGTTTGTTATATTCTATTTCTAAGGTGTCATCATCAATAGAGGAGTAAGATGAGTCAGATTGTACCTCGTTAGAGTCATGAGCCATAAGAGCAACTTCGTCATTCTTAGGCTCTTTGTCATCATCTTCACTGTCACTCCAAGCACCACTAACAAAGGCTCTTTGAGTCTTGTTCTTGGGTAGCTTCGGACAATCTCCTATTAGGTGACTAGTATCCCCGTACCTAAAACACTTCCTATCTACTTTTCCTTTCTTATCATCACGGTCTTTCCGGAAGGATTTATTTTCTTCTCGAGGTTGTCATACGAACTTCCCTCGTCTCCTAAAGAACTTCTTGAAATCTCTTACGGCCATGGCATACTCTTCGTCTTCGCTACCTAAACTAGACTCTTCATCATCACTTGACTCTACCCTAGCTTTTAAGGCAATGGACTAGATCTTTTTCTTTTTGCCTTTGACTATCTCTGAATCTTTTTCCATCACCATCTCATGAACTTTGAGATTTCCTATGAGCTCGTCAAGTGGCATGCTTGAAAGATCCTTGGATTCTTCAATGGCCGTCACCTTTGCTCTCCACTTCGGATGAAGTGCTCTAAGAAATTTCCTGACAAAGTTCTTACTAGAAAAAGAATCGTCAAGTGCTTTAAGAGAAGTAATAATAGTATTAAACCTAGCAAATGCACTATCAATGGTCTCATCTTCAGGGATAACAAATTGTTCATATTGTTGAACAAGAAGATCAATTTTGTTATCCTTGACTTGTGAGTTCCCTTGATGAGTGATAATTACACATAAATACTCTTTCATATTCTTTCCTAGGTAAAGCATTATAAAGCATCATTTTAGCTTCATTATTTTTGGCAATTAATTTCTTTTGCTCATCACTGTGACGAGTAAGAGAAATATCCTCATCCCGACCACTTGATATATCCTTAATTATGGGTTTATGGTCACCTTCTACAATAATGTACCATAGATCTATATCCTTTGACTTCACATAAGTTTCAAAGCGGTTTTTCCAATATATAAAACTATTTGGTTCAAATAGTGGTGGTCTTTGCATAGATTGCCCTTCTTTGAAGTTTTCAAAATCCATGGATCGTTTCAAGTTTTAAAATACAATATATTTTAAAGATCTTGAGTAACGTAGCTCCTGATGCCAATTGTGGAAAACTAGAAGGGGGGTTGAATAGTTTTTACCGTTTTAAAATTAATTTGCTTTGAATACTTAACGTGATTTCAACTTAAAGCAAACAATCAAACAATATTCTAAAGAGTTAACTACATTTTTGGTCCTTGTGGTTTACCAGGTGTAACGATTTTGGTCCACTAGTTTGAAAAGTAATGGATCTTGTCCAGAACCCGCTGACCCGTAACGGTTTTGGTCCATTTTTACTAACACCGTTAGTTTGACTTTGTTTGACTGTTAAATATGAGGGTAATTTTGTCATTTGGTTTATTCTATTAAAAATAAGTGTAAGTGGTTTATACTTTATATACTTCTTATCCCAACACAAACGCATTTATATTCTTCTTATCCTTTCCCAGATTTCCGGCCAAAAATCCCTGGCAACCACCCCACCTCCGGCGACATACCGAGACATGACACACCACTACACCACACTACTCTTCATCGTCTCCCTTTTTCTACTCTAAACACTCATCAAATCTAAACATTCATCCCTCCCATCAACAGATTTATGCTAAATTTGGAAGGAAAAAAAATAAATAACCATCAAACACTTTTTTCCTTCATTTTAAAAAGCTCATAAATCTGAAAAGGAAAAAAGAAAAAAACCCCCTAACCTAAGACTTTCCATTCAAATCATTTTAAAAAACCCCATAAATCGTGGTGGCGGCTGCGTGGGTTTTTGGTGGTGGTGGTTGCATGTGTGTTTATATGTTTTTAGTTTTTAGTGAGAGGGTTTATGTTTATGCGTGTTTTTTTAATCCTTTTTGTTTTGTTTTGAATGAAGATTAAGTTTATCTAAGGTGAGGGTTTGAAGAGATGATGTATTTTTAATCCTTTGTTGCCGCCACCACTTTTGTCGCCACCATCAGCCGCAACTATCAAACAAATTGTTGTGTGTTGGTGGTAGATCTGGTGGACTTGGTGACATATTTGGTTGTTTTGGTTCGGTGGTTTTGGTGGTTTCAGTTGTAGATGGTGTGGTTTCGATTGTGTTTGGTTTTTTCGCTACAAAAAAAAAACAACTATATATTGAATATGTGGACTGTGGTTTGGTATTTTTGGTTTAGTTTTGGTGGTTTCGGTAGTGTGTCAATGGTTTATGTTGTGTTGCTACTACCGGATATTTGATTTTTAATTTTTTTCAGTTATGTTGCAACTAAAGCCATGAGGTTAAATCTGTATGTAACTTTTTAAAAGAATAAAAGTGTTCATCTATATGTTTTCTTTTGAATTTTTGAATTTTTTTTGTATTTTAGTAAATATTGTCAATAATATTTTTGGTGTAGAATGATCGATGTGCGTGGCTGCGATTGTTTGAAAACCGAAAAGATTGAGACTTCTCAATCAGTTGTTGACAATTAATCAAAAACACATCAACACACAAAAATTTGTTTATCGGATATGGGTTTCTTCCCTTCTCGTTCTCTTCCTTTGGGGAACTTGAGAAGGATGCAGTGGCCTTACTGAAGCGGATCCGAAAGTTCTCTGTGACTCAAGACATCGGATCGCGTGCCGCTGCTCATATTTTCGTTAGGATTAGCTTTGCAATAGCTAGAGGAGTGGGAGCCCAGTTAGTATCTCGGCTCCCCTCTAATTTCTTGTAGATCCTATGAGTTTCTAATAAAGTGATGTTTTATAAAATAAAAAAAAAAAAAAATAAAAAAATAAAAAAAAAAAAAAAATAATAATAATAATAATAATAATAATAATAATAATAATAATAATAATAATAATAATAATAATAAAGAAAGAGAGGGCATTTTAGTCACTGCGCATCATCATTTGAGGGTATTTTAGTCATTTCATTTTTTTTAACAAGTCAAACTAACAGTCAAGGAAAAATGGACCAAAACCATTACGGGTCAGCGGGTTCTGGACAAGATCCGTTACTTTTCAAACTATTGGACCAAAATCGTTACACCCGGTAAACCACAAGGACCAAAAATGTAGTTAACTCCAATATAAATAAAGTAAGTAAGGAAAGAAACAATCAAACCACAACACGGATGTTTATAGTGGTTCGGTCTACAAAGACTCTCTTCCTTGCCCTACTCCACTCCTCGAGCCTCTAACTCGAGAGTTTTTCGTCACTAAGAAACAAGCTCCCTTCTCGGCGGAGAAAACCTTTATACACGTCACTTACACTTTATCCGGTACAAAGCTAAATACTGAGTTCTAGTTTGAGGTAGAACCAACCTAACGTCGCTTACACTTTTTCCGATACTAAGCTAGATAACGAGTTCTTTTACAAGGGCACAACCACTCCCGACACTCTATGTATTTTAAGGACTAAAATACTAACCGATCACTACTGAATGTTTGGTAAAACAATGATGTGTGATAAACTGCAAAATCACACAGTATCTAAACTAACAAGTCTTGCAACAGAATGTTGAAGCTTGTAATGCGTTGATCTCTTTGCTACAAAAGAAAGATCACTACAAATGAAATGAATGAATGAATGGGTTAGTAATGTATGAAAGAATGTATAATGTAGTTTATGCTATGTGAGTGATAAGTAAACATGAATGACCAGCTTGCTATTTATAGGTAAACTGATCAAACATGTCACGGATTTGGCGGATCCAAATCCATGGGTCCGCCCGTTATGCTATTTGGTTCCGCCAGAGCCTGACAGCATATCTTTTAAAATCTTTCCAAATCTTGCCAAGATATTACCAAATCCAATTCTTTGCTTGAAGATCTTTCCATGATATTCACTAAATCTTCAAGATATCCTAAAGATATCCAAATGATGTATGCAATGATGTCATGTACATATTTTCAATTTTAGAATAAAAATGTAAACATGTAAATGTATATATGTATGTCCTGTGTATATTCTAGTGATGAATGTAGCATGTTATGATGAGTTTTAAAAGCTTTATTACTATAAATGTAAAAGACTTTAACTTATATTTATGCTTTGCTAAAGATAAAGTTTATAATTGTCATTAACAAAATATAGCAAAGATCGTAAAATATAAATAATATTTTTAGGACGATATTTGTATTAACACAAACAAATAAGCTGTTACAATAAGCCTCCTTGATAAGCTCATATACCACCTTTTTAATCGCACAACTAAACCCCCATCGAAACAGTTTTTAAAACTTATACATATAACGTGTGGGCCTTAAAGCCCAATAAGCTCAAAATAAGCCAAACCGTATAAGCAGTCTAATAAGCAATTGGACTATGTTTTCAGGACCCTAAAATAAGCCCATGACCAGGCCCAAACTCGCTTGAAACCCCTCGGATCATAAACGCTTATTGGGCTTTGTTTTTAAACGTTTAAAGCCCAATAAGCTGAAAATAAGCTCTTTTACTGAATAAAGCAGTTTTTATGAACTTAAATAAGCTACTTGAGGCTTGTAAAACTTTCGAAAATTTTATTATATAAGTTTTGTAAATTTTGGACTTCAAATATATAATATTTTACTATTTGGGTTAAAATTGTAACTTTCGGAAAATTGTGTACTAAACTGTCAAATCAATAACTTAAGGGTAGAAATGGATAAAACAGTAACTAGAAACCATAAAATGACAAATTGGAAAATTTTGGATAAAATATGTAAATATTTCTTAACGAAGGACTAACAGTGCAAATATTTCACCGTAAGGGTTAAAAATGTAAATTTCTTATAACTTCACAGACCAACCAGTAACTAAATTCTATATACAATTTCATAAAGCAATTTATACAATTGTGTTCTTAAAAGACATTTTTACAAATTGGTATGCTTTATTTAACTAACGTTACATTTATAATTATATAACGTGATTTTTAACGAATACGCATAACTTATCATCCACCAACTTTTGAAGAGACGATATTTACTGATTCAATAAACATAAAAACATTATAATATTATATATATAATATTATTTTTGAACTTTAAGCATTTTAAGCATACCATTCATTCTCATCACAATCCAATTCGTTATCCGATATTCTTTCACAATCATTATTCACATCCAGTCAATCTTAAACCATCGAAATCTCAAACTTCACTATTATTCAGGTGGTGCGTTGGAGCCGTTCCCGTGATACATTTGGTATAACTTTACTTTGACCTTTACAGCTAAGGTGAGTCATAGCCCCACTCTTACTCTTTTATTCATTTTAAACTACTTGGGGGAGATACATGTTTAAATTACTTTACTCGTTTATCAAATACATGATTTGCATTGGTATACAATTACTCAAAACATTTATGATACGTTACGCTTTTATACTTTCTAGATATGATGTGTAATCTTATTACGTTATATGCTTTTACGTGTTAATCTATTCATATGCATACTATTCATAGTCATTGGAGAGGTATTGATAGTACTATTATGGGATGATGCCCCCACCCTTGTGTCCAGGATACGTGACCTTGGGTGACACGTACTATTTGGGAAGGTGTCCCCACCCCTGTGTCCAAAATGACGCGACCTTGGGTGAATATAATCCGGAATACACATACTCATACTTTAGTAGTGGATTGTAAACACACAGGTTGCAAGTCTTGTATGGGCGGGGCTTGGGACTGAGTGGATTTACAAGGTCTTTGCTGTGAAATCTTTATTCAAATGCTTTACATTTTAAACTAAACTCTATAAACTCACCAACCGTTGATTGACACTTTTTAGCATTTTTATCTCAGGTTTATAAGGCAATAGTGGATGCATGGATCTTAGAGTCATTTGCATACTTGGAGACTTATATCTTTATCTTTTACCATTCGATATATCTTGAAAACGTCTATGTAACTTTACTTTGGAACTTCTTGTTATAACTCTGATTTTAATAATTCGAATGGTAACATTTCAAAACGTCTCATTTAGAGGTCGTTTTCTATGCCCTGATCTATATTATGAAGTAATACCCCGTTGATACTATCGTTCCGCCGCGGTAATTTGGGGGTGTTACAAATACTTAAACGACCGATAGCATCGTAACGTAGTCTAAAAAAATTAAAATACTCGGGAAGAGGATGAACATCATAACTTAAAATATCGTTGAGTATTTTATTAAAAAGTCTAGAACTCATACGATACCTTCGCCTAAAATTCTCTTCAGGATATTTATGAGGAGTCTTATCATCGCCAAAATAGTCGTCGATTAAACGTTGTTCCGCCTCTTCTCGATCACGTGGTATGCATTGCCTCGTCCTCTTAATACCCGATCTCGATCCCCCGGCTTCTTGATCACACAGAGTTACAAATTGTTCATACGCCGCATAATCCCGAAGATAGCGCTCCCGGTCGTCTTGAAAATAAACATCATAAGGGTCGTAATAGGTGTCGTTGGGATTGTTTGTATCCATAATTGAAAGAAAGTTGAGTATTATTGAAGTATAAATTGAATTGGAAGAGTGTGTGAAAAATTGTAGAATAAAGAGATATTTATAGGATTTTTAAGGGGTAAAAAATTTTTAAAAAATGGTATTTTTGATATACTAGCCATTGGGTAACGTTCAAATTCAAAATAATAATAATAATAATAATAATAATAATAATAATAATAATAATAATAATAATAATAATAATAATAATAATAATCTACTATATTAATAAAACAGGGTTTTGAAAAGCAATCTCACTCTCAAAATTGCTTAAAACCTGCCACCTGAAAAATAATCCTGATCTAACGGCCAATATTCATTTCTCCCTTTAAACAATAAACCCTTTCTATTGTAGCCTCCATTCGGTGTTCAAAAAAAAATACTGTAGCCGATAAAAAAAACACACACAAAGATCTCCAATCACAAAACCCTAAATCTCCCCCAAATTCGATCCCGAACTCCTTTTCCTGTTCCTCAATGAATTATACATCAAACAAACCTTAACAAAGAGTTTATGTTCTACATCAATTGGAAAAAAAAAAAAAAAAAAAAAAACCGTCTAGATCATAATTATATGTGTGGTTCTAAATCAAGATCGAAATCAATGTATTATGAAGCTAAAACCCTATATATTTGTCGAGGTTTGATTATTGGTTATAGGTTGTTTGGGATACATACTACTCATTTCATTCTCAGGTTATTTCTAACTTTTATAAATTTTGGGTATTATCAATTTCTCCAGATTTGTTCATAGTACCTATAAAAATCAAATCCTTACCTTTATTATTTGAAATGGAATATACATATAAAGATGGTTTATTGAATTTATTTGTTTTTGACGATTATTGTAGCGTAAAAGTCTGGATATTAACTTGAAAAGCTCCATTCAAAATGGTAAGACTTATCTAAAATTTTGGTTCCTATTTGTTAGAAGCATAATGTCAATGAATCGCTTATCTAAAATAATTTTCTTGCTATTTATACCAAGGCTGCTAAGGTGCTGGCGAGGAAAATGCAGTGCAATGGGCATCATGGTGTATTGAGGTTTATGAAGCCAATTACAGAATCAACCTGAATCGACCTGCGTTAGGCAAATAGTTTGAGGCGTGTAGCAGTGTGCCAGGATATGTATGCTATTGTACAGACTTTTTTTTTTTTTTTTTTTTTTTTTTTTTTTTTTTTTTATTTTGTTTATTCAGGTTGTCATCCTCTGATATGACCTTGGCTTTTATTTGCAGATCTGGGTTCTTTTTTGCTGCGAAGGAGGTTTCTTTATCGCATATTTTCTTGCCCAATTTTATGTTTTGCAATGTGAGGGTGTGTAAACATTAAAGGACATAATGACTTTTAAAGATTTGTTTGTTATAATGTTCACATATTTTTTTGCCCAATTTTAACTACTACTTTATGATATTTTTTCAGGTATGCAGGTACAGGGCGATCTCTATCTTTGAAGCTTCTGACGCAATTAAAAAAGGAAAGTCGAGAAAATGTTGTTCTTGCTGGTATGATACTGTCACGATTCACAAATTTGGGTATTCATTATTTATAAATGAACATGCATATAACTAATAAGACCTGGCTGATTTATAAAATAAATAAACATTTATATAACTATCACTTTGAAAACTCATATCCAAACACGAGCTTAGTTTTTAACCTCATTTTTTCTTACCTGTATTGTATTATTCTTTGAATAGGATCCACGGTTTCATCTAGCTCAAAGGCAAGGTGCGAAATATCAAATAAACTCGGTGAATTATCATTCGAAAAAGGAAGTGATGTGGAAGGTAAATCTGCTGTTATCTACTGCGTTTCATTTGTTTCTAATGCCTATTTATAATAATTCAAAGCAAATGGAGCCTAAACATTCTATGTCGAAGTACTTCAGAAAATACTTTGTAATATTCATTTTCATTGCCATTCTAATATTTTTCTTTTGCATTTGAATCATCTTTAGGTGGCACGATAGTTGCAGACATCGGCTTGGCCAAGGAACGTGGAGTTGACAATCAACATATCAAAGTGGTAAGTAGATTAATCATTTGTATTCTACTGTATATACAAGTATACAAACAACTAAGAGCCATAACTATTTTGAAGTGAGTCTATGTGTGTTTGGTTGGAGGGTATGTGTTTCATTGTGTTAAAACTTTAAGTCAACTTTGTGCATTATTTGATATAAACGTGCTGTGAAATACGTTGTGTATATCACAAATGGGAGTGTTTTGGGTTTTCTCACATTGCATTACACTGGGCTTATTCTTTCCGAAAACAAAAACAGAACAACAGTGACTATTGAGATCGCATACCAAAAGCCATCGACCTTGGGTGGAAGAATTATGTACGAAAGTGTAACAATTTTTTGTTTGGCCTTTGCAAATGTGTCGAACAATATTAAGCTATTTTGGCCAAACATCGTTTCCATTGTTTTAATGATATTCTTTATTCAAAATATAAAACAAACAAACTAATAGTTTGTATTTTTATTCAAGTATTATATTTGTTCAGTTTGTGTTTGATAATAAAAGATATACTTCAATTAATATCGATCTTTTGTCTACGTTGATTTTTTATTTTACAGTTTTACGTTACACATATAAAAAGCTGTATAATATCTTGATCTAGACTGAAAAGTATAACTTATATGCTCAATAAAAGTAATAGAGCTCAGAAGGTATGATTTAGCATATATATAGTTTCACTCACGTCTATCCGTCAAATGCCCAGGTTAATTCGTTTTATCTTTCTCCATATAAACCATGCGATACCTTAAGTGGTAACATGTAGAGAGGTACTGTTAAGTCTTTTGTATTGTCATTGAAAAACGATTATATATGATGCCATGTTCTACATTCTTAAGTACCACGCGAGTTGAGTTTTACAGAAGCTCAAAGACGAATAATCCTTTAATAAAATTTTGACCCAGATCACATAGTTGTATGGGACTGGGATTTTTGGTTAGTTATCAAGTCATATCTTCCAACCCCAGATCTGGGAAGAAACTAAAAACACATCACAACAAATCTTTGGATGAATCAACAAACTTTTGATGATAAAAGAAACGGTTTTGATAACAAAAGATGCAAGAATCAACCAGAGTTTTTTTTTTTTTTTTTTTTTTTTTTTTTTTTTTTTTTTTTTTTTTTAATTTACCTGTTTTGATTATCAAAGAAAATTGTTTGTATGTTGAAGTTTTGATACAACTAAACACAGCCTTACAAAAATAACTTTTACACAAGGATGCATCTATTGAGGTTGTGGCACAACACGTAATGCTTAGAGTTTTTTGCTTAATTAGGGAATGCAAAGAACACATTATGTAAAGAAAACCCAAAGGTTTACAATAACTTGGTATAAAAGGGAAGAATGTGGATGACTAAAAATACTATTGTACTTCATATTGGTAAATCAACCATTGGCTGCATCATCACTGGTAACTCAAGATCCTTTTGACAAAAAAAAAGGTTAATATATTTTCTATTTTCCATAGTTATCGAGTTTAGCATGTTTTCTATTTGCCACTAAAACATTCAAAACATGACAAAAATACAATGTCTTCAATGAGAACCACTTCTGAGATCAATCCTCTATCTATTTATGTGGTGCATTGTGAATTAATAAACTTTATGGCTAAATCTTACTGAGTGAGTATGAAGTAGTCATAGATTTGTTGGCATCATTAAGGATTACTTATCTTTTAATACATTGAATGAGGTCTCAAGTAGGGTATGCATCAACTCACATTTAGCTCATTCTTTCAATTTCAGTTGTGATGCAGAGTTGCAGACATGGTTAGGAACAAACAGTTATTGCTTTCTGTTCCTTTTGAGAATGTCCAAATAAGTCAGATAAAAGATATTTTGTTGAAACATTTACTATTGTCACATGTGAGACTCTTTGATTCAGTGATCTCATTTGTTTTTGGATATGTTCTCATTCAATGAATGTATTTTTGTGATTATTTTGTTTGTCTTGTGTGTTTTGAACAATGGTAGGTGGTGTTTGTGGGTCGCTTTTTGCTATGGTTTTCATTCGGTGAATGTATTTTTTGCGTACTGGGTAGTCATGTTTTTTTTGTTTTGTTTTTGTTTTCTGTGTTTTGTTTATTTGTTGCGAAAAGGAATTAACCGGATAGTTTATAGATAAAGGAACTCGAAAGCCTGTGTTTTGTTTATTTGTTGCGAAAAGGAATTAACTGGATAGTTTATAGATAAAGGAACTCGAAAGCAACATTGTCTATCAGGAAGTTCTTCATAGATTGTGAGTTTGTTTTTTTTATTATCTTTTTCTCCACAATAAAGTATCTGTACTTTTTCTTACGGTTGTTAAAAACATAACCTTATTTCTTTTCGTTTTAATGTTATATTATTTAAAGTTGTTGTATCAAATATTTTAATACTTCTTTTATCTTTTAAAGAATGTTTGGAGCTAGCCGCCCATCGGGCGGGCCTTGAGACTATTAGGTAGGATTTCGCTTTTCTTGAACAGTATATAAAGAAGTCCTTCAAACGTATATAAGTTTTAGTTATTTTTTTATTACTATTTGTTTTTTGTCAAACAATGAGTGTGTTTTTTTTAAAACACATAATAGATACTTTGTTTTGCCAATATACTTTTTATATGGATTATGTTATAATGCTTATTTGATAACATATTACTTCTCCAACATTTTAAAGTTAGTCTATTATCAAACGAGTGTACTACTTATTCTTATTTTAAAAACAAATTCTTCAAACTAGCCGCCCATCGGGCGGGCCTTAAAGCTAGTAATAATAATAATAAATAAATAAATTCCCACAGCGTGGGCTGGCCACAACGGCGCAAGCAGTCATGGCGCCAGCCACGGTATCGTGCGCCATCGATCTTTTTCGGCTGGTGGTTCGGCGCCAAGTTACCAGCTCTCGATACCTCCCACTCTTAATGATTATATGATCAAAGAGGATCCACATTTTTAGCTAAATGAGTCAAAATAACTGCCTGGAATAAATTGTTTGGTGATGGGAAAATTGCATAGCAAGGTAACCTACTACGAGTGTAGTTATAGTTTGCATAAGACATACTCCATTTTACTTTTAATTAATAAGGGCATTAAACATGTTGATAATTTGATATTGTCATTTAATTATATATCACTATAACCTATAATAACTTATGACAAGTATTTCTTGTTTAGATGGGAAAATCACTAAAACATTTATGGTATGAAATTGGACATAAATTAACAATATCACACATCAATACATATATATTTCGGTTATAAATTCCATTTTCTTATGAAGTATTAAAAGACTAGTTTCAGGCAACGAGTGAGTAGTGACCTACGAAAAAACTATCAATACAATGTTAATTGAAAAATGCTATTTTCTCTTACAAATTATTCTACTTATCCTCGTATTCATGGGATTCTGACAAATGTCAGAATTGACGGCTTGGATGCAGAGAGATAATGAGTAGAAAAATATATATATATATAATATTATTGTATGTGTAGAAGGATTAGTAAGAGGGTATTATAGGAAACTTTAGCAATATTATATATCTATATAAAAACACAACTCTGCCAATTGTAATATTTTATTATTTTGCTACAGTACTATAGCTACAGTACTGTAGCTACAGTGAATGAACTTTTTTTTTTTTTTTTTTTTTTTTTTTTTTTTTTAATTATTTTTCGTACCAAACGGCCTCGAAAAATTATGAAACTTGCGCCATTATTAACGAAATAATTTTTTCAACAAAAATGATTATAAATATGCAATACTTTCTCAAAATCAATGTATTTGTCTTTGTTTTTGTTTTTATTATTTTTCGTACCAAACGGCCTCGAAAAATTATGAAACTTGCGTAATTATTAAAGAAATAATTTTTCCAACAAAAAAAAGTTGGGGAACACCCCCCACCCCTCCTCCCCCCGCAACGCGGGGGGTCGTCCCACTCGTTCATGTTAATTTGTAAGTCGATGCATTTAAATAAACGTGAAGTGCTATGAAAAAATATTAGGCACAGAAATTTACTGACATATGATTAATTCCCACAGATCCATTTTTGGGTTTTGGGACTACTTAGGATGCCACAAAGTTGTAATCATTTCGGCTTATCTATGAGGGTGGTGGCAGTCATGCCTCCCAAAAAACTCATACCTCCCAAACCCACCAATAATATCATTCCACCTCATTCATACTCATTCATACTTTTTTCATACCTCCCAACCATTTTTTAGTGGCAACCATGCTTTTTTCATACCTCCCAAATAATATCCCAAATAATATCCCTTTTTTCATACCCCAATGCATGCTTCTTATCATACCGTGGAAGCAACCCATGCCGTTCAACCCATGCCTATGGCCATACCTCCGAGGTGGCGGTGGTGTTCACCGGTGGTATGGGCATACCGTTGGGTGATGCCGCCCCCACTGCCACCACCCTGAGGGTGGAGGGAGTCATCACTCTCCAACCCTCCAACCCTCTCAAAATTAACCAATCAAATTCCTCCACCTTATTTCAACCCTTCAACCCTCAATCCAACCTTTTTTACTGCCGTCCATCACTCTCAACCCTCCCAAATATTTTTTTAAATATTCATAATTTGTCATCCAAATTTATAAATTTGCAACATTAACCCTTCCAACATTAACCATTTGGATATGTACTGTTACATAAGAACGAATTGTATTTGTTGTTGTCGTGATTTGGTGAGCATGTAAAATCAAACCAAAATAAGAGCAAGTTGGTAGGATATTCAAGTTCCTCTTAAGCCCGGCCCAGATATTTAACAGTACATATCCAAATGGGCTTTTAGCCCACTCACATAAACAACATAAAATAAACATATGTAATGTAGGGTTTATTTGCCTGCAAAACATTTTATCATTCTCCCATCTCATCTCCAACAAGCAGCAGCACCAATCATGGTACATCACAATTTCCAGTTTTTATCTCTTAAATTTATAAAAATATTCATTAACTTAATGGTGTGTGTTGTTCGGATTTATATAGCCAAAAAAAGGGACCAAACATGTTTTTTTTTTACCCCGCTCCACCTTCAACGTTCCAAAATAATTTTCAAACAAGCCCCTGGTCATTCAACTCGCAGCGAGTTAATTACTCGCAAACACAGCCCGAATGGCCAACCCGCAAAGGCGGCAGCGGTGTGCCCGCAAACCCGCTCAACCCGCAGCCTTAACCCGAGCTCCACTCCTTCCACCCTGAGACTTGACCTATTCAATTATTGGTACAGAAATCAAACCCAAAAAAACTGAACCGAATTTGTAATTGAACTGAAATAAATATTTGGTTTTCAGTTTGGATATGGTTTTAGCAAAATATAAACTGAACCGAACCGAAAACCGAATTAAAAAAAATATATATTTTTTTTATATATTTAAATACATAAAAATATCCTTAAAACTTTTTCCTAGTATAAATATAACACTTTTTAAGTTTAACATATTCTCTTTACTAAAAATCTTTATAATTAAATTAAAATTATATAAAAGTTATAAAATTTGGGTAAACCAGAAAATCGAACCGAATTCAAATTTAGTTTTTTGTTCACTTAAATCCAATTGAATTCGATTCGGTTTGATATTCTATTTTAACTAAAAAGTGTTTAATCGAACTAATCAAACCGAATTAACCGCACGACCTATAACCAATGAACACCCTAATCTCTAGCAATTAATCGCAGTCACGAACCGTAATTTATTTTCCATTCACAAATACTCCGAAATTCAATTTTTAATAGATTAATAATAACGAAACATAATTTAAGGTATAAGAAGCACGGTGTCACCATATAATCCACAATCAAATGACCCGAAGCGACAAGTGCTATCAAAACTTGCACACCACAAAATAACATTCAACTCCCATGCAAAGCCTCCTAGCCTACCTAAATAAAATCCAAATAGATAAAACTTTAATTTCATTTAAACCACAAATAATAAACTATATATCATATCCTCTTATTTTTCCATTTTCCAAACATTTGCTTATCTCAAAACCTTGACACAATCATGGGTTGTGCTTCATCTAAAGAAGTCGATGTATATCGTCCTGCATCCACTAGTGTTGCGGTCTTCGATATTAATACTATCAAAGAGCCATGGTTAGCTGTTGAAGAACAAGAAGATGAAAAGTCGCAACCGGATAAGCCCATAGCTCATTTACCTGCCCCAATCCTTGAGAAACTCGATAACAACGAAGAAGCTCCAAGGTCGTGGGACGAAGTTAGCAAGGAGTTAGAAGATCTTAAACCAACGTTAAACTCTCCAGGCCCAGTAAAGCATGTTCCTTCGACCCTGGATGATAAATCTTCGCCTACAAAGTCACCAGCACCCGCCAAAAAGGTAATAATAAGTACTTAAGTTAGATTGTTAAATAGTTACTACATTGCAAAGTGAGTAAACGTATACTTTAAAAAGATAAAAAGGTCAAAAGTAAATCATATATAGTTGTGAAGAAAAATGTAATTTTTATACGGAGTATATGATTAGGGAAAAAGTCAAAATTTGGACATAGATAAAAAGGCGAAAGTCTAAGGACTAAGATTTTATAGTAAACGACAGGATAGCAAACGACTCGAGATGTTGTCGAGTAACTGGATCTCGAATTGACTCAGAGCTTTGTCAAGCTTGAACCGAAAATGGAAGTTCAAACGTTTAACGAGTTGAGCTAGAGCTTATATAGTCTCGGCTCGAGTAATTATCGAGCTATTTGAACTTTCTAGTGATATATAACTCGAACACTACCAAAGTTCGACTGTATTCAATATTTCATACATTATAAGTAATATTTGTGGATTTTACCTAGCAATATGTTCATTAAAGGTTACCTAATTCATCTGCTTTGTTATATAGGTGAAACGTAGAAGTTTCTCATTCCACACACTCGAAGAACTCGAAAACAAAACAAAAGCCGCAAATAAGCCAGCTCCCGGGATGAAAAAAACCGAATCATCTAACGACCTTACCAAATTCGGTGCACGTTTAAAACGAACTGACCCGGGCACCAAGTCGAGCTCACAAACCGGGTCGTTTCCACCACCCGTATCAGAAGGATACAAGTCATTAAAAGAAAACCCGTTTTTGTTACGAGACAAGTTAGAAAGGGAGCAACAAGGTTTACCGCCACTTTTTATTAAGCGGGACCCACTCGAGGATTACCCGGAAATCTGCCCACCTGGCGGGGCGGATAAAGTTATTATTTATTCGACCTCGCTAGGTGGGGTACGAAGGACTTATGAGGATTGTAACCGGGTTAGGTCTATTATGGAGCTTCATGGGTTTGTGTATGAAGAACGTGACATATCTTTGCATGGCGAGTTTAGAACTCAGTTACGAGAGTTGCTTGTTGACAAGGTGAGTGACTCCGTAAGTGTACCAAGAATGTTTGTTAAGGGTAGGTATATAGGTGGAGTTGATGAGATTGTGGGATTAAATGAAACGGGTCGACTCAGAAGGATTCTGAGTCGAGTTGGGATCGAGAAACAAGTTGGTAGGCAAGCTTGTGAAGGGTGTGGTGGAGCGAGGTTTGTGCCTTGCTTGGAATGTGGAGGGAGTTGTAAGGTCGTGGTGGGCGATAAGAAAGAAAAGGAAAGATGTCCCGAATGTAACGAAAATGGGTTGATGTATTGTCCTATGTGTTCATGAAAGATGTTGTTTCGATTAAAATGTGATCCGATTTGTAGAGGGTTGAGTCGCATTGTACTTATGTTTACGTACCCTTATCGATCTTTTGGTCGTTTTGTTTGTAATGCTAAGCAAATAGAAAGCAATAACACATATACCATTGTGAATGATATAATTACCTGAATCAAGTGAACTTTAATTTGTACATTGGACCAAGACTTACAAATACAGTCAAGGATAATTGTTTATGTTCAATCTTAATTAGCACTCAAAGAATTCAAGCGAAAAGTTTGTTTATTTGGATAGTAGCACTAGCAACATTCCTCGAGTACCATATATATTTACAACGTACCTAAAACACCTTTCAGCTCAATTAAAACTATATATATATAGGTAACTCTACGCCTCGCAAACCAAAAGAAATAAAATTCCTGGGCAATATATCTTTCATGTGTACCCGAAAGGCCGAAAACCCCTTAACTCGTTCACTTTTCAGTTTTTCTTCTCTTCGAATATGTCCAAAAGGGAGAGAGCCTTCAAATTTCCCATCAATTAAAAAAGCACAATGTTAATTTTGGTATTGAAGCACATGACTATTTGGTGAGGCTAAGGATCAAGAAATTAATACCTCTGGAATGTTGAGTTCAAGGCGGAACTTAGGTCCATCATAATGGTGAAGAATGGGCCTGAATGAGTCTTCCTCTAATGGCTCATAGAGGTTCCTTGTGATGACTCGCACCTATAATATAACCAACAAACACCCTCATAAGTTAGTAAGCGATTTCCTTGAGTTTAAGATTATGTGGGTACAGGAACAGATAGTTACCTGAGCAGGAAAGCGGGATTCGCCTTGATTTTTCTTGTCCTCCCAAGCAGTTGGATCAATGTTTGTACCCCCAAAGCTTGCAGCCTGCATAATCAACAACTCAATTTTGTTCAGCAAGCATAATCAACAACTCAATTTTGTTCAGCAAATAGCACTTAATATGTCTTCAAACACTGATCATGTTTAAGAACAATTATAAATACCTCAAAGACTCCATGAAGTTGGTGAGTGGAATAATTGTACAGGAAAAGGGGTAAACCAGGGGTGATTTGCCTCACTGAGTCGCGATAACGTGGTGGTAAACCTGCAATACGAATCGATTATGTTAAGACCAGTTCACTAACTTATGCTCAATTTCACTTGTTAGTTCAAAAGCACTACAGTAATAGTTAGACAGGTCACTGCATCAAGTATCAACCATATGCACAAATTATTTAAGAGCATCACTAATACATTAGTCGCATCATCATATTCTCAAGCATATTAGACATGTTACAAAACTACGCAGTACTACTAAAAGATTTTATAAACACATGATCAACTGATCATCTTCTAGCTTTTTTTTTTTTACTTTTAACATGTTACAAAACATTTAACTAACATAAAACTTGCACAAAATAAGTATTGAGTAACTTACCAAAGAGTTGCCTCTTGAGATTCTCTTCCATGGTATCATTGTTACAAACAAAAATATAACCACCAACAGTTTCATTCCTAGGCAAAGATTCTGATGGAGGCAAAGTCTTGAACCTCTTGTCCACAACATTCTTACCACCATCTTTTTCACCATTTCCAACATTATTATTACCATGATTCTTTTTGTTCTTCCCATGTGATTTACTCCCATAACCATGTTTCTCATCACCACCACCATTTTTACCATTTACAGTTTTACTGCTACTGTTAAAACCATGGTTAATATTATTCATATTAGCCTTTGTATAAACACCTTTATTAAACCCACCATTAACCCCATAATCACCAACCGGGTTCAAGTTCATATTACTTGACCCGATCTTCCAATCAAAGTTGAACCCATTAAAGTCTGACTTTGGTTGACCAGAATTATTACTACTATTACTGATGACGTCACCACCGACACGGATGTCGAAATTCCGGCGATCTTTTTCGGGGCGTTTTGACACGTAGGATGTGCTCCAGATTGAGTCATTTAGTGACAGATTTGATAAGTTGTTGCTCTGAACACGAAGCTGGTCACTAAATTGCCAAAAAGATGACTGGTGGTTGTTCTCCATCGTTAAAGATTGTTAAAAATTGCAACTTTTTTTATACCCAGATGAAATAAAGTTATGAAAACTTGTTTTTATATAAAAAAAACTAAATTGCATTTTTGGTCCCTGTGGTTTGGCCAAATTGCATATTTGGTCCCCAACTTTTTGAAAGTGCACCAATGGTCCCCATTTTCAAGTTTTCGTTGCATTTTTGGTCCCTGGCCTCAGTCAAAAGACAGAAATACCCCTGTCCTTTTCTTTTAATATATTCATTTTCAGTTTTTAACACAAATGGTCCTTGTGTTGCGCAAGGCTTTACAAATTTAGTCCTTTTTTTTCACAAATGGTCCTTCTTACACAAAATCGTCCTTGTGTTGCGCAAGACTTACACAAATGGTCCTTGAGTCCGTTTTTCTTCCGTTTTCGTCCGGTTTTCTTACGTTTTTTCCGTTTTGGTCCGTTTTTATCCGTTTTTGTCCGTTTTTCTTACGTTTTTGTCCGTTTTTCTTACGTTTTTTACGTTTTCGTCCGTTATTCTTACGTTTTTTCCGTTTTCATACGTTTTTGTCCGTTTTTTCGTTTTTTATTTTTTTTTTGTTTGTTTTTTTTTTCTTCTTTTTTCGTTTTGTTTTTTTTTTTATTTTTTTTCGTTCTAGTTTTTGTCGTTTTTTTTTTTTATCGTTTTTTCGTTTTTCGTTTTTGTCGTTTTCGTCCGTTATTCTTACGTTTTTTTCGTTTTCATACGTTTTTGTCGTTTTTCTTACGTTTTTATCCGTTTTTGTCCGTTTTTCTTACGTTTGTCGTTTCTACGTTTTTATCGTTTTTGTCCGTTATTCTTACGTTTTTTTTTTCCGTTTTCATACGTTTTTGTTTCTCGTTTCCTTTTGTGTTTTCTATACGTTTTTATCCGTTTTTCTTGTTTTCCGTTTTTTCTTTTCTTACGTTTTTTACGTTTTTGTCCGTTATTCTTAGTTTTTTCCTGTTGTTTTTTATCGTTTTTGTTCATTTTCTTTACGTTTTTGTACCTTTTTTTTCCATTTTCTTTTTTTTTGTCCAATTTTTTTATATAGTCCAAAAGAAAAAAAAAAAAAATTCGGACAAAAAAGAAAAAAAAAATCGGACAAAAATTTTGATTTTTTTTTTTTATTTTTTAATTTTATTTATTTTTTAAAAAAAATTTGGTCAAAAAAAATCGGACAAAAAATTTGGACTATATAAAAAATTCGGACAAAAAAAAGAAAATGGAAAAAAAAGGTACAAAAACATAAAGAAAATGAACAAAAACGATAAAAACGGAAAAAAAACGTAAGAATAACGGACGAAAACGTAAAAAACGTAAGAAAAACGGACAAAAACGGATAAAAACGTAAGAAAAACGGACAAAAACGTATGAAAACGGAAAAAACGTAAGAATAACGGACGAAAACGTAAAAAAACGTAAGAAAAACGGACACAAACGGATAAAAACGTAAGAAAAACGGACAAAAACGTATGAAAACGGAAAAAAACGTAAGAAAAACGGACAAAAACGGATAAAAACGGAAAAAACGTAAGAAAAACGGACAAAAACGTATGAAAACGGAAAAAAAAAAAAACGTAAGAATAACGGAACGGAAAAACGTAAAAAACGTAAGAAAAACGGACAAAAAACGGATAAAAACGTAAGAAAAACGACAAAAACGTATGAAAACGGAAAAAACGTAAGAAAAACGGACAAAAACGGATAAAAACGGACAAAAACGGAAAAAACGTAAGAAAAACTGACAAAAACGTATGAAAACGGAAAAAACGTAAGAATAACGGACGAAAACGTAAAAAACGTAAGAAAAACGGACAAAAACGTAAGAAAAACGGACAAAAACGGATAAAAACGGACCAAAACGGAAAAACGTAAGAAAAACGGACGAAAACGGAAGAAAAACGGACTCAAGGACCATTTGTGTAAGTCTTGCGCAACACAAGGACGATTTTGTGTAAGAAGGACCATTTGTGAAAAAAAAGGACTAAATTTGTAAAGCCTTGCGCAACACAAGGACCATTTGTGTTAAAAACTGAAAAGGAATATATTAAAAGAAAAGGACAGGGGTATTTCTGTCTTTTGACTGAGGCCAGGGACCAAAAATGCAACGAAAACTTGAAAATGGGGACCATTGGTGCACTTTCAAAAAGTTGGGGACCAAATCTGCAATTTGGCCAAACCACAGGGACCAAAAATGCAATTTACTCTATAAAAAAAAAAAAACTAACACCCAGATGAAAAAGATTGTTAATTTGATCAGAAAACTGATAAAGATTGAACCTTTTTTTATACCCAGAAGAAAAAAAGCTATGAAAACGAGTTTTTTTATAAAATTATTGATACCCAGATGAAAAAGATTGTGAATTTGATCAAGTTTTTAATACCAGATGAGAAAAAGAGTGAAATTTTGTGAGTGAAATGTGAAGTGAAGAGTGTGAGGTAAAAGATAGATATATAGGAAGGTTGATGAACCTATACTAGGAAATACGTGTTGAAAAATCGTAGGAAATATTCAAATGATTTTTATGTAAATTTAAATGATGATGTGAAATGATGGCACGAAAACGCGTAATCAATACTTGGTGATTAAGGAGACGTTTTCTTGAAAATGACAATTTTTTTTTTCTTTTTTTAAATAAAAAAACTGATAGCTAGTGGGCGTTGCTTGGCAACCATAACCCCACAATGCAACGTGCCTCTCCCTAGCATTAGTCTAACAAAACATATTTCACTTATGAGAGGTACCATTGCAAAGATAATAAGGACTAACTGTGTAAGAATAACAGTCAAATTGACTAACGATTTAAATATGCATAACAGCAAGGTTTAAAATAAAAATAGTACAAATCCCATTTTCACCGTCTTCTTCCTTCTTCCATCTTCGCTTTTTGGCGCCGAACATAACATGCAAAAAAAACGAAACACAAAAACTAACACAACACACAAACATAAAAACAAAAAACGAAACACAAAAACTAACACTACCACCTATAACGCAACAAGGGGTATGGTCAGTGGCGGAACCAGGAACTAATTTCAGGGGTAGCGAAAAAAAAAAGTTAACCATAATTTTTTTTTTAACCGTACATTGAAATAATTAAAAAAACGCAATAATAGAATAAGTTAAACAAATACCTAATAGATCTCAGAACTCTCCTCTTCGGTCTTTCATAGCTAGAAAACGAACCATTACATCTTCATTCGTTACTTCGTCAAATGTCTCTCCTTCGACAGCACATACATCTTCATTCGTTACTTCGTCAAATCCATTTGGAATCGAACCCGAAGGAATGGAACCCGAAGGAATTGAACCCGAAGGAGTTGAAACCGAAGGAATTGAACACGAAGGAATTGAACCCTAAGGAGTTGAACCAATATCATCAACATTATTAGAACCAACATCGTCCTCTTGAAATTTTCTTTTAAAAAAATTGCCAATATGCACTTGTTTTTTCATGTTTTAACTATCAAAAATCAAGTCTGAAGTCCCTAATACAAAAAGATTACAAATTGCACTTAGAATTAACATATGAAATTGAACAAAAACATATGATAAAAATCTAGTAAAAGATTGACTATTTTTTCAAGGGTATAATAAACCTAACTACCTAAGCAGTCTAACAAAGTAACAATCTGAACCTAACTATCTCAAAACTCAATCTTTTCAATCTAATCAGAAATCACAAATTCACAATAACATATAAAATTGAACCAAAATGGCAAAACCCTAATAGGCTAATACAGTATTCATAAATTATTGAAATTATTGAAATATACTTGAAAAATGAAATTACCTAAGGCAAGAGCAAGAAGCCAGGAAGGGGAATAATCGAATGTCAGAAGCAGTCAAGCAGATAACAATTAGTCAATTACTATTTTTTTTAAGGCAAAAGGGGCGCAAGTTTTTTTTCTTTTCTTCTTCTGGTCTTTTACTTCACGTTTTCAATAGATAATAATTAGTCAATTATTTTTTATTTTTTTTTTATAAGTTGGTCCAAGCCCACTAGTCCACTACATGAGTTTTAATAATAAGGCCCAAGCTAGTAGCCTACTATCAATTTGAGTCTAATTTTTTCTGTAACCATTTTTTCATTTGTATGTTTTTTTTATGTATGTTTTTGTATGGGTTTTTTTTTTTTTTTTTTTTAAACATTTAGTGGGCTAGCGAAATACGAAAGATAGTACGAAAATTTGTTTAGGGGTAGCGAAAATTTGTTTCAGGGGTCGCGAAATACGAAAGATAGTACGAAAAACATAAAACTAAAAAAAAATTTCCACTGCCGGGTAAAAGTTCAGGGGTAGCGACCGCTACCCCTGACCAATGAATAGTTCCGCCCCTGGGTATGGTAGGCTCGCGTCATAGGACCAAAACGCGCCCTATAACGGACCGTACTTGTTCTCTAAGTTTTAAAAGAAAGTAAAACAAAAAGAATAGGAAAAGAAAAAAAGAAAAGGAAAGTACATGAAGGTATTGGTTTACATGTTTTTTAGATATAGGAAAGATAAGAAAACTAACCATAATCAATGTTTTTGAGTTGAAAGAAAAAAATTAAAGAGTAAACTACAAAATACATCCCTGTAGTTTGGTCAATTTCACACGATACATCCTTCCCAAAAAAGTTGCGCCATACACATCCCTCCGTTAGTAAAAGTCAGACACAATACATCCCTCCGTTAAAAAAAGGACTAACGGCGCAAACTATTTCTCCGTTATCTCCTAACGAGATAGAAAATGTTTACACCGTTAGTCCTCTGGGTTAACTCTATTTGCACCGTTAGTCCTTTTTTATGTTTTCGTCCGATTTTTTACGTTTTCGTCCACTTTTTTACGTTTTCGTCCATTTTTTTTACGTTTACGTCCGCTTTTTTACGTTTTCGTCCGTTTGGTTTCAAGGATTGACTTAATCAGCTGACTCGAATCATTTATAAAAATTCGAAAAAATTTATAAAAATTCAAAAAATTTATATAAATTCGAAAAAATTTATAAAAATTCAAAAAATTTATAAAAATTCAAAAAATTAATAAAAATTCGAAAAAACTAATATAAATTCGAAAAATTTATAAAAATTCAAAAAATTTATAAAAATTCGAAAAAAAATATAAAAATTCGAAAAATTTATATAAATTCGAAAAAATTTATAAAGATTCGAAAAAACTTATATAAATTCGAAAAATTTATAAAAATTCAAAAAATTTTATAAAAATTCAAAAAAACTCATATAAATTCGAAAAATTTATAAAAATTCAAAAAATTTATAAAAATTCGGAAAAATTATAAAAATTCAAAAAATTTATACAAATTCGAAAAAATTTATAAAAATTCGAAAATTTTTTTAAATTTTTTAAATTCGAAAATTTTTTTTAATAAAAATTCCAAAAAATTTAAAAAAAAAATTCGAATTTAAAAAATTTTAAAAATATTTCGAATTTTTATAAATTTTTTGAATTTTTATTAATTTTTTCGAATTTTTATAAATTTTTTCGAATTTTTATAATTTTTTTGAAATTTTATAAATTTTTCGAATTTATATAAGTTTTTTCGAATTTTTATAAATTTTTTGAATTTTTATAAAGTTTTTCGAATTTTTATAAGTTTTTTCGAATTTTTATAAATTTTTTGAATTTTTGTAAAGTTTTTCGAATTTATATAATTTTTTTGGAATTTTTATAAATTTTTTGAATTTTTATAAATTTTTCGAATTTATATAAGTTTTTTCGAATTTTTATAAATTTTTTGAATTTTTATAAATTTTTCCAATTTATATAAGTTTTTTCGAATTTTTATAAATTTTTTGAATTTTTAAATTTTTCGAATTTATATTAGTTTTTTCGAATTTTTATTAATTTTTTGAATTTTTATAAATTTTTTGAATTTTTATAAATTTTTTCGAATTTATATAAATTTTTTGAATTTTTATAAATTTTTTCGAATTTTTATAAATTATTCGAGTTAGCTGATTAAGTCAATCCTTGAAACCAAACGGACAAAAACGTAAAAAAGCGGACGTAAACGTAAAAAAATGGACGAAAACGTAAAAAAGTGGACGAAAACGTAAAAAAAACGGACGAAAACATAAAAAAATGACTAACGGTGCAAATAGAGTTAACCCAGAGGACTAACGGTGTAAACATTTTCTATCTCGTTAGGAGATAACGGAGAAATGGTTTGCGCCGTTAGTCCTTTTTTTAACGGAAGGATGTATTGTGTCTGACTTTTACTAACGGAGGGATGTGTATGGCGCAACTTTTTTGGGAGGGATGTATCGTGTGAAATTGACCAAACCACAAGGATATATTTTGTAGTTTACTCAAAATTAAATAATAACTTATTCAAATTACATGTATTTTCTTTAATTATTAATGTCTCATCTTTTGAAAATGGCATATTATTCTTTTGAAAGTAAATTTATTTTTGCTTTCTCTATCTTCTCAAAAAATAAGATGAAGAATTTTAAGTCTTTTTTTTTTTTTTTTTTTCAACTTCTTTTTAATTTCTTAAAAAAAAGAATAAAGAACACAGAAAAAACATTAATTTTTCTTTCCGTTCTCTTTAAATATTAACTTAAAAACGCAGTGTATAAAGTATAAACTTATGCGTTGGTAAAATGTCTCTTTAGCTTTTTAATTTAAAGGTTTTAATATGTGTAAAGTATGATTAGTCATCACGTTAGTAGTAATGATAAGAAATGATACATCAAATATATGGTATTTAAGTGGGGTAAACAATTTGTTTATTGGTTTGGTTCAATGGTTGCTAGTATTTCATTAATTTTAGTATGTAAGCTCTACTTTAAAAGCTTTGGTAAACAAAAGGAGTGTCTGAGGTTATATCGTTTCGTATGTGTTGTTGTTTAGTGAATTTAGTAGATTCTTGCTTTTGTGTGTTGTTCAATTCGTATTTTTCCGTCTGGTTTCCATGTTTGTTTCTTTTATACAACAAAGAAATATTATAAAAATTCTTCTAGTGCAAAACAAAGTTTTGGAGAGGAAAAATAAGATAGAAACTCTTTTTCTCAACTACCAAATGAACTGCGTTCTAAGTCTTCTGTCCAAATGAGACATGTCGATCCTCTCTATGTTAAGTACTGTTCCCATTTACTTAAAAATTACTACGTAACCTGTTCGACAAAGACATATGGTTTAATCGAGGTTACTTTAATTTCCGCTTAATGTGATGCATAATGTTTAAGAGCAAAACTTAAGTCTCTAAAAATGCATTGTCCATATGTTTTTTTCACTACGAGGTAAACGGATGACGTTCTTCCAGTTCGGGTTTTTACTACGAGCTAATACTTAATATGACGCATAATGTCAATTGGTATAGCCTTAAGTATTTGCAAATGCATTGTTCTGAACAATGACTCAATCTTTGATTATATTAGAAATATGCTCAATATTTGCAAACTTTTGTGCCGTATATGTTTGAGTTTTGTTTCAAGAGTTGTGATCCATTCTGCGTTACCAAGAACGAACTTATTCAGATTTCTTTATTCAATCGCTTTATTTTTTTTTAAGATTTAAATAGCTTCTAGAAATCCTAGCGACTCATTATAAAGTGTAAAATGTAAGTCAAAATAGTTGATAGTGAGCTAACAATTATTTATAAATGTATACAAAAAGAGCTAGTTTTAGCAAACCGTTTTGTTTATGGGTGCATAAACATAAATTAAACATTTACGAAAGGAAAATAGAGATTCCTACGAAGGTGAATGTGTTCACACCCAACCAAGGGCCATAACTCACTTCTCTTTTTACTTCCATGCTAAGATAAAGGCAAACACAAAAGAGTCTCTTATCTTTTTGTTTCAATACGTGTTCTATAGATGGAAACGAGTGGTACGAACCCGCTGCGTTGCGGCGGGGTTGTTTGCTAACTGCTTAAATGCATCTATAAAATTAGTGCCGGCAAATGGTACTTTTGTAGGAAAGCTAGCGTTTGCAAAAACATATTATAGGCTAAACATGCCTATACAAAACATTTATACATAACTTTTCGTAATAGTTAGTACATTGTATCAGGCGACGTACGTGATGCTTGTTAGTTGTTTTACAACTAATAGACGGAATTTCGTAACGTCGGGAGTTTTTCTTGTAAGTGGCAAAGAAAAAAATACATCTGAATTGTATTAAACCATACATGTAGAATAAAGATAGAAAGTTACATTTGATCCAATTCCAGTATACTAAAGTCAAGTGAATAACAGACATGTCTCGAGACCATCTATATCAGCATATATTGTTGAAAAATCATCATCGTTTACTCCAACTTTGATTCCTTCTGGCGGTGTTTCATCAAGATTCTTTAATTCTCTAGCAAGTTGTTTGATTACGTTTGGAGGAAGATTTTCGTTGGTAGCCTGCATTGTTAATACCAAACAGTATGGATCACCTTAAAACTTTTTTCACTTCATTCAACTTTTTAGTATTTAATAAAAAAGCAAACAGCTTTAGCATAATTATATGGGCCTAAAAGCAATATTAAAGGGATAAATGTTGATAAATAACACTTACTGTGTAAAAAAGGTTCTGAGAGAGAGAACTTACCATCAATCACAAAAATGTTTCAAGACGAAAAAGCAATCGACAGTTCCGCACACTTGAGGGGATGGAGATGATCACGCGAAAAGCTTAACCTGTTAATATGATGAATCATTTCAAAAAGTTGTTCCATATCCCAAAAGATAAAAACACCAACCAAAAGACAAAGCGTCAAACTTGATTAAAACAGTCGTCAAATGCAAGACAGGTTATTAAGAAACACACTGTATCAGTGAATTTTCTTCCTTAATTTTGGCTATACTTCTGTTTTTCCTTTTTATACGTCACTACATTCTGCTAAATTCCTCAAAAATATTAGTTAAAACCGACCCAATTCTCTCTTTAATGCTACTGTTCTACAGCGGCCCTGAATACCCATTAAAAAGTACCGAAAACTGATAATACCGGACACCAAGTTACCTGCCGTTACACCTCTAACCGTGTCTTTCTTTTCGAGGAGGTCAATAACTTCTTGAATGTCCGTCCCAAATTTGTCCAACCTTTTCAGGTTGTCTCAGTCATATCGGACAAACAGAAACAATAAAATGTGACTGAATAATGTTGATATTTATAATCGTCAATTCTAAATAATCATGTACCTCATAAGTATACGACACCTGTTCCAGGTCCAGCTCGTCGGGTGAAACCCACCCATTCGAGGTCACAGTTGCTATTTTGGCCCCGAATTCCACACCCATTTCGGTCTCCAGGATGGCCTATTTTAGCCCCAACTTCAGCCCCAAAACATGTTCATTTGTGGTCTATTCATGGTAGGCTCACTAACAGAAAACCTCGACTGACTGAATGTGCATACAGGTTTCCAAGTTGATCAATAAATGTTCACACCAAAATGGCATAAGTCGATCAATAAATGTTCACAGAAAGTTAACTATGAGATCACCTCGACTGACTGAACGTGCATAACAGTCTTTTTTATGTAAATTCGTCGAAGATGCTGCCCTTTGTGTAGGTGTACCTAACAAAGCAACAACAATCAGGAAATTAGTATATGGTATTCTTGAATTTGAACGAACGGGAGTTGAAGCAGGTAATCAAATTACGTTGGTTGATCAATAAGAAGCTAACTTTTAGGCTATGACTTACCTGAAAGACCACATTATACTTCTGCTTGTTCACATGGCGCTCGTGTTCCTTAACCGTTCTTCCCAAATATTTACTCAGTATTGAAGCTTTACTTGAAAACAAATACGCTTCCAGTAAAAAAAATGTCGAATCATTAAAACCCATGGCAACATAGAAATAGTAGAGGCAATAATCCACCACATACAATCAACGCTGGACGCGATCTCAGTTTTTCATCAACCTTGAATAAAAACAAAAATACGGAATCAACAAAATAAGACAAAACACCTATTACTAAAAAAAGTATAAAAATGTCAGGCTAATCCTGTCACTTAAGTACCCAAACTTGTTCCACGTTATGTTGTACTGCTTTCGTAACACATGGTGAACCGTTTGCCATTTGCTTTATCAAAAAAACGCCCCCAAACATTATTGTTGCAAGAGACAAATGTTACCATTGCTTTGTCATTTTCTTTCATCTAATCGCGCCATCATCTCACCATGAACGGATGATATTCAGTTCGAAAGCATCAGCATCCAATCCAACTACAAAAAAACCCCAAAGTTTTTAAAAACCATTGAAAAAAAATAATAAAAATAAAAATAACAAAACTCCCAAATTATGACAAAACCTTAATTTCTAAATTAGTTTTGTATATATGTATAAGCTGCAATACCTGTTAAACCTAAAAGAAATCAGAGTGAATTTTGTATAAAGAATTTGGTACCTTTTCTTGTGTTGTTGGATTTTCTTTAGCAACCTAATTCGTCTCCCTCAGATATGGTGCGGTTCTTGAATCTTCTGCAGAAAAGTTCTGGGTTGTAATTAAAAAAAAAAAAAAAAAAAAAAAAAAAAAAAAAAAGAGGACCAAATAAAGATGGGTGGATAATAAGCTACCTTTAGTAACATCAAATAAGGCTTGCTGATCACCAACGAAAACATCGGGAAGGTGGAAGAGATAATGGGATTTGAGTCGGTGTAGATGCATCTGGCGTGTGTACGAACCGATGTTGTCCTTAAATGACCCTATGCCAAAAGCAACCCAAATTTAGGTTGTAAACTTTTCCCAAAAACCACATAGTACAGTTTGGTATATAAATCTATTTATGTATTAGGAGAGAACGTAAAAAGGCTGCATGGGCATTTGTGATCACCCAATTAAACTGCTAAAATGATTAATTGTGCACGAAGTAAGTTGGGGTTGTTAATACGTAGCTTTAAAGTGATTATTTCAGAAAATGCTTGATAAGCAAGCCCAACACCCTGTTAAATATGTAGGAATAAGATGGGATATCTTGCATACCTATAAGACGCAATAACATGCTCACCTTTAAGATGGGTTTTGTTGCTCGCCCCTTTTTTGTGCTCATCCTGATCAGTTGACCAACCCCCTACCCTTTATACCAGCAAAATGGTACACCATGCGGGTTGATGTAAAAGACATTTAACAAATTCAAAGAAACTATGAAACCGATTGTGGGCACCACCACATAAGTTCCAGCCCACATGATGCTTCCAGTTCCAACCAATGTAGATATGCCGTATCGGGTGGGAGAAGAGAAGATTGAAGAGCTCACGTAATGGTGTACTTCACCTGCTTCCTGTAGTAAAGAATTCAATACATTAAGATCTAAGCTTTTAATGCAAAAATTAGGAGGAATTAAATTAGAGGTGGCAAAACACGTGGGTCTGGTAGTTTGGGTATAGGATCATAACATGTTCTTTTCCAATGAGGTCAATCCAACTTGTCAACACTTTTTTGAATTTCATAGATAGTTATATACTCTATATAATTACAAAAACTGTCATTAAAAAAACAACAGTACATTTTTTCAAGAATAAAACGATTTGCGGGGTTGTACAAACTTGGATACACATTAGGAGACTTTTGACTCATTTAACAGTTTTATTTTTAGCTCAACTGTTAAAGCTATTTAACCCGTTATCAATATAACAGAACCTGAAATGACCCGTTATCATATAAACGATTTGAAATTGCCACCTCAGAATTCAATACAACTATACGTACCAATGGGGGTTGTGTTTCCTAAGTAACATATGTTTGAATCTCGAGATTCAGTTTAGTGTCTGGAAAGAGTGAGTTCAAGTCAAGTGAGTGGAGAAGTGGAAGCTCTTCTGATGTTTTGACAACCCATATTATCAATACATCTCTAGGCATACATGGTTTAGAGTCTCTGATACGGTTGAGGATATCATTCAAGACAGCCAGAAAAGGCGATATCCCAATGCCTCCAGCAACTAAAATAATATTTTCATACCTAAAAAAGAGAATGGCAAATAACCCATTCAGTAAATTAGTATATGCATGTTTCATTCAGCAACAAAGCTGAGTATTTTAATATAAAATATTTTCAAATTCAGATCAATGCACTTACATCAAGTGGTACGGTGACTCGTGCCCGTAAGGCCCTTCTACAGATGTGTTAAGTTTTAAATTTGGTTGAATGAGTCCGTCTTGATCACTCTGCCCGTCTTCCGCACTCAAGATATGCCCTTGTAGTTTCTTTGTCCAATTTCCAAGGACCTTTATAAGAACAACAACATGATACTTATGATCTAAAGGGCTAGATGAGACACTAAACGGGTGCCATTGCAACCAAGATAATTTCTCTAGCTTGAAGGAACACACAACTCAAGGCATTATATCGTAACGCTACATAAAAAAAAACGTAAATATTAGCAAAATGTCATAGAGGAATGTTGTCATAAAAAACAGTGAGGGATGTTATAAACAGACAAAAACTGTTTTGGGTCAACACCGACCAGCCCATTTTGCCACGTCTACTTAACAATGAATACCATCAGGTTTTGCAAGAATGAGTTCAACGGTCCCGGATGGGAGGCATTTAGCTGATAGTATATCCACAGTCTTTCGTGACTGAAAGAACCTCAGAAACCGGTCTAGCATATATAGAAATAAGCCAGCAGCTATCACACCGAACATTCAGTCCATGAGACGTAATACTGGGCTGTACATACGTAGCACAAAGATGATCAAATCTCAGTTACTTAGTTATATATTTATGTTAACAGTCAGTATATAGTTTTGACCTTAATAATCTCTGTTGTGGTTGCAGTCAGTCCACTTGAAGAGAGCGTTGCCATAAATGGAGCAGGCTTTATGTTTGCAGCGGATGCGTGGTGTACCCCAATGGTTCTCTGCATTAACAAATCACATTAATGTGTAATTTTTATAAAATTTTTTTTCTATGAAAATGCTAAGATAATATGATATATAGAAGTTATGGCGCTTACTTTGTAGAGTTGAGGTAGGCAAAGAGATTAAGAGAATCAACAAGCAGTCTCGATAAGCTATCCTAGATATTTTTAGAACAATAAATGTGTATGAAAACGCAATAAACATAAGCATGATTAATAACCACTCCCAAACAACTGGGTATCTGTTAGGAAATTAAGCTTTAGCAGTTAAGACTGTAGAAGGTAACAGTTAGGACTGTTGAAGATGGAAGTTAAGACTGCTGAAGAGTTTTGAAGACATAAGCAGTTAGAACTGCTGAGTGAAGAAGTTAGTACGGTTTATGTTTATGATTTATATAATAGATAATTATGGAAAATATATTGTGTATATCGTATAAGATTAGAATGATAGTTATCTTGTAAAGGAATCCTTGGTCTATAAAAGGATTGCCTAGGTTAAGGTTTAGATACACAATACAATACAACATATAGACGTATTATAGAGATTCAAGGTTGTAAACCCTAGTGATAGGAGATCACTCGTATTATTGTTTCAATAATATTGAATCATTGAAGTTTATTATTCTGTGTTCATTGTTTCATTCAAATCATACAAAACACATAAAGTCTTCTAAGTGCTAGCTAGTAAATTCCGCGTGCTAGACTACGTATAATTCTTAGTATCACATCTAACACAAGGAGTGTGTGTAGATCCGGTCAAAGTGGTATCAGAGACAGGTTGCTGATACTTAGATTTAGAAGATCCGAGAAGAACAAAGATGGACATGGAAACAACACCATCCACAACTAACATTGCTGCTAAGCTTCCTATGCTTAAACCTAATGAGTTCGACATGTGGAGACTTCGTATTGAGCAGTTTTTCCAAGTGCAAGACTATGCACTGTGGGAGATCATTGAAGATGGAAACTCTTTTACACCTGTAACAACAACAACTGTTGTTGATGGTAAATCTGAGACAAATGTGCAGACAAAGCCAACCACTAATGAAGAGAAGGCAAGGTACAAGAATGATGTTAAGGCTAGAAGTTTGCTTCTGATGACTATTCCCAATGATCACCAGCTGAATTTTAGTAAGTTCAAGTGTGCTAAAACCCTTTTTGAAGCTATTGTTGCAAGATATGGTGGGAATGAAGCCACCAAGAAAACCCATAAGACCCTTCTCAAGCATCAGTTTGAGAACTTTACTTCAACAAGCAATGAGTCGTTGGATCATATGTTCAATAGGCTTCAAAAGCTGGTGAGTCAATTGGCTGTTCTAGGAATTGAGATGCCTCAGGAAGATCTCAACTCCAAATTTCTGAGGAGTCTACCAGCTGAATGGGCTATGCATGTGGTTGTATGGAAAAACAAGCCTGATATAGATTCCATGAGCTTAATGGATCTCTATAGCAACTTCAAGATAGTTGAACATGATATTAAGAAGTCTGCTGGATCAAGCTCAAGCTCAAGCTCAGGGAATTTGGCCTTTGTATCAACTCCCAGTTCCTCAAGTACAGATGAAGAAGTGCAAGTTGCTGGAGCAGTTGGTACTGCTAGTACAAACCTTGGTACTGCTAGCACCTCAAGCAGTACTAGTGGACTTTTGAATGATGATACTTATTGTGCTTTCCTGACTACTCAGCACAATGGAAGTATGTTAACTCATTCAGATCTTCAAGAGATTGATGAAGATGACATTGAAGAGATGGATATTAAATGGCAGCTCTCTCTTATCAGTTTGAGAGCTAGGAGATTCTTGAAGAAGACTGGCAAGAAGATTGTCATAAACAGTAATGATGTTGCAGGGTATGACAAGTCCAAGATTGAGTGCTTCAACTGCCACAAGAAAGGTCATTATTCAAGGGAGTGCAGATTACCAAGCCAACAGGATGGAAAGAGCAGAGGTTATGGTAACAAGTCAAGGGTTGTGGAGGTTGCTGATTCAAGCTCGAAAGCCATGGTTGCCATTGATGGCTTAGGATTTGACTGGAGCTATATTGTAGAGGAGGAAGCAGAAGCATCTACAGAGGTTGCTCTCATGGCATTTTTTGATTCTGAGGTACAAGTTTCAAAATGTTCTAAATCTTGTGAAGCTTTAAAAGATCTAGAAACACTTAAAACAAGATATGAGAATCAGAGAAAAGAACTAGTTGAAACTGCTTTTAGCTTAGCAAATCATAAGAGAGCTTTAGCTGTGTTAGAAGAACAAATTTTTCATTATCAAAGTAATGAGTCTAAGTTTTCTGATGATATGATTATTGTTAAGAGAGACTTAATGCTTAGGGAGAATGAAATTACTGTGTTGAAACATGAGCTAGAACAGGTTAAGAAAGCTAAAGAGAACATTCAGATGAGTGTAGACACACTAGAATACACATCAAAAGGTGTTCAAAAGATAATTGAGACTCAAATTCTTAATAAAGCTAAGTCAGGCCTAGGATATAAGACAGTTCCACCTCCCTATAGAGGAATTCCAACACCCCCAGGTGTAGACTTAGAATACACAGGACTCCCTGAATTTCAATTACCTGTGCTTAACTATGGTCCTCAACCCAAGAAGGATGTAGTTGATAAACCTGTGTTTGAAAGTTCAAGTGATAAATCACTATCTGAGGACAAGGTGTCTTCTGATAGGCCCTCACCTAAGGACTCAGATGCTCCAACCATTGAGGAATGGACTTCTGATGATGAGGATGATCAGGCTGTGGTTAAGCCTGTTAGTGCTAAAGTGGAGGAACCAAAAGTTCCAAAGATGGTTAAACCTGAGACTGTTAGGCCTAGATCAAATGCCAAACCTTTTAGACCAACAGTTAGGTATGCAGAAATGTATAGAACCACAAACAAGCCAAGAGGTAACCAAAGGAATTGGAATGACCTAAAATCTCACCAATTAGGGGAGGATTTTGTTTGCTATAGGAAAGCTTGTTACTCTTGTGGTAGCTTTGATCATCTTGCAGATTATTGTGACAAATGGGTATCTGGATATACAAATCATAGGTTGAGCATAGCAAGACCTCAATCTTTTCTTAGGAATGATAGAATGATACCTAGATCAGTTCTTTTAAGGTCTGGTTTTAAGGTCTGGACCCAAAGCAGTCAAACTGCTAAACCAGCAGTTCAGACTGTCAGACCTATGAGAACAATTCACCCAAGGCCACCAGTTCAAAGTGCAAAAATGTTTTCCAAATCAGCACCAAAAACTGTTCATGGACCCTTTCATCACAAAGCAGTTGTAAAAAATCAAGTTTGGAAACCTAAGGTAACAACTACCAAGCCAGCAGTTCCAACTGCTAGCAGGGTAATTGGTACTGGTGTGAATAAAAACACTGCTAAGGGAAACATGGGTACTGGAGTGAATGCTTCAGCATGTTGGGTATGGAGACCTATTAAACCCAATGGTGCTAAGAATGTTTTGAAAAGAATGAATTATGTTGATGCTAGAGGAAAGCCTAAGTCTGTTTTGGCTTGGGTTCCACAAGGAAATTAATTTTTCTTGTTATGTGCATTGTTAGTCATATGCTTGTATCTTGTTTCTTTGTTTTTGGACTAACAATTGCAGGATTGGAGAGAAAACACCAAGGGATTATGAATGCTTGATGTTTTGGACTAAATGGTGTTCTGGAGATTAGTATGTGATCTTTGCATACAACAAATGGTAATTGGTTCACCATGTCTTATCTACATAAGAACCAACTAGTCCAGAGCAAACGGTTTCTGGTAAAGACTAATCAAATCCGTTGATGGTTGACAATTTACCAAAAATTGTATGGTTATCAGCTCACCATATCTAAGTGTGAAGAGTTGGCTAGTCCAAAGCAAACGGCTATTGGTAAAGACATATCAAATCCGTTGATAGCTGATAGTTTGCTAAAAACTATGTTTGAGCCATGGTATTTTAAAATTTATTTCAAAAAGTTCGTACGGCTCAACAAAATTTTCGCAACAGTTGGTACGGTTAGTACAAAATTAGGACGGCTCAACTAGCCGTTGTAAAAATCTGTCAGTAATTAATTTTCTAGCCGTTGGGGTAAAAACCGTTATTCTTAGGATACTTATAGGGATTTGATGCGTGGTTTTGCGACCTTACAACAGGTTTTACCTCTCAAGGGATCTTGAGAAGTTTGCAATCCCCACCAGGCAGTGTACCTGACCGATGTAGTATAGTGAAGTGGCAAGTACCGGGGGATTGATCGTTCAACTCAAAGAATAGTGTTCGTTAGGATTGAAATTTATCTACTAGGTCTAGAGGTGAGGGATGATTCTTTTTGTATTTTTATATTTTATGGAAAGCAAGTAAAAATCTCTGGTTTTGGAAAAAGGGGCGGAATTAGTTGCTAATCAACTAACCCAAAAGCTACTAATTAAACTAATGTGCAGGAAAGTAAACTAGGGTTCTACAAGGGAAGTGAAGCGTATCTACCTATGATGTATTACTCCTTGCTAGCTATCCAATTCTACCTATTGAATTGTCACACCTTGTTTTAATTGACTGGTTGTATTCCTTAATACCATTCGTTGGGTGGCGTACGTACTTCCCCAACTCTATAAGCTCCTACTTCACTCCTATGTCGAGCCGGCTAAGAAGCTCCTAACATGGGATCACTAGAATTCGCTCATGCATTAAATACAACCAAATAAACCTAGTACGCATTGGTTCATGTTTCTTAAGACGTTCAAGCAAGTTACCGTATAGGAGGTTAGCCAGTTTTCTTAAGCCTAACATCGATATCACCCAATCAAACAAGAGACAATAGGAAACAAGAATTATAAGCTAAACCAATTAGATCTATTGAAGTGTCACACCTTTATTGATGACGATAGACACATACATCAACAAGGAATCAATAAGATCTAATTAATTATATACAAGTTTCACACAATCATAAGTAGACACAAGGTGAATTAGCAAAGCATGATCAATGAAGGGCAAACAACCACAATAATGAAAGACATAATTAAGTTAGAATCAACAAACCAATATTTGATGTTTATGAAATGATTGAAACCCTCTAAGTTGCTGGAAAAACACCTACCTAAACCCTAGAATCGGACTTAGGGTTTAGGGCTTTCAAAAAGTGAAGTTGTGATGTTGTATTTATAGCTGATTTTCTGTCCGCATCGATCTGACGGCGTCAGCCTTTACAAGTGACGGCGTCAGCTCCCCTTTTTCACCAAATTGTAGATCTTTTCGTCCCGATTCCGTGGCCTCTTGAATCACCTAAATCCGAGTTCGTATGAAGATTTTATGGCCAAAACAGTGACAACTACTCCGCGCGTAAGTTATGATTGATTTGATTAACTTGTGACGACTTTTCTTCTTGTGCAAGTTGTCATTTTGACTTCGTCACTCTATGGCATCTGACGTCGTCAGGATGAGTCCTGACGCCGTCACCTTCAAAAATCCTCTGGCCCGTCTCTCTTTAACTTAACACTTGACGGCCTACATCCATTAACACGTGACGCCGTCACAAAACCTTCTGGCGCGTCACGTGTAAATTAATATTCATCCTTTTGCCAGTACGTGACGCCGTCACCTACAAAGAGTGACGCCGTCAAGCTCTGTTTCCAGCTTGATTTTTGGAGACTTTGCCGTTTTCTTCACTTTTCGCTCCAAAAACGTCCAAAATGCTTCCTTTTCCAGATTTCTTCTCCAAAGTACCTAAAATGACAAAAGGAATGATTTAGGGCAATATTTGATCAAATAATCACGAATTAGGGCTTAAATGACCCCCTAAAAGCGGTACACTTTTCGTCTCATCAAATATCCCTACACTTGGGATTTGCTTGTCCTCAAGCAAATGAGCTTTTCCACCAATCAAAATACAAGTTAGGGGTCATTTAACATTAATATAAAAGTAATTACAACAAATGATCGTTCCACCTTAGTCAAAACAAGCACGGAAATTATACACTAGCACCTCACATTAAGTGTTTGGATACTCTCATCTCTCGGGTGTTGTAAATATATATATTGAAAATGGAGAAATATCACTCATTACCTGTCATAGCAAATAGATTACCATAGGCTTGGGAAAGGCTCAAAACCTCCACCACATTGGCGTAAGCACCTAGGATAAACTATCAAAGAGGTCTTTTAAGGGTTGTAACGTTAGGTGCAGGGATAAGGAAAACACGGTTTGTTGGATAAGGATATTTTTACTGGTGGCAAGTCAATCATCTTGGTCAATTACATGCAGAATGAGGCGTTGCTAAGCCAAGACTCGACTCAACTTAAACTAATCACGAACTAATAAACATAGAACAAAACAAAACAAAACATAAATAAAAGATAGAGGCGGATAGTAGCCCGTATGCTTTTTCTTCACTTTTTTTTTTTTTTTTTTTTTTTTTTTTTTTTTTTTTTTTTTTTTTTTTTGCATACACTCTTGCCCTACCATCCAAAACAATACATCACTAGGGATTCTTTGTACCATCCCTACACTTGAACTTTTACATACTTTACATAAAATTATTCTAATGACTCGAATCAAGATAATCGAAACATTTGGAGTACTTTAAAATATTAACGTACATATGGGGTAATAAATGATGTTCTTCCCCATTACTCCATTACACTAGTACTTTACCCATAAGTCCCAATCGTCCCAAAACAATATGTACAAGGATATGACTCGACTTAGCAACCATGTAATCAATTAGATAATTAACTAAGGGTTTAAACAAATGTTGTCACAATAATGCACTAAAGATGAGTGCACACAAGGTAGGCTAAGGCGATTTGGGTATACATTTAAGTGGGGTGTAAACAAATTCTTCCTTTAAAGTAAAATGCTTAAAGGTCGAAACGAAAAGATAGGCTCTGAGGGGTGTACTAGGGGTATCGTGTACCAAAAATGGGTACAACGCAAAGGGTGTGGGAGAATTACTTGACCAATGTAGCCAAAGTAATTATAACAAAAATACAGGTGTAAAACAATGGGTTAATCCTAATGCCTCTTATCATGTAGTCAATCCTAACTACACGAATGTAGTCTCACTAGCGGTCTCGGTATGCATCACAAACGCAAGTTCTAGAATCTACAAACTACCGGTACACTCATAAGCACCAACAATGAATGCTTTTTCCTAAAGATCTAAAGGCGAACCTCACATATTTGGGGTGGAAATTTTTGAGTGGTATGGTTTTTGTGCTAGTCATACAATTCCCTATCCATGAGACGCTTATTAAAATCAAAGTTTCACTCCTATATGTTGTAAAAAAATTTAAATTTGGTGCTAAAATTGCCCTAACCAATATTTCTCTTGGCTTTATTACACATTCACTATTAAACAAAACAAAAATCAAGCGAAGTTGTAGCTTCTAAGGCATCCTAATTTACCCTCCCTACACTTAATCCGAACATTGTCCCCAATGTTCTAGACAAAAGATGTAAAAGTAAAAATAAATGAGAATGGAAGAAACTAATACTCCCCTGATTCGCTCGGTATGGATGATGTGATAATATGGTTAAATCTCCCTCCAAGAGAATGAACATGATAAGCTTCACTCCAGAAATATAATCATCCTCTTGATGTGTTGCACGTACATCTTCTTATCCAATAATACCTGTAACCAACAAACACAAAAACCAAAGCATCAAACCGAACAAAGAAAAACCACAACTAGATGTATTTCCAGACTTAGAAATAAAAACAAAACGAAGCAATAAAAGGATAGGATACTTGCGGGATGACTTACAAATAGGGACTCATAAAACATGTCCACAAGTATTGACACATAAACAAGATAGAATACATGCTAATCATGAATTGTGAATTTTCCATGTTCGAATTTTGTTCTTTTTAACAAAATATAAACTTTCCTACACTTATCTTTTTTTTTTTTTTTTGTAAAATAACTTTATATGCAATTAAGACGAGGTTAAAAACAAAATAAAGCATTTTCACAAATTATTCGAAACATGAAAATTTAACAATTATGATTAAGCATATATGACACAAACAAACAAATAAAATAAAAACATCAAACAATTAAAAACATGGGTTGCCTCCCAAGAAGCGCTTGTTTTTGTACGAGTCACGAGCCTGACTCTGCCCTTATTTAACGGATAAAGGAGAGGTTTTCCCTACACTTAGGATTAAGTGCGGGTGAAAGTAGCGATACACACCCTTAGGGTGGAAATATGCCACGTGAGGTGAAGGGGGTGAGTGAATGGCTTCCTTCATCCTAAAACTACCCGGATAATAAGGGTTGATGGGTGGGTCGATTCCTCTTTTGTCTCCTAGAAATATATCTAAGGATGGAAAGTTGTGTAAAGGTTGAGGTTCCGGTTCATCAACACTAGGAAATTCCCTGGAACTAAGAGTAAGGTTATCACTATAAGTATTCAAACCTATATCCTCTAGTGGTGCTAGGTCCAACGGTTCTACCTCCATTGGAATTCCTAAAGTTTCTTCTACTTCTTCCGGGTAAGTCACGGGCGGTGTGTGTGCCTCAAGTGATGGTAGGACTTGTGGGGTACTTTGTGGGCTTGGATTATCCACCTCATCCTCCATTTTATCTAGATTACCTATGTGTTTGTTTTGTACTATGATGTTACATGACATCCACTTAGGTATCCCAAAATAGTCATCCCCAGACAAACTTGTTTCATGATCCTTGGAATTTGTGGTCAACTGACTTGTACTAACGTTTGTTGGGTTGTCTACTCTATAATAATACTGGGCACAATCTTCAATGGCATCCCATGCTTCTTCAACATTTAATTCCCTAAGGTCCCCATTGGCAAAATCGTTAATGCACATTTGGTCATATCGGTCGACACGATCGTAAAAGATTTGGGTTAGGGATGCTAAATCAAAACTATGATGAGGGACTATTCGGAGTAAGTTTTTAAAACGAGTCCATGCATCATATATGGGTTCATCTCGATATTGGTTGAACATCAAGATGTCATTAGGGGCGAATGGATTTCGTGGTCGGTAGTATGGTGGATTCGCGTACTCCATAATGGTGAACGGAAGAGTCAATGGAAAGGTTTTTACGAACAAAGACACAAAGAAAAGATAGACTACTAGAAAGCTAATAAAAAGAAAATAAAAATCTCACTAGATAGGAATCTAATGATTAGACCGAATAAAAATAAATTTCAACCTAAGCAATAATTACTCCCCGGGCTGCGGCGCCAAAAAATTGATGCGTGGTTTTACGACCTTACAACAGGTTTTACCTCTCAAGGGATCTTGAGAAGTTTGCAATCCCCACCAGGCAGTGTACCTGACCGATGTAGTATAGTGAAGTGGCAAGTACCGGGGGATTGATCGTTCAACTCAAAGAATAGTGTTCGTTAGGATTGAAATTTATCTACTAGGTCTAGAGGTGAGGGATGATTCTTTTTGTATTTTTATATTTTATGGAAAGCAAGTAAAAATCTCTGGTTTTGGAAAAAGGGGCGGAATTAGTTGCTAATCAACTAACCCAAAAGCTACTAATTAAACTAATGTGCAGGAAAGTAAACTAGGGTTCTACAAGGGAAGTGAAGCGTATCTACCTATGATGTATTACTCCTTGATAGCTATCCAATTCTACCTATTGAATTGTCACACCTTGTTTTAATTGACTGGTTGTATTCCTTAATACCATTCGTTGGGTGGCGTACGTACTTCCCCAACTCTATAAGCTCCTACTTCACTCCTATGTCGAGCCGGCTAAGAAGCTCCTAACATGGGATCACTAGAATTCGCTCATGCATTAAATACAACCAAATAAACCTAGTACGCATTGGTTCATGTTTCTTAAGACGTTCAAGCAAGTTACCGTATAGGAGGTTAGCCAGTTTTTCTTAAGCCTAACATCGATATCACCCAATCAAACAAGAGACAATAGGAAACAAGAATTATAAGCTAAACCAATTAGATCTATTGAAGTGTCACACCTTTATTGATGACGATAGACACATACATCAACAAGGAATCAATAAGATCTAATTAATTATATACAAGTTTCACACAATCATAAGTAGACACAAGGTGAATTAGCAAAGCATGATCAATGAAGGGCAAACAACCACAATAATGAAAGACATAATTAAGTTAGAATCAACAAACCAATATTTGATGTTTATGAAATGATTGAAACCCTCTAAGTTGCTGGAAAAACACCTACCTAAACCCTAGAATCGGACTTAGGGTTTAGGGCTTTCAAAAAGTGAAGTTGTGATGTTGTATTTATAGCTGATTTTCTGTCCGCATCGATCTGACGGCGTCAGCCTTTACAAGTGACGGCGTCAGCTCCCCTTTTTCACCAAATTGTAGATCTTTTCGTCCCGATTCCGTGGCCTCTTGAATCACCTAAATCCGAGTTCGTATGAAGATTTTATGGCCAAAACAGTGACAGCTACTCCGCGCGTAAGTTATGATTGATTTGATTAACTTGTGACGACTTTTCTTCTTGTGCAAGTTGTCATTTTGACGTCGTCACTCTATGGCATCTGACGTCGTCAGGATGAGTCCTGACGCCGTCACCTTCAAAAATCCTCTGGCCCGTCTCTCTTTAACTTAACACTTGACGGCCTACATCCATTAACACGTGACGCCGTCACAAAACCTTCTGGCGCGTCACGTGTAAATTAATATTCATCCTTTTGCCAGTACGTGACGCCGTCACCTACAAAGAGTGACGCCGTCAAGCTCTGTTTCCAGCTTGATTTTTGGAGACTTTGCCGTTTTCTTCACTTTTCGCTCCAAAAACGTCGAAAATGCTTCCTTTTCCAGATTTCTTCTCCAAAGTACCTAAAATGACAAAAGGAACGATTTAGGGCAATATTTGATCAAATAATCACGAATTAGGGCTTAAATGACCCCCTAAAAGCGGTACACTTTTCGTCTCATCAGGATTTTTATAGATGATAATTATCTTTTTACCACAAATTCATTTATTCTCTTTCTAAAGATAATTTATCTCATACGCATATTTCGCAAAACCCTAAACAGTATCTATAAACCCCAAGCGACTGCAAAAACCTCAATTCCAATTTACAAGATCATTGTATTGCTAAAATCTTTCATTTTTCATCATTAAGAATGGCTGAATTGGATTTTGTTAAGCGTCACAACCAGGTTGCGTTTTTAGAGAAAACAGAGCAAAGAGATGGGCCGAAGTTTTATGAGATTGTGGATTTTCTCAACCACTCTCACATAAGGTATGCTCTAACTGTTTCTCCTACTCTTTATGTCTCGCACATCACACAGTTCTGGCAGAATTCATCTGTCTTGACAAGTGATGACGGAGATGTAGAAATTCATACTGAAGTAGATAGCATTAAGTTTGTTGTTACCGAGTCTATACTTAGGAGACATCTTAAATTAAATGACTCAGATGGTATCCACACTATGCTAAATACTGAAATTTGGGAAGAACTTACAAGAATGGGGTATAATACATCTGAAAATAAATTGACTTTTCAAAAAGGATGTTTTTCGACTCAATGGAGATTTTTGATACATACTCTTTTATGTTGTTTAATTCCTAAAAAGACTGCTTGGGAGCAGTTCAGTAGCAATATTGCTATTTCTCTCATTTGCTTGTCTACAAACAGAGTTTTTAACTTTTCAAAATATATTTTTGAGGGTATGGCATCAAATGTTGACAGTAAAACAAAGTTTTTAATGTATCCCAGGTTTGTTCAAACAATTTTAAATAAAAAGACATACCTGCTTACAAAACCAACTGAAACTTTTGCTACGCCTAGTCTACAATCAAAGGTTTTTCAAAATATGGCTATGGCTAGTAGGCTTTTTCAAGGGGAACCAGTTCCATTGTTTCCTCAAATGCTTCAAACTGAGTTGGGTGAAGGTTCAGCAGTTCCAACTGATCCCCATCACACATCCACTCAAGAACTTGAAACAACCCAACAACCACCCATCACTTATAGGAGAAGGTCTAAACCTAGTCTAACTAGGGTTGTGACTAGATCCTTACCCAAAGATTCACCTCTCCTAGTAGGTAATACAGCTAGAAGTGATGAGGGTAGCTCTTCACAAACTGAATTGATGGAAATATGTACCAAGTTAGTTGACAGAGTAAAGACCTTGGAGGAGGAGCTTAAGAAGAGCAATGAGGATATGAAATCTCATAAAGAAATGTTTTCCAAAGTCTACACCAAGCTAACAAAAAGGGTGAAGAAGCTTGAAGATCAGTTAAAGAAGAAAAGGGCAAAAGTGATATTGGATGATGATTCTGATGATGATGATTCAGATGGTTCAGAAGGGGATGATGAAAATTCTTCCAAACAGGGGAGGAAATTTAGTAAAGATAAGGATAGATCAGGTTCTCAGGGGAGGCATGATAAAGGTTTTGAACAAGATGAAGGTTTTGATATTGGTTCAGGTTCTGGTTATGTTCAAGAAGAAACAGCTGAGACACATCAAGCAGTTCCAAATGTTGAAGCAGTTCAGACTGCTGAGACAGAGCAAGAAACAGTTCAAACTACTGAGACAGAGCATCAAGCAGTTCCAACTGATGAAACTTCTGCTGAACAAGTTTATGAAAGAAGAAGAGCAGATAAAGGGAAGAAGCCAATGACATCTGAAGAAGTTGCTGCTGCTCAAGAACTTGAAAGGCTTAAAAGATTGAAACCAAAAACTCAAGAACAGATAGATCATGATGCAGAAGTTGCAAGGCAAATGATAGAAGAAGATTTGGCAAGTGAAGAAGCTAAACAAGCTCAGATTGCTCAAGATGAGGAATTTGCAAGAAAAATGGCTGCTGATGATGTACGAAATATAGCTGAATTTATGGAAAGAAAAAGATCAAAAGAAGTAAATCAAGAGGAGTTCAATGAACAGTTACAATATGTGTTAGATTCTGATGTGATTGTAAGAGCTCAAGCTTCAATGGTTCTTAAAGATAAACAGTTGAATGAAGAAGAAAAGACAGAGGAGCTTAAAGAATTCATACTCAAAAAGAATGGAGTTGCAACATGGGAAGATCTGATTCAGAGGATAAGAGAAAGACAGAAGTCAGGATACAAGACAAAGTTGCCAACAAAGAAGGAATTAGTTGAGTCTATGAAGCATTATTTGAAAAACTCAGCAAATTACACCATGAATGACTTCAAGGGAAAATCTTATGCCATAATTGAAAAGGAATTCTATGAAACTTATGCTATTTTGAATACTCCAAGAAGAAGTTTCAAAACTGGTAAGAAGAGGGAATCAGAAACTATGGAATCAGAAGTTGCAAAGAAACAAAAGTCTGAAGAAGAAGGGTTAACAAATGAGAAGATCAGAAGTATGATGATGATTGTTCCAGAGTCTTCTTATATTAAACCTTTGCAAGTAAAACATCCAATCATTGACTGGGAAGTGTTCACTGATGGAAGAATGAAAGGATGGAAGATAATCAGACTTGGAGATATTTCTGAAAGGTACAAGTTGTTTGAAGATTTACTCAAAGGCTTTGACAGAGAAGATCTAAATCAACTATGGAGCTTAGTGAAAGAGAAATTCAGAGATAAAGATCCTATTGAAGATAAAGATAAAGAACTATGGGTTCAATTGAAGAGAATTTATGAACCAGATGGTGGAGAGTCAATATGGAGATTTCAAGCACAAGTCATGGACATCACTTGGAAGTTATTTGGAACGTGTGGAGTACACAGAGTGTCTACCAAGGATGGAATAGAGATCTATATGCTGGTTGAAAAAGATTATCCACTCAGACCAGGTGTTTTGACAATGATGGCATGTGTTAGACTAGAAGCTAATGAAGAATCTGAGATGGCTGATATGCTGGTGACAAAGATATTCAACCTTGCACAAGAAGTAAAAGCTAGATCTAAGAGATTTGCTTGATAAGTGTTTGAAAGAATTTTCAGCATTAAGAAGAAGAAGCTTAATTTGAAGAAACTTAGTGATTTGGATAGAAATCATAAGTTTAGGGGAGGATTGTTAGGAAATTAAGCTTTAGCAGTTAAGACTGTTGAAGGTAACAGTTAGGACTGTTGAAGATGGAAGTTAAGACTGCTGAAGAGTTTTGAAGATATAAGCAGTTAGGACTGCTGAGTGAAGAAGTTAGTACGGTTTATGTTTATGATTTATGTAATAGATAATTATGGAAAATATATTGTGTATATCATATAAGATTAGAATGATAGTTATCTTGTAAAGGAATCCTTGGTCTATAAAAGGATTTCCTAGGTTAAGGTTTAGATACATAATACAATACAACACATAGACATATTATAGAGATTCAAGGTTGTAAACCCTAGTGATAGGAGATCACTCGTATTATTTTTTCAATAATATTGAATCGTTGAAGTTTATTATTCTGTGTTCATTGTTTCATTCAAATCATACAAAACACATAAAGTCTTCTAAGTGCTAGCTAGTAAATTCCGCGTGCTAGACTACGTATAATTCTTAGTATCACATCTAACACAAGGAGTATGTGTAGATCCGGTCAGTATCCATCTATCCACCTTCGAGCAACTGCTTATTCCACTTAGACAAAATATAGCGACGGCAAAATTTTAGCTAACATATAGCAACAACAAAATCCTGTTACTTCAATAGCCCAACATGATCCCTAACATAACTCTAAGGTCCAGCAAAATTATTTAGAATATTACATCAAACAAAAATATAATTAGAAAGAGTTACTTCATGCTTTATACCAAAAAACATCATTCGAATGAGCCAATTAAGAAAGAGATATTCATCTTACTTAATGAAGTTCCAAACAGCAACACGTCAAAGAACATGTGAGCACTACTCAACTTACGCTGCCTGTAACTCACCTTCCACATCTTAAACCATATATTCATATACTTCCTGAAAATCACAAAGAAAGCATCTTGTTTCACATCAATCGGCTATTGTAAATGTTTTCTCATACGTTACTGATTTTTCAAAATCAATTTTAATCTGTAGAAAGGAATTTTGTCGAATGACTCGTTGATAGATGGGTTGGCATTGAGACACCTGGAAAACTGAGTCAGAGGTATCATCTCCATATGAAGACACGTATTATTTATAGAATGAAACTAAACACACAGGATGGGCCAGTGATGGGGTATGCAGAATAGTTTATACATTTACTAAAACCTTATGCAGAATAATTGTTCAAGACAACCTGCATCACATGAATCGTATAATACGTCTATCTACAACTTGAAGTGGTCTTACCTGAAGATCTCAACGTCCCCTGCAAAGTGGTAGTCAAAGGTGCTCAAGGTTTTCACAGATTCTTGAAAGAACCAAAGCCTTGACAGAATATATCTTACCCCAATTCTTAAAAAGTCAGTGTATTGGGCTTTACAGCCAAATTAGAACAAACTTTTAATTATAAGAAATAAAAGATGCTAGAAAGAAGAACATACCTCCGGCTCCATCATCGATTATCCATGACAAACCACGGCCCTAATCCTACCACCACCAGCGTGGCCATATTAGTTCGGAAGTCGACAAAAAAAAAATAAAAAAATAAAAACAAAAAAAAGTCAGGCGAGCTTAGGGGACCATCCAGAGGTGTCTGATTTCAACTAAACATGAAATCAATCGAACTTCATGTGCATATTCCATCCGTCCAGCAACATCCTGCAAAACCGGAACCGATCTACATCTTTTATTCTTGATTTTGTGTGGGAGTCGGTTTGATGATAATATCAATAACAAACATTAGTCATCCATGGATGGTTGGTTTGTCGACACGTAAGGATGCTATATTTAAAAAAATAAAAAAAAAAAAAAAAAAAAAAAAGGCCACTTTTGTGCCTCAGCTGGACTCACTTAAAGGGCTCAAGTTATATAATGTTTTAATCGAGAGGGTAATATTGTAATAGAACCGACAATCTGCTTTAATATATATATAGAAAAGAAAACAAATGGGCTACTTTTGGGCCTCAACTGGACTCACTTAAAGGGCTCAAGTTATATAATATTTTAATCGAGAGGGTAATATTGTAATAGATCCGACAATCTGCTTTAATTACTATCTATATTATACGACGCCGTTTACCACTGTTATATACTGTTGATGTTTTCCCACCAAAACCATTGGTCAATTTTCTTTAGCCCAGTTTCGCTGTCTTCTCTGGCCCAATTTCTACACAGGGGGATAAGTATACTAAGGTGGTTAGATACCACCGGAAGTCTGGAACAATCTCGAGTTCTCTACACATACAAACACTATCCTAAATCTCACACAAATCTCACTGGGTAATACATATCATGAAATTTTTTATGATGGTCACAATCTCACCGGCTAATTACACACACAAAGATTTGGTTCAAAACACTAATTTTTAGGGTTTGGTTTCTTTGTTTCTCGCCTCAGGATCATTTTACAGTGGTTGCTGCGATTATTGGCTAAAGGAGGCGCTGGGTTTTGTTGTTGATGTAATCACGAAGGTATTTTAATCATCAAGTAGGTTTTTATTTGCCTAATAATTTATGTCCTTTACATTCAGATTTATATAAAAAAAAATTAGGGGTTTTGGTTTTTATGTTTTCATTAATTGGAATTTGATAATTGATTGTAATTGAAATGACGATTTTAAATTTTTCAGGGCTTTTTAGGTTGAAGGGGTTATAAATTAACTCAATTCAGGTCCTTGGTGTTTGTCGATGATAACAAGGTATAGTCTTTTTATTGTTATATAAAGGTGTAATCTTTGTGTTTGGTTTTTTAAGCATTCTAATAAACCAGGTTTTATGGTCATCAGGTATAAATGTATAATTCAATCATGCTTACGATTATTGGTTAATTAAGCCATTTTTTAAGATGACATGATATTGTCGGATAAAGATTAAGGGGTATTTGGCTTAGTTTTTATATAAAAAATTGAATCTTTAATCGCCTTTGAATGATGTTTGTTATAGTAAAATTCATGTGACATGTTAACCGATCCACCCTCCCGATTTACCACCTTTACTGATAATATGAGGTCTGCACGTCTTCATTCTGATTAGGAAATTATACAGGTGGTACCATTGGGAGATTCAAATGGTGGTTGTTATGCATTTACCACATTTATATTGTCTGAAAGTGTTAAGTTTGAAACTATTTTGATTAGGAAATTAGATGGATTGATGCTGTTATATGAATTTGTGAATCCCTTCTATGAGCTTTTTTTAAATTTGTGCAGAAATATGGAATTTTAGACACCTTTAGATGTGTTTATAGCGTTATTGCCATACATTTATGAGAATTTGTTTGTTTATAACAGTGTAATCAGATGTGGGCCGAGGCCCAATGTTGTTGGATTTTGGGGTTGGCCTCATTCGGCATGAGGCAACTAATGATACTGGTGTGCTGGAATGTGACGTTGATGTGCTTAGTGAATTGGGAGCCGATGAGTTATGCGATGCTGATAATGCAGTTGTCATAAGTGTTAATAGAGCCCGGTTCATTTTAATGTCATCTCCTATGCTGACATACATGTAAAAATTACAGGGACTTCCACAGGGTGTTCGCAAGAGGTTGCGCGCAGACATGCCTGAAGGTACATCTGTCTATTTATGCATATCATCCCACTCTCTTTCAAACCTCATTGCATTGATTGTTCATGTACCTTTTGTTTCATTATTTCAAGCCAACGTCCTTTGCAGCGAAGTCGTTGACAATCTGCACGTGTAACATTGTCAACGTCAGGTCACACAAATGCAGCGGCCAGTTCGTCACACCCACGGTACCAGTCATCTGTCCCCATGTTCGTTTCTACAGCATCAGACATGGGCGTTGGCGCAACAGGTACATACATTTTGCCTATCGTTGTTTCTATGCATTACGAATTTTCTTGATGGATTTAACACGATGGTTGTTGTAGGTGCGCCTGGAACATCTAAAACATCCCCCTCTGTTATAGCTACAGCATCAATTAGGAGTTAACACGCATCGTTTCCACAAGCACAACCAGCGCCTGCATCAACGACAAGGTGGCCTCGCACAGGTTTGTGTAAAACATCGAACTTGAGAAACAAAACTTTTTATACTGTTGACAGAGAAATTAGGGAATACTAAGAACAAGTAGCTTGACCATGCCACTGGGTGCATTTATAATATCATCATATAAATAGGATTTTTTTCTTAAGCATGTAAAAACAAAATATTTACGACAGAACCGGAGATAGTATAAATGATTTTCTATGTCTTGGTGCTTATAAATTACTATAAGCATGTGTATTACTGTTAATACTTTATGATAGGTATGCAAAATGTATATTATTTGGAGCGAACAGGTGTGGATTTTCTAGATGGGGATATTAGTTTGCATTTGCAGGTGTGGATTTTCTAGATGGGGAAAAATGAGAGATTATGATGGGCGAACAGGTGAAATTAATTTTTGCGAACTTTTCAATGAAATACGTTTCACGCTTACCCCATATGTGTTTCAATGTCACCTTGATTTCAGGCTGGCGACGATGAGGTTATTAGTATAATAGAAAATTACCATCCAATAACCAACGAGATAAAATGACGCCAGACAGCAAAGCGCCGGACCGCCGCCAATCTCTCATATATATAGTTAATAACAATTTTTAAGGAATTGTAGTTTACAATATCTATTTTAAAATAAACTGCTCCGTATGTAACTAAATTGTGATATTTAACTAACGGGCAATTAATTTTGTAGCCCGGTCGTTAGAAGTGTTGGGTTTTTCTGGCCCAAAATTAGCGACTTTCCTGAAATAGCCCGGTCACACGGCGACTTTTCTTGAAAAATTGAGAACGCGACATGTGGCACTTAAAAAATGGCGCCCAATCATTAAAGCTGTACTTTGTGTCATAGCCCACTATGTGTACTTTTTAAGCGACTCTTTTCCAGCGACCTTTCACACATTAAGCGACATTTTTAAAAATTAATTTTTTTTTCAAAATTAAATTTTTTAGAAAAATTATTTTTTTTTTAAAATTAATTTTTTTTCGAAATTAATTTTTTTAGAAATTTTTTTTACAAAATTAATTTTTTAGAAAAATTAATTTTTTTTTAAATTAAATTTTTTTTTTGAAATTAATTTTTTTAGAAAAATTAAAATTTTTTCTTAAATTAATTTTTTTAGAAAAATTATTTTTTTTTCGAAATTTATTTTTGTAGAAAAAAAAATTAATTTCGAAAAAAAAATTGATTTTTAAAAAGGTCGCTTATGTGTGAAAAGTCACTGGAAAAAAATCGCTTAAAAAGTACACATAGTGGGCTATAACACAAAGTACAACTTTAATGATTGAGCGCCACTTTTTAAGTGCCATATGTCGCCTTCTTCATTTTTCAAGAAAAGTCACCGGGCGACCGGGCTATTTCAGGAAAGTCGCTAATTTCGGGTCAGAAAAACCCAACACTTCTTGCGATCGGGCTACAAAATTAATTGCCCTTTAACTAATTTACATAGAATGTTTAGGAATATGAATCATACAAAACTAGTTTCCAAAAAGTATGTATGTGTATGGGAGTTTTCTTCTAGAGCTCATACGCTTAAAACAGATCTAAAACAAGCCTGTAATCAACACGCTCTGTCTCAGAAGTAACTTCACAAATCCGATGACAGTCAAACCAAGCCTGAATGATACTACCAGGCAAAGGCCTGAATGGGATCTTATCTTAAAATGCCGTTAAGATAGACAACACATGTCACTACCTCGTTGGATTAGAGGTAACGCAGCGAACATCTCGCTAATATGTGCATGAAACATTTTATGTACCTGGTAGAACCAAGAATATCACGTCACGTGTCACTCTTGTTTCTCACCTCCTATTTAAACAACCCCCCCCCCCCAAAACGACCATAACCCCTCCCCTAGCAGATCTCGGTCGACCACAGCCCCATGAAAAAAATATCAAAGCCCTAGTTCGTGGTCGAAATATTTTAGGATCCCGGTTAGTGCTCTCGATTATTTAATTTAAGCTTTATAATTTCTTTTAATTATTAAGTAACTCACATGATGGATTAAGGTTTATAAAATTATGTTTACAATCTGTAATTTAAGGTTTAGGGATGATTAGAATATTTAGTGTAGGCGTTTATACGATTTTATGCAAGAATAAACATGTTAAGGTTTGTAGATGCGCGTTTCTCGAATTGGCTGATTCATAACCCCGACTTACATAGACCAAAATTCGAGTTTTAGAAAAGCTTTTAAAGTGTTTCTTGATTCTAAAATTAATTTTAAGAAGTCTACTTTCTATTCCAATTGGTTTTGAGTCGATCCGAGTTGATTTGGTCATTCAAATAATTTAAAAGAAATCGGGTGTCAAAGCTGAGTTTTTGGACAATTTTGGACCATATTGTGGAATTTTTTTCTCATAAAATATAATTATTTATGACCTCCAAATTTAGAAGAGACATATTCTATATATCTATTAACTACATTAATTTTTGTAGATTTTTCTGGAAGGTCGTGGTATTTTTAAAAATTGCAAACTTTCTATGTGTACAATCAGGTCAAATTCTGACTAGTTGTGATAAACGAATTTTTATAAAATACTTGCACTATGATATAAAAACTAGGAAAATTACTGGAGATATTTAACATATATAGGTATCTCTGATAAAAGTTTGGGATCCTCAGTAGGTCAATAAGTATGGTTTAAAAATTCATAAATGTGAACCTGAAATTGTTGAAACTAGGTTCTATATCTAGACGCCAATACCTAATGTTCTAAGACATGATCTTTTGGGATTTCAAGTAGTCATTCATGGCAAATGAGTAGGTGTTCATGTTCATTCCATCATATGTGAGTTACAATGAAAGGAATTTAAGCCTTGATCACTTGTAACTTACGCGATACTATTGTTTGAAGATTTCTAACTTGTGTGTGTGCATACTTTTATCGGTGATTCAAGGTGAGTTTTTGGCCTCTACTTTTTACTTGTTTTCTCAAGGGGTAAAATGATACTTAACTGATTTTCAAATGTTTTCATGTTGTGCTAAATTACTGGTTTCATTATGGACAATTTTGTATATATGATCTGCTAGAGTAGTGTAGATTTGTGTGGTCCTACACTTGCGACTGTTTAGACATTCATTGTGTGTAAGCATTCATTTTACCAATGATGTTTGGCCCTAGCTAGAATGCAGCTATTTGGCAACCACATATGTGAGACTAGTTCACAGAGGTGACTAGTGGTTGTGTTTTGGTTTCAATGATCACTGAGATGATTGGCTTACAAATTGTGTTCAAGTATTTATTTTATCTCACTTACTGCTATATTGTATTATATTACACTGTCCACTGTTTACAACTGATTTGATGTGACATGCACAACTTTGGGTCAACTTCTTTATGATTAAACCCACACTCTCACAAACTTTTTAGTCGACGTTTTCAAGTATCATTTTCAGGTGATAATAAAGATACTTAAGGATGTCAAAAGTACAGGGCTAGAGAGACCTTAGTATTCTTGCAATCTTTAGAATTTTGTATTACATACTTTATGACTTCAATGTTTTAGTTGTGACATTTTGGATTTAATACTTTATGACTATATTATTATGGTACGATTGACCTTAATACAAGTCCCTCTTGTGTCGGGTGTCGTCATGACATTTTGATTTTGATTTCATTTAGTAATTCTCTATCCATATATCATTTGTTATGACGATACCTCTCTCGTTACGCCTCGCGTTTCCGTCTTGGCGGGGTGTGACAAATTTTGTTTTGAACGGTTAAATTTTGATTTTTGTGTGTGAGAGAGAGAGAAAGAGAGATGTGTGTGTGTGTTTTGTGTGGTTAGTGAAATGTAGGGTAGGGCTGAGCAAAATCACCTGAAAACCGACTTGAACCGACAAACCGACCGAAACCGGGCCAGACCGAACCGAACCGACCGTATTCAGTTCGATTTTCGGTTTTGTATAATTATTTCGGTTTTATTCGGTTTGGTTTGGGTCAAAACACACTTATTCGGTTCGAAATAGCTAAACCAACCCGAATCGACCTTATTCGGTTCAGTTGCGTTTTCGGTAGCTTTTACTGGTTCGATTCTCAGTTCACGTTTTTCCCTTATTTGATTTTCAGATCAGGTTGGGTTTGGTTGGTTCGGGTCAGGTTTGACCCGTTTATTAGCTTTAATTTAGGGATAATGACGCCAAATTTTTTTTGGGGGTGGCGGTTAGGGTGAGTTATTGTGGAGGGGAATTACTATTTTGCCCTTCCATCTTCTTTTTAAATGTTTGATTTTGACCATTATGTTACGGATATGTGTGGTGGGGCCAGATTAGTGTTAGACCCGTATCCGGGATACAAATGGGCCCCACCCTAGATGAAATTGACTAAGAATAATGTGTTTGACTAAGCGGATAAATGATATTTGAGTAAGTTTGACTACGACTTTTATAAGTTCAAAGGCTTTACGTGATTGGCTAGTCAACCCGGTAGTCAAACTATAAGTATTAAGAATGTGTAATGTTGTTTAGAAAGTATTATGTGTTACTAATATAAAGGAAAAGAAGTTTAGGTACCTAAGTTGCCAGAATCTCAAACTGGTACTAGAACCAACTTGTTCTAGTACCAAGACAGAATTGTTATAGTACTAGAGGGACTATTCTTGCCAAAACCTCAAACTAGCACTAGAACCAACTTGTTCAAGTACCAAGAATGAATGATTGTTGTGCCAAAGGGACTAAAGTTGCCAATTAGGCAAACCTCCACCTAACTTAAGTCTAGTTATTTCTCTAGACTTTTCTAGTGATCTCATTTGGATAAGTATATGAGTATGTGTGTGGTGTCGGTAAAAAACAAAGAAATGAGGGAAAGGAGTTGAGCATGATGATTAATCTATGAAGAGTTAAGTGTTCCAATCCAAAGGTTAATTTCATATCAACAATCACTTACAAGTAAGTAAGCTTAATCTTGAGTTAATGTTGACTTGAGATGATGATGGGTTTTGTTAACCCTTGTAGGATAGTATTATTTTGATGAAGTAATAAGTGTTTATATGATGTTTGAGTAGGAGCAAGAATGATGATGATGATGATGCTTTGATTTTACTAGTTATGGATGTGAGGTAAAAAAAATGATAATAATATGTTATTGTATTGATTTTAACATAATAAGTGTTGTGTATGTATTATGTTTATGTTTATGTGAATATAAGTAAGGACCGAATTGCATGATATCCGGTTGAATTATTGGGGTGCGTAATTGTGGCTACCTAATCTCTTTTCGTAAATGAGACCTTAAAGATCATCAAGACAATATATACTCTCCTATAAAAATTTGATACACAAAAGCTATTTTTCTTTCACTTAATTACAATTTTGCCATGCATCTATTTAATAAGTAATCTCATTTATCAATATTGATCCGACGGTCTACATGTGTACCTATTATATCTATTTTAAGATTGTACACCACAATAACGCCCCCTATATATATATATATATAGTAATATAATGCAACATATAATAAAAAAAAAGTTTGGTCAAAATGGGGCTGCATGAGGGCAAACACGTAGGCATAATTGTGATCATTTTGAAATAAACCCCCCTACACTTAGAACCGAACATTGGCCTCAATGTTCAAAAGTGTTCGGGTGCCACCCCTACACTTAGAACATAAAAAACCAATGCTAAAATTCCAAGTGTAGCGGGTATCTAATGCAATTCCTAAGCCACATATTAATCATGAAAAATGTATGCTTTAAGAAACATCAGATATAAATGATCAGAACTGAGGACTCCCATGATATAAACGTGCAGATCGATCGGAGACTGAATAAGTGATGATGGAAAGCAACAGCAACAATCATGAAAATCTTCTCGATCAAAGGGTATCCTGTGAGCAAAAATAATAGCCACGAAGCAACAAAGAAAACAAGACACCCCCAAACTTATTCATTACAAACACTAATAACCTAACTTACGCAAAATAAGCCTAAGTGTAGATAAACTACTTATTCAATATTAAGATAACACGGGTTGCCTCCCGAGAAGCGCTTGTTTTTGTTCGAGTCTCTAGCTTGACTCAAGTGTTATTTAGGTTTATTCATAAAGTCAAACCCAACACTTAGAATTAAATTCGGATGAAAATAGTGATACACACTTACCGAAAGTATGTATGCCACAGGAAAGGGATGATGGTATTTTAACATATCGATGAGATAATTGAACCATCACCCATTTAGTCTCACCCGACTATGTCAGGGAGAGAAAAGGGTCAAATCTTTCCACTTCCCTTAAGCAGATAGGCTTAAAATCGGGAAGTGGTGTAACTATCTCCAATAATCCTAAATCCAAACCTAAGTCGAAATCAGTATCAATAAGAGTATCAGTGACAGCTATGAAAGATGACTCGCAACTAGGACCAAGACTACTAATGGAGTTTTCCCTAGGGATTAGATCTTCATTAAGCAATTGTTCTAAATATAGAATATCACCCTTGAATCGTAATACCCATTATCAATTTCCATGGGAATTGAATCATCTAGGCCGATCTCGGCGGTGAGCTCCTCCAAAAGTAAGTCACTAGTCTCAACAGATTTAGACATCGAATCAGAATTACCTAATGGTTCATCAAACATCCTAGGGATTGGAACAAGGTCTTTGACTAAAAATCTTAGAAGTTGTTTACCATATGTCTAGGTAAGTCAATTTCCTTATCCTCCATTAATAGGGTGGCTAATTGATCTCCAAAAGGTAAATCGACATCAAATTTTTCTTCTCTCGAAACATCAAGTCTAGGCAAGGACAGTGTATCAATGGGGATACTACACTCTAAATTATTACAAACCGATGTCACCTTAGACGCCCTTGGGATTGGGACAAGATCATTAACAACTGACTTCATGAATTCGTCGTTTTCCCTTGCGGGAATAGTGCTAATATCCTTATCCCCCATTAAGAGGGTATCTAAAGGTTCCATGGTAGAAGGGCAAGGCAGGGGTAGTGTGTATGCTAGTGGCGGAGATGGACATGTGCGATACTTTGTGGGCTAGAAATATGCACCTCGTCCATTATCGTCTCCAAATCAACCTCGTCACTCCCCTCGGGTTCTTCAAGGTCTACATGAGGATTGGGCATTTGAGTTTTAAGAACCATCTCCTGAATACGGTCAATTTCTAATTGAATATTTTGTTGATCAATAAACAATTGTTCATACCATTTTAGACTTTCTTCAAATGAAATAGACAAAAAATCTTGCATCTTATCTCACTGTGAGGGGTGACTGGTTAATATTTGTCTGTGGAGGTTGGTCAAGATAAGGTGAGTCATAATTGCTACAAGGGACATGCTCATAGACAATCGGGTTCCTAGTTTGACAATCAGAACTATAGTGGGGACCTCCACAGAACTCACAACAGTACAACTGCTGTGACTGACTCGGTGAATAAAATGGATATTGGTCAAAACCAAAGTTTTGATTGTTACACGAAACCTGCTCATAGACAAGCGTGTTCCTTGTTTGAGACAATCAAAACCTTGGTGAGGCCTACCTCCACAAGACTCACACGAGTATGTCTCCATCTCTTGGTGCAGGGGATGGTTGAAGAAGTCGGTTGTTTCCTGGTAAGAATAGGGATTTTGGTCATAGACTGACCCGTTTCCCGATTCTACCATGCTGCAACCGGGACAATTTCCACCATTATGAGGACCCCCACGCCACTGACAACCATAAAGGTAAGAAGAAGACATAGTGAAGAATTAAACAAATATAAGAGGGTAAGAGAAAGAGAATTAAACACTTAAGAGGATAAAGAAGAATATTTTTTTTAATGGCCTTTTTTTTTTTTTTTTTAATAAAAAACTAAGGCACTAACTCAACTCAACTAACACAAATCCTTACACCGACTCCCCGACAACGGTGTCATTTTGAAAGAGTGTCATTTTACCCTTCAAAAATAATTTATAAAATGGAAAGACTATACAAACCTTAATACAAAAGTATCTTGGTAAGTATTGATCTCCCGAGTATCGTTTCGAAGGAGTGGTGAATTGAAGTTCGTTAATTGAGTTTCGTTTGATGCTTGATTATCGAACATTTTTGTTTTTTTATAAAAGACTAGATGCAAGGCCCGCCCCGATGGGGCGGCTAGCTTTAAAAATTTGATTATACAATAAAATTAATAGTAAAATAAATATGAACGCGTAGTCACATCCAAGAGACGAAAATGAATAAAATAAACATGACATTATAAAGAAAATAATAACGTTAAACAAAACCTAAAGTTCAAAATAACCAAATTACATATAGTTTAAAATCTATGAAGAACTTCTCTATATCCCAACCTTAGGCAACACAATACTTTTAGACCTCTCTTGCTTTTTACTCTAGAGACGGCTATTTTTATACCTCTCTTGCTTTGTTGAAATTAGGTTTCATTATAATTCTTATATGATGCATTTGTGTCGGTTTTAACAATGGTTATATTTTGTAGTGTAATATGTTTTTTGGGTAATAATATAGATACATTTATTTTATAAGTGTTACTATAATTTTGACCCTTTTTTTTATTAAAATGTTAGCAGTAAATATCCTAACAACACAGGCATTAAATGGGTTTAAGTTCATTATTAGTGATCATTATCTTTTAACTTCTCGAGGTGTTTACTTGGCTATGCATCTGCCATTGTGTTTATATATTCTCGAGGTGTTTAGTGATCATTATAGTATAACCTAACTTTATTTTAGGGAAATTGTATTCAAATAAAATCTCTTCAAAATCATGGCTTCTAGGTTTCCAATGTATGATATGTTAGCAAAGGAAGCTCCTTCTCGCCGTTTTGAGGATGTTCTTGCCGTTCTTTTTGAATGGGAGAGAAAGGCAAACAGGGCTGATGAGCTAGCATATGAAAATATTAGGGAGGAGATTGAAAGTCGTGTTAAGCAAAGGGATGCTTTTATCAAGGAGCTGGAGAAGTTTGGTAACCCATTGGTGCTTCAGGAACCGTTGGAACGTCTGAGGTTGGCACAGCAAGAGGATTTGGAGGAAGTTGGCTTGTTGAATGTGAGGCGCCAGGTAAGTGGCCGTCGTGCTTATGAGAAGTTTAAGATGACAAAAAAATTATTGAAAGTTGATTAAGTCTGAAGGTCGTTCTGGTGGGCGGAAGTAGCTGTCTTTTGTAAGTTTATGCTTTTAACTATGACAACCTAATTATGGGTAAGTAGTGGAACTATATTGGATGGTTTATGTAAATAGTCATGGTTCATAGTCTAAATGTTGAAGGTTTAGGTAGTTATTTTTTGCAGTTTTAACTATGACAACCTTATTATGGGTAAGTAGTGGAATTGTGTTGGATGGTTTATGTAAATAGCCATGGTTCATAGTCACGATGTTGAAGGTTTAGGTAGTTCTTGTTTGCAGTGATAATGTTTGTGTAAGTGCTAGTTGATGGATGGTTTGGAAGGTAGCAGTTTTGCTGATGACTCAGTTAAGTGTTGGTTGTTTAAACTAAAATAGTTGTAATATGGTTATCATATTAATGAAATGTCTATTACTATGCATCTGCTTATGTTATGTTTATTGTTTGGATTTTTAAGTGTCCATTGAAGAATGCCTCAATTTGTTATGTTTAAAGGATATTTAAAGGGTGTTTGGGATTGCTTTTGGTTATATATTTTGAAACGGCTAATATAATTTGAGTTCAATACCTTTCTTCAAATATTTGTGGAATACTTGTGTTAGCGCATATGTTTAAGATGGTCTTTGATTATAATTTACATGTTATGTTGAAATATACGGGCGAAAAAGATAAGAATGATAACTGATTTCATTGATAAGAATGGATTCAACAAAGAACAAAGAGAATATTGAAAGTTTTGTAACATATACATGGTGAATCAAAATAATAACCAATATAGGCGTTATAAATATCAAAATCGTCGTCAGTATGTTCATCATCGGTATCTTTAAGAATTTGATTATACAATCAAATTAATAGTAATATAAGTATGAACGTGTAGCAACATAAATGAAAAAAAAAAAAAAAAAACATGCTACTATTAATAAAATAATAAAGTTTAACAAAACCAAATGTTGTTTTGCAAAAAAGTAAGATATAGTTTAAAAAGACCATTTAAACATTAATATATACAGTTTAGAAATATACTGTGTTTATATTGCGTATCAACATAAATAAAAAATTATACTGGTAATGAATTTTTTTTCTACATTAATTTTTTCATGTCAATATATATTGTTTAACTTGGTAACAATAATAAGCGAATACAAATCCCATATGATTTTCTACATGGTTAGAAATGAATGTTTATAATGACAATTAAAATGAAGAAATTTAATGGGTTAATTAGAAAGGATGCATACGTGTTAAAAGTTAGTCAATATAGAAAATAAGTATGAAAGTGTAGTTAAACCAATGACACTGAAATGAATAAAATCGACGTGCTATTATCAATAAAACAATAACGTTTAATGAAACATAACATTATAAAATATCAAATTACATATAATTTATAATCTATGAAGAACTTCTCTATATACAACATTTGTCGTAGAGTTGGTGTAGTTGCCGTCTTTGTCGCAACACAACACTTTTAGACCTCTCTTGCTTTTTACTCTGGAAACGGCCACATAAAGTTGTCCATGGGAAAAAACAGGCTGTTCCAAATATAGCCCAACTTTAGACAATGTTTGACCTTGACTTTTGTTTATAGTCATGGCAAAACAAACGGAAATAGGGAATTGTCTCCTATTAAGTTGAAAAGGCATTTTCTTGTCGGATGGGCTTATAATCATTCTAGGTATAGAGCGAACCTCACCCACTTTACCACCTGATATAATCTTTGCCTCAATGTTATTTTTTCCCATTCTAAGCACTTGTAACCTGGTGCCGTTACACAATCCACCTCGTTGATCAATGTTGCGCAAACACATGACGGGAGTGCCAATCTTCAAAACTAATTTATGGTGTGGAAGTCCAGACATTTTGATTGTATTCAAGAATTCTGTAGTGTACATATCCTCGCTATGATTAAAATCCACGTCTAAATCTGATACTGTATCCGAACTAAAATATACTTTCTCTCTGCCACTAAGTTGAGAAAGCATACGGTCATTAACTTTGTCAACTTCTTCGTGTGTTGGTGCAAGAATGGCTCGATCTTGGAAATAAGATGGATCCCAAAGATTATTTTCCCAATTATCGTAAGTTTCTTGTATGACAGCTTGTACATGATCATCAGAATCAGGTATTAGCATTTCTTCTAAGAATTCAACCTCAGCAGTTCCATCTTTAGTGCCACCAATTGTCCCATCGCCAATACTCAAAATCTATTTAGCAAAATCCTTAATTTGTTCTGCATCTGCAGGATTGCAACCAACACGAAGCCTCATATTCTCGGTAAGTTTAAGAACCGTGCAATTCTTCCATAGATAAGACTGATTTAAGGAAGCATGTACGACATCTTGCCTGCTACCATTTGGAATAACCGGTAGTATTTGCCTAAAATCGCCACCAAAGACAACAACTTTACCACCGAACACTTTATCAGAAACTGACGTATAAGTACCTATTGAAAAGACAATTTAAAAATTACATATAAACTATAAACAACACTAAAACGGTAACGTATTTAGTTAACAATAATTTCGGAGCACAAATCCCATATTTTGTTCTACATGGTTAAACATAAATGTGCATATTGAGGGAAAAAATGTATAAAAGGATTTGGTTAATTAGCAAGGATGCATAGGGTTGAAAGTTAGAAAAATTGTAAGATGGTTATTAACACACATAGTAAATTAGATTATTGGGTTAACATTTAGAAAGCTTTTTAGTAACATTAGTATAAAATAATATACATGTAATACTGTACCCATGTAAAAGAATCGCATAAAAGAAGTATAACTTACCTGTTGAAATGTCTCGTAAAGTTCTGTCAAAAGCTTCAAAACAAAGTCTGTTAACCATTGGCGCTTCATCCCATATAATTAACTTTGTCTCGCGAATCAATTCAGCAAGATCACCATCAGCGCTAATAGTACACATTGAATCCTCAACAACATTGATAGGGATTGCAAACCGAGAATGAGCTGTTCTACCACCATCAAGCAAAAGCGCAGCTATACCACTGGATGCTACGTTTAGAACTATTTGACTCTTGGACCTTAAAGCAGCTGTCAATGTCTTGTACAGGAAGGTCTTCCCTGTACCTCCGTACCCATATACAAAAAACATACCTCCTTTGTCATTATAGCAAGCATCTATTATGGTATCATATATCCCTTTCTGTTCATCTGTCAAACATCCATATAGGGCTTGATGTTGTAGTATCAATTCTGGAACATTATAATCAAGTTCATCATAAATCAACCTATTGTATCCATCCATTGTGAACTCTGAATCCGGATACGGCATATTCACAATATTTTTGAGGCTTTTCGAATTGCTGAGCAGCTTGTCCTCAATATACGTTAAACATATGTTGTACTTTTGTTTATCCGTTAGTTGTAGTCCTGCACAAAATGAGTGAAATATCGTTGAATGAATTTCAAAGATGAAAATAAAATTGAAATATATTTGTACAATATTATTAATATTTATGGTCTAAAAAATGAAATTGTAGGATACCTGGATGATTTCGTTTTTTCCTTTCCAAACGTTCCACGTCTTCTGCTAAAAGTTTCCACGACTTCTCCCAAACGACCTCAGGTCTTGACATACTATCCGATAGTATCAACATAATGAAATGATTACGAAGGTACTCCCCAGATCCCCACGCACTTACTTCAATTATGCCTTCGATGTATTCCTTGTCATCCTCTAACAATCCACGCGCGTCACAAGCCTCTTTATATGTAGCATATAATACACCATCGAATTTCTTAAAGTCGTACCATTCTGTTGCACCTCGAACTTTGTTTAAGAGCATACGTAAATAAAAAAGCTCTCCCCAAGATGGAGGAACGTGATGGATCCGACCTAGGCTTTTGCCTTGCTTTCGTCGAGTCCATATTTTGTCTTGGCTGTTCCAAACAAAATATTTTGGGATCTCAATATACAACAATGATTGCGCTAAGCTATCTTCTTTGTTGAGATCCATATAAGCCAAAAACTTGGTGGTATTAGCTGAGGCCTGCTCTAGTTGAAAGTCGATACTTTCAGTGGGATCAAATACAACAGAATGCTCGTTTGGAAGGTGAAATAGCAAACGCTCTACTGCAGGAAACCTGTGGTGTATATCAAACTTAAATATCCTCCATGCAGCTTCGCAAGCGGATAAATAACGGCAATCAGTAAAAGTCTTTAATCTCATCCGTCTCTTCATCTTCGACAGCTGCAGTAACCCTATCCGGTCCCTTGTTTATGTACTTGAATAAATACTTGATGGATCCAAACTGATTGCACCATTCTACATTGATGTGAGCTTGGTACCTTCTCAATAAAGTTGGATTGTAGGGAACAACAAAGCCACAGTGAAGATCTGCGCCTTGTTTTTTAATAGTTCTCCCATCATCAGTCCTTTTATATATAGCATATCCGTTTTCGTCTATGAAAGTAGACTCGTTAAATGGCTTTGGAAATTTCTTTGAGCACTTATCTTCAACCATGCATGGGCAACTTCTATGATCAGGACCACAAGGACCGTGCATCATAAATTCTTTAACCAATTGGTGTAGTTCGGGGTCTTCATCTATATCTGGTATCTCAGCAGATATACATCTATCTATATCTGCGGGGAATCTCAACTTGTCATCCGATTCCAACCATACACATAAGTGACAGTGAGGCAGTCCACGTTTTTGAAATTCAATTGTGTAAACTCTGTAAAAAAAAATAATAAATAAATTAAAAAAATGATAAACATATTGGTATTCCTAAAATGCAAGTTGTCTAAAAATTATATTTGGAAACAAAACTTAAGTAAAGTTTCAAATGTACCTGCACGAACACGACCAAAAATGTCGTTTCTCCTTAATGTATTTTATCAACTATCCAACTTGATCTTAAAAACCCTTGTGGTAATGTCGGGACGATCCTCTGATTTTAGACCCTTTTTACGTAAAAACCTTGTAATCTCATGCCACTTTGGATTACATGTAAAGGTTATAAATAGATCAGGATATCCATTAAACTTGCACATTGCCATAGCGTCCAAGTAATTCTGCATCATATATCTCGGGCTACCTGTGAATGATGAGGGTAAAATCACCTTTTTACCACGTTTCTTGTTTTGTTGGTTGGATGATTCAGCAGCTTTAGCTAATCGAGAATAAGTTTCACATCTTAACTCACTGTTCTGATTTTTTACATATAACAGCCTCTCGGCTTCAACCATAGTGTAACCATCGACCAAAAACTGCTGAAATAATCGCCTACCGTTTAAAATGGTTGAAAAGACATTTGGCCTATCTTGCACACGGTAAGCAAACCATTCACGCATTGTCACATATTTTTTATCCTTGTCTGGGGTGGCATCAGTAATACCTTGATGGTATATGTCAGTTCTATAACCATCTTCTGCGTAAGGGAACAACAACGGGTACTGTAACGGAAGGTATTCCACATGTAACTCACTATTTTTTTTTCTTCTTCCCACTATTTTTTTGCACAACAATGTCTCTTTCGTTATGATTATTATCAAAATCACCAACAATAAGTGCAGCCACTTCATTTGCTGTGGGAAGGTTATATTGCCTACCATCTTTTTCACGCCTTCCTATCAGCCTGATTTTAACATTGTCCACTCCATTAGCAATTTCCTGACCAGCCATTCGAAACTTCTTTACCAGAGGGTTATCACGATCAAGCATTGTTTTAAGGTCTTTAGTTAGTTGACGGTCTATTTTTTTATTAGAAGAAGATGATCCACTCTCATTGGAGCTGTCATGAATAGGAAAAAACATTATAGTTAGTGTATTTAATATATTATTCTATGACATGGAAATTAAAAGGCTAAAAAAAATTAATAACAGGAAACGGCATATATTATAATTACCTGACAGCATTAATGCGGTTTTGAATTTCGTTTTGTGGATCATAAATATAAAGCTGAGAAAACTTTGGTGTATCGCCAGCTTTGGGTAACAAATCTCCAATTAAATGGTAGTTTTGCCCTTGTATTCTAAAACAATATGGTGCGCGACCATTGTTAACTGAATGGTCAATGTTACCACCCATGGATGTAAAAGCAAACATCGAGTTATAGCGGCGTATGTTCTCAAGATATGACTTGCTTTTTCGGTGTTCACCATTCATGAGTTTGGTTAACAATTCAGGAGGATCCTTCAATGCAACAGGTAATACCACTTTTCCTCGACCACAACATAGAGAAAATGCATCAGTGGAAGCAGAGTGATTAGCTCCTCTTTTACTTTCGGCAAGCCATAACATTGCTCCACATTTTTGGCATTGAACATCCTGATCACCATGGTCGAGGTAGTCTAACAAAAATATATAAATGTATTGTGTATTAGGACACAAAAATATATACACGGACTAAAACTATCAATAATAAAAAAAAGAAATTAACGATTAATAAATATGTAAACAATAATTATACCTTTAGATATGCCTGAAATACGTTCAATATATCCATGTTCATCCTCAGAAACATCCTCTGATAAATACCCTTCCGTTGTATGTGCTATTGACTTGCCCTTGTTAATGATGTTACGTTGTCTTGTTGAATGAACATCATTATTTGCAGACGGACTTGGTGAAACAGTACACGGAGTACCTGTTACATGTATATATAGATATACTTAACAATATTTGTGTGAATGAAATTTTCATATAACATGAATACAATTTGAGAGACACTAATAATGCTAACCAATGTGAAACTGAACAGGACTGTTATTGCGTATTTGTGACCTACGAGTTCTTTTCGACATGTTACCTGTATACCAAGCTTAATGAGTTATGAACTTATAATGTGTTAAGATGCAAAATTTATAGATAAAAACATATGACACGACTTACTTGTAGAATCGATATCTTGGCATGGGATGTTTGCATGTATTTCAGGTGTGAACATATTAGGAGTTAGAGATACACCAACATTGCTTGAAGATATGTTGGGGACAGGTTGGTTTATACTGCTACTTGTACGATTATCTATTTTTCCGATGACAAAAAAAAGGATCGTTAACTTCAAAAGGATATATATATATATATATATATATATATATATATATATATATATATATATATATATATATATATATATATATACGACTTAAACATATCAATAGTAAAAAGGACTTAACGATTAATAAATATGTAAAAAATAATTATACCTTTAGATATGCCAGAAATACGTTCAATATATCCATGTTCATCCTCAAAACATCATCTGATAAATCAACTTCCGTTGTATGTGCTATTGACTTGCCTTTGTCTTTGCTGTTACGTTGTCTTGTTGAATAAGCATTATTATTTCTAGACGGACTTGGCGAGACAATAGCTGGACTATCTGTTGCAGATTTATATAATTATACTTATCAATATACCTTCTGTGCATGAAATTCTCATATAAAATGAATAGGATATGAGCGAAAGTAGTTATGCTCACCAATGTGAAATTGAACTGGACTGTTATTAACTAATATTGATCTGCGAGTTCTTTTAGCAATGCTACCTGTATACCACGTTTAGTCATTGGTGAACTTATAATGTGTTACAATGCCAAATTTATAGATAGAAAAGTAGTCCACGAGTTACTTGTAGAACTGATACCTTGGCATGGGATGTTTGCATGTATTTCAGGTGTGAACATAGTAGGACTTAGAGATCCATTAACATTGGTGGGAGACATGTTGGGGACAGTTTGGTTTATAACACTACCTGTACGATTATCTATTTTTGCAAGGACAAAAAAATGATGTATAACTTCAAAAGGATTAAACATATATACTTTATAAAGGTGTTCTCGCTAAAAACATGTACCTGTCTTGGGAGGTCTTCCGCGTCGTTTAGGTATATTTCGTATTGTAACATCCGGAGAAGCACCTTCAGAAAGGTTTGGTGAAGCAACTGTAGTAGGTACAATTGTCTATTGTTTCGACTTATCAAAAAAAAAAAAAAAAAAAAAAAAAAAAATCAAAATGCAGAAAGATTAAATATAAAATACTTTATACATAGTGTACTCAAAGCATGTACCTGCTTTGGGAGGCCTTCCGGGTCTTTTAGGTACATTTCCTATTGTAGACTTGTCTGTTAACAGGATTTTAAAACAATAAGGATCATGTGTGTTAAATTTACGATGGTTACAACTAAAAGGTATATTCATAATTTATAATACCAAACTTCGTACCGGTTTCGCAAACTACTTTGGGAGGTCTTCCGGGTCGTTTAGGGACTTTTTGTACACTTTCATTGGATGCTACTTCGTTAACATTTGATGAGACATGACTAACTAAAGGATTCTTACGGGGACGTCCACCAAGGTTTATATTTCCTACCGTGTTTGTAACATCATTAAGAACACGACGACTGTTTTTTTCTATAGCAAACTGTGTAGTTCGGCCAGAATTAAGCTGTGGTAAAGCGACGGTTGGTACATCTTCCTTGCGTGGACGTCCACGTGCTCTCTTAAGTGGTGTAGGATTTGTGAAAATGGAATTCATATTCCGTGATTGAGAAGTTTGCAAAGTTTGGTTCATGTTTAAACATGTACCTATTACATAAACAAATATTGTCAAATAAGGTGTAAAGAACATAGAAATAAATATTTGATTAAAAAATTATGGATATAAAATTACTTGTAGTCATGTCATGTAGAGGAGGTCGTTGAAAATGCATAGTAGGTAATACATCAACAACACTTGAATATCTCGAACGTTGGACGGGATTTGTTGACATGCCTACATCATAATTATTTTCAAAATCTTGACTAATAGTAGACAATATTCCTCTATCATGATAAACTGCTTTAGGTTGATAAGTGTGTTGGTTACGCAGAATTTTACGTTTCTGCCATTGATAATTATTCGACTTACCTATAAAAAAGGTATAACATAAAAAAATGTCAATCATAAAGATTTCATTGTGAGTCTAACATACAACAAATGCATAAGATAAACATGTAATGGTAATAAAACCGTACTATCAGTATATACATATATGATCATAACGTACCAATAGGTATAAGAGTTGTCGGCATATATAAGGGTCACACTGAAGAGCCTTATTGTATGGCAAATCATTGAAAGATAAAACATCATCATTTAGGGTATTGTGTGTCGTAACAGACTTTCTCATGTTGCGGATATCTGAATGATCTTGTGATGGGTTTACTGATAATCCATCAACAACAAATCATGACAATAATCAAACATTTTTGAAATTTTATACAAACAAAAAACTATTATAACGTAAAAAAAAAATTGTATATATGTAAATAAAACAACACCAAAAACTAACAACTTACATGAAGAATCATTCAGCATTTGATAGGCTAAGACATGGGAGTCATTCGAACTTAAAAAACCAGATGAAGAAATATTGTTTGACCTTTGATCACTTTGCATACCAACAACTCTTTCAATATTGTTTATATAACCCTTATGAAAATTCTCTCTTCCAGTGAATTGATTCATTATTGTTCCTTTGGTTATTCATCTAATGATACATGAAATTTATATCAAGTTATGCGACACAATTATGCATACCGTTGCATACAATTGCTGCAAATAAAGGAAATCTTAAGTTTAAATTCATTCCATATTTGAATGATTGATTGAGAAAATTACGTAGGTAATTAACAAATAAGACAGCATTCATTATCAGATTAACAAACACTTTTGTAACCTAAAAATAATTAAATGAGGCCCAATGTATATACTAAATCAGTGTAACATAATGTACATGCCCAATTCCTCATTTATATGTGATTAGTTGATGCTTTATGTTGTTTATACGATTTAGAAACTAATGTAAAGGCCCAAATCCTCATTTATATGTGATTAGTTGTTGATTTATGTTGAATATCAACTTTAGAAACTTGCTTGTTCAAAATGGTTTTAGTATTGATAATGTACATTATAATTGCTATTGAGATATAAACATGATAAAGTTATATATAAACGATAACTCACAATATACATTAACACTATACACATTCATTGTAAAACACATTATTTATTAGATTGTTGATATTCAATAGGGTATACTCCTTGAAAATTGCATACGTGTAAGCGATTGAATTACATCGTCACGATAATTTGATTCGAATAACTGAAAAACGTGGATCGAAAAATTGCTTGTATTCATTATGTATAACATGTTAATAGCCTATGAATTTGCTTTATCAAAAATCGCTATCAGAACTCTCATCATTAGTTTCATCATCAATATTTTCATAATTGATGAAGCTTACATATTAGTCAAATTAAAATTTATATAAACCCATCAAAGAATATATAGTTCAAAAAAAAAAAAAAAAAAAAAAAAAAAAAACAATAAAATAAATTGATAATTCAAATTCAAATTTATATAAAATGTTATCAACAACAAAATTGATAATTCAAATTCAAATATATATAAAAATGTCATCAACAAAAAAAGGCATCAAAATACAACTTAACAATTAAACTTAGGTGATTTTTCTGGATCAAACGCTAAATGAACATTGTCATAGTCCATTGCTTCCAAAGGCTCATCGTCAGTGAAATCTTCTGGTTCCTCAGATCATGTTTTTTTTAATTTTCTTTTGATTGCAGTCTTCAGCTTATTTGGTTTAGTCTTCGACCTTCGTTTCATGTTGCGCTTTACATAGGCTTTCCATTTTTTTTGTCTTGCTTAGCCTGTAGAGAAACCACAACTCGGCAGGATGCAAGACAGAGCTTGTTGCATCATCCTTTGATTCAGCATTGATTACTTCTAACAAAGATTAAACAATTTATAAGATTAGCAAAAGCAAAAATAAATTTTTTTAAAATTATACAACTAAGTAAATGATTACTATTAATACTATTTATATTCACATGTTATAAATAATTCCGAATGATCAACAAAAACTTGTAAACAACCATAAACTAACCTGTTGACCCACAGATTCTTTCATAGAGTTTTCCTTTACTGACACTATTCGCTTCTTCCTGCTATGTCAAAGTAATTTTTATAACGTAAAAACACGGTAGAAGAAAGGCACATTCATTGTAAAACACATTATTTATTAGATTGTTGATATTCAATAGGGTATATCCTTGAAAATTGCATACATGTAAGTGATTGAATTACATCGTCACGATAATTTGATTCGAATAACTGAAAAACGTGGATCGAAAAATTGCTTGTATTCATTATGTATAACATGTTAATAGCCTATGAATTTGCTTTATCAAAAATCGCTATCAGAACTCTCATCATTAGTTTCATCATCAATATTTTCATAATTGATGAAGCTTACATATTAGTCAAATTAAAATTTATATAAACCCATCAAAGAATATATAGTTCAAAAAAAAAAAAAAAAAAAACCATAAAAAAATTGATAATTCAAATTCAAATTTATATAAAATGTTATCAACAACAAAATTGATAATTCAAATTCAAATATATATAAAAATGTCATCAACAAAAAAGGCATCAAAATACAACTTAACAATTAAACTTAGGTGATTTTTCTGGATCAAACGCTAAATGAACATTGTCATAGTCCATTGCTTCCAAAGGCTCATCGTCAGTGAAATCTTCTGGTTCCTCAAGCTCATGTTTTTTTAATTTTCTTTTGATTGCAGTCTTCAGCTTATTTGGTTTAGTCTTCGACCTTCGTTTCATGTTGCGCTTTACATAGGCTTTCCATTTTTTTGTCTTGCTTTAGCCTGTAGAGAAAACCACAACTCGGCAGGATGTAAGACAGAGCTTGTTGCATCATCCTTTGATTCAGCATTGATTACTTCTAACAAAGATTAAACAATTTATAAGATTAGCAAAAGCAAAAATATTTTTTTTTTTAAATTATACAACTAAGTAAATGATTACTATTAATACTATTTATATTCACATGTTATAAATAATTCCGAATGATCAACAAAAACTTGTAAACAACCATAAACTAACCTGTTGACCCAACAGATTCTTTCATAGAGTTTTCCTTTACTGACACTATTCGCTTCTTCCTGCTATGTCAAAGTAATTTTTGTGGAAAACTAGAAGGGGGGGGTTGAATAGTTTTTACCGTTTCTTTTGTTTAATTTGTTAGTTCAAGGGAAACAATCACAAATTAAGCTATCACACAATATAAACTAGAGATAAAGAGATGAAAGATCAAACCACATAACACAAGTGTTTATAGTGGTTCGGTTTGCAAGAGATCCTTATCCTTGCCCTACTCCACTTCCTCGAGTTGCTTACTCGAGAGATATCTTTCACTAAGAAACAAACTCCCTTCAAGGTGGAGAAAACCTTTACACGTCGCTTACTTCCTTTTCCGGTACTAAGCTAAACACCGGGTTCTTTCACAAGGTAGAACCAACCTGACGTCGCTTACTTACTTTACCGACACTAAGCTAGATGTCGAGTTCTTTACACGGGTACAACCACTCCCTACTCTCTTTGTGCTTTGAGGACTAAAGCACTAACCACACTTACTGATCTAACTGATACAAATGATAAGAAACACTCAAAGTGTTTACACAGAACCTATACTACAACTTCACAACAGTCTGCTTGTTTGAAGCTTGTTAACTTGATCTTCTTTGCTACAAAAGAAACATCAATGATATATATAACTACTGTGGTTAGTAACTAAAGTGAATGTATGTGTTTTTCTTTTCTAAGTGGATGATTAGATCAAATGCCAAGCCTGCTATTTATAGGCAAACAAAGAAAGGCTCCTACGGATCCGGCGGATCCCTCAGAAGGGATCCGTCTTTGTATAGACTTGGATCCGTGGGATGACAGCTAATGTTGCATAAGAGATCTTTCCATATCCTTGTGTTGTCAAATCAATATCTTCCAAAGTCAACTAATTAACTTGAGTATCTAATCAAGATATCACACAATCTTACCAAGATTGTATTTGTGATGTATACCATGATGTCACTTTGTAACTTTTAAATTAAAGTTTCCATTAAAGGAAATACACATGTATATGTAATATAATGTTAGTGATCATGTTAAATAAAAGATGTGTTTTGAAAAAGACTTTAACTAGTATTTATAATTTGCTTAAGGAATATACTTTGTGTTTGTCATGAACAAAACATTAAGCAAAGATCGTAAAATATAAATAACGTTTTTAGTACGATATTTGTATTAACAATCTCCCCCTTTTTGTTGATGACAAAACATAAATTATATTTTTAAGCAAACAAGTAAATATAGTTTAAGTCCTTTTAAAAATATAGATTAAGTTTTTAGTTATTCAAATTTTGATTACTATTATGAAATAACTTAGTATGAACTAATTATGCAAACTTAATCCTTTTTCCTTTCTCCCCCTTTTTGTCGAAACAAAAAGAAGAGGTGCGTAGCGGAATGCGATTTTGAGAACTTAATAGCTCCCCCTTGTTTTATACTCCCCCTAAATGGAGTAACAAGTAAATTGTGCATAAACCTACAAGACAAATGGTTAGAATATGAAAGATTTATGAAATGCTCCCCCTCGATGTATACTCCTCACTTCTCGAGTACCAACGTATACTATGAAGGGTATGATATGCTGCATATGAAGTGTTAGTAATGAATGACTTCAATGAAGAAGTAGAATGCTTGTGAAGTATTCTCCCAAACAAGCCTTCTAATATGTTTAGACTTTTAAAAGTCAAAGTAAATGTCTGATCATAATTTGTACCTAAGGCAATCATAATCAAGGTATAATATATGCTATATAAGAATGTTAGTTCACACAGAGAATGATAATATGCAATATGTTGATCACATTCATAGATATTGAAAATTTTGTGACAAAAGTCACAATTATGAAATGATGTTATAAGTATAATAAGAAGGCATCCTAGAAAGAAATAAAAAGTCCTAAAACAAATGCCTATGATGAGGATATGAAGTGAAGTTAAGTTAGTGTTGGTGTTAGTTGATTAGTGATAACTTACTTGATAACTAAAGGTTGATGTAAGTAGGTTTTTCGCTAATCCATGAGGTTGATGATTAGTGAAAAAGATGATGGAAGGTGGTGGTTTTAAAGAATACAATGAATTCAGAAACTCTAATGTATAGCAAATGCTATAAAGATATTTGAAGATGGTTAAGGTTATGATATTATCATCTACCAAAGATGATGAATCGTGCCATAATAAGTGCTAGAATGGAAAAATAGAGTGAAGACAGTGATCACTTAGGAATAGAAATTTCATATGCAATAATTAGAAATACTAGATACCTATATGCGGATGAAAATGACATCATATTATGAGAGTGTTGGTTGGAATAACGTGTTGAGAATGAGGGTTCTGTTTGCACTGACAATGACGTGCTTGATATGTATCAAAAATGAAAAGTATGAGATCCTATGATGGTGTTCTAGATACTGAAGATGTTCTAGACAATTAAGTTGTGAGATTAAGATGAAAATTCTAGATTTGTTGGTTACGAGAAGGTTGTTTGGTTTCTGAATGGTTAAAATCAGATCAGGTACCCGTGGATTGGGCGGATCCAAAATTTTGGTTCCGTCAGTATTTTCTTTGGGTTCCGTGTGATAGAAATTGATTTGGTCAATTTTTCTCGTTTTGATCTAATAAAGGTTCAAGCTAAGGTTTATTCATTAACAATTATTGATTTAGTTTTATTACTCCTAATCAAAGTTTAAGGAGACTTAAAACATCTCTTTTAAAGAGGTTTGTTAAACACATGATTGTGTTTTCATGAGGTTCTGGTGCAGAAGTATAATGTTGAGCTAATAAGGTGCTAAGATGACAGCATTGACTAAACTTAAAGGGTGTTCATCTTGTATGCCTAAATCATTTTTTGTGTCAAAACAAGATATCATTAATTAATTTAGAGCATAATTATACATTGAAAATTTGTTTGTGATAAAAATCTCAAACATACGATTACACATGAAGGTTTCTAGAGACGACAAAATCTTAAAGGTAATTATTGCGATGATACTACAAACTTCTATTTTGCTTGTTTTGATGATGACATTATAGAGGCAAGCCATTTGGTTTCTAAATTACTAATGTCGTAGAGGTTAGGGACAATATCATTGTCATCTTGAGTATTTGTTTTATTGATCCACATTGATTCATCCAAGTGTTGAAGAGTGGTAATTATGTCATGTGATGGGTCTATAATTAAGCTTGAAGATGGGGATGAGATTCTATCTTTAGGTGGTGATGATTGTGGTGAGGAATCAATTGTTGTGGAAACACTTGGTGAAGTGACAATTTGTGAGGCAATTGTTGTGTTGATAATTGATGTGATATGGTATTGAGGTTCATGAATCTTCGGATGGAGAGGATGGACTATCATGGGTTCTAAGTTTTCAAGACTTATTTGTGGAGATTTGGTTGATGTAAGTTGAAGATCTTCTAATTCTTCAAGATGTGGTTGTGGAGATGTTGGTGGTGTCCGAAAGAGTTCCATAGGTTTGAGTTTTGGTGAGGATGGTGATAATGTAGACTTCTTAGGTTGTGGTGGAGCGGGAGTGAGTGGTGGTGTAATTTCTACAGGAGTAATGGTAGGAGGTGATGTTGTTGTATTGGATGAATTTGTAGCGGGTGAATTTGAAGAAGAGTATATGTTGATTATGGGAGTCGTAATAGGAGTTGTTGTGGTGTTTGTGGATCTAACAGGAAAGGTTACATTACGAAGTGAGTTTGCATACCAATAAGGTCTGACACTAATTCTAGCTGTTCGTCTGTATGGTCTAGACATGTGAACTTTCTGGAGATGATATGTGAATTTTGTGGAGGTTTAGTGTACTATGATCATCTCTAAGGTTCTAATTTATACTTCCTAATTGTATGAAAATTGATGTTTGGATTAAGTGAGTGTGAATATCTATGACTTGAAGTAAGATAAAGTTGTTTGTCCTATTGACAAAGTCAAACCATAAAAATGGAGTTGACATAATAGTGTGCAGAGAAATGACTCAAAAGGGTTAAATTTGATTGATTAATAGGAGTAAGTTCAGTCTGTGTATGATGGGATAGAACAGATAAATCAGATTTATGCAAGAAAATATTCTTTGAATTTTATAATGGTTTCTAATGGTTTGGAACAGAGATTTGTGCAGGTCATATCAAGGAAGTCAATCCATTGAGCTTGGGTTGAGTGATGTGTTGTGGATTTGCAGTAAATACAAGGAGATATTGGAAAATCTTATGATTTGATATTTCCACGGATTTGACGGATCCCTAAAAAGGGTTCCTTATTTGTATTGGTTTGGTAACTCATACCTAAATTTCAAAAATTTCAATTATGGTGGGAAATTTTGTTCCTAAGTTTTCTAAGAATTCCTAAATGATTCTAAGATGAATTATGATCAGAGAATGAATCCTAAATGATACTAAACACTAAGATTTAAGAATTGAGATGAGTCGAAAAAGTTTTAGACTTACTGAGAAAGCTGCGGATCCAAGTAGTATCAAGTGCGGAACCAAAGTTAGGGGTCCGCCAAATCCGCAGGTTGGAGGATGGCGGAACCAACGATAAGCCTTGGCGGATCCAATTTTAAGGATCCGTCGGATCCGTACCCTAATTTTCTAAAACTAAACAGAAGACTTGTTATATTATGCGTTATTCGACGAAAACCTGAAAATTCATCTAGACCTTACTTAACATCTAATATGTATAGCAAAACAACTAAGTGTGATAATATAAACACACGATTGATCATAGGTTAATTCGTTCTTAGAAACTTACTGTAGTAGCAGTTAAGCCAAACATAGGGTTAGATATGGTAAATTGATAACCCTGAGTGTTATCAATCTGCAATGATCAGTTAGTTCTCATATAAAAAATAAAACACAATCAAGTATAAAAATAGACCTTATCATTAAACTTCATCATGAACGATGTTTTAACCCAAACAGTGGCATAAGTTTGAAAATTGATAACCATGAGCATTATCATCAGTTAAAGTTGAGCAAAAACACATAAGCATAAAGTACTAAAGACATGTCTTAACAAACATAGAAATATGATCATATAGGATCTAAAGAACAACTGTTCCAAACGTTCATTTATTCTTGCTTTTCTTTTAATATTTTGAGTATTTTCTTTTGATCCTTTCGGAGTTTCATCATCCATCGTCCTGCACACTTTAGAACTCCCTTTGTTTGTCGGCTTTCTGCAGATTCATTATTGAGAGATGGAAGTTGACTCAAGTAATCTAATAGCGGAAGTTTTGAGTTAGGTAATCCATCTTCGTCACTAGCTGATGAAGATGATGAAGATGAAGATGAGAGACAAGATCGTTTCCCTTTTCCTACTTTCACTCTATGGTCACTAAGAGGGACAAAGGTGTGTTTGATTTCAGGGTAATCGGGGACAAAACCAACAGAATTTGGAAGGATAGGAATGGAAGCTTTGAACAAACGAGTGAGTAGCATTCCATATGGCAATGTGGTTTTCCCTAGGACACGAATATCAACCATCTTTTTGGCGATATAGTAAGCAAGATTGAATTTTTGACGAGTTGAAATACAATAGAGCATATAGCACAGTCCAGCATTCACGTGATCTTTGTTACCAATAGTACTAATGACATTAGATCTTAGAATTTCTTCGAGTCTTTTGAACTCAGGTTTGAGTTCATTGAGTTCCATGGAAAATGGATCTCGATTGACATCTTTGCCCCGAAGTTTCTTAATTGGATTGGTTCTAGTGTTAAAAAGATGATCTCGGATAATTTCTTTAGGAGTTAGGGGAGTGTCGTAAGGATGTTCCCTTCCTAGATGTGAATTTAGAATGGTTAAGGACCATTTGTCAGAATAGAAGCATGTTCCTTCACTTGGGATGTGTAACACTTCCCCAAAATGATCTAAAGGAAAATTGTAGGAATTTTGGTTTACATTGAAGTTGATGCTAAATGATCCATTGTCATCAGAAATAAGTTTTACTGAGGCATAAAATTCAAGAATGAATCGAGGAATGATAGGTTCATCTATGTCGAGAAGTGAATCAAATTGAATGGTGGCCATTTGTCCACGAATGTTTGTTTCTTCTAAAAATGAAGAGTCTATGGTTCTACCCTCATGAACATACCGACTTTCTAAAGCTTTGAAAAGTTGGATTTGCGCTTCTGTGAGTCCTTTTGTTTGATGATGTTTGGGTAGGTACTTCTTTGTTTTCTTGTGATCGTAATTAGTGGCAGGAGGCATGATTTTCCTAGTCATAAACAATTTTTATGGTTTTAGTTACATTAATCTAAAATACATGAAATGTGGACAAATATAGAGGTGTGGTTATTTTTGATCTATGATGTTTGAAAAATATGTTTTGTGACAAAACACTTTATACCCCAAACATTCCTGTTTGACGTTTTTCTTTGATTTTGTATTAGCAATGCTTTAAATTCATTTAATTATGAAAATTTATTCTAATTTGAAAGATTAGAATAGAGGTTTCTTTGGTTTTATTGAACTTTGTTAAAGTGTATAACAAAATAGAATTCCTATTAATTTTTGACAAAAAGAAAATGTATTATTGAAATTGCATGAACCCTAATTTTGAATTGAAATGAATTAGTGAACTTACAGTGAGTGATCAAGTACGAATTGAGATGAAAGATCTAATTTTTGAGTTAGGGATGATGAGAGTCGATTATGAGTTGATATTGAGAGTTTAATTAAGTGTGTAGTGCAGTAAGGAGTGTTTGGTAATTCATAGTCGGATTTGACAACTCACGGATTCGGCGGATCCTTCAAAAGGGTTCCGCCTTTGTTGTCAGTTGGATCCGTAGGATCAGAACATGGTTGTGATATTTTTGTTTTTGGTTAAATTAAGATTTGGACTAATGTTTTAATTACTTCTAAATGTTAGTATGTTTAGTAAGGAACGAAGATTTCTTTCTTGAGATGTTTGTAAGAGGATTTACCACTGTAGTCCTTTTGAGAGACATACTGTTTAATTTTGGGAATAAGGATAAACTAGTTGAGCTAAGTAATGAATGATTGCAAGGTTGACGAAACAGGAGAAGATTGGTAATAGAGACTAAAGACACAAACTACGGGTATTTTCTCCACACTTCTCCTCAACTACTTAAATATCAAGGAACGTTAGTTTCTTAGTGACTTGTGGTACAATGTCTCACATTGGTACACAATATGTTTAGAGATCTACCTAATTTGTTATGATTACATTATTTATGATCTAAGAATGATAGTTGTACACAAGGTTTGGTGTTCTACTCATGTATTACTACTTTTAAGGTTATCCAATGAGTTAACTATTTTGATCCTTAATGCAAATGATTTTCATCCTTAATTTTCATGAATGAGTGAAAACATTTTTCATTCCTTGTTTGGCACATATCATGCATGATTTTTGGTCATAGCATATCATGATAAGGAGATGATGTTCTACTAAGTTCATTTGTGTTTTGATAACTTTAAGACATTTAACTAAAGCAAATATGTATGAAAATAGGAGAATATGTTTTTCCTATATGTTCAAATTTTAACTAGATAGCTTTGATTTATGCTCTTATTTCTAGAGTTATCAATCTTACTTAGATTCTAGAGAAAAACTAAATTATCTAAATCTTAATGTTTTCTAAAGGATGGGATTATTACAAACAATATTGTTTAGATCTATGTATTATCATTATGAGTTATGGAGAGATAAACCTTTATAATATGGTGAGATTATCTAAAATTAATTTTCTTCCAAGTATTTTTTTAAGGTTATGAATAATTAAATTAGAACTTACTTAGTAACATTCTGGATGTGATAATCACAAATGTGTTGGTTAAATCTTATCTTGGTTAAAGTTCTTGCAAGTTCTAAGAACTTATCCATGTATGGGTTTTACCTAAGTGTTGAGATATAAGAATATGAGACAATATTTGTCTTGAGATGTTATATCCGGTTTTAGCAAAGGTTTTAAAAACCTTATCCTAGTAATCATCTTATCTTATAGAATCTCTATTATTACATATGTAGTAATAATTAATCATACCACAAAGAAATAGTTATGAGATCATGAATTATCTATGAAAATAATCATTATGAGTAGGGTTATGAGAGTTCATACCTTTTTGATGATTAATACCAAAAGTGCTATTGATTGGGATGAGCACTTTAGTGATTTAGAGAAGATACCTTTTCTGTTTAGCCGTACTATCTACTTTGTTGTCTTTTAGCACATCTTCACTGTTGAAACTAGATCTGGCAATAGTGCTAGAAGCTATCCACTCCTTTATGCCTATAGGTATCACCGAATCTTTTTCAATTATTGCTAGATGAGCTTTGAGGTATCCTAAGAGCTCGTCCGATGTCATCCTTGAATGATCCTTAGAATCTTCAATAATTGTTGCTTTAACTTTCCATTTTGGGTCAAGATCTTTCCTGTCAAAATACTTACTAGAAATGGATTCATCAGGAACTTTAGGTGAAATATTGTGTCTAGCTAGATCTGAGTCTTTTGATATTTTTAAAAATGGTTTTTCCAAACTATAAAAACTGTTTTTGAGGTCTGGTGATCTTTGCAAGGATTTCCCTTCTTTAAAGTTTTCAAAATCGATTAGATCGTTTCAAGTTTTAAAATACAGTTTATTTTAAAAATCTTGAGTAACGTAGCTCTGATGCCAATTGTGGAAAACTAGAAGGGGGGGTTGAATAGTTTTTACCGTTTCTTTTGTTTAATTTGTTAGTTCAAGGGAAACAATCACAAATTAAGCTATCACACAATATAAACTAGAGATAAAGAGATGAAAGATCAAACCACATAACACAAGTGTTTATAGTGGTTCGGTTTGCAAGAGATCCTTATCCTTGCCCTACTCCACTTCCTCGAGTTGCTTACTCGAGAGATATCTTTCACTAAGAAACAAACTCCCTTCAAGGTGGAGAAAACCTTTACACGTCGCTTACTTCCTTTTCCGGTACTAAGCTAAACACCGGGTTCTTTCACAAGGTAGAACCAACCTGACGTCGCTTACTTACTTTACCGACACTAAGCTAGATGTCGAGTTCTTTACACGGGTACAACCACTCCCTACTCTCTTTGTGCTTTGAGGACTAAAGCACTAACCACACTTACTGATCTAACTGATACAAATGATAAGAAACACTCAAAGTGTTTACACAGAACCTATACTACAACTTCACAACAGTCTGCTTGTTTGAAGCTTGTTAACTTGATCTTCTTTGCTACAAAAGAAACATCAATGATATATATAACTACTGTGGTTAGTAACTAAAGTGAATGTATGTGTTTTTCTTTTCTAAGTGGATGATTAGATCAAATGCCAAGCCTGCTATTTATAGGCAAACAAAGAAAGGCTCCTACGGATCCGGCGGATCCCTCAGAAGGGATCCGTCTTTGTATAGACTTGGATCCGTGGGATGACAGCTAATGTTGCATAAGAGATCTTTCCATATCCTTGTGTTGTCAAATCAATATCTTCTAAAGTCAACTATATAACTTGAGTATCTAATCAAGATATCACACAATCTTACCAAGATTGTATTTGTGATGTATACCATGATGTCACTTTGTAACTTTTAAATTAAAGTTTCCATTAAAGGAAATACACATGTATATGTAATATAATGTTAGTGATCATGTTAAATAAAAGATGTGTTTTGAAAAAGTCTTTAACTAGTATTTATAATTTGCTTAAGGAATATACTTTGTGTTTGTCATGAACAAAACATTAAGCAAAGATCGTAAAATATAAATAACGTTTTTAGTACGATATTTGTATTAACAATTTTTATAACGTAAAAACACGGTAGAAGAAAGGCAAAGAATATACAAATGACTGTTAAACTTACCTGGGGAGGTTGTCTTCATTTTGGTCATTTTCAGCAGGGCGTTTTGGCACATTGGTTAAAGGAAACATGATGAGTAGCTTATGTTAATTATTATTTGTTTGTGATTTGTGAATGACGAATAAAAACAGGTTTTATAGTGCACAAGAACACTGAATCGACATGCTATTATTTAAGGAAGTTGTATGGTTAATCATTCAATTTAAATCATTAAATGTGTACAGACTTATCCATGAAGTGTTGAAAGTTGTTACATTTTAATTATAGGATGCTAATCATTTCCTAAAAATGGTTATAGTTTGTTGCAAAATATCCTGTATTTGTTTAGGATGATAATACATTTTTAAAACATTGATTGATTTGATATTTTGAATACATATTAAGAGCATAATTTGCCTAAATAATCTAACATCATAATCTTGGCATTGTTGCAGTATGGGTGGTTGGGTTTGTTTATATAAGGACACTTAAATTTTTATTGCAAAATTGCAAATAAACATTGTATGTTAATTTGTCCATGAACGACTTATCGTGTATTATAAGGATTAATTTTTTCAGGAATCGTGATTGGGTTAATATTCAATAGCATACATTCTTTGACGAATGCATTCGTGTACACGATTGAACTACATAACGATAATTTTATTCAAATAATTTAAAAAACGTGGAAAGAAACATTGCTTGTATGCATTATTCTTAACATGTGAATAACAAATAAATCTATATTCTCAAACTTCGTTGTCCGAACTGTTATGAGTAGCTTCATCATCAAGGTTTACATCATCGATGAAACTGTCAAATTCATCAGTAGCTTCATCTTCATCATGTGAAGATTTTTCAACAATCAAGTCTTCTAAATGGATGTGGTCATCAGTTTCGTTAGCAATGTTTTCACCACTAAGTTGTGAATCGTCTTTTGCCTCTTCATCAATCAAATTGTCAAAAATTTGTGTCATACTTATAGCATCATCATTTTCTTCATCACTTGGTTCATCAATAAGACGATACGTTTCTTTTTTTGAAAAGCAAGTTGGCTTATCGTGTATTATAAGGATTAATTGTTTTCATGAATCGTTATTGGGTTAATATTCAATAGCATACATTCTTTGACGAATGCATTCGTGTACACAATTGAACTACATAACAATAATTTTATTCAAATAATTGAAAAAACGTGGAAAGAAACATTGCTTGTATGCATTATTCTTAACATGTGAATAACAAATAAATCTATATTCTCAAACTTCGCTGTCCGAACTGTTATGAGTAGCTTCATCATCAAGGTTTGCATCATCGATGAAACTGTCAAATTCATCAGTAGCTTCATCTTCATCATGTGAAGATTGTTCAACAATCAAGTCTTCTAAATGGATGTGGTCATCAGTTTCGTTATCAATGTTTTCACCACTAAGTTGTGAATCGTCCTTTGCCTCTTCATCAATCAAGTTGTCAAAAATTTGTGCCATACATATAGCATCATCATTTTCTTCATCACTTGGTTCATCGATAAGACGATAAGTTTCTTTTTTTGAAAAGCAAGTTGGCTTAGCGTTTTTCGAACGCTTGTAACAAACTGGATGGTCATCATCAGAATCCTAATTTATATTATTCATGAAGAAAAAAACGAATTAGTAATAAGTAGAATTAGAGTGATAATTTGTTAAGTGTTTATTAAAGTAAAAACATGTAATATGGATACAATATTTTTATACCAAATTTTCATTATTTTTTGTGTGATCTTCACACTTTTTGCTATTAGATACGTGGGCATCCTTCTCATCATCAGAAGAGAGAATAGTAATAATGTTGTTGCTCATTTTACGATCTTCTTTTGCTTGTCTTTCGAGTTTCTTGGTTATGGGGAAATCCTGCATGTTATTTAAATAAAAAAATAAGGAAGAACATAGTCAATAATAATATGATAAGAGGTCACACATACCAAATCATCATCAGATAGGATAATCAAATTGTTATTCATGGATTCACGATTTGCTTCATTTGGATGTTCTTCAGCATTGAAAACCTGTGAATGTGATAAATATATTACAATACATATAGTATAAATTATACATTTAACGCAATAAAATGAAATATACATATACACGATATACAAAAAACAAAGTTTTTAACCGTAGGTGATTTAGGGTGATCCATGAAGTAGTGAACGGAAAAATATGATATAATTAGAGATGACATTGCTTGATGGTATTTATATACACTCGATATGAAGCAATTTTAGGAAAATATATGGTATTCAAAATTTTAAAATGTGGATTGAAGAATATCATTCAAAAGTTGAATGTTTGTTATGTATATTTTAGGATGTGATTATGGTCAACTTAAGATGATAATGTGGGTTTAAAATACAGTGAGCCATGATATGATATTTAAGTTTAAATAAAATTGTTGCATGGTTTATTTTTTAATGATGATTTTTTGATGAATCAATGTAGACGAAAAAATGTTAAACACATAAATATTTGGTACATTTAGAACAATGTAAAGTGGAAATCTTATAAATTATGAGTCGGGACTTTAACCAATTTATGTAATGATCCATTGTGACCATTGTGCCTCATTGAAATATATTTGGTTAAAAAACAATTGAACATTGTGATAACCAAAACAAAGTACTTATATTATGAGATTATCATGTAATAATTATTCGGGATGTCGTTTTTAGAATAACAATGTAAATTTGCAAACAACTTTATAAGACAAAATAGTTATTTATCCCATTGGATCCAATAAAGGAACTACAAATTTTTGTTATAATATACTGTCGTTTGTTGATATATTTGATTGTAACAATATAAAATTGTACCGCTATAAATACAACCATAGTTACAAAAGTATGCTTTAACATGGAATTATTATAAACATGAATACGAAGAAATAAAGAAACAAACAACTATGTCATGCTAATAAAAAACATAATTTGATAGTAACATAATGATCATAAACATGCTTTGCAAAAATTGCAAAAGCCAATTTATTACAAACCTAACCGGAAAAGAGTACTTCAAACGAACGAAAAACAAATAAACATTAAACGAAAATAGCAAAACATTGTGATCATGACAATTACATCGTCACCAAAACATGTCCAAAACTTATTATTCATCGTCACTAACGTTGTGATCAACCATATAGTCCTGTGTTATATTGTGTCCTGATGCACGTAGTTGTTTGATCATTTCATCTGCCTTTTTGACGGAATCCATCATGCTACTCCAATCGCAATTACAAACATGCTTCTTCTTAACCTTATGCCAAGTACCATTGTAGCAAACATACCTATCTGTATCATATTTTAGAAACAATTATCTTGTAGAAATATAACAAAACAAATGAACATATGATACTTTTGTATTATAAATATTATACGTATACAATACCTTCGGAATTTGGTAGAGATTCAGCATTCTTATTTTCCTTGTCGTTACTATGGTCAGAATGATGCGTAGCAATTTCTTTTGGTGGAACTTCAAACTGAATGTTTGGTACCTCATTCTTGTGTGTTTCCGTGTTCACAAAGCTGGGTGGTGGGTGTTCGAATTGTTTTGCAGGTTTCGACATTTTAGATCAAAGGAAAAGCGTGAGTTTTATTGTTTTATAAGTTACAATGATAACAAATTCACTAAATATTTATTTTATTATTATTTGACATTATAATTTTTTTTTTTAAATTCGAAAATCTCTTATGCTAAGAATCTCATCAAAATAAATTTCAAATTCACATGTTTAAAAGATAACTTGAAAAACGGGTATTAGTTTAGGATAATTAAGGACATGATTTTGATTAAATAAATTTTGATAGGAAAGTTAAATAAAAATAATGCAGGACATAAACTAATGAACACCCATATGTTTAGGACCAACAATCATATTCTTGTTACCAAAATTGTTTAAGCCCAATTTCATTTTTCACAAATGATGATGTTTATTACTTGTTCAAGCCCATATTTTAGAAAAACTTGACTTAATTGTTACTGACACAATCTTTTTTTTTTTTTTTTTTTTTTTTTTTTTTTTTTTTTAATTCCATTAAACTTGGTATAGCTTCATGATTAATATTCTAACTCTTGTTTGTCCGTGACCACTGTTTATTATCATTCCAAAACACAATTGAAAATTAAACTGTCTTCTATTGAGTTTAAATGACATTTTATTGTTACTTGAAGTAAGAAGCATATTTGTAATTGGAAATATCACTCCTACTTAACGTGGTTGGTAATTGTGAAATAACAATCTACCCCTTTTTATAAACTTCAAATAATTAGTTCGAAACTAATGTGTTGGTGGTTTAACTACATTAAAAATGCATGTATAGTTTATTCAAAGTTAGATGAATTCAGATTTTACATGGTTTGGCCAATTATACATTTTGGATCATTATAAGGGTTAGGTGGTGTTTGTTTTTTCAGAGGGTCTGAATCTGAATCTGAACCGCACATTGAATCTGAATCTGAGGCGTAAATGTCTGAATCTGAACGCATTTGAACGGGAAAAAAAAACTCATGTTTGAACGGGAAAAAAAAAATTTTGGTTATTTTGTGTCAACAAGAGGCATTCAGACGCGTTAAGACACCCCTCTCAAGTCTTGACCATTAAGATCTAACTGCATCTGAACGCGTATGAACAGAAAAAAAAAAAAAAAAAAAATGGTCTGAACGCCAAAATGTCTGACCGATTCAGACATTTGGCCCGTTAAGAGGCATTCAGAAGCAGAAAAAAAAAACAAACGCACCCTTAGTAATGTTGATTGGTATTTTACATATAATTATTTGATAGGAAAGTTAAATAAAAATAATGCAGGACAGAAAATAATGAACACCCACATGTTTAAGCCCAACAATCATATTCTTGTTAACAAATTGTTTAAGCACAATGTCATTTTTCACAAATGATTATGTTTATTACTTGTTCAAGCCCATAATTTACAAAAATTTGACTTAATTGTTAATGACATAAGAATATTTTTTTTTTAATTCCATTAAACTCGGTATAGCTTCATGATTAATATCCTAACTCTTGTTTGTTCGTGACCACTGTTTATTATCATTCCAAAACACATTTGAAAATTAAATTGTCTTCTATTGAGTTTAAAGGACATTTTCTTGTCAGTTGAAGTAATAAGCATATTTATAATTGGAAATATCATTCCTAATTTGAAAATGTTTAGGGAAAGTTGTTCACGTACATCTGACTATTCGAGCTTGTTTATTCAACATGGTAAAGATTTAGGTAAAGTTGTTGATGTACATGTAACTATTGACATGATTTGGTTAAAGATAACAAAATGGTTGATATCAGAATGGAATAATTGTATGCGGCTGTCATACAAAATATTTTATACTATATTATTGATACATTGCGCATGTATAGGACCGGTAACAAATCATAGTTAACGTGGTTGGTAATTGTGAAGTAACAATCTACTCATTTTTATAAACATAAAATAATTAGTTGGAAACTAATGCATTGGTGGTTTAACTACATTAAAATGCATGTGTAGTTTTTTTAAAAATTTAGATGAATTAAGATTTTACATAGTTTGGACAATATACATTTTGGATCATTATAAGGGTTAGTTATGTTGATTGGTATTTTACATATTATTATTTAACTCATGTATGTATGGATTAGTAAAAAACCCTTTCACACAATATCTTTGTACCGTGTATAATGTATTCAATAAGGTAATCATCAAAGCTACCACAACTTGCCTGTCCATCAACCTCTCATCTAATATCACACGGCTCGATACAAAATTTCAACTTCTGCTACAGTAACTCTTCTTCTTCCTCTAGCTTTAACAAAGATTCAGGTAATCTTTATTTTGTTGTTTTTTGTTTTTTTTTAATGTCATGCATGTGTTTAGAGGATCATATATCTAAGGATCCCTTTCCTTGCGTCGTTAATTACTGACTACATTATTAAGAAGAATGCGTAATTGCATCTTCAGTTAGAACGTGCATTAACATTAGGATTTATTTTATACAAAGTTTAGAGCCTATGAGTTACTTATAATTTATAGTTAGATTAGAACAACAATTTGTAGTTAGTTTTTGATTTTGAAAAAAAATGTGTAAAACATGAAATTGAATGCTCCTTTGAAAGTAAATAATTAGTTTACATAGGGTTGTTAAAGGAAACTTATGAATTATGAATTTTCATGTTGATCATCAGGGTATATATTTTCAATTGTTAAGAGTAAAGTTCAATATAATACAAATAGTATATTATTATTGTTAGTTTTATGTGTATTTTGACACGTATATAATTAATTTGGTAGGATTATGACGACTATGGAGTTTTTGGCAACGATAAACCCAGGAAATTATGAATATTCACAGGTATTTCAGTGATTAAATTTATGATATAGGACAAAGCTAATGTTAGTATAGTTGTTAAAAGTAATGTTTTTGCAACATGTTTGAAGATACTACCACCTGCTTACCTCCGAGAAGGATACAATGGCAATCACCATCTATACTTGACTGGCCACCAAGGCTATAAATTCAAGGTAGAATTAACTTTAAAAAGGAATGGCACAATAGAGGTTCATGGTTTAAAATGGAACCAGTTTGTTTCGAGACACTTTGATGACGGAGTTAGGGTGTTGCATTTTGTCGAGGAGGGAGAGGACTTGTTTTATGTGACAGGCTATAATGCTAAAGGAATAGAATATGGTGGTTATGAAGGAGTCAGGGGAAGGATGTCGAGGTTTATGACACGTCATCACACATACCCAAATATAGCACAGGTAACCCATATTAGTGTATTTGAAATTACATGAAATGAGGCAATGTATATCCAATAAAATAGTTGTTTTGTTCATAAAACCTCATTATTGTCTATCACTCTGTTTGTAGACAATCGATGCATCTTTCTTGGAAGGAGTACCACAAAACTCAGAAATCTATGTTTTGGCTAATGGGAACCTGTTGCCTGTGCGTATGCAACGTGTTAATGGGGGCATGTTTGAAATAGATAGTGGTTCATGGAATACTGTGGTTGAAACTCTTGAGCTTGAAATGGGAATGACAATAGTGTTTGCCAAAAATCCTTTGAATCGGTTGTTCTTAATGGCATTTGACGGTGATGGCACGGCACACACGGACGTCATTTTTCATGGTGCAAACCGTTTGAGAAGAGTTCAGCTACCATTGGAATATCATGAACTTAGTAAGTTATACAACTAATTATTATTCAAATTTGAATTATGTGACACAACAGCATATACAAATTTGATTTGGCGTTAAGTAATGTATGTGTAAATTTAAATGACTTTTATGAACTTGCAGATGATGATCGAATGAATCATATCTGCCAATGGGACTGGCACAGGGATCACTACCAAGAAGACGATGATACGTTCTATAAGACTTACGCATCAACCGTGGACAAACAAAGACTGGTATATACAATTTATTTTTTTATTATTGCACCGCATAATGTTTAGAATATAATTATCTAATAAGAAATAACAACTTAAACATCATGGTGCAGACAATACCATCAGATTTCTGTGAGGAACACCATATGGACAGGTATCGTCATGTTGTGATGAAGCACAAAGATTATGAAAAGACGATGGTACTGACGATGGTGCCGCACAGTCAAAGACCGTGGAGGACAACCCACATTGCAGTGTACGGTCCGTGGAAACAGTTTGCAAGAGACTGCTCTTTTGCATACAACAAAGTAATGAGGTTCCGGTTGATGCATTTTATTAACGACGTCGATCATGAGGAAGAAATCCCAGTGTTCCACATCTGCTGATACACCAACTTGCTATGTTTCCGTTGGTTTGTGTGCTTCTCATGTTTTCATAAACAACTTGTGATATTTGGCAAACAATCTGTGTTTACATTGTCTTTTGATTAGGGTTATCTATTTCAAAGCTAAGTATGTATTGAAAATGTATTAGGACAAAGTCATGGCAGTAGTTAAATTTGGAAAAATGTGTATGGAGGATAATTAATCCAGGTTTGTTTATGTTGCTTTGTGTGAAGAAGATATGCATTTCATCATTTCATGATTCTCATGAGGTTGATTTTCAATTGTTGTTGTATCCGCAACATTTGCTAATTTTGTCATCATCTGACAAACTCAGACAGATCACATTGTTTGTTATAACATTTATATTCTTAATCTTACACGTTTAGTTGTTTATTAAACAATCTGCAAATGATAAAAAAAACAAAACAACATTGTAACAATAATTTACATATTTTGTAATAAAAAATATACATTCGCTAATCATACTATCCCATCATTGTTATTAACCAAATCAGTATTAGTTGATGCAAAATGAATGCCACACTCGTTGTGCAAAGTTCAACAAACGCCAAACAAAATGTATAACTTCGGTGATCATTTGTTTGCCATATCTATAAAGGTATTAAAAAAACGTGTAGTTTGATAATACTAAATATTAGTATGAATTTATATAGACTTTATATATGAATATAGACTTGTAATGTATTTTCAAAACATTTTTATAATAATGAGTAATAAATTCTATACCAAATGACATATCGTTATTTGAATTTCAATTTATGTCAAAAATATTACCTGTTCATCTTGAATATTTTGAGTATACCCATTGTAAGTTTGGTATAAAAAATAGAGATTGGCTGAGTGGATGAAAAAAGAAGTTCATAATCAATTCGAAATTTTTTTATACAACTGATTGCTATTAAAAGGCAATTAATGTAACAATGTAAAATTAAAAAATCCTAAATACAAACTCCAAATAATATATATATATTAATATATATATATATATATATATATATATATATATATATATATATATATATATATATATATATATATATATATATATATATATATATATATATAAATCCATGTCTATAGACCAACATCAATTAGAATTAAAGCATATCATGAAAATGTCTATGTGATAAAATCATAAAAAAACAAACTGTATCAAACCAATCAAAAGCAGAAAATAAAACTGCAACCACATTGTTTACCAAAACATAAACCAAACCAAAAGATGATAAATCAGCATGTTGCTGATGTTGTTCCATGACAGATAACGATCATCAGTTATCCTTGCAATTGCCTGATTCAAACGTGTCATCATTCCTTGATTTCTTCGCAGAGGTATCTTCATTCACACAATCATCAAGATCAATTGCATCACGCTTTGACTTCCCAGAACCGGTACTTGCATCATCACCATTTGGCACTGCCTTCTTAAACTCAGGGGTGTGTTCAATGTTGAATGAAATGTTTTCCACACCATTGAACTTGCTTGTGTTAACAGCAGGGGTAACGGGAGTCTGCACCTCACCTTCATTTTCCTGTGATAAACAATTTAAGAATCTTACCTGTCTGTAATAATTTTTACTAAATCAATAGAAAATTTTAGATTTGCAAGAGTTAATAAAAGAACCTCATTGATAAACCCATGTTTAAAGGTCTTTATCATATCATCATCTTCAGAAATCATCTTGACTTGATAAACATGGTTGTTGTTGTTTATATTATATGAAGAATAAACAAAGCGGAACAACAATTTTCTTCCAACAATATTCACCAATTCATCAGGAAATATTTCATCGGCCTGGTCTCCATACTTTGAATTGAGCTTGTAACACGGGATGTCAATCAACTTAGTGATAATATCCTCATATAGTAAAAGTGATGCCGAGCCAGTGTCGTCAATGACACGAATTATTACTTTGTACCTAAAATTTAACATACAATAACGGCACCACAAGTATGTTATTAAAATAAATGAATCGAATGTATCTTTCGGGAATTTAGCATGACAACAACAAACGTTACCTTGGTCCCACATTACTAATCTCTTTGTCCTTTTTGCACCACCACACCTTATTCTTGTTTTTCTTTTTGGATGACGACGATTGACCATATTCTTCAAGTTCTTTGGCGACACACCTACATTTCTTGCAGGCGAGATACCACCAACTATGTTCTTTATGTTGGAGTATGCTCGTGTCATAATAAATAATTATATGGCTAGACATATGTGAGCCTATGGGGTCATACATTTATACACAGAGATACCATTTTATATATTGTATTTACCGTATTTACACTATATATATGACTACGTAACTTGGGATCGATAACGGGCTACTAATAACTAAGCTAGTACTTAGTTTATTAGATTGGACCAACAAATGGGCAAGCCCATTTGAAGCTCCATAAGGTCGGCCATGGTTAAGAGAACAAGAAAGAAAGATCAAGGGGTTAAGTGTAACTTTTCCTTGATTATCTTCTAATTGATTTGTCATTAAGGAGATGGATTATTAAATTAATAACTAACCAACTTTCTCTCCTCTTCCTCTCCTCAATAACCACGAAATAAAACACACCCATATTAGGGTTTGTGGTTTTAGATCTCATCTAACCTTATTCTAATGTAGTTCAAGGCTAGATCGCGTGTTATGTGATCAAGACTAGCATCGGGTGGTTATCCGTGACGTGTAGTGTGTTTCATTCTTAGAGGAGATCAACATCATTGATCTCTTGGGTTTCTCCATCTCATATTGGTGTTATTGGTGTATCCGTGATCACGCTTCAAAGGTATAATACTTGTATTCAATTTGTGATTGATCATATGGCTATATGGATCCATTGTTGGTGATGTATTCCGCTGCGTTTATTTATTTGATATGTTATTTTATATTTACATCACCTATACTTTATGTATCTTGTGTATCTTTGCGTACACAATCGCCTCGCATTGCTCCATAACACGATTAATAAATTAGTAAACAACGTTTATACTGATAAAAGAAGGATTATAATAATTTGAAATAGCTTACGTATTCAGAATCACGAATAGACCCAACCATTTTTCTAACAGCATTCTCAAATAATTCATCATATGTCAATTCCTTTCTGGATGGGGAAAAAATATTTAAAACAATATTCTTCTTAACATACCCATCCATTTCTTGGTACCTATGCAACAGAAAATAGTGAATCATGATATTATTTTCTACATCACGTTGGAAAATTAAAAAAACACTAAAGTTGTCTAGACAATTATACAGAACCATCTATAAACAATTGGATTTCTATCAAGCAAAATGCTAACATTATTATACGCTTCTATAACAAACATATAAAATGTTACACCGGAGAACGTCAAATTCTATACCAAGTACTATTTTTGTAAGTATTGGAGCAGTGTGAAAGGGCATCAACATACTAACATATACAGATCTTGATGATCTTCCTCGTTTCAAATAAGTTACTGTGTAACACGTAAAAATCATCTAGAATGATAAACTAATAATCTAAGCAATAAAAAGATCATTTGTTATACAGGTTTGACTGATGTCAATACCGTCTGGAAAACATATTTTAAACAATATTATTTTGATAATGATAAAAAATGAATAATATGTTATATTATTTTGAAATATTAGTTTTATGGTTGAAGTACTTACATCTTTCTAAACGTATTAATCTCTGGTATGTTATCATTTAGATAAAGCTTCGATGCAAATGCCCCATTGCTAACCGACGGCTTATCTACAGCAGTAGAATATCAACATTATTGCATTGTAAAAAAATTAAAGATAACAAATATAAATATGAACATTGGTTATATAATATTTTACCATTAAAGTATTTGACTTTTGCAATTTGAAGAATCATCACAACATTTCGCATTTTATCCAATTGCTGGGCCAAATTGTTGAACCGATCAACCCATCCGTCAAAGAAACAGCAATCCAGAGAAACACCACTGTATTATTATAAAACATGTTAATACACATAAGCGGATAATTTAATATGTAACAAAAAGCATAATTCTTACTCGACATCTTCCAATGTGACTGTCCTTCTATATTTTTGAGTACCATAGCTTTCATAGGGTATTGGTTCAGATATGGATGTTATAGTCCCAATTACATCTACGTTGACATACAAATCCACATTATTTTTAGTACGAAGATTGATTGAAATAAATTATCATCAAGAAACATTGATAACGCATTAATAAAAAATAAACGAAACACAATAAATATTACCAACAATGTCTGTTTCTGAGAAGCGTCTTCTCGTAAAGTTTTGAAATGGTTCAAATCTGAAACCACGGGTATTCTGGTCAAACGGAGCAACTCTTGTGACAGAGGTATTCTTATAGAAACCGATTTTGTAACGGTGACTCAGCAACGGGAACTTTCCTCCGTTCTCACCCACCCCAAAGCTTCCGACTTTGTAGCAGGAACCTTCATCAAGAATAGCTTGAAACTTGTTCATATCCGCCTTCTTTATAGAAGCTTGAATACGGTTACCCTTGAATATGATTAAAAAATGTATAAATATAAAAACAGTTGATAAATACAATGTCTTAAACGTTTAATCTAAAAATTAGGTACGTAGGAAAAGAAAAAAAGCATAGCTTCATATAAACGGATGCATGTTCGGGATGCAAATAACAGTTACATTCTATATATACAAACTACTATTGACTTTTTAAACTATATATACCTTGAATGCCTTACGCACAGATATGTCAAAGAATGGTTACTGGTTTTAAGGGATCTAAGAAGCATCGGTAATGAAGGAAAAAACCATTACACATCAAACTACTAAAAACATACGCATGGTCAGGTTGCAATATCAGTTAACATAAATTGATTAATCACAAAGTATGTAAAATATGTATATATGATGTAAATACGGAACATCCATTGAGTACTAACAAATAAGTTTCAAGAATGGTTACAACTTTATACATTCTAATGATACAAAATACAGTTGACTTTTTAAAGTATATTTAATTTGATTGGTTACTCACAGATATGTCAAATAACGGTTAATATTTTGAATGGATATAAGTAGCATCAGCATAAAAGCAAAAAACATTAGACATCAAACTACCAAAAACATATGCACGTTAAGGATGCAAATATCAGGTAACATCAGTTGATTACTCACAAATACATGAAAGAATGGTTACAACTTATAACATGAATGTGGAAAATAAAGATCAAATAAATTGTCTGCATAAAAAGATTAGAACATACATACATGTATATGCACATTTAAATCAAATAAGTTTCATACATTGTATAGATACGAAAATTACAAAAATAACAATGAAAGTAAAGTGAATAAATTGATGCACAACAATTAATGAGATAACCTGTTCATCTTGAAACAGGACTTCTAACCCCCAAATTTCATTCGGCCTGGAGAGAGGATGAGACTTCCATACACGTACCACCCTCACAAGAATTTTGGCATCATCAAGCATAGGGTCAAGGTCACTCAATGTAGTAAAAACTTGATCCATTCCTTTTGCCTACATAGAGACAGCAGTAATACATAGGTCAAATATGAAATCATATAAACAACACTAATAATGAAAATAAATACAGGTAACAAAGTTACAATTTATTGATTATGATTAGACATTTCAAAATACCTCTGCTTTTTTTTTTCTTTTTTTTTTCTTTTTTTTTTTATTATTTTTAAGTATGAAGTTATAAAAGATGAATGAGATGATGTTTAGGATGCACTGAGATATATAGTGGTAGGAATTAGGTTAAATTAATCAAATTCCAAAATTCCAGTAAATCAAATATTCGAAATTTAAAACTTTTGGCTATAAATTAGGATGATAGTTAAGCTTAAGTTGTTTATTGTGATTGGAATTTAAAAGTTTTAAATGCTATAAATTTGTTTTTTAAACTTTCCTTCATTACCAACTTATTGTTGACACTTTCCTAATTAAATTCATAAATGTTTAATTATTTGAATTAACATTTTTAAACAAATTCGAGAAAAAATAACAAAAGTTTAATTATTTGAGTTAACAAAAAATAATAACATGACTGATGCAACCAAAGATCAAACAACCTTGTCTTTGTTTGAAAATAACATTGTAATTAATTGAAATAACATAATAGTTACGATAAATCATAACAATCACTAACCTTCAAAACAATTACTGGTAAACGAAACAGCTGGATTAAACAGCTTATGAAGCTTGATCATCTGCATCCTAATGTGTATCAAGAACAATGATTATTTATTAAAACAATATCACACAATCACATTCGATAAATACATTGAAAAACTAATAATCAATCAAACAAAGTGCAAATCAAATTATTATCAAATGGACATTTGATAATCAAACAGAATCATTTCGATTTATACATTCAAAAACTAATCAATCAAACAAAGTGAAAATATCCTAATCAATGAAATCGACATTCAAAAACTAATCGATCAAACAAAGCGGAAACCAAATAATCAATGAAATTGACATTTGATAATCAAACGGAATAATTTTGATTTAATAAATTAATGCAAGTAAAAAAAAATATGAAATTGATAGTATACCTGATTGAAAGGAAGATTTAGAAAAGTTAAGTCGATAGTATAAAGCTTGATCCGGGATTGATTGTTGCCCCAAAAATATCAACTGTATTAAACTTCATTAAACATGAACTGATTTTGATTTTACAGAGCTGGGTTTTTGATTATCGAATATGTGGATTTTGAGAGAATATGTGTGTGTTTTTGTTTTATGATTTCTGTCAAATGAATGAAGGATGGTAATCCCGCCCAATTTCTATGAATCGCTAAGTTTTAGGGGCAGGAGGAGATGACATCCGTTAGATGGAATGATTTTCCATGTGTTAGTTGATTAGGTATTTTGGGGGGATTTATTTGGGAGAAATTATAGGACAAAACCCTGTTTTATATTGCAGGTAGATTTTAAAGGCTAGATTGATTAATAAAAGAAAACTATAAGCAAAACAATAATAAAGCAATCTAAAAAGATAATAATAAATGATATGCTTGTCAAGTGAGGTGAAAAGATCATTAAGTGTGAATTATCGTTTAAAGTGGTGAATTAATACCCGTTAAAAGAAACTATTTTCTCACAACGTTGGTTTATATTGAAAACAATTATTTCTCTTGGTAATAATCACTAGATTTAAATAACTGATTATCCTAACGGCTTTTGCCCGTTAAAACAACCAACTAAATAGATCTAAAATAAATCCGAAAATTATTAATTAACAATTTTAATACCCGTTTAAAAAGCTATTTTCTCACAACGTTGGTTTATTTTGAAAATAATTCTTTATCTTGGTAAAATTACTAAGATTTAATTAATTACCCCAACAGCTTTTGCCCGTCAAAATAACCAAAATCAATCTAATTAACCAAAGATTATTAATCTCAAATCACAACCCACTTAACAATCAATATAAGTTTTTCACACTTAATTCTCCAATCACAACCCACTTAACACGCATATAAAATAATCTACTCACTAAACATAACTACTTTAAAAGAAACAAATTAAGCAACAATCATAATAACTAAACTAAGCAAGACAATAAATATAAAAAGAGTTAGTCGAAAAGGGTTTAGAAGTCACCAAATATAAAGACTACGGATAAATTAAATTCCATAACATACAACAATCAATACCCAAATCTACAAGCTCATATACCCAAATCCTTCTTGGTAGCTCCATTACCACAACTCAATCACCAACAATATTTTTAGTATTTTTGGATTATTATTTTTAGTTAAAAATAACATAAAGTTTAAAACTTGGATAATAATTATAGAAAGTAAAAAAGGAAAACTCTATTTAAAAATACTAGAAACTTAAGCTTGAAAGACAACTTAATAAATGTTACTGATTAAAAAGTTTTCAATTAATCTATACTCAAGAAGAAAAGAAAACGAAACCAAAGTTTGACCCAGACCCTTTTAACAATTTAATAAGGACAATATGAAAGAAATAGTTATATAAGGGTGCGTTTGGTTCGCAAGTGGGATTGGAATTGGATTTGGATTTGGGAAAGGTTTGAAAGATTTGGGAAAGGTTTGGGGAAAAAGTAGGAGAGAGAAAATATATTATTATATATAATTTATGGTTGAAAAAATTATAAAATAAGAAAAAGAATAAATAATGTGTGGTTGAAAATTTTTGATCAAATAAAAAAAAAAGTGTGATCGGATGGAATGGTAAAAACCCACCAACTTTGGGGGGAATGAAATCTCATTCCTTGATTCCCAAAGTTGTGGGCCCAAAACCAACCAAACAATCATATATGGAAATCAATCCATTACTTTGAATCCAAACCCACTAAACAAACGCACCCTAAGACTTGTTTTAGAGGGATGTATAGTTACACCGTACCTCATATAGTTTAGTTAACGTAAGATCGATGTTAATGGATTCTTGTTAAATTTGACATTCTTAATTTGGTCATTTAGGATTTTAGCCAACCAATATTTTGATTTTGAATCAAAATCATATTCATCATGATGATTGATGGTACCTAGCTTTAAGACTCAAAAGATGAAAAATCTTTAATACAATGATCGTAGAAACAAGTGGTTTGTCTTGCCGATCATATCACGCATGCAATAATAGTCTTTAGACCATGTGTAGTGGGGAGAAGTGGAGAGTGGGGGGTTGTTCGACACGTGTCATGTGGGGTAGGATGGGCTTTGTTGAAAAAGTGGTGTAGTGGAGAGTGGGGGGTTGTTTGACACGTGGCAGTCCTTTTTTATTCCTTTTTATTTTTTTTAATGATAAAAAACTTATAATAAAAACTAAATAATATAAATAAAAACATAATTTCATTAAAATAAACCCTAAAACTATTACATAATTAAAAAAAAAAAAAAAAGTCATACAATTTCATACTAGATATTACATAAAAAACACTACCAACCCCACTTTTCTTTGATTTCTTCATTGATTTTTTCGTTAATAGCTTTTTCCTCGTCGGTCATCCCATCGGTGCTTCGGCGCAGTTGCTCCCAATCTTTCAATTTGATGTAATCGTTGTATTTCTTTTCTTTAAGCTCGCGACGCTTTTGTGCCTCATCCCCTAGCCTAGCTAGTTGAGCCGCAATTTGGCTCAACGCGTTGTCGTTGTCGGTGGTAGAGGATGAGGAAACCCCTTTGCCTTTGCCACTTCGCCTACCCGAGGGCCTTTGCGGCTCGACATACACGGGCTCGCCATCTTCCGCCTCGTCGTTTAGGTTCAATGTGTGAGCATCGGACGATTGGCTTTCGGGGGCGGATGATGAATCGGTTTTAGACCGTTTTGACGGCCTCGTTGTACGAATTTCCAAATAGGGTTGTTGGAGCCATTTTTGATGGGTGTGAAGGTACTCCCACACCGCCTTGTGTTGGAAAGGAAACCCCTTAAGCGTCTTGTATTCCTTGTCGGCGGCGTCGTATGCCCACGTCAACAAACTTTCACCACTTGGTACCGGCATATTATTTTTCCGGTTGTAGATACCATTAAAGAGTAGACACGCCCTATTGAGGTCGGTCCATTTCCCCCGAATCATGTCCGGCGTACGATAATCTTCTCCGACACCCATTGCCGAAAAAACACTTCTCGAATTCGAGCCCAAAAAACCAATCCTCGTTGATAATTCGCTACAAAATAGACAAATAAACATAATAAGTTAAAAAAATTTAATAACGAAAAAAATAACAACGAAATAAGTAAAAAAAAAATAATAACGAAAATAAGTAAAAAAAAATAATAACGAAAAAAAATAATAACGAAAAAAAAACATAATAATAACGAAAAAAAAATAATATACCGGCGTTTGGATCCGTCGCAATTTCTACCCACGCATGGTCTTACCGTTTGCACTTCTCCCCACTACACATGGTCTTACCGTTTGCAACGTTCATATTTCTTGGGAGAATGCATGCAACAGAGCGTTGTCAGAACAACGGAGGGTGCAAAATATTAGCCAACAGCGCCCCCCCCCCCCCCCCCCCGCGTTTTGCATACACGGGCGCTGTTGGGCGCTGTTCATGATTTTTTGGTGTGTGATAACGCCCATTACGCATGCAATAATAGTCTTAGAATGTAAGTGCAAACCACAGGTGGACCTCTTGGCTGTGTCCTAATAGATTTTTCGATTTCACAATGCAAAAGCTAATGACTTTTGCAATTATTGGATTAAGGCCCAGCCACAAAATTTACAGAGTTTCTATACATATATCTAAAAGACAAATTTTATTGGTTGTTTACTCATACATTTTGAACTAGAGTAAGTGGAAAAACCATACTTGTGGTTTGTCAAATTTCGTATTAATCATCTTTGTAAGAAGCTATTAGGCCAAATGTCTAGCATTTTACGGGTATGTTTGTCATATAAGATTGTTGAGAGATTATGCTTATTCTTACAAAAATAAAATTATACAAATTATTTTTGTAATTATAAAGAAATGTTTTAATAAGAAAAATAAATTTGAATTTGAAATCTCCAAACAACTATTTTTCCTGCCCAAGGAGATGACACCTTCACCAGAAAAATAAATCACCACTTTAGGACAAAAATAGGAGCGTCCTGAGGGACAGTCCCTTATATATAGGGGACCGTCCATGTTTTAGGGACCGTCCAACGCTCCTCCTGATGCCTATAAATACTGCACTATTTTCATCAGATTTTTTTAACCCTCTTCAACACAAAACTTTATGTTCTTCCTCAATATCTTCTTCTACCTTCTTTGATCACATTAACTTGTAAATATTTGTTTCTAAGTGATCTCATTCTTTCTCCCATCAAGTGCAAAGAGAAGAACGCTCGTATTCGCGAGGAAACGAAGTGTTGTAGATTAGGCATTTCAACGTAAGCTTTGTTACAATTTTCTTCTTTATCTAAACTCTCTTAATCTTCATTCTTGTATATCGGTAGATCCGACTTGTGGGTAAGTCGAGAATAGTTGTGTAAGTGTAGATCCGGACAATGTGTAAGTCCGTGAAGTGTTGTATGTGTAGATCTGGACGAGGTGTAAGTCCGTGAAGTGTCGTGTGCAGATTCGGACAGTGTGTAAGTCCGTGAAGCATAGTGTGCAGTGTTGTGTAGATTGGTTCTAGCTAGGATTAGAACTCGACATTCCGCTTAGTGTCGAAAATTGTAGTAAGTGACGGTGTACGCTTTTCTCCGCCTGAAGGGAGCTTTGTTGACATACTGATTATGAACTCTCGAGTGTGATACTCGGGGAGTGGAGTAGGGCGAAGATAGAGTTTCGTAGCCGAACCACTATAAATCTCCGCGCCTTGGTTTGATTGTTCTATCTCTTTACTTTCCTTACTTTCCTACTTAATTATTAGTTTTTGTTGATATTTATTGTGCTCATATATTGTTCATTGGTATCACATAACTTCGAATCGTAAAGATTTTAAAAAAGAACAAATTGGTTTTAAAACGTAACTTAAGACGGTGAAACTATTCAAAACACCTCCCCCCCCAACCCTTTTTAGTTTCTACATTTTTGATCAACTACAATTTTTATTATTATTTTATTTAATATGCACTTTATTTTTTGTTGTCTTAAATATTTTCAAGTTCCGAAAATAGATGTTTATGTTCCGCCACTGATTGTCAGTAGTAAAAATTATACGTATGTTAAAGAATCACGGTCAAAACGGGTTAGATCACATCAAAAGTCATAAATATTTTTGTTTAGAGAAGTGAAAGTGTAAGTTAAGTCTTGTAGTGGGGTTATACGTACTTAATCTAACAACAAATAATGTAGGGTTCTTTTGGCCGAGGTATTAATCATTACAAAAAGATTTAACGGTAAATAATGATTATGGAGTTTATTTTCAAAATACAACATAATCAGTTTAGATATTAGTCTATGATTAAGATTACAACAATTCAAAATACATAGGGGTGCAAACGAGCCGAGCCGAGCCCGAGCTTTACAATACTCGAGATGGCTCGTCAGTTTTTTAACGAGCTCGAGCTCGAGCTCGGCTCGATCCGAGCCTTTATTTTTGTGCTCGAGCTCGGCTCGTAAACGTTTCACAAAGCTCGGCTCGCTTAAACGAGCCTGATCAAGCTCGCTTAATCTGCTTCACAATCCACTAATACCCTCTAATCCTACAACATTGAAACACCTCAAGATCTCAGTTGGTGCACCTTTGGTTCAAATCGTTAACGATTTTTTAAGTGTGACCATATCCATCATCGATCTAAACAAACCAAACAACCTCTTTAACCCTCGTTAACTTAAGCTACAATTATTAAAAGGGCATAAATCTCAGCCTCTTCATCGTGTGGTCAAACAAGACCAAAGATCTTAAAGATCATATCATCACGACAAGTTACCATCATAGATCTTTTACTTACATCGAAGCAAATTAAAATAAGCAAGATCTCATTTTTTAGTTCACCTTGGGTACCAATCTTTATAGATTTTTTTCGTGAGTGAACTAAAACTCATCATAGATCTAAAATTTCAAAATGAAAAGGAAAGAATAATTAAAGATCTCAGCTTTCGTTCGATAGGTACAAATCTTTAAAAGAGTAAGTTAGAACGAGCAACCATCATTGATCAATTTTTTTTTGGCTTTCTCTTCTTTTATTCGATCAAAGCATCAAACAAGATACTAAAAGATCTCAGATTTCTCTTTTGTTGTAACCAAGATTCGTCCAAAGACAAGAGTCAAAAGAGATAATCCATCATCGATCTAAAAAAAAAAAAAAAAAAAAAGTTTAACAAAGAAAATCGAACACACCTTATATCTTTTGAAGAATCTTGTCACTTGTGTTTATTTAGTAAACAAAAGAAAACAAAGATGAATTGTTTATTTTCTTGGCTTAGTAGGCTGCGTTCAGTTGATTGAAGATAGAAGTGAGTGAAGTTTTTTTTGTGGCTGCAGTTTTTGTGTGTGGAGGATTAGGGTTAGTAAGTGTGCAAAATATTAGGGTTGTTATGAGATGAGTGGCTATTATATACCCTGATAATTAGGGTATGCTAATTGGACTCGTGGTCTGTTATTCAACTTGGGCCGAAATTTTTTTAACATTCAGTGTTGGGCTTTTGAATTGATAACATTCAGTGTTGGGCTTGGTTATTGGCTCGATAAGGCTCGACGAGCCTACTCGAGCTCGATAAGCGAAGCTCGTGCTCGTGCTCGATAAGTAAACGAGTTGATTTTCAGGCTCGAGCTCGGCTCGAGCTCGACAAGGCTCGGCTCGTTTCGAGCTTTTTATCGAGTCGAGCTCGAGTAGCTCGCGAGTAGCTCGGCTCGTTTGCACCCCTACAAAATACATAGCACTTGGGCTTGAGAGCTTACTTTAATTTGATCAGTTTAACTAGCTAGTCGTAAGACGTTGTATATATTGTACATGACTTGAACATGAGTTAATTAATGGAGGCTGGGAAAAGCAGGTGTCGGTTAGTGTTGCTATTATTAATGCCATCTAAGGGGGGAGGGAGTGGTTAGATGTTGGTAAACTTTACCAATTTCGCCACGTCATCATCTACCAATCACAACCCTAAATGTCAAAGTTTACCAAAGTTTACCAAAATTGTGGCGGCGGTCACCAAAGTTTACCAAATCCCACATTTTCCACATCACATTTTTTTTTCATTTATTTTTAATACATAAACTATATAAAAATAAAACACATATCATTTCATTAAAAAAAATAAATAAATAAAAAAATCCTACAATACTTAAAAAAACAACATTACCTAAAACTTAAAAAAAAAACACATCAACTAAAAACGACATAAAAGAAACTAGATAAAAGAACTAATCATCGAGATACGGCAAGTCTTGAGCCGCTACGTGCTCCGTGAGATCAAATCGAAGGCGGTGATGGACCTCTTCATCTATTAGCTCCGCCACAACGTTTTCGTCATACACCGGTTCCACCGGTCCATCCATAATATAAACCGGTGATATTGCCCTCCCGTCGCCTTTTATTACCATGTTGTGCAAAATAATAGCCGCGTGCACAAACTTTCCAATCTTCACTTTAGTCATAGCCCGGAGAGGTCGAGCAAGAATTTTCCATTTTCCCTTTAAAACACCAAATGCTCGCTCGACATCCTTTCTTGCCTCCTCTTGCAACCTCTTGAATTTTATTTCCTTTGGGTCGGTTGGATACGGGTATGCCTTAACAAAGGTTGACCACTTGTTGTAAATTCCATCGGTAAGGTAGTAACCGCGTTTGTAGAAGCGCCCATTCACGTGAAATGAGGTGTTCGGAGCCGTTCCATTTTGCTCCGCAAGATACAAGTCGGACTGATTCAATACGTTGATGTCGTTGTTTGACCCCGGAGCACCAAAATACGCATGCCAAATCCATAAATCCTGTGACGCTGTAACCTCAAGCATAATAGTCGGGACACCATGGTCACCTCTCGTATATTGCCCTCTCAATCTTCTAGGACAATTTTTCCATTCGACATGTGTGCAATCGATGCTCCCAAGCATCCCTGGTATGTGATGTTGAGCCTCATGGGCCTCGAAAATGCGTAACACATCGTGTTGAGTCGGCCTCCGTAAGTACTCTCGACCGTACAACTGAATGATGGCGTCACAAAAATGAGGTGCATTTTTGTAGCGCCGTGAAACTTTTCTTGCTACGAGCGTCATAACCTTCTTGAAAATACGGGAATTGCGCTTCAATATCAGCCACTATGCTCAAAAACATGGTTTTATTCATACGAAACTTCTTTCTAAAGTATGCGTCATTGTACTTTGGTTCTTCAACGAACCAATCATTGAGTAGAGTTTCAAGACCAACTTCTCGATGACGCTCAACGTGTGTACGAGGGCGAAAGGTGCTAGAGCTTGCCGTGTCTACAACCCATTGATACGAGTCGTGCCAAAATTGCAACGAGCTACCCATGGAATCGTCGGTTGAAGACGGGTACATGTACTCTTCGGACGAAGTAGACATTTTTTTAGGATAAAAAGGTTGAGATTTGTGTGGTGATTTTTTTTATAAAAGTGTTGGATAAGAGATGTTTTTTAGATATGAAATGAGTGTTGTGGTTGAATTGTGTAGTATTTATAGAGTGTATTGTTTAAAAAAGGGGTTTTTTTTTTTTTTTTTTTTTTTTTTTTTTTTTTTAAGCCCAAACGGCTATAATTTTTGAGTTGGTCAAATATGACCGTTGCACCTTCTCCTTTCTCTCTCGGCAAAGTTTGCCAAATTGTTTTAGTTTTTGATCGGCACCGAGTAGTGGCGGCGGTGTGCCAATCGGCACCAGCCTTTGCCGAGTGGTTTGCCGATACCACTCCCTCCCACCTAACATGACAAATACCATCTAAACCACGCACTGGTTAAAAGCTAGTAGAACTTGAGACTTGAGAGTTCTAGATGTGGCTGTGTATTATAGTTTTGGATTCTGCAGCCCAAAAGGAAAAGTTTTGGATAGCAACCCAAATCCAATAGTCAAATAATAAACTTCCCTAATAAACGTTTGCCCTAATTTTTAGCTAAACCTAATATCACTTTTTACACAACGCGCCCCCACAAAATCCTTTTTCGTTGTTTGTGCCCAACATCGAAGCAAATGAAGACCTCTTCAACGTCCTGTATCGGAGGTTTGTTCTTGTTTCTTTGTATCGTTTATCTTTTTAACCGATTTGTTTTGTTTTTTCTTTAAATTTTAGTAAAGCTTGTTATAGATCTATGATGGTTTGTGTTCGAATCTTAAAAGATTATATCTTTTTATGTTAACACATAAATCTGATATATATCTTCTTTTTTATGTTATGTCCGAGAGGGTTCTTGGTTTTGTCTAGTGTTATTCGAATCTTAGTCTCGTTTTTGTTTGATCTACGTTTCTTATAGGTTTATATGTTTTTTTTTTGTTTTTTTTTTTTTTTTTTTTTTTTTTTCTTTTTTTATGTGGCGAGTGCTCACGCTGAAACTGGGTGAAGGCCAAATCAATCTTGTTGGCGTTATAATCATTATTAGTTGATAGCCATGTTTCTTAAAGGAAAATGATAATAAGCATCATACTCGAATAGTTTGGATTCTTATAGGTAGGTATCCTTTCTTTTTTATATCTGCGACAGATAATTATTCTTACTTCTGCAGTTTGAGTAACCTGATTGCTTTGATTTATCGACCTTTGCTTACATGATATTAAAAACTGTTTTCTGACTTTTGAACAAGATTTGAAAGATTCGATATCTATAATCCACTATTAATGTTGTAAATTGGGTTTTTGAACGAGTGATCAGAGTTAATGATTTTGACCGTTTGATTTGAAAGATTCAATAATCTTGTGTCATTCAATTGGGTTTTTGATCAGATAATCAGAGTTAATGATTTTGACCGTTTGATTTGAAAGATTTTTTTTTTTTGAACAAGATTTGAAAGATTCGATATCTATAATCCACTATTAATGTTGTAAATTGGGTTTTTGAACGAGTGATCAGAGTTAATGATTTTGACCGTTTGATTTGAAATTGCAATGTTTCAAAATAAGAGTTGATAGTTAATTGGGCTTATAGCTTATTTGGTTTTGGGCTTATAGTTTAAATAAGCCACCAAAATTGGGCTTATGAAAGATAAGCCAAAAGCCCAAAACCACATAAGCTCAAACAAACACCCCCAAAATATGATCATCTGAAAAGGTCTACATGATGAACAATTTAATCTAAAACATTAGTTTTTATATACATGCAGATGAAAGTTCCTGCAGGCATTATCTGGGATATTGAAAACACCAAGGTACCGAACGAATTAAGAGACTCGAATGGACTACAAATTAGTACCAAAATGGCAGCTGAAAACATACAGGAAGCTTTAATATCTAATCTCCCCGATTCGAAAATTGTGACCTTCATCGCATGTGGAAACAGGAAAGCAGTTACAGAAGAACAAGGTAAGCTAATATATGAGGCAGGGGCAACTTTATTGGATGTCCCAAGTGGGACGAATGATGCTGCTGATCGTGAAGTCATGCTACAGATGTACAAATATTCGAAGGACAACCCTCCTCCTTCATACTTGATTCTTTTGAGCGGTGACTCGGACATGTGCAGAGCCCTTGCGAGACTTGCATACAACGGCCACACGACACTCCTGGCATTTCCAGCAAACGTTACATACGAAGGGCTGAAGATATGTAGCGATTATTCGATCTGTTGCAACCAGCTGTTTGCTGGAACAATACAAGGCCTACATCGAACATCTCAAACTCCATATCCACACCTTGAAGTGACCAACAGTATGCAGCTAAAACTCGCTCCACCTCAAGATGTGGAGGAGGGTCTATCTGATGAGGAAACTGCAATCGTATTTTGGGATGCTGACACATGCACCATAAATCAGATCCAATGCCATGAACAGATCACCTACATCATGGAGAGAGTTAAAGAGAAAGTTGCTATAAATGTTGAACTAAGAATGTATGGCGAAAAATTACCTCAGCAACATAGAGTAACGGGCGTCAGTTTCAAAGAAACATCAACAACCGAAAAAGAACACTCGCTCGTGAACACTCTGCTCGTTGAATTGCTCGATTGTGCAACGACGTGCGGGCCAAGAAACATAGTTCTTATGACTGGAAAAAATGAACTTGCACGTGGATGACATTAACTTTCTGTTCCTACAAGACTAGCCTCTTTCTAAAATCTCATACTTCGTAATAGACAGGATTAAATTGTATATGATTGATGAACACAATTGTAAATTCGTTTTTTAGGAACAGAAAGAGGCTGGTCTTGTAGGAACAGAAAGTTAATGTCATCCACGCGCAAATTCGTTTTTTCCAGTCATAAGAACTATGTTTCTTGGCCCGCACGTCGTTGCACAATCGAGCAATTCAACGAGTAGAGTGTTCACGAGCGAGTGTTCTTTTTCGGATGTTGATGTTTCTTTGAAACTGACGCCCGTTACTCTATGTTGCTGAGGTAATTTTTCGCCATAGATTCTTAGTTCAACATTTATAGCAACTTTCTCTTTAACTCTCTCCATGATGTAGGTGATCTGTTCATGGCATTGGATCTGATTTATGGTGCATGTGTCAGCATCCCAAAATACGATTGCAGTTTCCTCATCAGATAGACCCTGCTCCACATCTTGAGGTGGAGCGAGTTTTAGCTGCATACTGTTGGTCACTTCAAGGTGTGGATATGGAGTTTGAGATGTTCGATGTAGGCCTTGTATTGTTCCAGCTAACAGCTGGTTGCAACAGATCGAATAATCGCTACATATCTTCAGCCCTTCGTATGTAACGTTTGCTGGAAATGCCAGGAGTGTCGTGTGGCCGTTGTATGCAAGTCTCGCAAGGGCTCTGCACATGTCCGAGTCACCGCTCAAAAGAATCAAGTATGAAGGAGGAGGGTTGTCCTTCGAATATTTGTACATCTGTAGCATGACTTCACGATCAGCAGCATCATTCGTCCCACTTGGGACATCCAATAAAGTTGCCCCTGCCTCATATATTAGCTTACCTTGTTCTTCTGTAACTGCTTTCCTGTTTCCACATGCGATGAAGGTCACAATTTTCGAATCGGGGAGATTAGATATTAAAGCTTCCTGTATGTTTTCAGCTGCCATTTTGGTACTAATTTGTAGTCCATTCGAGTCTCTTAATTCGTTCGGTACCTTTCATCTGCATGCATATAAAAACTAATGTTTTAGATTAAATTGTTCATCATGTAGACCTTTTCAGATGATCATATTTTGGGGGTGTTTGTTTGAGCTTATGTGGTTTTGGCTTATCTTTCATAAGCCCAATTTTGGTGGCTTATTTAAACTATAAGCCCAAAACCAAATAAGCTATAAGCCCAATTAACTATCAACTCTTATTTTGAAACATTGTAATTTCAAATCAAACGGTCAAAATCATTAACTCTGATCACTCGTTCAAAAACCCAATTTACAACATTAATAGTGGATTATAGATATCGAATCTTTCAAATCTTGTTCAAAAAAAAAAAAAAAAAAATAAATAAAAAATCTTTCAAATCAAACGGTCAAAATCATTAACTCTGATTATCTGATCAAAAACCCAATTGAATGACACAAGATTATTGAATCTTTCAAATCAAACGGTCAAAATCATTAACTCTGATCACTCGTTCAAAAACCCAATTTACAACATTAATAGTGGATTATAGATATCGAATCTTTCAAATCTTGTTCAAAAAAAAAAAAAAATCTTTCAAATCAAACGGTCAAAATCATTAACTCTGATCACTCGTTCAAAAACCCAATCTACAACATTAATACTGAATTATAGATGTCGAATCTTTCAAATCTTGTTCAAAAAAAAAAAAAAAAAAAAAAAAAAAAAAATCTTTCAAATCAAACGGTCAAAATCATTGACTCTGATTATCCAATCAAAAACCCAATTGTATACATTAATTGTGATTTGCAAACATTTCATGTAACTAATTATCTTGAAGTGACTTACCCAATGTCCATACAACTTATAAAAATGGGCATTAATAAGCATTATGATAATTTTAAGTAAAAGAACCAAGGGATAAATAAGCTTACACTTTGAGCCTCATACCCAAATCTTGCAAGAATGTGCAGTAAGATTTGCGTAGATAAGTCTCCTTCTTCAAATCAATGCCATCTGGTCTGGAAGGGGAGTTTTCTTCAATTTCTTTCCGTGAAAAATACCACCGACCACCATTTTCTTCCTGCTTATCATCATTATGCCTATATGGACCACTTTCGTACATTCCAAAATTCATAGGATCATTGGAAAATAAAGCATTCATTGCTGTCTCGTTCTGTCTACCAACTTTTACGCAGATTAAAGTTGGGGTCCCTCTAGTTTGCAGGATGCAATAAACTGATATCTCCTACTCCTACCTGCACTGTATGTGTACTAACAAAACTGAGTAAACAATAAGGCACTGCACTAAATTATAGTAACCAATATGAGTTAACACTCTTGGTGTCCCCTGCATTTTTACACCAGTTTCCCATAGGAAAAACAAAACAAAATAACCCTAGTTTACGGTGCAACTTACCTTGTGTACTAACAAAAGAATAGTCGACAATCATTCATTTTTGTTTTTTTTTTTTCAACTTGCAAAAATCATTTAGCAGACAAAGTGGATTCTAAGCTTATATAATAATGAGTGCAGATTCACACCCAATAGCATCAAAGCACCATTATGGACATATGTAACTTCCAATACTTTCCAAAAGAGCATATATAATAATGAGTGCAGATGAATTACCAGATGTAAAAGAGTGTAATGAGAGCTTGCAGAATGGTATTGGGATATTGATTAAGATTTGGATGGGGGCTAGTGAGCTGTGAAAGATGAAGCTACTTTGCCCTAACATCTTATAGTTGTGTTAATAAATGTATCTACAAGCAGGGAAGCTCGGACTCGGCTAACATCCCCGGCGTACCGGTGTCGACCCGGTGGGACGCGGGTACCGGTGCGGAATCCGGACGGGACGTGGGGAGGAGAAAGTGGACGCGGCTTGAAGGAAGAAGACGAAGTGATGCATTTTATTTTTTTTGTGTTTGCAGGTTTGAAGGAGAGATGATACCACTTGTTTTAGTAGTTATTAACAGTTCATAAACCATTTCCCAATTGTTTTGACTCATACCGATTCACACTAGGTTGTGAATCGATGTGGTTCTTACCCTTTTCTTTAGATCCGGTTGACACACTTACCAAGGTAAGAAAAATGGAGGAAAAGGGTGGCGGTAGTGGCGCGTAGGGTGCTTACACGGCGCGTTTACCACAGATCCGTCATTAGAAGGGTGAAATGAGGTTGGGTTGGGTGTTATTTTGATGAGGGAGATGGCAGTGGGTTGTTGTTTGGCCGACGGCTGCTGCAAAAGTGAGGGGGAATATTTTAGGGTTTGCAGGTGAAGTGAGAGAGAGAGGGAGATATATGGGCGGCTGTGTGTGAACAAATGGGAGAAATAACCCTAATTTGATTATAGTTGGGCCAGGTTTATTGATTTTGTGTTTGGGCCAGGTTTATTTGGGCCAGGATTAAATATTATCAGTTTGTGGGTTTTTATTCTGTTAGTTTACTTATGACTGTATTCTACAAACAGCCTGTATTGCATAATACCCCGTGTCCCCGAGTCCATCAAAACGAGTCCACGAATCCTTGAAATCATATCTTGAAAGGTCCGACCCTTGGACACGTACCCGAGTCCGACACCCGTACCCGAGTCCGAGCATCCTAGTCTACAAGTACATAGGGCATGCATTGGAAATTTTCATGAAGAAATGTATGCCCAGTCCTTAATGTCACAATCTATGTGATTAAGGCTTAAGGGGTGTTTGGCAGATGGCCTTGCACCTTGAATAAAAGTTGTTTATGATTCTGTCCTATCTAGCTGACTGGTACTAAGGAGGAGGTCCAAGTTAGTCTAGAAGTATACTTCTATAGATGACTGTTATCTCAAAAGGAAGGTTTCCTCTGGTCTTATTTTCCTACTGTTTTTATTATTATGTTTGACGATGCCTAACTATTGTTGAAGTCTGTTATTCTTTGGTGTGAGGATGTAGCTGCATCAAGGGATGATTAGATGGAAGCTGTAGAAGGGAAATGTAGTCAAATTTGGTAATATTGGCTTGTGGAGGAGTGGTTTTGCAGCAGTATTGATGAGGCCTGCTTTACCGGTTGATAGCTCAGTTGGTAATGTTCAATGTATTAACTGGTAAGTGAAGGAAACGTAGTCATTATTCTTTGCAAAGCCTTGGTGGTTTGGTTGGTAGTAGGAGGGATGATGCCTTCTAATGCTTGCAGTTTACTGACTTGTGAGTGAGGATGTGAGCTGATCCTTGACAGGAAAATGCATTCATTGGAAGGAAATGCAGTCCTTACTTTGGTGAATGGTGAAAGGTTTTGGTTTGTTAGTATTAGTCCTGTGTTGTAGTTTTGCTCAGACAGCAATTTAGTATGAATTTCTTTATAATTTGTCTTTTAAGAACTTCTTGTTTGGATGCTATGGCCCGTCATAAGCTCCAAACTTGTTTGCTAGTTGTTTGTACATATGTTTGGAGTTGGAGTTGATATATTTCACCATTTCACCAAAAAAGAGCATATAAAAATTCTAAACACATACAATAAAGTAAAAGTAATCAAACAGGCTATCAATAATGAAACTGAAGTTCAGTGTGACAATAGTGCGAGCAAATACAAATGCCAACATTAATTCTTATATTTTCCTAAATTCCAAAAAAAATATTAGGGATTTATTCTTTAACAGTTGCTCAAGTAGAAATATCTCATAAATCATCGCCCCAAACCCCCCCCCCCCCCCAACCCCACCCCAATATATTACGCTGTATTTAAGTTCGCTCGCACTAATGTGGCGAGTTACCACTGCAGGATCAGCCACGAAGAACACCCTACATGCAACCAATCAGTTGTTGCAAGTTGTACGACAAAAAATCAGCGCAAATTCTATCTCAAAGTATAACTTCTGAATATAAACTTGCTAATGTTTAAGAGGAACTACAGAACCATGCATTAAACCAAATGGTTTGTAAGCATTGGCGGAAAATCAGAAATGATCCACCACAAATAGATCTTTTCCAACATTGAGCACCACACTGCGATAGCTACTCAGCTTTAGCTAGGATAAAAAATTAAAACTATTAAATAACTCAGCTTCACCGACACCTATTTCACATTTTTATTTTTTTTTTGGGTAAATTTTTTTTTTTTTTTTTTTTGGTTTACCTGGGTTTCCTACTCGACATTTCTGCAATTATAAACGTGACACGCCAGTTACTGATGTTAAGATCACATTCCAAACACGTGATGCATTTTTACAAATAATATCGCACAATCTATCCCATCTTAATAAAAGACTCACTGTGGAACCCCAGATTCGTTCCCTTTTATAGTGAAGTTATAACTACTATTCTAAAACACATTTCCCTAAAACTGATATAACAACAACTACCAACAATGCAACTGACTTTACAGTTTATATAACTAATCAACGAGCTTCTCATCTTAAGTAGCCAATTGTTTCCAATTAAGTAGAGCCTCGCCGAATAACGAGTAACGATCTACAAGAATCGAGTTCTCGGCTCAAAATCTCATCTAACTAATACAGAAGAAGAAAAAGACCCAATCTACTTTCCACTCGTATAACTCATTAAAAATATCATTATCCGCAAACTAATTTAATCCAAATCTTAAAAAACACAAGTTAATTTCCATTCATATACGACCATCAACCGGAAAAAGCAAACCCTATAATGCAACTAACTTAACAGTCATATAACCTACTAAAAAACTTACAAGAATCGGGTTCTCTGCGCAATATCACCTAACTTATTTACAATTAAAAAAAAAAAGAAAGAGAAAAGACTCAATTATTAAGTATCTATACATACTCGTATATTCAAAAAGCAAACCCTAAGGGGAAAAATAACAATTATTGGTTTAATGCAACATCGAATTCTATTAATGTAACATAAATGCATGCCCTAATTTAATCGGAGGTAAAGATTTTATAAAAAAGTTGGGGTAAAAAAGTAAATAGAATGGGATAAAAAGAAAGAAATTACCGGTGGTTGGTGGAGAGATGGATCTCCGAGCAAGGTGTTTGAGTTTGTTCTGGAAACGATGTGATGTGAAAAGGAAAAGGATATGAGTATGAGAGAGATTGTTGAATCGTCTTTTTCTTTCTTTCGGTCGGTCTGACTTTGTGATTTTCTTTTTTGGGGAGTGAATTGGATTGTACATTGTTTGAATTAGGGTATATTTGTCCAAAATTGTTGGAACTGGAGATGGTGCCGGATATGGAGATTATAAAAAGAGATTATTTTTATAAGCTATATGAAGTAAATTTTGATTTTCAGAGATTAAGGAAGACTTTTTTTTTATATAATCTCTTATAAGTTATGTCTTTCAAACAAAGATTATTTTTTAAGTAGCTTATTTTTTGAAAAAATAACCATAATCCCACAATAATCTTTCATAATCTGCTGCGCCAAACATACCTATTAATGAGCTTCTTCCGCATTTACTAAATCAAACACATAAAAATATCTCATTTTAATACAAGATATATCACACATATATAAAACAAAAATAAGCACAATGTCTGGTTATCTGCACCATCAAACGAGTGCTAAAAATGGATGACCATGCGCGACCATGAAAGGCCGTAACCACACATAGCGGCGCCTCCCATTAAGCCCAACCCTAGAAAACTACTGTGAAGTGGGTCTAGTGGTCAAACAGTGTTTTTATAATACACTTCAGTTTTAAACTTTGTTATGTAAACGTCTTAAAGACGGTCAAGGAAAATTATTAAATATGGTTATGGATAATCCGTTTTAAGTCATGTATGGTCAAATATTAGCTTTTTTCAAATAACTTAAACAGAGAAAATTTTATTTGTTTACATATTTATACGGTTAGCTTATAGATATTTTGACATTCTAAGTTGAAATGTGTTGGATTATGCTTAGGGAGTAATTTTGATCAAACTGGTCAACGTTGTAATTGGAGTTGAATAAGAAAATGGAGTTGGAGTTAATTCTTACAAGTAGTTTTAATTTTAAGACCAAATGTGAACTTAAATAAAAAGAACGAGAAAAAAAAAAAATTTAAAAAAATCAAGTTATATGTCAGTCAAACGAATCTTATGTTTAAAATATAATCATTTTTCAAAACTAATTATAAACTTTCAAACACGGCCTCTATAATCTTATTATAACTCTATTCTTTTTGTAATTTGTTTAGTTTTAGTTCTCTAATCACTTTTCAAGCTCCGCCTTTTATTGAAAGAAAGAAAAAAATGTGCCCCAAGTGTTAAACAAATTTCACTAAAGCCATCCAAACATGTGCAAAATAGATAATAGGAGCATAGAACATACACGACACAATCTTGAGGTTAATTTCATAAATTAATTGTAAAACAACTCCCATTAAGGACTAATTGAATAATAAGGACCTTAAGCAACTGCACAATAGCAATCAATATAAACAACACAAAGAGTTGAGACAGTTGGCCCATAATTTTACTTTCTAGGGTGATTCCCCAGATCTTATGGTCAAGGAAACGCGCAGATTGAACGCACAGCGTTTGCTTAAATAAACAGAGCAAGAAAATTGTTCGAATACTAGTTAAATATGTCTATCGCCCTTCACCGAACAACATACTGGAGCATATCAAACACAGCCGATTCAACTACAATATTATGGAGAATGATAATTGACAAGGTTGAATGTCCAACTTATAATATATATAAAGAAACATTGTTAAACAAGAAAATATTGCAGTTATCATACACAATAAATCATTCTGACGGCTTCAATCATGAGTATGTTATATCACTCGGTCATATTACAAAAAACAGAGATTTGACTTATAATATAAATCAAGTAACCCGAACAGGTGAAAAGGGTTGTGTCTTCTTAGCGCAGAGAGTTACATTCAGTCGCGCTTAATAAACAATCAGTTGAAGCAATTTCTTGCAACCACTTCAGACAAACAAATGAAGCCCTTCCGCTAGGCAAGGCCGGACGGCTCCTAAGTCCATTCGTCCTTGTCCCAAGCTTCGAGGCATGCTGCAAACATAAAGAACCCGTTAGAAGGTGGTCCCGAGGCCGAAGCCCCGGGGACCACCCTCCGACGGTCAAGTCAGAACCTCCGATGGAGAGGATTTAGTATTACCGTACATGTTGTGTGTGTGTGTAATATTATTAGATGTTATGTGAGAGAATGTAAGATAATAATAATGAGATAAATGGGTAGTATTTATAGGGAGAGAAAAGGTGAGACAATATCCCTTAATATCCGAACCAGGTGGCATGTTCTGGCGCTGCCACCTGTCCAAAGGATATCGCCACCTGGCCTAGTACTTACAGTGATATTAGCCGGATGGCTCCGCGTGCCCTTCGGTATTTCCGGATGGCTCCGCGTCGTTCGGACGGCTAGTCAAGATGGGCCGTCCGGACACATCCGTCAACATGTCCCCCCAGTATTGCATTATCGGTTGAAGACCGATGATGTAATACTTAAAGAATACTTTTATGCCTTTCGGCACACGTCGCTCGGACACATACCTGCAATTCTTAAATAATACCTTTGTACCTTTCGGCAAACATCATTCAGACATATACACATGTAATACTTAAATAATACCTTGGTGCCTTTCAGCAACGTCCTTCGGACACATATACCTGCAATATTTACATAATACCTCTATCCCTTTCGGCATGCGTCGTTCGGACATATACACATAATAATAGTCAAAATGTTAAAAGTCCAAACCAAGATAATACTTGCAAAACAATCATATAACTTTAAAACGAACGTCGCAAACTATACTTTATTGAAGTGCAGAATTCATTCCATAGAATATATACAACAGCCAGCACAAAATCAACAATCTACCGGCAGTAAACCATGAAAGCAAGGGCCTAAGCAGCGAAAACAGAACTAACCGCCCAATCTTGTCTGCAAAACATCGAGAAGATGGGATTCGTTTTCTAGCCATATTCACCTATATCTTTCTCGTGTTTTGTAAGCTGTTTTAGCGCAACTACAGATTTTAGAGTATTGGTTTCTTTAACTTATGTATACATCGCACCGTGCTAAAGAGCATTGCTACTGTTGTCAGTACTGTAGGGATTAAAACTAAGATTTACAAACACGCATTGTCAAAGAAGTTAAGGCTCAAAATCTCATCATAATAAGTATTCCAGTCATATGGCTCAAGTTTGCATTGCAAAATATATTTTTACTCAAAGATAGTTGGTTCTTATTAAAAACTTATGCCTATTTTATGAAATTTAGCTATTTCAAGCTTCTAATAGTTGGTTGGTTATTAATGTTACTATAGTTAATCTATTATTTCTTTACCTTAATTTTCACTTAAGCAATTGCGCAACACCCTATTCCACATCATATAGAATTTCCTTTCAGTAACAAAAACATCATGCCCACATGTAACACCCGTATTGCATTATTAGTAAAATACTGACGTAATACTTTAAAGAGTACCTTATGGCCTTTCGGCCTGAATCATTCGGACTAGTGTTGTATTTGCCTCCCGGTGCGCGTCTTTCAGACATATACATTAACATGTCCCCCCAGTATAGTATTGTTGACCAGCGGTTAATGATACTATACTTAAACATTGTTGAATCCGAAGCGAGACATATTTTTCCCATCATCCCTTTGTTCCCTGCACAAGTAAAACATCGACCCCAAACGTATACCGAACACTTGTTGACGTTCGAGCTACGCTCGGGTTATGAACGTATAATACTTGTTTGTTATTACCTTCACTATTTGCATAGTTCCGGAGGTACAAGCTTATGCGTTTTTGGGCGACACACGCCATTCGACCTTTCTGCCAAGATTACATGGCAACCCCTTTGAACATTGACCACAAAAATCTCCGGAGGGGGCCAGCCTCTCGGAGGGGTCACTTTGTACTTATGTTCAAAGTGTGATAGATGATTCAGCCTTTCCGCCAGGATTATGGCAACCCCTTCCCTTTTTGGGTATCAACCATCTTTGAACATTGACCACAAAATCTCCGGAGGGCGCGAACCTCTCGGAGGGGCCATTTTCTAATTATGTTCAGAAAACAATGAACACTGATCACTAATCTCCGGAGGGCACGAACCTCTCGGAGGGATCACTTTCTACTTGTGTTCGTGATATTACAAGTGGTTCAGCCTTTCCGCCAGGATTATGGCAACCCCTTTTTGGGTATCAACCATCTTTGGACATTGACCACACACTCCCCGGAGGGCGTGAACCTCTCGGGGGGGCCATTTTCTAATTATGTCCAGAAAACAAAACCTCGAACACTGACTACGCCCGGATGTCGCGAGTCACCCGGACGAACCACCCTAAACTTATGTTCGGAAAACCAACCCCGAACACTGACTACGCCCGGATGTCGCGAGTCACCCGGACGAGCCACATTAAACTTATGTTCGGTCTACTTGTAATTGCTACACATGTGGAACCTCGTATAACTATCCCTGGAAAGTAAGACATGAAAGCTCTTGTCTTTTCTTGTTAGATATGACCAACAAATTATTCTCATGCATCAATAGGAAACGTTAGATTTAAACCGAACCGTAGCGTAAGCAATGGAGATTTAAATACGAGAAGCAAAATATTCCACTCGTACCAATTAATAAATGGGTCACAATGCCATGTTTATTGGCTCTACATTGATTGATTAGTACCAGCACATGTAAACGAGAGGAAATAACTAGCATTCATGTTGCCTAAGTGATTAAATAAAACATCTTGTTCTTTTTGATTGTATGCATCAGTTATTGAGTGATACAAACTAAACCATGCTTAAAAAGGTTACACATAATACAAAATAATATAGTCACCGCTTCACAAATGATGCATATCAGTTAACACTTCAACATGTGATATCAAATGCAATATCAATATGAGCATATTGATAAGATTAGGGGTTTATTAAAACTTTGACTTTCGTTACTTACGCTATCCGCTTAAACCAATTATCAGTAAGCTCATAAGCTCACCCCACACCCCCAACATAGCGTATTAATAACATCAAATCATAAAATTTATGGTTAAAAGCCTTTATTTGTCATGTATTACATACAACATGTATATTCACAAAATATGGTTTTAAAAACCACAAACCAACAAATAATCTCTACATTTCATCTTATTTCCATCATTTCATAATATTTTTTTTCATAGGCAAAATCAATGCCAACACAGTTTCACTAACAATAAAAAAAAAAAGCCCATTAAAATGTGTGAAAAAGGTCTATCAGCATCCTGAGTTCATTATTACATAGCGCAACAGATTATGAGCAACGGCACATAAGCAAACAGATCATATCATACCATATATTCAAGTAAAAAACCATCACAAAGCTCGATTACTAACAACAAAAAATAAAAATGAGATTAACATTTTACCATTTTGGAGACTCTAACCAACGGCAGAAACTTCGTTTTCAAGACACATAAATTAATCCCCAGTTTGAGTTTGATACCCACAACTATTAGCTTATCGTTTCTCCTTACGGCAGTTAAGAGAGCAAAAAACAGGTCGGATACTTACGAAAATGCAAGGAACCAATTCATATAATCGATCCGAAAGAACACACGGGTCGGAATTTAAGTCATCAAGCCTGTCACCATTTTGCCTTTTCCCCTCCAATCTGATGAAACCCATAATGAATGCATCTGAACGGGGCAGCCCCACCGAGCGGCACAGTACACCTGAACCACCAGACCGAAGAGAATCATGCCGAAAGACTTTTAGCGGATCCACACCGGATGGCCATATACTTGACGTCAAAAGCGAACATCCGCCGAGCGAGACTGTGTTTGAATGAAGCAACACATTTGAACAGGTTAGTTCCTTCGGACGACACGACCAAAGGAAATCATGCCGGATAACCCATAGTCGTCCGTCGCCCATAGTGAGATACAACCAGAAGCTATGCCCCATCTCAGAGCAATAGCACCCATGGCTACTGAATCAGGAAAGACACCCCCCTAATAGCCCTATGTTCAACCGGCTGCACATGTTGAAACCCAACAACCTAATCTGCATAGTGAGTAGCATCCCCACAATTTATATACAATTATGTGCTACATACAATCTCATCGAACGCCTCCCGGTAATCAACAACATCAATACATACGACGGAATCAAATTAACAATAAACACACCGCCGCCTCATGCCGAAACCATATCGAAATACCCAAAAGCGATCCCGTGTTACCAGCTTTAACAAACAAATAAAGAGTCAATCCACACGAAAATCGCAGCACCCTTGTCATCGTAACTCCTTGCAGCAGACTTTGATATATGAACAGGACCTATATCCACCGAAATAGCAGCCACTAAGCTCATTAAACCAACTAGGGGTCGAACCATTTACCTTATTCCCGGCCAAATTCGGAATTTCTATATTCCTTAAGCTTGATAAAAATTCTGGCATCTTACCCGATATCCTATTAAACCCCGCATTCCAGAATCCGAACAGTCCCCAACCCATTAAAACCACATCTCAAATCCCCACTAATCAAATTCCCTGCAAGATCAATTGCTTCCAGCTTCTTGAAAGCATTAAGCTCCCCATTCTCCCACTCTCTATCCTCAAGACCCGAGTGACTCAACCACTGATCCAATTCTATCAACTACTTAACATATGTCAGTTTCAAAGACGCCACATGTATAATATCTAATCCACACTCAAAATCCCACTAATTTTCCTTGAAACCAATTTGTGATCACCTATTTTTCTGTGCAAATCAGTTGACTGAGACTTGTAACATAAATAGGCTAAAGTTTGTAAGAAACTTGTGATGATCCAATCTATAGGGCGGTCGTGGTAGAGGATCGAGATTAAGAGAGCATTGTCGAATCGGATCGAAATTAGTCAAATATTACCGAAGATTAGCACAAAATAATAAAAAGTACTTATGACTCATGTAAAATAGCATAAACGTCACATTATAAATGACAAACTGGATTCCACTTGGTTCCTTTCTAACTTCGACATACTAACTTGTAAATTTATGACTATCTATATTCACCATTTTATAATATCATCATTTTTAACTCAGCGGTCTATAATAAACATACAATCACGCAACATAGCAAGTTCTTTCTACCAGAAGTGAAGTAATCCAGCAACCAAATTCTCTCAAAATATATTAACAAGTTAAATGCCGAATAAATATGTTGACACATTCTTGAACAAAGTATAGTTATACCACAAAGTCAGGCCGATAATATGAGTCTAATTCAAATATAAAGCCGAACACATTTAGTCAACCATAAAATAACATTTTTCGTCCGATCATAAACACCAACGATTTTTATGCCACCACGTATATATGCCACCACGCATTTGATTGTTTTAAGCTATTTATCCCGTTACTCTTTAGCATTAGTTTTACTAAAAGGAATTGCATGTGTTAACTTGTTTGCAAAAATATAATACATAATCTCCTCACTGTATGGCCTCTCCATCAGTTAATTACCATCCAAACTGTTACCCCCAAAATAGACATAAAAATAACATCTTTTTATAGCCAATTTTAACATAAATTGGATTTTCATTCTTTTGCAAGATAACCAACTTTTTAGAGCCAACTTGAATATAGAGATCATTGTTTAGTCATTCACGAGATAACTAGTTTTCTACAACCAATCTAAACATTTAAACCAAATTTTTAGCCTTATGCAAATGTACTAACATTTTTATTAGAGGAGCAATATTACAAATTTTGCTTCCTTTCTTATGCAAGATTTTTCCATTATATGGGTATTTCATAGCTTTTAAGATCAAAATGAGGAAATAGGGATGGATAACTTACAGACCCGGGTTTGAGGTTACAAACCTGCCACCATGCGCTGCTTATCCTCTTGTTCTTGACAAAGAAACGCAAGGTACCCAGTGTTTACTTCCCTGCTTTGAACCGAAACCGAAGAGCTGGACCTTAGCCAAAAAACCTTTCGCCTTTTTGCTTTTCATGTGTGTTTAATGGTGGGAACCCATTACCAGTATAACCGAACGATCAAGTATCTCTGAACAATGCCACATCCGAGTGAGGCAGCATTTTCGGACGGCGGACCGAAAGAGACCACACCGGACAGCCCTTCGTTGGTCCATGTTGTCGCCTACACTCGACCTCCGTACCGGAAGTTCATGCCGAACGTCCTTATAAGCGGACGAAAGATGTGTCACCACTACATCCGAATGAGATGGTATCTCCGAACGATACTGAATATCCGAACAACCAGGTCAACATTTATATCAAACGTCTGTCCGGGAGGTTTGCGCCGAACATCCATAAGCGGGCTGAGAACATGACCCATCCTTTGTTTCTCACCAACCGCAAAGCTAAAGACCCATCTTTAAGCCCAAGGTACTCTAAACGAGATGCATCGATCACAACCATAGCATCACAATCACCCATATTATCAATCGATCAGTCCAACTCCAGGCTTCTTAACGCCTTCCCGCAAATACTAACATAAATTTTCCTAATGCAATCATTTAAATCCCCAACAAAAGACAACTTTTCGAAACCGAACCAACAGGGGAGCAAATTCGTCATCGAGTCATCACCCGATTCATAAAGCGAAACCTTAACATCGACTGTCCAAAGACTCGGAAACCAAACCGAGAAAGCTGGCATTTTTAAGCCATTCACACTTGTGATTTTAAGCCCCTCCAAAGGCTCACTATTCTTAATCCTTAAACAATAATCATCCTGACCCACGTCAGTAGGTATTCCCGAATCAATGTCCACCATATTTCTCAAAACAAAACTTTGAATAAATCCGTTAATCCTAGACATACCCCGGCAGCAAGAACCATGTATGTGAAGCCTAAACTTAATCAATAGTTTGACCTCGACTAAAAGTCAAAACCCTTCGAACCAAATCAAGAAACATAACGGAAAATGAAGCTTACTCTAAGGAGTTTAAATGAAGTGAATCACCAAGCCCAATAGTTGGTCAAAGAGGATCATAAGCTTAATCGTCTTGAAGGCGAGATTGAAGTTGCAACGGCACTTTTAGTTGGGATGAACAACGGCAGTATAACCGAACCAACATAACACATCCGAACGACCCTCAGTCGCGGCATCCCGTTTATACTTATCTTCCCTACCGGACGTTTACACCGGGCGAACAATCCGGCTGATTTAAACCCATGAAATGCCTTAAATCCATCCGGACTGATTCAAATAATCCGACTGATCCAAACCCAGTTCTGAAATCGAGACCGGATCTATACAAACCCATCTACCCAGATCTGACATGTAAGAAACGAAAATAGAGATGAAACCCGTCCTTCTCAGCTCTAGTAGACTGAAAGGCCAGGTCCCACGGATGGCGCCAATTTGTTGAAGCAATTTCTTGCAACCACTTCAGACAAACAAATGAAGCCCTTCCGCTAGGCAAGGCCGGACGGCTCCTAAGTCCATTCGTCCTTGTCCCAAGCTTCGAGGCATGCTGCAAACATAAAGAACCCGTTAGAAGGTGGTCCCGAGGCCGAAGCCCCGGGGACCACCCTCCGACGGTCAAGTCAGAACCTCCGATGGAGAGGATTTAGTATTACTGTACATGTTGTGTGTGTGTGTAATATTATTAGATGTTATGTGAGAGAATGTAAGATAATAATAATGACATAAATGGGTAGTATTTATAGGGAGAGAAAAGGTGAGACAATATCCCTTAATATCCGGACCAGGTGGCATGGTCTGGCGCTGCCACATGTCCAAAGGATATCGCCACCTGTCCTAGTACTTACAGTGATATTAGCCGGATGGCTCCGCGTCGTTCGGACGGCTAGTCAAGATGGGCCGTCCGGACACATCCGTCAACACTTAACAAACAATCAGCTGGCGCAAACACAAGCAACTCAGCTTGCTTCCATAATCAGAAAAATCACAATACATTTTGTTTATCGTGGGTTCTTGGTGACACAACATTATCGAATCTTTCAAATCAAACGGTCAAAATCATTAACTCTTAGAGGGGAGGGAGTGGTCCACAGTTTACCAAACTTTGCCAAATTGTCACATCATCATCTACCAATCACAACACTCCAACTCAAAGTTTACCAAAGTTTACCAAACTTCACCAAAATGGTGGCGGCGGTCACCAAAGTTTACCAAATCCACATTTTCCACATCACATTTTTTTTAATACATATAATCCAACAAAAATTATATAAAATTAAAACATAACATTTTATTAATAACAAAAAACACATTACACAATACTTAAAAAAAAAAACGACATAAAATTAAAAGTACATAAAATTAAAACACACATTTCATCCGTTCTTATTCGCAAATACAATCTAAAACCAAATTTTCCATCCGTTCTTCTTCGCAATTTCCCGCTTGTCGTCAAGAACGGCTTTCAAGTGCTCTTCGTTGGTAATGTGATCATGGGGCTCGTAAAAAAACTTCATCTCGCGCTGTCGGTTCTTGAACTTTGCCCCGTCCAGTTGCGTCGCCAACAAATCCGCCGCCAACTTGTCCTTCTCGCGTTTCTCGTGCAAAAATTGTTGCTTGCTTTTTGCGTACGAGCTAATGTCTTCCGCGGCACTTGAGATCGAAGTGAAGGATGCGGCTTGCTTCTTCTTTGACTTCCTTGAATCATAAGAAGGGAAGGGGTCTTCATTCATGTCGGGCAAGATATTCTCGTTGCTTGCTGATTCATACTCTCCCGACTTTCTTTTCCCGCTTGTCCTCGAACCGCCAACTTGTTGAAAACATTCTTGCTCGAGCCACTTGTCATGCCCTTTCACAACCTCCCACGAAGCAACATGACCGAACTTTTTTTTTGTTTTTGTTCGGTAATCGGCGAATGCAACCTTCATTACATCCAAGTCGTTACACCCGCTTTTCTTAGCATGATCCTTCATGTAAAAAATAATTGACATGTTAAAAAAAAAAAAAAAAAAAAAAAAAAAAAAAAAAAAAAAAAACGAGACTTGTTAATTTAAAAAAAAAAACGAGACTTGTTAATAAAAAAAAATAAAAAAAATACCGCTTGTTGGTAAAAGCCGTTAAAAAGTCCCATGGCCGCGTTCATTGTCTTCCACTTGGTATACAAGCCATGAAATGTCCGTGAAGTTGATCCAAGAGTTGCCGTATAATGCTCCAAAATCCGGTTCCAAAAACTATCGCCCTTTTGATCATTACCGAATTTTTTACATTCGGATACTTGAACCCATGCTTTTGCCAATGCAACCTCTTGCTCTTGCGTCCAAGTTTCTCGCGGCTTTTTTGTACTAACCTTTTTCTTGCCCCTTGCATCCACTTCTTGAACTTCTTCATCCTCGTCTTCGTCTTCCCTTTCTAATAAAGTATAAATTGTAACAAATTATTAAACGAGACATAAAAAAAAAAAAAAAAAAAAAAAAAAAAAAAAAAAAAAAAAAAAAAAACGAGACAAAAAAAATAAAAATACGAGACATGAAAAAATAAAGAAAAGAAAACATACCAAACGAGTTTGGTTCTTGTGTCTCGGGTACGACCTCATCATCTTCACGATTGTTAAAAATACCAAGTTGGTCCAAATCCATCGACCTTGACATGTTGTAGAGTTGTGGATTCATCGGAGGAGTGCCCATAAACAATAGATGTGGAGACGCGGGTTGTGGCACATAATATTGATTTGGGGATGGTTGAGAAAGTTGATTTGGAAGAAAATTTTGTGGTTGCGGATAACCCGATCGACTAGGTTGTGATCGGGTTTGTTTGGGGTTTGCGACTTTTTTTGACTTCCTTGAATCCATAGGTAAATTTATAAGTAAAATGGTAGATAATTTTGTTTGGGGAAGAAGGTTGTAAGTAAAATGGTAGAAAAGTTTGTATATATATAAGTAAAAAATAGTGATTTTTTTTTTTTTTTTTTTTTTTTTTTTTTTTTTTTGTCCATTCAATGCAACGGTCCAATCCTTTAATATTTTGACCGTTAGCTTCTTGATTTCCACACAATTACATTCGGAAAATGTTACCGAAATTTTGCTTTACCGAATATTGCCGAACGGTGGCAACGGTGTTGCCGATGGTTGCCGAGATTTGCCGAACACTCACCGAAGGGCACTCCCACCGGCCTTACTATCTGATTATCTGATCAAAAACCCAATTGAATAGTCGAATCTTTCAAATCAAACGGTCAATATCATTAACTCTGACTATCTGATTATCTTTTCATGTAAAGTGCATGCATAAAGATAATTCAAAGTGCAATAAAAGATGGGTTATACTATAAGCACGGGGTCTACCCCCGTGTCTGCAAACAGTAGGTCACTGTTCATGTCAGTGACTACTGTTCATGTACTTTTTTTTTTTTTGTCTGTTTGTTGTTTTTTTTGTCCCATGTATTTTTGTCCAAGTGATGCAGTATTATTTTTGTCCCATGTTTTTTTTTTTCCAAGTGCATAAGCACATATGCAGTATTGCACAGCACACAAGCAGATTTTTTTGTCCAAGTGCATAAGCACATATGCAGTATCACATAAGCACATAGGCTCAGATTTAACACAATCATCATCGCCGATTTTTTTGTCCAAGTGCATAAGCACATATGCAGTATTGCACACAAGCAAAAAAGTACACCTATTCATTTAGACCCCGTGTGTATAAAAATATAGCCACCGTGGGTATAACCCATCCCATGCAGTATTGCACAGCACACAAGCAGATTTTTTTGTCCAAGTGCATAAGCACATATGCAGTATCACATAAGCACATAGGCTCAGATTTAACACAATCATCATCGCCGATTTTTTTGTCCAAGTGCATAAGCACATATGCAGTATTGCACACAAGCAGTATTGTACACAAGTATTTAGCACACAAGCAGATATCAGGCTCAGATTAACATAATCATCATCGCCGATTTAGAATTTTTTTGTCCAAGTGCATAAGCACACAAGCATTTAGCACACAAGCAGATTTAGAAAAAAATATATAAACAAGTGTTTGGCTCGGATATGAAGGTTGCAAAGTGATAAAAATATCACTTTGCCATGCCATTCGGTTTTTAGAAAACCATTCGTCATCGCCTTTTTATGTGCACAGATTGCACCCAAATGTGCACAAATTGCACCCAAATGTGCACAGATTGCACCCAAACCAAGTGAACCACAAGTGAAACACAAGTCTCACATTCCACAGTAAAGATTCAATAATGCAAGTACCAACAGTAAAGATTCAGTCCAATTACCAACAGTAAAGATTCCTGCAATTACTCACAAGAAAGTGCAGATTCCCTGCAAATACTCACAAGAAAGGCTCCATTACTCACAAGAAAGGCTCCATTATAAACAAGGCTCACAAAGAAGCAGATTGCACAAGTGAAAGCAACTTCACCACAATCAATATCAAAACAATAACAAAGCAGATTGCACAAGTGAAAGCTACTTCACCACAATCAATATCACAATAATAACAAAGCAGATTGCACAAGTGAAAGCTACTTCACCACAATCAGTAAGTAAAGGGGTGGGTTATAATTACGGGGGTATTTGGTTAGATTAACCCTCACAACAAACCATTTCTTTGCAGATTGCACACAAGTGAAACACAAGCAGCAAGTGAAAGGCTCAAGTGAAACACAACAAAGATCTTAGGCTGCCGAAATGTCTAATTCACCATTTAACACAACAGAGGTAACATAAGGCTCAGATTATATATTGGTGCAACATAAGCAAGTTTTATCATATTTTTTTAAACAAACTGCTTAAATCAAAGTGCTTATCAAGTTTCAAAAGCATACTGCTTAAACCAAGTTTCAAATCAAACTGCTTATAAGCAGTTTGATAAGCAGTTTCATCACAAACTGCTTATCAATCATATTAATCACATATCACATTCATCACCACAGAGCACAACATAATCACATATCACATACCTGTGGACTGTGGGGTAGGCCAGAGCAGGTATTCATACCACTCATTGGTGGCAGATCAAGGTGTTAACCAACCCACAGCCACAGGTATTCATCACCACAGAACCACCAACTTAATCACATATCACATTCATCACCACAGAGCACAACATAATCACATATCACATACCTGTGGACTGTGGGGTAGGCCAGAGCAGGTATTCATACCACTCATTGGTGGCAGATCAAGGTGTTAACCAACCCACAGCCACAGGTATTCATCACCACAGAACCACCAACATAATCACCCACCACAACCTCATAGATCTGGTAAATTAAACAAGAAAACCTTCAATTAATCACATAATCACCCATCACAGACCTCAAAAAACCCAAACCCTAATTTTTATAATTTAGGCATTTCTTAAAAAATTAATAGATCTGATAAATTAAACAAGAAAACATTCAATAAATCACATAATCACCCATCACAGACCTCAAAAAACCCAAACCCTAATTTTTATAATTTAGGCGATTCTTAAAAAATTAATAGATCTGATAAATTAAACAAGAAAACATTCAATAAATCACATAATCACCCATCACAGACCTCAAAAAACCCAAACCCTAATTTTTATAATTTAGGCATTTCTTAAAAAATTAATAGATCTGATAAATTAAACAAGAAAACATTCAATAAATCACATAATCACCCATCACAGACCTCAAAAAACCCAAACCCTAATTTTTATAATTTAGGCGATTCTTAAAAAATTAATAGATCTGACAAATTAAACAAGAAAACATTCAATAAATCACATAATCACCCACCACAGACCCCAAAAAACCCAAACCCTAATTTTTATAATTTAGGCGTTTTTTAAAAAATTAATAGATCTGATAAATTAAACAAGAAAACATTCAATAAATCACATAATCACCCACCACAGACCCCAAAAAACCCAAACCCTTATTTTTATAATTTAGGCGTTTTTAAAAAAATTAATAGCTCTGATAAATTAAACAAGAAAACATTCAATAAATCACATAAAAGTCACGTATCTAACAATTAATCACATAAAAGTCACGTACCCCCAAATTATTTTTATGAAACCCTAATTAGAAACCCCCAATCACACGCGTATTCATTTGATATCACAAGTCTCCCACACACTTACAAACTCTCTCACAAATCACAAATAACATCATATAATATTATTGAATTTAGATCTAAAAACGTTTTTAGATCCAAAAATAGAGAGAGAAAAGAGAGCAACAGAGAGAGAGAGAGTTTGTAAGTGTGTGGTGTGTGTGTGAGAGGATACCAAATGAATACGCGTGTGTGGTATGTGTGAGTTAGCTGATATCAAATGAATACGCGTTTTTTATTTTATTTTTTTTAAAAATTTGTATTAGTTGGTAAAATTTGTATTAGTTTTTATAAAATTTGTATTAGTTTTTATAAAATTTGTATTGGTAAATTAAAAGTTAGTAGTTAAAAATAATTTGTATTAGAATTTATAAAATTTGTATTAGTTAAAAAAAAATTAGTTATAAAAATAGAACCAAATGTTATGTAAAAGTATTGTGAAAAAAAAAACCCTTTTGTAAAAAAAATTATAAAAGTATTAGTTAAAAATGTAAAAATGTAAAAGTTGTAAAAAAAAAGGTTGTAATAAAAGTTGTAAAAAAAAAGGTTGTAATAAAAGTTGTAAAAAATAGTTATAAAAGTATTAGTTAAAAAAAGTACGTTACTCAAAATGTTATGTATTTTCAGGTTTTCGGTTCTCACGAGCAAGTAACTGAGTGGGTGCAAAATATAGCTCGTGCGCTCGGTTTCGTAATTGTTAAAAGTAGAACCAAATCAGAAGATGGTCATATGAACGAAATCAATTACATTTGTACAAAGGGTGGGACGTATGAACCTCAAGGTAGTGGAAGACGGAAAACCAAAACATATAAAACCAATTGTCCATTCAGATTAGTTGCGAAATATCATCGAACAAAAAATTATTGGGTTTTGAGGGTAAAGGATGATACGCATAATCATGATATGCTAGAGTCGTTGCATGGTGTGGCATATGCAATGCGATTAAAGGATGATGAGTTGGGTTTGGTCAAAGAATTGACAGATTATAACGTACGACCAATTAATATACTTTCGACAATAAAGGGTCGTAATCCGGATAACGTGTCTAGCGTTAGAAATGTATATAACGCACAAGATAAGTTCCGGAGAGCCATAGTAGGTGATAGAACTCCAATTCAAGTCCTTTACTCGCATTTGCGGGATTCAGGGTATACATGGTACCCGAGGGTAAATGAGCATACCAACGAGCTTGAGGAGCTATTTTTTGTGCACCCAACATCGTATGCTCTATGGTGTACATTCCCTGAAGTCATGCTGATGGACTCCACGTACAATACCACGATGTTTAAATTGCCGTTGTTGGAAATTGTTGGAGTAACTTCAACAAATAAAACATTTTCAATGGCGTATAGCTTTTTATCCAGTGAACAAGGGCATAATTTTAAATGGGTATTGCAACGTGTGAAGCAAGTTATAGACGAAAGATATTACCCACGTGTTATCGTCACTGACAGAGATTTAGCGTTGGTTAGGGCAATAAGAGAAGAATTTCCTGACGCTCACAAATTACTCTGTCGATGGCATATACAACAAAATATACTTAAGTTTTGCAGAAATAAATTCACCGATGGGGGGTTAAATGAGTATGAGTCCGTTAAACACCGATGGGATTGGATGGTTAAAGCTCCGACATTCGAATCGTTCGAGCAACGTTATCAACGCCTGCAAGAGCTATTGGTCAACCATCGGGGTACTTAATTAATTGTTTTTAATTATTTAATAAATAAGCACCCGAATGACCTTTTATTAATTCATTGTTTTTTTCAGATGTCGCTTTGTATCTGGATAACTGGTTGAGAGATTACGCACCCATGTTTGTCTCGTATATTACCGACCAATATAAATCCTACGGCCAGACAACAACATGCAGAGTTGAGGCTCACCACGCGTTGTTGAAATTATATTTGGACGGCACATAGTCCAAATTAGACAGGTTGTTGAGGTCGATCGATAAGATTCTCATTACGCAAGAAGATGCGATAAAAGAGACTTTCAATAGAAGCATCAACGAGAAACTAATTAAGTGTGATGTACCACTATTTCAAGAATTGTGGTATAAAGTTTCTAAACATGCTTTGAACCTCATGCACAAAGAACTCCACTTGTCGATCACCCCAGAAGAATGTAGCCATAAGTTGCGGGCAATTTTCGGACTACCATGCTTTCACGAGATGCAAATCTATGTATATCATGGTAAGTATATTAAATTTATAACTATCAAGTTGTTTTCCACATTAATATCAGTAATTTATACAAGTCACTTTAATTGAATTCAGGATGCCCCATTCCACTGGAACGAGTTGATATTTTTTGGAGAACCCTATCTGTTCCGTGGCCTGTTATCAATAGGCCCCCGCCTAAAGATGGATCTTCCAGCGAACCTGGTGATGATGGTGATGATGATGATGATGATGACGATACTTCGTTTAACGATGGCATGCGACAATTCAAGAATATTTTTAGCAGATCAACATCATTTGTCAAGAAAAATATGTTAACGAAGTTAAGAGATATATTCCAGCCTGAAGCTGTTGACACACGTGAACCAGCTATTCAAAGAAATACCCGTGGACGTCCGAGCGCAAAGGACAAAAAGGGCAAGGCTACACAAGTCCCGGACTTGAATGAAGTTCCTGACTTGAATGACGTACCAATCGTAGATCACCGAAGAAGTACAAATTCAAGATCTACAAATTTTATGCGGAAAGAACCTCCAAGACACAGTTCTTACACGGGTGAAAGTCTACGCCACAGATTTTATGCTGGAGATAGTGTGAGCAATGAGTTTATTGAGGGTATTCCACATATTTTCCTTCCACACGTAATAAGCATACATAATGTGCGGCCTGATGGAAATTGTGGGTTTCGGTGCGTTGCCCACAGTCTTACTCAAAACGAAAATAGGTGGGCCGATGTCAGACGTATGTCATTGCAAGAGTTAGATTATCATAGGCAAACGTACATGAGTATGTTCCTGCAACATGACTTTGACCTACTTTCGTATACAATAGACTGGTTCAATGGACCCGCACCTATCGATCGCTGGATGCTGATGCCAATGACGGGGCTGGTTATCGCTTCAGTAATTAACCGGCCTGTTGTATTTATATCCGAGCAAGGTTGGAACACATGTTTTCCGCTTTTTACCAGGCCAAACATATCACATGAAACCGACCCCATTGTGATTGCCCGTGTGGGTGCTCACTACATTGTACCGACGCTAGACCCAAATTCTCCACTTCCGCGTAACCACCCACAATGGAGGTATTTCAGACAGCCAGTTGCAGCCGCATGGGAAACTTTATATGAACATCGACTAATGCAGTAAATAATTATACATACAAACCATTGTAAATGATTACTGATTTATGTTGTAAATAATTATACCGACAAAACATTGTAAATAATTATTGATTTATGTTGTAAATAATTATACAGACAAAACATTGTGAATGATTACTGATTTATGTTGTAAATAACTGTTTTTATTATATCGCAAATGATTGAAAATTTATTAAAATTAATAATAACATTATTGATTGATGTTGTAAATTATTATGCAAATTCTTTGGCCAGGTGGAACGAAGAAATCCTTTCTGGTGTCGATGTGATAGAGGATTCATTATAGAACGGAAATCCAGGAAAGAAGGTAGCCGTGGGCGACTGTATTATGCATGTCCTTTTTCAGTGGTAAATAATCATACGTTTTGCTCAGTTATGTAAATAATTTGTCTGTTAAAAATACATTTCTTATAATTTTCTTAACATGTAACAGCCAGGTACAAAAGACTATGGGTGTCGATACTTCATGTGGAAAGATGATTTTGAAAACACGTACTTTAATCAAGCCTCATCTTCAACGCAGTGCTCAAACTGCGTTGCTAAAGATAATGAGATCAAGCTGTTGAAGACAAGAATAAAGACGTTGGAGATGGAGTTAGAATTGGCAAGGAATCCTGAGGATCACGCTTGTCAGTCGGGTGCAAGGCTCCATGATCTTTTAAATGAAATGAATAATCTTCATATGTCATAGATGTTGTTGTTTTTAAATAATATGTATAACGTTGTCGTTTAATTTAATAATAACAGTTGTTGTTGCAATTATTTAATGTGGTAATATTTAACGTGCTATTATACAAACAAAATAATTATACAAAACATTATTAAATACAAACATACAAAATATTATACATATACAAAAAAAAAAAAAAAAAAAAAAAAAAAAAAAAAAAAAAAAAAAAAACGGCGCTAAACGACAAAACAAGGTAAAAGTCAAAAAAAATAATAAAAAAGTACACCTATTCATTAGACCCCGTGAGTATAAAAATATAGCCACCGTGGGACTAACCCACCCCTAAAAGGTTGAACTCACCTTAGATTGAACTCACCTTGTCAGTATTACAGTTTTGTTTCTTTCTATATGTTTTGCACGTGTATATAAAGGGACCCGATCAATTTACGGTAGTTGTTAAAAATAAAAAAAATAAAATAAATTTGACGGCTAGGGCTATAAAAGATTCATACACATTTTGGCTTTTCTTTTTTTTGAAATAAGTATGTATTGCCCATTTAAAAGTTAAATAAGCATTAACGAACACATATTTTTTCTCAATTAGAAACATTACATTTGTTTTTAAATAAAAACTTATAAATATAATATATTTATTTTTTTAAATATAAATGAGGTACATAATTTATTTCTTCGTTTTGAATATTTTCTAAAACGATTCGTATGCCCATTTGGCCGTGGCGGCCCGGCCCGGCCCACCCGTTTTGCCACCTCTAAACAATAGTGATAGCATATCAATATTAATGGCTCAAGCCCATTAATCAAACGTTCAGATAAAGCCCATCACCAACGCCCAATCAACACTTGATAAGGGCCCGACTTAAATCCCAGGCCACCTAAGGCCTGGAAAGACATCTCAGGCCATTTACCACGGTAAAAAACCCTTTACCGAAGAAAGACATCTCAGGCCAGACTGAGTAAGGACAAAGCTACTGCTCTACAACTGGGTCGCGGTTAAGATGTACCATCTGACATCGCACAGTGGGGACGCATGACAAGCACCACTACGAGCTTAAAGACGAATGACATATGTCCTCCTTTTATGCTCTCGGATGATCGACACTTGGCACCCTGACAACCGTCGATTACTCCCAAATGGTTTATCTCTAAACCCTACAAGCCTCTCTATAAAAAGAAAGCAACAGTAAAACCCTAAATTATGATTTCATTTTTTCTATATAATTTGAATTCTAATCTAAGTTTGATAATAAGTCATTGACTTTTAAAACTATATGTTATACATTAGGATAAATTAAACCAGTCATATCCTAACTTTATGAAAAATTGGTGCAACCTTTGTAATCCATAATGAAGTACACGTTTTTCCCTTGTATGTCTTGAACCAAATTTGCTACTCCCCCTCCTCTTCACACGTTTTCTTTAACACAAGGATAAGACCAAATAAAGTTGACCAATAAAAGATTTGAATGATCCCTGATTTGTAGCAAATACACAACATTTTCCCAACTTATACCTACGCTCCATCATTATTTCCCTCACAAAAATATACGACCTATCTTATCCTCTCCATTCGAAACCCTAGCAGCCCCCATTAACATTTTGTTCAGCCTCGAGGTCAAGAAGAAGAAGGGTTTGAAGGTTTTTTTGATCGTGGTATTCTTGGGTGTTTGTGGTATTGATTTGTAGGTCTCTTTGGTCCTCTCTTGGTCTCGTTATTTTCTGCATAAGGTAACACATCATCATCTGTTGTTCCTTCATCCATTCGACACCTTATAATCTGTAGTAAACATGTAATATGAACCGTACCATCATGCTTTTGTATCATTGCTTGGCCACGTTAAAAACTGATTATGAATACCACATGAAAATGTCACATAAAATCATGGAACTATAACCTATATGTGTCGATCTTTGTTTCTGTTTTGGGGCTATTTCGAATCAGTTGTTATACGCTTTAGACCTGGTCATTTGGACCTTAATAAGCTCTTTAAAATGTGACCTAAAAGCTAGAAAACAAACCCTAATAATTAATTAGAGGCATGCAATTAATACGTGGGAAATAGGGCTCGTTTATGTGTTATTTCATGTGATGTTGTGCTCGTTAAATTCTGTGTGGGTGTGCGTCTTGTGTATGATGATCATGTGCTGGAAAACATGTGTACTTCTGTCATTTTAAACCTATATGAATGTGTATACGTATCGGATCTGAATATGGTTGAGGGTAGGGTTTGTTTGCCTCGTTATTTTATGTTTTGGTGGTGTTATTGTTGCTGTCAAATGGTGTGGCTATGCATGAGTTTTGGGTGGGTCAAAAAAGGTTTAAAACATGCTTACAAACTGGTTTGAAAAGGGTATGAAGCGAATTTGGTTAAGGATTGGGTCGTTTTGGTCTTGTTTTGGTCTCGTTAGTCCTTTTTGTGTCTCGTGAAATCTGTGCAGAATTTGGGTTGGATTGATGAGTGTCGAAACTGATGATGGCAACGTATGTTTAAGTGAATTTTGAGTCTAAACATAATTACTACTTGTTTATTTTCTGGAAATATAAGGTTCATAACAATTAGAGGTTGGTAAGTAAGCTTTTTGATTTTTGGAATATAAGTTGTCAAAACTGTGAATCTGAGTCTGAATGTTTTTTATTTTTTACTTTCAAACCACAAGTAGTTAAGAGCTCTCCTTTTAAGGGCAAATGGCACAAAAAGGTATCAAACTTAGGGTCCATTTCCAATCAACGTACTTTTCTTTTTTTCTTGCATAAAAAGGTACCCAACAATTTTTTTGGCGGATTTGGGTTTTTTACTAACGTTCGTTAACTCAGTTCGTTAGTAAATTACATGTTTGGTCCTCGAATTCGTTAACTCAGTTCATGCAACATCCAAAAACAATTTCGAATTTCTTTTTTTACATGTTTGGTCCTCGAATTCGTTAACTCAGTTCATGCAACATCAAAAAAAAAAAATTTCGAAAAATATTTAAAAAAAAAATTACCAAAAAAATATTTTCTTAAAATATTTATATATTACTTTTTAAATTATTTTTTTTCGAAAAATATTTGAAAAAAAATTTAAAAAAAAAATATTTCGAAAAAATTAAAAATATTTTCGAAAAAATATTTCAAAAAAAATTTTTCGAAAAAATTAAAAAAAATTTCGAAAAAATTAAAAAAAATTTTGAAAAAATTAAAAATATTTTTCGAAAAAATTTTCGAAATTTTTTTTTTAAATAAAAAATTTTCGAAAAAAATTTCGAAAAAAAAATTTTAAAAAGAAAGTTTGAATTTTTTTTTAAATTACGTTTTTTTCAAATTTTGAAAAAGAAAAAGTCATAGAAAAAAATTTCAAAATTTTTTTTAAATAAAAATAAAATTCTTTTCGAATTTTTTTTTTCAAAAACTTTATTTAAAAAAAAAATTTGAAATTTTTTTTCTATGACTTTTTTTTCAAAATTTGAAAAAAAAGTAATTTAAAAAAAAAAATTCGAACTTTTTTTTTTTAATTTTTTTTTCAAATATTTTTCGAAATATTTTTTCGAAATTTTTTCGAAAAATATTTTTAAGTTTTTCGAAAATATTTTTAATTTTTTCGAAAATATTTTTAACTTTTTCGAAATAGTTTTTCAAAAATATTTTTAATTTTTTCGAAATATTTTTAAAAAAAAATTTTTTTTCAAATATTTTTCTAAAAAAAAGTAATATATAAATATTTTAAGAAAATATTTTTTTTGATAATTTTTTTTTTAAATATTTTTCGAAAATATTTTTTGGATGTTGCATGAACTGAGTTAACGAATTCGAGGACCAAACATGTAAAAAAAGAAATTCGAAATTGTTTTTGGATGTTGCATGAAGTGAGTTAACGAATTCGAGGAACAAACATGTAATTTACTAACGAACTGAATTAACGAACGTTAGTAAAAAACCCAAATCCGCCAAAAAAAATTGTTGGGTACCTTTTTATGCAAGAAAAAAAGAAAAGTATCTTGATTGGAAATGGACCCTAAGTTTGATACCTTTTTGTGCCATTTGCCCTCCTTTTAAAGGGGTGATATTTAAGTTATTTATGAGTTCCTCGAATTTTTGTGGATTTTTCTGAAGTGTCTAAATGGGTTACTTAAGGGCAAACTTTCTGTGTGTATCTGCAGTTAATTTTCTAGGTAGGTCTAGAAAGATGATTTTTGAAACAGTACTTGTACTTGGTAATAAAATCTATAAAAATTTGTGAAGATGCTAAACTAACATGGGAATCACTTATAATTATTTCAGAATTTTTGGAGCTTAACTGGTAGGCATGAAAAATCATAAGGATGTGATCCAAATTCACTAATATATCCTAATTAAGTGATGTATGATTTAGAAGTACCTATAAACCCTAAGTTTGATTAATTATGAATGTAACCCTAAATTACTAAATATGAAAGGTTGCTATAAATAGCAGGAAAACCCTAATATGTTAATTTGAAGAACATTATGCACGGAATCAGTAATAACTTATGAAATGATTCTTAAATAATAAGACGATCATTAATTCTTGTAGATTCGCTGAAGAAGGAGTAACTTCCGATCCTTGTGTTTTTGATATGGTTTCATTTGTGGTTTAAGGTACAGATATTCTATCCCTTTTCAGTAGGGATTTCTCATGACTTCTCCATCCTTGAATTTGATTCATTTGTTTGATATGATCTATTTGATATGACTCATTTGATATGATTCCGTTTGGTATGCTTTGCTCTGATATGATTCCGTTCTGTTGATATGATCTGTTTGGATATGATATGATTATGGATATGCTTTGATATGATATGTTTTGTTCAGTGCTAGAGCTAATTAGCCATGGAGGTATCATGACCATGTCATTGAGGCACCAATGGCATGACACTTTATGTGGAGGTGTAATTGATCCACGACATCCCTTTCTGTTCTGTTATGATATTTGTGCACACTGGCCATTATGATGTGTATATACCTATCATGAGCAGGTGTATATATATGATTTGTTTTGCATGGGGCGTATGGATGCATCCTATGATGATACACGGTTAAGGTGGTTAAACCTTGTGTCTTTGTGTATGTGATATATTGAGTTAATATGATTAAGCACGCGGAATTTACTTAACCACACTTAGAAGGTTATGTATGTTATGGAAATGGAAGAATTATATTTGTTACTTAACAATGAACAAAGAAAGTTTATCACTAAACGATTCAATATTATTCAGAATAATACGAGTGATCTTGTGTTTATCACTAGGGTTACAAAACCTTGAATCTTATGTTACAACTTGTGATTTGTGTTTGTTCTATGTCTTAACAGTTATAAGTTCTTAGTTGAAGTGTGTACACAATATCCAAGTCTAAGATCTCCTTTATAGTTGCAAGAGATCTTTACAAATTGCTTAAAGTCTTGACCGACTTACTTGGTTAACTTATGCTTATTGTGTGTCAGTACATAAGATGTAGCAACCCGTAGAATTTCCTAGTCATTAGTGAACGCTAATCTATTATTAACACGTCGTTACTGTTCACTTAACCATTTTTACGAGCCAATTTGAACTTTTATTTATTACGTTCCTAAATAAACATTGTTATATTATTCGATGGAACGACACCACACGCGTATCGACACCGCATTAGTAATGGCGTAAATTTTACAATTTATTTTCAAAGTCGATAATTTTGTTTTTATACTATTTTTATAAAAACGTTTCCAGAAATACACTTCCCGCATTTTTGCCAAACCGAGGTACCACGACTACATTTAAGCTTAAATGGGACACGATATACACAACGAGGATCAAAAACTTTCCCTCCTCTTGATTTACACGTTTGCCGCCCTTAAAGGTCATTATCACCCACAAGTCCCATAAAAACCTTCACACGTATACATATAACTTGTAAATTGAAAGAGATGTAACTTGACCTTAATTTTTTTAGCATTATCACAAGTACGCACAACTCAAAAGTCAAACAAAAACATTTTTGTTTCTTTGCCTTATATTCGGCTTAGACTTTTAAAGACGCCACACGTTGCTTTCATTCAAACTTCACAAGTTTGCATCAAGTTGTAATTTAACCAATTATGGACACACACACTCTACACATTTAGAAAAGCTAGTCAAACCTTCCTCATTGGTTCCTTAAGCTGTTCGACACACACAAATGTCCACATACATTTCCAAACAAAAACTCACAAGCTCACATATACATTTGCAAAAGATAATGACATATGCTCTAAATGGACACTTCACAATCAAACCACATCAAAAGCATGGAGAAAACTATCCCCTTTGACCCTTTTATTTACTAGCGAGACCCAAGGAAATCACATACACATTTGAACAAGATAGTGACAATTGCCCAAAATACACACACACTAGTCTACACACTCCAAAAGTATAGTCAAAATACTCCTTTTGTTTTCCCCTATTTCTGCCGAGAGATCACAGTGACACCATCCAATATTAACTTCAACTTGTACGCATGCTACTCCATCACACATTTTGTTTTCTTTTCTTGGCTACTCGACACAACACAAACCAAAGAACCATACCTTCTCTTGTTCTTTTCCTTTCATACGTGGGAACACAAGGGTCAACACCAAAAGCACCACCCTACTTTTCAATATTAAACTAAAATCATGCTTACATTATTTTGCGTGTTCTACTCAACAAGCCATGCAAGACCCATCCTTTTCCTTCTTTCTCTTTTCGACAAGACCAAGACAAAGCATGCATGTCCCCCTTTGACCACCATCTTTCACTCGACTAAGACCTCTCATACACCATCCTTTCAATCACCTAGAAACCATGCAAAGTTGATTAATTAATCTCAAAGCCATGTACTCATTCGCCTATATAAACCCTCAATGTCTCACATTTCCTCACACACTAAATAACTGAATCGAAAACTCAAAAACAAACACATATTTTCTTTCTTTCTTGTTTACTGTCGAGCCACAAAAGGGAGAAAACGAAGAATACTCGGATCCTTTCAAGTCGTTGGGTGTTGTTCTAGATCGAGGGTTACCATTCGAAGAAACTCAAGGTTCCTTGTAGCTCGTGTCTTGCTTATTTCTCGCTCGAACCCCATCGCTAACTAGACAGGATTGTAAGTCTCGCATTTTCTCTTCACGTGTATATTTTTACAACAATCTATAAATAACCCATTAAGATGAACTAAAAACCTTGTTGACATACTAAAAATAACGAGTCATAAACTCAGAAATCAAAAACCCAAACCGTTCTCTTTTGTTTTCCCTTTTCTGTTTTACCGAGAACACCCCAACGCCCCAACTTTAGACATTTATTTCGACCATAAAACGACCCTTATAAAATCCGAGTTTTTGCCATCTAAACGACACCCCAGCCAACTAATTAAAGAACCAAGAACGTCATAAAATGATCTTGTTGTCTCACTGTTATTCGACTTCTCTTTCAGCCTGTCGCAAAAACTGAACTGGGCGCACTCTTTTATATCGACCAAACACCCAACTTTGGAAAATAATTACGACCAAACGACTTAAGCATAGAACATCGAATTTGAACCATCTTAAAGATCACCCAGCAGACTACTAAAAGAATCAAGAATGTTGTTAAAACATCGAACGGTCTGGCTTAAATTAATTTTCTCTTTTGGGTCAAATCGGATAACACCAAACGCACCATTTTTTATTGTTATTTTCTGTTCGAATAAGCACTTGGCAGATTAATTACAATATTATCATAACTTATAATATCCAGTATATTCATTTATAGTTCAAAATATATATTAATTGGAAAGATAAAAGACATGTCGTACGATGCATGTGAATTCATGCGCAATATAAGTTTGTCATTTGAATTAATTTACAGAATTTACCCCTCAAGTTTTGGTAATTGACGATAATAGCCCTTCAACTTAATAAATGGTTATAAGCTTATCATTCAATGAGAAATGTATTAGTTGGGTTTATTTAAATAAGTAGACATTGTTGCACTAATAATTTATAAGGCTAGTCGAGTTAAGTAGTGACGTTTGGCTAAGACTTAGAACATGTCTTTTATTAGATATATCCTACTAAGGATACTCTTATTAATAAAGAGTATGATAAATTATTAGGTGTTCGAGTACTGGTGACATATTCTAAGACTTGCATGTACCTACGGACTGAGGTGAGTTTCATGGCCCCTACTTTTTACTTGTTTTACAACTCTTTTGGGGGAGATACATGCTCAAAACTGATTTATTTATTCATACAATTACTACTTGAACTATTTGAACTTTGGTTTGAACCATACGATACATATTTTGAACTTGTTTGACTTGATCTTGAACCCTTTAACGTATTTTGAACCCTTTTGACTCATCTTGACCTTATAAATTGTTTTGAACTCTTGAACTTGACTTGAACTTTTGAACTAGACTTAAACTTTTGAACATATGACTTGTTTTGAACTTTATGTGCCGTACATACTAAATGCAAAGTCTCCCATGTTCGGAGCATCCTTGACAATAATACTCGCCATGTCGGTGAGTGATTAATAATTCTTCGCCTAGACGGTGGAGTGACAAAGTCTCCCATGTTCAGAGCATCCTTGACAATAATTCTCGCCATGTCGGTGAGTGACTAATAATTCTTCGCCTAGGCGGTGGAGTGACAAAGTCTCCCTTGTTCGGAGCAGTCTTTATTTATTATGTACATGACATTTTTAATGTGAATTTGTTAACCATATGTGTTTGACTATAAAATGTGCAATCTTTTATGCAATGGGTTGTAAACACACAGGTTGCAAGTCTTGTATGGGCGGGGCGTGGAACTGAGTGGATTTACAAGGCCCTTGCTGTGTCATTTTTATTCAAATACTTGATAGACATACTATGTTAGCAGTGGATTGTAAACACACAGGTTGCAAGTCTTGTATGGGCGGGGCTTGGAACTGAGTGGATTTACAAGGCCTTTGCTGGAAAATCTTTATTCAAATACTTTACTTTTAAACTAAACTCTATGAACTCACCAACCTTTGGTTGACACTTTTTAGCATGTTTATCTCAGGTTAATAAGGCGATAGAGGGTGCATGGATTCTAGAGTCATTTGCATACTTGAAGACTTATATCTTATCTTTATCATTCGATACGCTTTGCAAACTTTTATGTATCTTTACTTTGAAACCTATTGTCATAACTCTGATTTCAATAATTCGAATGATAACTTTTCAAAACGTCTCATTTAGAGGTCGTTTTCTATACCTTGATCTGTATTATGAAGTAATACCCCCTTGACACTACTGTTTCCGCTGCGGTAATTTGGGGGTGTTACATAAGATACAACATGTATCTATGTATACAACTTGTTAACTAAGCACATGAAGTAAGATATTATCTACCGTATATGTTTGACCAAAATACAATAAATATCTTTTCGATCTTATCCTTGAAGTAGCTTTATGACTCACTGATCAGCAGTACCATTCTCTACTAGTAGTACCTTCTACTTGAACTAGCAGTACCTTCTTGTTCTAGCAGTACCTTGATGTACTAACAGTACCTTGATCATGAACTAGCAGTACCTTTGACTTAGAGTAAATTCTAATACTCTAACTTCAGAATATTTAATTCCCAACAATCCTCCCCTAAACATGTGAATCATTTCAAACATGTTTTTCTGAATTAAATGAGGACTTGAAAAGATCTTTCAAACACTTCATGAATCTGAACTATTCTTCTTATTCTGAACTGTTCTGCTTTGTTCTTCTTTGACTTCAGCAATATCAAAACATTGTACCAAAAGATGGTGCAATTTCCTTGGATGGAGGAATTGTAAGAGGCAATGATTTCAACAAGTGAAATCATCTATCAGCATGCCTTTGCAAGTGATAAACAAACATAATGAACTGAAATTGAAACTTTCCTTCGTTTGATCTAGATAGAACTTTCTCCTTTAGGAATGCTTCATCCCTTCTAGATATTTGATCTGTTCTAATCATTTTTCAACCTCTACATCATCATCTTGTATGCTCTTATCTTCTCCTTCCATATATTGGTTTATTCTTCCTTTACTGGGCAATTATTTCCTTCTCTGAGATTGTTACCTCCCCTGAAGCAAATAACTTTTGTTTCCTCCCCTTGTTTGGAAGATCTCACTATGTACCTTTGACTGATCTATCAATGTGTAACTTTTGTTGTCAGACAATATTGTACATGAAGCCATCAATTCTTTAAAAGTTTAAGTTGCTGTCCTCATCACTTCTAGGTGTGTTAACTCCTATGAGAGGTGAATCAGTGGACATTTTGATTCATAATCCATCAATGAATGGTTTTTGTGAATCCTTGAAAATCCTTTTTAAGAAATCATTTTGACTTAGTAGTATGTTCATGATTTTAGAATTGAAAAATCATACTACTTCCAACCATTTTGAAAGAATCAAGTGTATAACAGACACTTAATTAGCATTTCGGTTTAAAGCAACCTCTGGTTGTGTGAGAACCAATGTTTTTCAGTTATAAATAACTGCCTGTGAAAAGATAAATCTATTCAAAAGATTTTCTTGACAGGGTTTCCAGCTCATAGCAATTGTTACCTCCAACACAAGTGTTAGATTCACTTTTACTAGCTGTTCTTTCTATCAGATGTCCTTAGACTAGCTCATTATACTTAAAAGTATAAAATGAGAGAAAGTGAGTTGCATCAGTTACTATCTGATCAACTAAGTCATCAATTCAATGTGAAATATCATAACTAGATTTCAAGAAAGAAGTTTTAAGGAGGTTAAATTCCTAAACTCAGTCCATCATAAACCTATTATGGTCAGCAATTTGATAAGCATTCTGCTGTTCGCATTTCACTTGAAATATCCTTTGTGTTAACATATTCATACCTGAAATAGTTAGTCTAAAACCAAAAGAACAATGTACAAAGTACTTGTCTTGCATTAGTATAATAATAAGACCAACTGTATGAATAACACAATTTACATTTTTGATATATTAGCAGTACCTTATAAATCCAGCAGTACCAACAAAAATTTATTTACAAAAACACATCATTTGAAAATTTTAAAGATTAAGCATTCCAATACTTGCTACCAAGTACTGAAACCTTGAAACATCAAAAGCTTTTGTTAGCAGATCTGCAAAATTATGCTCTGAAGCAATTTTAAGAACTTGAATTAATCTTTTCTCATTGCAGTGTCTTATAAAGTGATGTCTAATTTCAATGTGTTTTGTTTTAGAGTGTTGTACTGGATTTTTAATAATACAAATTGTACTACTATTATCAATATAAATAACAGTGTTTAAGAAATTGTACCCATAATCAAGGAGTTGGTTTTGAAGCCATAGAACTTGACTAGAGCAACTTGCAGCAGCTATATATTCAGCTTCAGTTGTTGAATTTGCCACACTTGTTTGCTTCTTACACTGCCATGAGACAAGTCTACACCCAAGGAATTGACATCCTCCAGTTGTTGACTTTCTGTCCATGCTAGCACCAGCATAATCACTATCCGAATATGCTACCAAGTCAAAAGGAGATTCTCTAGAATACCATATACCCAACCTTGGTTGACCTTTGAGATATCTAAAAATTCTCTTGACTGCAGTTAAATGAGAAACCTTTGGAGTAACTTGAAATCTTGCACAGACACAAACAGGAAACATGATATCAGGTCTAGATGATGTAAGGTACATCAAAGAGCCTATCATAGATCTGTAACTGTGTACATCTACATTTTCTCCATCTTCATCTTTCAGAAGGTGCTTCTCAGCGTCCATTGGTGCGCTTGCTATTTTTGAATCAGCAAATTGAAATTTTCTAAGTATCTATGCAACATATTTGTCTTGACTAATAAATATGCCTTCAGATGATTGCTTAACTTGCAAACCAAAAAAGAATGTAAGTTCTCCCATAGAACTCATCTGAAACTTATCTTTCATAAGCTTCTCAAATTCTAAACACATTTCCTTCCTAGTAGATCCAAAGATAATGTCATCCACATACACCTGCACTAACAGAAGATCCTTCTTGTGCTGTTTGATGAAAAGTGTCTGATCAATCTTTCCTCTTTGAAATCCATTTTCTAATAAGTAGGAAGCTAGTGTTGCATACCAAGCTCTAGGTGCCTGATGAAGGCCATAGAGAGCTTTCACTACTCTGTACACTTTGTTTGGATGTAATGGATCAATGAAACCAGGAGGTTGTGAAACATACACCTCTCTTCCAATTTCACCATATAAAAATGCACTTTTGACATCCATTTGGTAGACTGTGAAGCCTAAAAATGAAGCATAAGCTAGAAACAGCCTAATTGCCTCAATCCTTGCTACTGGAGCATAAACTTCATCATAATCTATTCCTTCTTCTTGTGTGTACCCTTGTGCTACTAGTCTAGCCTTATTCTTGATCACAATTCCTCTTTCATCCCTTTTGTTCTTAAAAACCCATCTAGTGCCAATTACCTTTTCATTCCTAGGTAAATCAACTAGCACCCAAACCTTTTGAATCTTGAACTGAAGAAGCTCTTCTTGCATAGCCTCTAACCAGCTTGAATCATCTAGGGCTGTAAGAATATTCTTTGGTTCCTTTTGAGAGAGAAAACATACAAATAAACAAGAGTTTGAAAGCTCATGTTGTTTTGAAGCATAAAGGGCATCAAGAATCCCTTTTTGGTCTGAAGAGACCAATTGTCTTCTTGTCTTCACACCAGATTGTATATCTCCAATCACATTATCCAGGGAGTGAACTTTATGAATTCTTGTGTGTGGGGTAGTAGGAACATGATAAAATGGTGAAAGATTACTCAAATCCACTTCATCTTCTTGGAACTCTGCATCTTTTGAGTGTGAAGGACCAGCAGGACCTTCAACTGAACTAACAGTTCCTTCAAATCAACTACCAGTATCTTTAGAAGAACTAGCAGTACCTTGCTCTGTCTCGGCAGTACCATCAATATTTAACATATTGTGTTGTTCCTCTGTTCCAACATCTTTTCTTTGAGCCTCAACATCTTCTTTTGCTTTACCAGAAGAAGATTCATCATTGTTTGAAGCTAAATCCACACTGGTACTTGACCACAATGGCATAATGACATCAGATTGATCTTTATCTAACTCCACCTCATTTGTTGCTTGTGAACCTGAAAAGTTATTAGTTTCTGCAACAACAGGTATATAATTCATAGAATTTGTTAGATAATCAAGATCAAATATCCATTTTGGTCCTTGACCTACTACATTGGATTTGTATTCCAGAAACTCCACATGTAGTTCTTCTTGAACTTTCTCAGTTCTTAAGTTGTAAACTCTAAAAGCTTTGCTAACAAGAGAATATCCAACTAAGAAACCTTCATCTGCTTTACCATCAAATTTTCCTAAATGGTCTAAGGTATTGAGAATTGTCACATGACATCCAAAAGGTCTAAGAAATCCTATTGCAGGAGTTCTACCATTAAAAAGTTCATATGATGTCTTATTGTGAGGCTGCACAACTAAAACTCTATTTTGAACATAGCAAGCAGTGTTAATTGCCTCTGCCCAAAAGATTATAGGTAGCTTAGAATCAGCTAACATTGTTCTAGCAGCTTCAATTAGTGTTCTATTCTTTCTTTCAGCTACACCATTCTGTTGTGGTGTTCTAGCAACACTATATTCTCTTCTAATACCTTTTTCTTTGCAGAAATCATCCATAACTCTATTTTTGAATTCTGTCCCATTATCACACCTAATGACTTTTACTTTCTTGTTTACTTGGTTTTCTATCAGTGTAATGAAGTCCTTAAGGATGCTTGATGTCTCATCCTTAGTGGCTAAAAAGAAAACCCATGTAAATCTGCTATAGTCATCAGTTATAACAAGACAATATTTTTTATGTTGCATACTCCTTACTGAAACAGGTCCAAATAAGTCCATATGAAGCATAAACAATGACTGATTGATAGAGTTAAAAATCTTGGGCTTACAAGTGGCTTTGTGTTGTTTGCCTTTTAGACAAGCAATGCATGTTTGATCATTTTCAAATCTTTTGTGAGGTAAACCTCTTACCAAACCATTTTTAACAATTTTATTTATGGTTTTGAAGTTAATATGACCAAGCCTTCTATGCCATAACATTGATTCATCCAATGTGGCCTTTGATACAAGACAAGTTAAATCTTCTTTAGGAATGATGTTCTTCATATCAACACTATACATATTGGCCTTTCTAGGAATTCTAAGAAGCACTTGATTTTCATCAGGCATCTTAAAATCCTTAGATAGAACAAGACATTCAGTGTCAGTAAAAAGGACATTGTTCTTTTTGTCACACATTTGTGAAACACTAAAAAGATTATACTTTAGCTCTTGTACATAGTACACATTTTCAAAATCTAAAGTTCCGGTTTTAATAGTACCTTTACCAGAAATTTTGCCACGAAAACCACCTCCAAAGGTAACATATCCTCCATTGAATTCTTGAAAATCTGAAAGATAAGACATGTTGCCTGTCATGTGATTGGAACATCCACTATCTGAGTATCCTTGATCTTGATGATCAATAGAATGTTCCTGCACACAAATAAGAGTGTTAGTTTTCTTTGGGGATCCAAGCCATTATTGACTTGGATCTGCCTCTTGCATCAATGTAATTTAATCTTTTAAGGACTGTTGATGCAACATTGGATTTTTGAATCCAACATGCTGAGGCCTTAACAGCATTTGCCCTATTACCCTTAGCAGCAGAGTGAATAACATGCTTAGCAGAGTCTGCTAGCTTTGTAGTTGAACTCTTTGGTCTCCAAATTTGTTTGTGGACCACTGCTTTTGTTTGAATGGGTCTTAGAACAGTTTTAGATGCATGTATGAAAGTTGTTTTTGCATCCTTAGCTGTTAATTTTGGGTTAACAGTCATCAAAGGTCTAACAGTACCTTTTGTTCTACCCGTACCTTTAATTTGTACTGGCAGTACCTTTTTGTCTGTATTAGCAGGACCTTTTTGTCTATCAGGACCTTTTGGTCCAGACTTGTTTGAGACTGTTCTGGGTTTTGTCTTATGAGTGTTAGAGTGAAAATGAGTTTGAGGAGTTTGCCTTTTGTAGTTCACCCTATTGTTTTCATACCCAGTTACCCTTTGGTTGCAGAAAGCTGCAAGATGGTCAAAACTACCACATGTATAACAAGCTTTATTATAAAATGCAAAGTCATCACCTAATTGGTTAGACTTGAGGTTGTTCCAATTCCTTTGGTTACCTCTGGGCTTGTTTGTAGTTCTATATTGTTCACAATATCTAACTGGTTTCCTAACAGTCTTAACATTTGACTTAGGCCTGTTAGTGTTGTGATTGACTATCTTAGGAATACTTGTTCCTACTTTCTTAACCAATACAGGTTTAGACATAACCTGTTCTTCTTCATCACTATCACTATCAGTTGTACAATCTTCAACAACTATAGCATCTCCTTTCTTAACAAAGGACACCTTGTCCTGATAAGATAAAGTTTTATCTAAACTTTTACTTACCTTTTCTATCTTTGGACTCTTAGTGACCTTAGAACCATATTCCATGATTGGTTCTTGAAACTCAGCTAATCCTGTGTGTGCTAAATCAATACCTGGAGGTGAATGAACACCTCTGTATGGTGGGGGTACAGACTTAAATCCAACACCAGAATTAACCTTATCAATAACTTGGGCTTCCCAAAGTTTATTGAATCCTTCTGAGGAATGTGCTAAAACATCCACAGATACCTTTACATTTTCTCTTTCATTTTTGTGTTTAGCTAATGAATCATTCAACTCAACAATACACTCATCTCTGATCTTAATGTCATTTTTTAGTATATTGATGTCATTAGTAAAATGAGATTCATTACTTTTAAAATGTAAGACTTGTTTTTCTAAAACACCTAGACCTCTTTTGTGATTAGCCAAATTAAAAAGAGAATCAATTAGCTCTTGTTTATGAGCTTCAAATCTCTTATTAAGGTCTTCATAAGCTTTAAGATTAGGACATGATTCAGTACAAGTTTGAATAGAATTTACCTCTGAATCAGAATGGGCCATTAGAGCAAATTCATTGGCCACAAGAGCAGCATTTGGTGGTGCTTCCTCTTCAATAGCCATCGAGCTCCAATCATAACCAATACCATCAATAGCCAACATAGCCTTTGGCTCTTCAACAGTAACTTCCTTTCTCCTATCTTGCTTATACCATGTGTTTCTATTCTCCTGCTTTCTTGGGCTTCTACACTCCTTAGCAAAGTGTCCTAACCTATGACAGTTGAAACACTCCACTTTCTTTTTATCAAACCCAGCAGTATCATTACCATTTATGGTAATTTGCTTCCCAGTTCTCTGCCAATGTTTCTTGGCCCTCATGCTGAGTAAAGCAACCTGCCATTTGATGTCCATCTCTTCCAAATCATCACCATCAACCTGCTCAAGGTCTTCATGATTTAGAGGAGAACCACTAGACTGACTAGATATGAATACATAGAATGCTGGATCACCAAGTCCTGCAACAGTCTTTTGTGAACTAGTAGAAGGACCACCATGTGTAGCATTAGAAACACCTTCAACTTCTTCTACCTCTTCAGACTTACCAATACTAGGAGATGACAAAAGTGCCACGTTCCCAGAACTAGTACCATAAATTCCAGACTTTCTAAGACTTTGTTCAACAATTTTGAAGTTGTTGTACAAATCATTGAGCTTCATTGTTTCAATGTTTGGTTTGTTCATCCAGACAATAACATGAGTATGGAACTCATCAGGTAGACTTCTCAAAAACTTCATGTTGAGATCTTCCTTCTCTGTCTCAACACCTAACACAGCTAACTGACTGACAAGCTTGTGTAATCTTGAGAATAGCTTATCAAGAGACTCATTACTAAAAGCAGTAAAGTTTTCAAATTGTTGCTTTAGTAGTGTCTTCTGTGTCTTTTTGGTAGTTTCATTACCACCAAAATATGCACAAATCTCTTCAAAAAGAGTTTTTGCATCAAGATACTTGTTAAATGATAGCATCTGCTCACCAGGAATGGTCATAAGCAGCAAATTTCTTGCTTTCTGATCATTTCTCTTCAGTATCTTTTCTTCATTTGACACTGGTCCAGTATTTCTTTTCCTAATTGATTTACCTTCTAGGACAACCTCTGAATAGCTTGGTGAAAAAGAATCACCATATATAATGATATCCCAAAGAGTATAATCTTGGACCATGAAATATTGCTCAATTCTCATCCTCCATAACTCAAACTCATTAGGTTTGATCATGGGCAACTTTGCAGCAACATTTGTTTGAGCATCATGTGCATCCATTTCTGTTTCTTCTAATTCAATTATATCAACCTTAGCTCTGATACCAACTGTGAGGACCTGATGATACACGGTTAAGGTGGTTAAACCTTGTGTCTTTGTGTATGTGATATATTGAGTTAATATGATTAAGCATGCGGAATTTACTTAACCACACTTAGAAGGTTATGTATATTATGGAAATGGAAGAATTATATTTGTTACTTAACAATGAACAAAGAAAGTTTATCACTAAACGATTCAATATTATTCAAAATAATACGAGTGATCTTGTGTTTATCACTAGGGTTACAAAACCTTGAATCTTATGTTACAACTTGTGATTTGTGTTTGTTCTATGTCTTAACAGTTATAAGTTCTTAGTTGAAGTGTGTACACAATATCCAAGTCTAAGATCTCTTTTATAGTTGCAAGAGATCTTTACAAATTGCTTAAAGTCTTGACCGACTTACTTGGTTAACTTATGCTTATTGTGTGTCAGTACATAAGATACAACATGTATCTATGTATACAACTTGTTAACTAAGCACATGGAGTAAGATATTATCTACCGTATATGTTTGACCAAAATACAATAAATATCTTTTCGATCTTATCCTTGAAGTAGCTTTATGACTCACTGATCAGCAGTACCATTCTCTACTAGCAGTACCTTCTACTTGAACTAGCAGTACCTTCTTGTTCTAGCAGTACCTTGATGTACTAGCAGTACCTTGATCATGAACTAGCAGTACCTTTGACTTAGAGTAAATTCTAATACTCTAACTTCAGAATATTTAATTCCCAACATCCTAGGTTACGTTTGATGTGATTGGTGTGATTATGATGTGACTTAGTGATTGGTTTGTGCGTTCCGTGCACCCCTCTCACTTCTGGTACTTGAGAGGTCTCCCCTCCTTGTACAATATGATTTGACGGATTATGTGATTATCTGGTCTATCCGAGTATCTCGTTTAGACACGCTCGTGGCCATTCCTATTTGATTCCTTGGTTTATTATGATTATCTAACATTCGTATTTTCTCTTGATCATCTCTTTTCGTTTATCTCATTTGACTTATGATATTTGTTCAGCTGATCCTCGAGTGCCTATTCGTTTGACATTTGACATTTTGTTCATCAGGATCTTGTGGTTCCATTTCCCTATATTATATATGCTTCTATTATTCGTTTTGGTTATATCTGTTCACTGGGCTTTTTAAGGTCAACCGTATTTCTTTCCCTGCGACAGATTTTAGGTTGGAAGTTGGGAATATGAGTGAAGAGTACATAGGAGCTCTTAGTGGACCACCCTGACGATAGTTAACCATTTTCTTCTGGATTAGGCTTGGATTTACCTTCAATTAGATTTAGTTCAGATTTGTATTTTATTTTTGGAACTCATTATGTTTAGAGTTAATATTTCATTATTATTTTAGACTACCTTTATTATCATTATTTATAAGACTTTCGGTGGCGTTGTATTTTCCGATTGGCACCATAATGTGACATTTTAACCCTTGTCGGGTTAGGGTATTACAACAACACACAACATCACATAAGTTTTCACACACTTGGGCAAATACTGCCTCACAGTAGTGTAGTATTGTTCTTGTTTAAGTCTTACCTGAGCTTCTTGATCTATATCAATCTCATTGGATCCTTACCGTTCAACACGGGAAACCAAACAACAAAACCATTCCCATCCTATCTCTAAACCGATTTACATACCATACGTAAAAATGGCGTCATCCGCAGGGACATGATACAAAATAGCCACAATTTTTATGAAAATTTTCACATATTTTCATTCATTTCTTACTCAAAAAATCTAAAAAAATTTCCTCACAAACACTAGTTTCTTGGTTAAACATGACTTCTGACCAACACCCTAAAATTTCGGAAATAACAAAGAACCACCTCGGAACTATTCGAGTGGAAAACCTCTCCTGCAGGTCACTCACACAAGCTCGAAAATTGCAAGCACACGGGGGGTTCAAGGGATAACGAGGAATGCTTAAATATGTCAAGAAAGGGGTCCAAAAAACGTACAACTCAGGTCATGATACACGCACTTATCGCAAAAAACTAAAATAAACACATACCAACTCACTTGTCCTTATCCGTATTACTTAACATATAGCAATCAGATCAAACCATTACCTAGGAACTACCTCATGTATAGCGTACATAAAAGCACTCTGACATCCTCTCCTAGCCCACTCCCCAGACATAACATGCAACCTACCTTTCACTTAGAGCATTTACTCGGTCCACCCAGACCTACCTACCCTGTCACACAACCCAGAGCAGAGAACAATGCACAAAAGGAACTAGAATCCCTCAGGGGACAGACGGAAAGTGTCAACATGATTTAATCATGGCACTCAGGCACAAAAGTGTCAACATGATTTAATCATGGCACTCAGGCACAAAAAGAAGCAATGATAGCCTCACATAGGGCGAGCAGAATATACATGGACGGAGGAAGTTCAGTAGATATAATGTACACACATTGTTTCAACAAGCTCCTAAAATACATAAAGTAAAGCCTTAGACCCCCAACCACACCACTAATCGGTTTCTCAAAGGAGAGATCATACCCTGAAGGAGTAGTCACTTTAGAGCTCACAGTAGGAACATACCCAATGTCGAGAACAGTCTTGTTACAATTTCACATAGTCAAATCTACATCCAAGTATAATGTAATGCTCAGAAGGACAACGCTGCAAAAGCTCAGCATGAAAGTTTCCACCATTAGGTCATTAGTAGAGTTCCCAATACAAGGGGGAATTACTACATTAGATAGATCGCATGGGCATCGATTCCAGGAGACAATCCCAAGCAGGTAAAAGTTGTTATACATCCCGAACCCAGACCAACCAATCACTAACCGATTCATATACCTAAAACCCCCTAAACCTAGAAGTTACTTTCATAAAACGCACACACAATCTCTCTCATCTTACAACATAAAACTGAAAATTCATCCTCTTCAAAACTTCATTAAATTCATCAATGACTTCTGAACTACCAAAGTTGCACAAGCCACTTTGTCACATCAGCGCCAAATAACTGTACATATTTTTTTTTATCAGTTTAGGGAAAAATGTTATAGAAAAGATGTTGAGCAAGTGAAATACAACAAGTAGGTTGTGATGGATTGAGAATATTCTAGTGTGAAATTATTTTGATTATTAACTATGAAAAATGAAAATAACAAGGATATTGTGAATGTTAATTAAATCTTTATCAAAATGCCGTACGCTTTGTTCTTTCACAAGAGCCACGCGTAAGCCACCCAAACGTTATCCATTTTGTTTTTTTTTCCCAATCCTACTGCGTACACATTATCGAAAATGTTCTTTCTTAAACCAAAAGTAGTAGTGAGGGAGTGTGTTGGAGCAAATTGTGACAAGTGTCAATTAGGCTATGTGTAATAGGGCGCTAAGCACCCCATTTTTGCCTAATTCGCGCCCTTTACCATTACACAGGGGCGCCAAAAATGAAAAAAACCCACTAGGCGCTAATCTATTCACGCCTCGCCCCTCTCTTCCTCCAAGAATTGTAGCCGTTGATGCGCTGGTGCCCAAGCTTTATTTCCAAAAAAATTAGCAGTTAAAACTTGGTATTGGTGTGTTGGTTTGGTTTGAATTTGTGTGTGTGTAGTGTGTGTGCAGAACGATGGAGAAGATGATGCTATCTTGTTTGTTTTTCTTTTTTTTTTTGGTCAATAAAGGAGTAAATGGGCTGCCACATGGTTTGAGGTTTTTTTTTTTTTTTTTTTTTTTTTTTTTTTTTTTTTTTTTTTTGCGTACAGAGTTTGAGTTTGTGTGTGTAGTTGATAAAGCTATTTTAGAAAAAAAAAAAAGTGCCACGTGTCAAAATTTGCCCCACCCACCATTACACACCTAAACAATTCAAGCCCCTTTGCTGACTGGGCTGACACGTGTCAAATTTTGACCCCGTGTACACCATTTACCATTACACATAGCCTTATAAATAATGAAAGTTTTTTACAAAATGAGAGTAATGGGTTGGGGATTGAAGCTGAGTACTTATTTATTTATTTATTTAACATCCTTTTTTTTTATTTAACATCTTTTTTTTACACTTTAAATATACAAATTACACCGTTAATGATTAAAAATTAGATTTAAATTACTTAAAAATATAAAAAAAAAAAAATACAAATACCTGGCGTCAAAGATAAGGATTGAATGTTAACATTGAATTTTTACCACTGTTAACGCGTCAGAATTCAATGTTAACATTCAATTTTTTACACTTTCTACGTTAACATTTACCTTCTTTTTGGCGTTAAAATTTACCTTTGACCTAACGTTTAACGTTAACGCCCACTTATAAATACCACACTTTTTTTACCTTTTAACCTCACAATCTTTAACCCTAAAAATTCCGTCTTGCCGTCAACGATCACAATCAAAAAAAAAAAAAAAAAAAAAAAAAAGCTAGCGATTCACGTTCTGCATGGGTAGAACACGAGGAAATGGCCTTGGTCAATTCATACTTGAACGTCTCCGACATTTGGGCGGAGACTAATGATGCCAAAAAAGACTTTTGGGCTAGGGTGAAACACGATTTTCACCTCTCGCTTGGTAGGGAGAACGAGTACCGGAACATGGACATGATCACGTCCAAGTGGAATGCACTCCTGGCGGGCAATCGCGAAGAACCATGATGGAACAAATATATTTAATTTTTAGGATTTTTTTTTTCATAAATTGTATGTTTTTTTTAATGGAATGCTTTTTTCTTTTTCTTTTTTTTTTTTTTTTTTTTTAACGTAATGTTTTTAATTTTTCCTTCTCATTGTTAACGGAATAAAAGTAAATAAAAAGTAAATAAAAGTAAATAAATTACGTTTTAAAAGAATAAAAGTAAATAAAAAAGTACACAAACAAACTTCAACGAGCGTTGTTCAATTAACAGGCGTTGATTTTAATTTGATTCAACGGGCTTTAACGCTTGATGGGGTAGTCCAACGGGCGTTGAAAGGGCAACTAAGCCCACTTCAACGCCCACTACTCTTGGTTTTAAAGAATAAAAAAAAATGATATTGTATTGAATTATAAAGGTAACATTTTAGTAGATGCACCATCCTCACTATTAAAGATTAAAAAATGTAAAATGGTATAATTATAATACTAGTAGTTGTTAGATGCTAAAGAGAACTTACATAACACCGAAAGTTGTATGAACACAAGAAAATGTGCCAACGAAACAAGCACATATTCTGTAAGCCAAACTTGCCTAAAGGGAACCAACAAGCCTCACTATCAAGCATTAACCTTTTCGCATAATTACGTAATACACATGAATTTGTGCCTATTCAAGTTTATGCATTGATCGGGTATAGTACCTCCGGACCTAGCAGACTGGTCCGGACATCCCCATAACCTTAACCGCGGCAGAGTCAGTTCACAATAGAACGGAGTCTTACCAAACCAAGACAAGCACATGCCGCGGACTCCCCAGACCGGGGCAGAGCTCATACTCTGCCGCGTCAAATACGCAAGTGGACTCCCCCACTTGATCTGACAGATAAGGCATAAGTAAACTCTGCCCTGACAACACAAGTGGACTCTGCTCTGACACAAGTCCGCAGAGACGGCGCAAGTTGATCTGACACTAACCGATAAGGCACAAGTCAACTCAGCTACAGTAAATACGGGTAGTATAAATACCCCAACTCATTTATTACTGCTCACCTAACTGCATTTACTATACACATAGTCCGCACTTAAATTACCTCTCAAGATACTTACTCTTACGCCCGAGGTTAACCGCGGAACACCCCTTCCGCGGTAAGACTAACGGTGCTATTTCTCTCTTAGCAGTTCACTCAAGGTACTCGGTGCAAGATCTACTCTCCAAAGGCTAGTCTAACCTAGGTCTGGGAGCGTGTCAAAGATTTGTACTAACAAGTTGGCGCCATCCGTGGGACCAGTTACACAAACTGCGTTTCAAAAGGAAGAAAAATCTACCATGAGCAACCAAGAAAACAATCCTTCTCCTTCACTGGAACCTTCCACCGTGCATCACACTCGCAACATGGAAAAAGAGAAGGAGCGGGAACACCGTGCGGAATCCCTTCCGGATGAAGCAATCAGGGAGTTTTGCAATCAGCACTACGACCGATTGCTGCCGCTAATGTCTGAGAAGGTCCGTGCAGAAAAGCTGAATCAAGTGAGAACTCGCCTTGATTTTAAGGATGTGTCGCGGGAAAACCCCTCCCCGCAAGAACCATCCAGAAATTCTCAGTCAATATCCCTATAGGAAAGAAAGAATGAAAAGAGGCGAAGAACCAGCCCCAGCTACAGATCGGGACCCTCTGAAAGCTCCCACTCCCGAAGCATTTTCTCCAGACTTGGCAAAGAGCCCAGGGGCGGCGACAAAGAAACGGAATACCCCCGACCTGCCATTTTTACCCGTTTGGGAGAAAGGAAGGGGGATGTTAAGTCGCGCCTAGGAGAAAAGAAGGCGGACATATTTTCTAGGCTCAGAACTAAAAGCAGTGTTAGAAGAGAGCGCAGAAATGAAGCGTGGCGTTATAGACAAGGTACGCGCCCCCACGAGGAAAGAGGCTCAGAAAGCAGTAGGAAAAGATCACCCAGCCCAACCCTTAGCCGCGTCCCACGCTCCAGGGAACATGGAACCGGGAGTAGGTCCACGTACTCCGGCCCTGAGCGACCACGGAAGAAGACACCCGTAGAAAGTGAGGACAGTGCGGGGGAATACTGGGAGGCAAGATCTGAAAAAAGCAAGGGGCAAAAAGATGATCTTTATCATCCCTACGACGTTGAAGACACTAATCCCTTTACATTGAGGATTAGGGGTTTCAAATTCCCAAAAAGAACCAGAATGCCCAACAATGTCAAGACTTACGACGGGACCGGGGATCCGGAGGACCACATGAAAAGCTTCTGCACCGCAGCCAAAGTGGAGCGGTGGGCTATGCCCACATGGTGTCATATGTTCAACTCCACCCTCATGGGGCATGCCCGAATGTGGTTTGATGACTTGCCGGCGGAAAGTATTGACAGCTTTGAGGATCTCAAGAAGTACTTCTTGTCCTACTTCCTCCAACATAAGAAGTATACTAAAGATCCGGTGGAGCTCCATCACATCAAACAGAGAGAAGGGGAGACAACAACGGCATTTGTTGACCGTTTCAAGTCAGAAAGCATGCAGGTAAAGGGTGCCCCGGAATGCATGAGAGTCTCAGGGTTCATGCACGGAATTAACAACCCAGAGTTAATCAAGAGGCTCAATGATAAGATCCCAAAGACCATGGACGAGATGTGGAAGATCACCACCGCTTTTGTCCGAGGGGAAACTGCCGCGGCTAATCTGTCTAGGAAAAAACAGGACCGTCCTTCGTGGAAGTACGGAGAGGGAGGATCCCGGGCAACCAATAGCCAGCCTTTTGACAGAAAGACGGAATTCAAACAACGCTCCAGGGCTGACCGGAAGCGTAGCGACAGATTTACACCCCTCACAAAAACACCCAAAGAGATTCTCGCAATGGATTCAGTCAAGTTCACGGCCCCACCGCTAATGTCAAGCCCAGCCGAGTCCAGAAACAAGGACAAATACTATGACTTTCACAGAGAAAGAGGCCATCACACGGACGAATGTTTCCAATTGAGAAAACAAATCGAAGAAGCGGTCAGAACAGGGCAGTTGGCACATCTGGTGAAAGAGATTAAGAATGGGAGCCAAAAAGGCGGAACCCCCAAGAGCGGCAAGAAAGATACAGCGGCTAAAGATAAAGCCCCAGCCATATTCATGATACAGGCCTTGCCGCGGAATGTGAAGCAAAAAACAACCTCTAGCGCCTACCCCAACATGGAGATATCCTTCCCCCCTATAAGGGAGGATGACTGGGACGATCATCCGCTGGTGATAAAGGCAGAAGTAGGCGGACACCACGTGCACCGGATGTACGTGGACAATGGTAGCGCCTCAGAGGTTTTGTACGAACACTGCTTCAATCACTTGAGTCCGGAAATTAAAAAAAGAATGATCCCTGCTGCGACCCCCCTGCTTGGATTCAGTGGAGAGTTGTCGTGGCCTTTGGGACAGATTCTATTGGAGGTAACCTTAGGAGATTAAAAAAACTTCTCAAGCGCGTGGATGAATTTCATGATTGTCAGATCACCCTCCCAATACAATGGCATAATAGGCCGACCGGGGATAAGACAGCTTAAACTCATTCCCTCCACGGCTCACGGCATGGTTAAATTCCCCACCCAAGGAGGGGTAGTCACAATACATAGTGACAAAATCACGCCCAGGGAATGTCAGATGGTAGCGGAATCCTCATCACAGCAAAGTTTCGAAGAAGTACCGGCCAAAGAAGGCGTGAAGGTCGCGATACATCCTAAGTTCGCGGACCAAACAGTCACCCTGGGGGGAAGCCTGACGAGCCAAGGAAAGAAAGACCTATGCGATCTGTTGCAGAATAACTTGGATATCTTCGCTTGGCAACCGTCGGATATGACGGGCGTGCCGCGGAACACAGCAGAACATAGGCTTAATATCCGGGATGGATACGCGCCAGTAAGGCAAAAGAAGCGCGGGCAAGCTCCTGAAAGAAACAAGGCCATCAACGAAGACGTGACAAAGTTGGTAGAGGCGGACATAATGCGAGAGGTCCATTATCACGACTGGGTATCAAATCCGGTCTTGGTTAAGAAAAGCGACGGAACTTGGCGAATGTGTGTCGACTTCAAAGACTTGAACAAGGCGTGCCCAAAAGACTGCTACCCTCTACCGGAAATTGACTACAAAGTGGAATCTCTCTGCGGCTACACCTTTAAATGCTTCTTGGACGCATACAAAGGGTATCACCAAATACAAATGGCCGCGGAAGACGAAGAAAAGACCGCCTTCCACACGAACCAAGGAATATTTTGTTATAAAAAGATGCCTTTCGGATTGAAGAATGCCGGAGCCACCTATCAACGATTGGTGGATAAGGCTTTCAAAAAACAGATTGGGAGGAATCTAGAAGTATATGTGGACGACTTGGTCATTAAAAGCTATTCGGAGACGGAGATGTTAAGAGACGTAGAAGAAACCTTCAAAACGTTGAGGAAAATTAACATGAAGCTAAACCCGAAAAAGTGCACCTTTGGGGCTGAAGAAGGAATGTTCTTGGGCCACCTGATCAACAAAAACGGAATTGGGGCGTGCCCGGATCAATCTGCTGCGGTTGCTCAGTTACCTTCCCCCCGCACACTCAAGGAAGTACAGAGCCTAAATGGGAAGCTAGCAAGTCTCAACCGGTTCCTATCAAAATCCGCAGAAAAATCCTTGCCGTTCTTCAAAACATTAAAGAAATGCATCAAGAAAAGTGACTTTCATTGGACAACAGAGGCAGAGCAAGCGTTCAAGGAAATGAAAAACCACATAGCCAACCTCCCCACCCTGACGGCTCCGCGACCACAGGAGGAACTGCTAATGTACCTATCCGCGGCACAGGAAGCCATCAGTGCAGTCTTGCTAGTAGAGAGGGGCTCAATCCAGCAACCCATCTACTTCATTAGCCACACCTTACAACCTCCGGAAGTAAATTACGCCCCAATGGAAAAATTAGTCCTAGCACTGATCCACGCGGTCAGGAGATTGAAGAGATATTTCCAGGCACATCCAGTAATTGTCATCACGGATCAGCCCATCAAGCAAATGCTCGCAAAAAAAGAAAAAACTGGGAGACTGGCTACGTGGGCTATTGAGCTAGGAGGACATGATATCAGCTTCAGGCCGCGGACCTCGATTAGAGGACAGGTGTTAGCTGACTTCATCGTGGAAATCCCAGAAGAAAAGACTCCGGCCTTTGCCAATGCCGCGGCAGAATGTCCGTATGTTGAACCTTGGAGCTTGTACAAGGACGAATCATCCTGCCAAGAAGGATCCGGAGCAGGTCTGATTCTTACAAACCCTGAAGGTGCGGAATTTACTTACGCACTAAGGTTTGAATTTGATGCATCTAACAATGAAGCGGAGTATGAAGCACTAATAGCAGGTTTAAGGATAGCGGAGCAAATAGGAGTCAAGCACCTATCCGCGAATGTCGACTCCCGGCTAGTTGCAAACCAGATCAATGGGGCCTACGAAGCCAAGGAAGCAAGTATGGCTTCGTACTTGGCGAAAGCCAAAGCCTTGATACAAGGTTTCCGCACATTCTCCATTAGGCAGGTGCCACGCAGCCAGAACAAACAAGCAGATGCTCTAAGCAAGATAACCTCCACCAGCTTTGCTCATTTGTCAAAGCAAGTTCTCGTCGAAACACTGAAGGTAAAATCAATCGAAGGGAAGGAAATAATGGCCGTGGTTGAGGAGGAAGAGGAAACTTGGATGACCCCCCTCATAGCCTACCTAAAAGACGAAGTACTTCCCGCAGATCCAAAAAAGGCCAGAAAATTGAAACTCAAGTCGCGGCAATACTCTGTTATTGATGGGGTGTTATTCCGCAAGTCCTTCCTAGAACCATGGTTGCGATGCGTAGGTCCGACAAAGGCAAGCTACGTCATCCGAGAGATCCACGAGGGCTCGTGCAGCATGCACTCAGGACCGCGGTCTATTGTGGCCAAGGCAATCAGATCCGGATACTACTGGCCCACAATGCATAGGGACGCAAGAGAAATCATAAACAAATGCCAGGACTGCCAGGTACACCGGCCGGTTCCCCGGAACCCCCAGCAAAAGTTAAATCCCATCACCTCCCCCTGGCCGTTTTACAAATGGGGGATAGACATCTGCGGCCCATTCCCAGAAGCACCGGGAAGGATCAAATACCTGATAGTCGCAATTGATTACTTTACAAAATGGATCGAAGCCAAGGCTCTTGCAACAATCACCGGCAATCAGGTTAAAAAGTTTGTTTGGGATAACATCGTATGCAGGTTCGGGATTCCGGGAGAAATAGTCGCGGACAATGCCAAACAATTCCGGGACAACCCCTTCAAAGATTGGTGTGAAAAGCTCAACATCAAACAGCGATTTGCGTCGGTCAAGCACCCGCAGGCGAATGGACTAGTAGAAAGAGCAAATCGAAGCTTAGGGGAAGGCATCAAAGCAAGGATTGATCAAGGAAGCCGGGACTGGCTGGAAGAAGTTCCGCACGTGCTATGGGCACACAGAACTATGATCAAGTCCAGCAATGGGGATACCCCGTTCTCCCTAACATATGGGACGGAGGCTGTCATCCCCGTCGAAATAGGAATGCCATCTCTAAGGTGCGCCCTGTTTGATCCGATAGCAAATGATGAAGACCTGCAACTAAATTTGGATTTAGTTGAAGAAAGAAGAGAGGTCGCGGCAATCCAAGAAGCCAAAAGCAAAACTCAAATGGAGAAGTATTACAACGCCAAAGTCCGCGGCACAAACTTCAGGCCGGGAGAGTACGTCTACCGCAGCAATAATGCAAGCCTTGTGGAAGACACCGGCAAGCTAGGCCCAAAATGGGAAGGCTCATATGAAGTCGTGGAAGCTTTGGGGAAAGGAGCTTACAAGCTCAGAGGTCAAGATGGTCGGGATATACCCCGGACTTGGAACATCCGGAACCTCAAGAAATGCTATTTGTAATTAGGTGTAAGCGCTCCCATCTTTTGTATGCAATAGCAGGAGCCCATGTTTATAAGCTAAGTTATCTACTATGTATTACTCTTATAATCAAATGATATGTGGGGTCTGATCAACTCCACAATTTTTCCAAAAAAAATATTTACCTTGTCATTTTCTAAGTCCACATTTGCATGCATGTATGACCCGGACTACGAAATCCGGACGCGTAAGCGGCCTCACAAGCCCGGCATGAGGACATTGAGCCTCAAATTTTCCAAGGCATGTAAGTGGTATTGCAAACCCATTGACCATATTACGCTATCCCCGGAAATCTTAAGTACGGATACACAGAGATAGTAACCTAAGTCCGGCCTTATGAGCCCCGGCAAAAACAAACAAGTAATGAAAAAAAACAACCAAGTGTTAATACACATGAAAGTTGGTTAAGTTACATTCATTATCCTAACGATTACAAGATACGCGGATGCATTCATCCGGATTACATTCCCAAAAAACGATAAGGATTAAAAAGCTTCACAATGACGCGGCAGGGAAGATATAGTCAAAATATCCCCCGAACAACAGCCGCACGTACCTAATTCTGAGGATTCTCCGGGTTCTGGGAGTCCAGCATGGAGGAGTCAAACATGTCATCATGAGTAACACCATCTCCAGCCAAAGACCCTTCCGCAGTAGCCCCGATTTGAGAAACTTCTGTAGCAACACCGGTCGCAGGCTCAGCGGATACCGCAGCAACACTGGAGGAAGGCTGGGGACCAAGAGGGTTGGGAAGTACAACGGCAAGACCCTTGTCCGAATAATCAAACTCCACCCCATACCTCTTGTTCTTGAACTCTTTGTAAGTCGCAATGGCTCGGGGGCGGCGAGTAACAAACCGGAGCACAGACTCCGGTAAAACAGTCTCTTCCGCAACCGGAGCTTTGAAGGTCAGCTCCTCGGTCTCAGGATGACGATGCTCCTCCAAAACCAATTTCGCCATCAAGTACTCAAGTGGGGCATCCCGACACTCCTCCAACGAATCCAATAAAGGAAAAGGCACTTGAGACAACCTGACCACAAACTCATCATAACGTTGCTTGGCCTCCGGATCATAGGCCTCTATTTGATCAAGTTTTATGCCTTGCGACCCATGCACAATCCCGGCCTCCAACCCCTGGCGTACACCATCCTTAATGGCCGCGGAAATGCAACCACCAAGCCTCAGCTTCAGATCCTCGGACTCCTTAAATTTTTCAATAACATACCTGAATCCGTGGCCGATAACCCAGCGGCGGCCTTCAATAGCCCTCAAAGTCTGGGGAAAGAGCTCTGTGTCAAACTCTTCGTTGATCGCGACCAGCCTTTTATCCATCTCCTCAAGATGATTTTTGAAAGTGGCATGGGCGGCGCTCATACTATCCTCGACAATCTTCTCTGTCTCAGTCTTAAACTGCTGTTGGAGCGTGTCGCAAAGAACTTCCAGGCCGGACACTTTTTCCGTCAGCACCTCCTTCTCACCACGAAGTTCTATAACTTCCGCAGCTAACCCAGCATTCTTCCCAATCAAGGTTTCAACTTCCGGAGATAACCTCTTCACTTCAGCCCGGAGCTCATCCAGCTCCTTATCTTTATCATCCACAACCGATTGCAACGAAGACACTTGGTCGCGGATAGCCATAACCCCAGCATTCTCACCCTCCAGCTCGGACAACTTAGCCTTTAAATCAACAACCATCTTCCTCTTCCCTTCCAGTTGCTTCCTCAACCTGCCATTTTGGTACAGAGTGTTTTCCAATCTCAGTCGCACCTCAGAATTAACACAGATCTGGTGGGTAGATAGCTTATTGAACTCATTCATCAGGTCCTCGTTAGACATATCCCTCATATCCGACGCAAAGACCGGAGTTGCCACATTGTCAACGATACTGCGGCAGACCCAGGGATCGTCCATCTTGAAGCCATTAGTAGACAACCATTTGGGGACATAAGTAGAGGAAGTGTCCGCGGTCTCAACAGATACAGACTTCTCAAACTCATCAGAACCACTCGCATCCTCTTCCTCATTGATGGCATGACTGGACGAAGCAATTACACCCTCAGCATGTCCGGAAGGCTTGTCCTGATCAGATACCTCAAGACTTGGCATTTTGGACTCCACATTCTCAGACTCGTTAATATCCGCATGGGGAGTCTCAGAATTCCCCTCAGACCGTTCTTGAGTAGGTGTGTGGGACGAAGAAGAAATGGAAGTTGTATTCTTCGTAATTCCCTCATCCGTCTGAGGACCGGAGCGGTTCAAGCCTGACCCCGACTCATCTTCAAGATCCACAGTAATAGGACCTTCCGCGGAAGGATCACCTGAAAAATTCAAACGCTTAATGATGAAGCGAAAAGTGTACCGCTTTTAAGGGGTCATTTAAGCCTTAAATCGTATTTATTTGATCAAATATTGCCCTAAATCGTTCCTTTTGTCATTTTAGGTACTTTTGAGGAGAAATCTGGAAAAGGAGGCATTTTGGACGTTTTTGGAGTATAAAGTGAAGAAAACGGCAAAGTCTCAAGAATCGGCTAAAAGTTACTCTTGACGGCGTCAAGATTTACTCTAGACGGCGTCATGCTTTGGCAAGAAAAGTTGGACGTGAAATTTACTCATGACGGGCCAGTGAAAATAGCATTGTAATTCTGACGGCGTCACGCTTTAACTTGATCAAGGGCGTCACGGCTTAAATCATAAGGGGACGGCGTCACGTTCATGGTTCGACGGCGTCAAGCCTTGATAAGCCAGAATGGATTTTTGAAGAGCTAAAGAGGGACGGCGTCAAGATGGTCATCCGGGAACCCTAAAAGCGACGGGGTGACGGCGTCACACTCCATAAGGTGACGCCGTCAGATCCAAAAATCTATATATAGTTTTCTAATTTTTTGTCATTAGGGAGAGCTTAGTGTGTGGAATTTTGGGATAAAACCCTAAGACGATTTTAGCTACTTTTTCAGGGCTTTTTGCCTTGAGATCTTCCATGTTTCATTGAAAGATAAGTTATCAATTAATCATTCAATATGTCTATGTGTTGTTTGATTCTATCTTATTCTTGTCTTTTGTTTAACATGTTAGGCTAAATTTATCTTGTGTTTGCTTAGATCTAATGAAACCTAGCTATTGATTATTGGTTGTTAGTGTGTTATTAGTTGTATTGGATGATTGTTTATCTATGTTAGGCTTAAGAAAACTGGCTAACTTCCTATTCGGTAACTTGCTTGAACGTCTTAAGAAACATGAACCAAATGCGTACTAAAGGTTTTTATGGTTGTATTTAATGCACAAGCGAATTCTAGTGATCCCATGTTAGGAGCTTCCTAGCCGGCTCGACATAGGAGTGAAGTAGGAGCTTGTAGAGTTGGGGAAGTAAGTACGCCACCCCACGAATGGTATTAAGGAATACACCCGTCATCCACGCAACTAATACACACTAATTAACCGGTAAAAGATAGTTAGGGAGTAAAGAAATCTAAGTAAACACATTTCTCTACACATAAGTTTCTCACCAACATTTTATTTTCAGTTATTTATTTTATTTGCATTCGTAGTAATTTGGGTTAGTTGACTAGCAACTAATTCCGCCCACTCCTTCAAACCCGAGATTTTACTTGCTTTCATAAAATTATAAAAACATAAAAAAAGAATCTTCCTCAACCCTTAGACCTAATTAGAGTAGCCTTTCATACCTAACGAACACTATTCCCTGTGGAGAACGATCAATCCCCCGTACTTACCACTACACTATACTACATCGGTCAGGTACACTGCCTGGTGGGGTTGTAAGCCTCTTGAGATCCCTCGAGAGGTAAAACCTGTTGTAAGGTTACAAAACCACGCATCAAGTTTTTGGCGCCGCTGCCGGGGAATAGTTATTGTTTAGGTTGAATTTTTACTTTATAGGTCTACTCACTAGATTCCTTTCTAGTGAGATTTTTATTTTATTTTTCTAGGTTTTCTTTAGTCTATCTTTTTCTTTGTGTGTTTGTTCGTAATTTCCATTGACTCTTCCGTTCACCATTATGGAGTACGCGAATCCACCATACCACCAACCACAAAGGCCATTCTACCCTATTGACATCTCGAATTTCAAACAATATCGAGATGAACCCATATATGATGCATGGACTCGTTTTAGAAATTTACTCCGAAAATTCCCTCATCATAGTTTCGCTTTAGCATCCCTAACCCAAACCTTTTACTATCGTGTTGGCCAATATGACCAAATGCGCATTGAGGATTTTGCCAATGGGGACTTTAGGGAATTAAGTGCTGAAGAAGCATGGGATGCCATAGAAGATTGTGCCCAATATTATTATAGGGTAGACAACCCAACAAACGTTAGTACAAGTCAATTGAATATAAATTTCCTGGATCATGAAACAAGTTTGTTTGGGGATGAATACATTAGTGTTGAGATACCTAAGTGGTTGTCATGTAATGCCATAGTACAAAACAAACACTTAGGTGATCTTGACGTGATGGAGGATTTAGCCGAACATGATCACATTGATCAAAAAGACCTAGGTTTTATGATCGATGACGTTGAATCTCAAGAAACACATGATGAATCTTTTAGGCAATTTGAATATAGCAGTCAGAATATTGAGGATAATCCTTATGATTCGGACATAGAAGTTGAGATGCCTAGAGAAGCACTTGAGATACTTGGGAAAATGTTAGGGTTAGATTCTACTAAAGCACATGATGAGGATATAGGTGATCTTGACACAAGGAATGATGAGGTAAGTAACATAAGCCCGCTAAGTACCTCACAAGTCCTACCATCATTTGAGGCACACACACCACCCGTGACTTACCCGGAAGAAGTAGAAGAGACTTTAGGAATCCCGATGGAGGTAGAACCTTTGAACCAAACACAACTAGAGGATATAGGTTTGAATGCTTATAGTGATCACAACCTTACTCTTAGTTCTATGGAAGTTCCTAGTTTTGATGAACCGGAGCCTAAACCAAAACCGTTACCTAATCTTCCATCCTTAGATGTGAACTTAGGAATTGAATTAGGTCCCGACCCACCCATCAAACCATATAGTCCGGGTAGTTTTATGTTGAAGGTAGTAGACTCTAAGCCTTGTAGAGAGGAAGCTGACATAGGAGTGAACCATAACCTTTCATACTTACATCACCCATTCATGATTAATCACAAGAAACACTATGGGTTTAAACCGGGTTTATTAGGTCAAGATGGATTCCCAGCTAGGAATCTCTCGAAGTTGATAGAAGATGATCCCTTTTTAGGAGGAAACTCAAAATCACCCATTGACCAAAGTGAACTAGGCAAGGTTATGATGAAAGGAGCACACCCCTTTGAGCATATAATTCATCCACCACTCTTTCCTCACGTGGCATACTCCTACCGAGCTGGTGTGTATCGCTACTATCACCCGCACTTAATCCTAAGTGTAGGGAAAACCTCTCCTTTATCCATTAAATAAGGGTAGAGTCAGGCTCATGACTCGAACAAAAACAAGCGCTTCTTGGGAGGCAACCCAAGCTTTATTTGCGTTGTGTGTTTATTTATTTGTTTGTTTAATTTTATTTGTTTCCATATGTGTGTTTAATTTTTATTCTTATTGATTCATGTTCAAAACTAATTTGTGAAAATGCTTTATTTTGTTTTTAACTTCGTCTTAACTACATATAAAGATATTTTGCAAAAGATAAGTGTAAGGGAAATCTAAATCGGTTTATTAGAACACAAATGAACATGAATCGTAATAATAATAAATTAGCATACATATTCGTATTTGTTTGAGTCAAATGCTTGTATCGAGTCATAATGATGTTTTGCAGGATTTCCAGGAAGTAAGGTAAAGGTTTTTCCAGAAATTTTCCGGAAACTTAAAATTAAGAATTTTTGTCAGGTCATTTCTGACGGCGTCAGGGGTTATAACCTGACGGCGTCAGATTTAATTTCCAGAAATTTTTGAGAGTTTTGTTTTTAAAAAGTTTTTATTAAATCTCCAACTTATAATCTCCAGGAATCTGCAAAATTATCATATCACAAGCATTATATCCTTATATATAGATTTTTCCCGCCGATGTTATGCAGGTTTTCGTGTTTGTTTTCTCAGGTTTAACAGGTTATTTTGGACAAGGAGATGTTTTTGAATCAAGCTTATGGCGATGCATTAGTCATGGAGCTTCAACATTCTCTTTGGAGGAAGATTTAACCGTGTAATTTCATCATCCACCGAGCAAATCAGGGGAGTATTTGATTTCATTCTTTTACTTTTTTCTTTTACATCTTGTTATTTGAACATTGGGGACAATGTTCATCTTAAGTGTAAGGGGGGGTAAAAGTACGATTTTAGAGAATACAATTGCGCTTGATTTTTGTTTGTTTAATAGTAGATGTGTAATAAAACTGAGATAAATACTTGTTAGGGTAATTTTAGTGCCAAATTTAAAATTTTTTACAACATTTAGGAGTGAAACTTTGGTCTTAATGAGCGTCTCACGGATAGGAGTTATATGACTAGCACAAAAACCGTACCACTAAAAAATTTTCCACCCCAAATATGTGAGGTTCGCCCCTAGAATTGGTAGGAAAAGCATTTATGCTATGATGTGTGTACCGGTAGCACTTAGATTCTAGAACTTGCGTTAGGACCATTCCAAGGCCACAAGTGAGACTACATTCGTGTAGTTAGATTTACTACATGATAAGAGGCATTAGGATTAACCCATTGTTTTACACCTGTGTTTTTGTTATAATTACATTGGCTACATTGGTCAAGTAATTCTCCCACACCCTTTGCGTTGTACTCATTTTTAGTACACGATACCCCTAGTACACCCCTCAGAGCCTATCTTTTCGTTTCTAACTTTAAGCATTTTACTTAAAGGAAGAATTTGTTTACACCCCACTAAAATGTACACCCAAATCGCCTTAGCCTACCTTGTATGCACTCATCTTTAGTGCATTATTGTGACAACATTTGTTTAAACCCCAAGTTAATTATCTAGTTGATTACATGGTTGCTAAGTCGAGTCATATCCTTGTACATATTGTTTTGGGACGATTGGGACTCATGGGTAAAGTACTAGTGTAATGGAGTAATGGGGAAGAACATCATTTATTACCCCCATATGTGCTAAATGTTTTAAAAGTACTCCAAGTTTTTCAATTATCTTAATTCGAGTCATTAGATTAGTATTTGTAAAGTTATGTAAAAGTTCAAGTGTAAGGGGGATGCAATGCCCCTATGATGTATTATTTTGGATGGTAGGGTAAAAGTGTATGCAAAAAAAAAAAAAAAAAAAAAAAAAAAAAAAAAAAAAAAAATCAAGAAAAACACAAAAAAATGAGAAAATGAAAAATAGAAAAAACATACGGACTACCATCCCGTTTTATTTTATGTTTATTTTATGTTTTTGTTATTTTGTTATTTCGTTTCTAGCTTAAGATCGAGTCTAGTCTTGGCTTAGCAACATTGTATAGTACATGTAATTGATCAAGATCTTTAACTAGCCACCAGTAAAATATCCTTTATCCAACAAAACCGTGTTTTCCTTTTCCCTACACCTAACGTTATAACCCATTTAAAAGCCCTCTTTGATAGTTTATCTTAGGTGCTTACGCCTAGTGGAGGAGGTTTTCGATCCTTTCCCAAGCCTATGGTAATCTATTTGCTATGACAGGTAGTGAGAGATATTATCCGTTTTCATTTATGAGATTTATTTTGATGACACTTGAGAGATGTGAGTATCTAAACACTACTTGTGAGGTGCTAGTTTATAATCTCCGTGCTTATTATGATTGAAGTGGAACGAATATTTGTTGTAATTACTTTTATGTTTGCGTTAAATGACCCCTAACTTGTATTTTGATTAGAATAAAAGCGCATTTGCTTGAGGACAAGCAAATCTCAAGTGTAAGGGTATTTGATGAAGCGAAAAGTGTACCGCTTTTAAGGGGTCATTTAAGCCTTAAATCGTATTTATTTGATCAAATATTGCCCTAAATCGTTCCTTTTGTCATTTTAGGTACTTTTGAGGAGAAATCTGGAAAAGGAGGCATTTTGGACGTTTTTGGAGCATAAAGTGAAGAAAACGGCAAAGTCTCAAGAATCGGCTAAAAGTTACTCTTGACGGCGTCAAGATTTACTCTAGACGGCGTCATGCTTTGGCAAGAAAAGTTGGACGTGAAATTTACTCATGACGGGCCAGTGAAAATAGCATGTGAATTCTGACGGCGTCACGCTTTAACTTGATCAAGGGCGTCACGGCTTAAATCATAAGGGGACGGCGTCACGTTCATGGTTCGACGGCGTCAAGCCTTGATAAGCCAGAATGGATTTTTGAAGAGCTAAAGAGGGACGGCGTCAAGATGGTCATCCGGGAACCCTAAAAGCGGCGGGGTGACGGCGTCACACTCCATAAGGTGACGCCGTCAGATCCAAAAATCTATATATAGTTTTCTAATTTTTTGTCATTAGGGAGAGCTTAGTGTGTGGAATTTTGGGATAAAACCCTAAGACGATTTTAGCTACTTTTTCAGGGCTTTTTGCCTTGAGATCTTCCATGTTTCATTGAAAGATAAGTTATCAATTAATCATTCAATATGTCTATGTGTTGTTTGATTCTATCTTATTCTTGTCTTTTGTTTAACATGTTAGGCTAAATTTATCTTGTGTTTGCTTAGATCTAATGAAACCTAGCTATTGATTATTGGTTGTTAGTGTGTTATTAGTTGTATTGGATGATTGTTTATCTATGTTAGGCTTAAGAAAACTGGCTAACTTCCTATTCGGTAACTTGCTTGAACTTCTTAAGAAACATGAACCAAATGCGTACTAAAGGTTTTTATGGTTGTATTTAATGCACAAGCGAATTCTAGTGATCCCATGTTAGGAGCTTCCTAGCCGGCTCGACATAGGAGTGAAGTAGGAGCTTGTAGAGTTGGGGAAGTAAGTACGCCACCCCACGAATGGTATTAAGGAATACACCCGTCATCCACGCAACTAATACACACTAATTAACCGGTAAAAGATAGTTAGGGAGTAAGGAAATCTAAGTAAACACATTTCTCTACACATAAGTTTCTCACCAACATTTTATTTTCAGTTATTTATTTTATTTGCATTCGTAGTAATTTGGGTTAGTTGACTAGCGACTAATTCCGCCCACTCCTTCAAACCCGAGATTTTACTTGCTTTCATAAAATTATAAAAACATAAAAAAAGAATCTTCCTCAACCCTTAGACCTAATTAGAGTAGCCTTTCATACCTAACGAACACTATTCCCTGTGGAGAACGATCAATCCCCCGTACTTACCACTACACTATACTACATCGGTCAGGTACACTGCCTGGTGGGGTTGTAAGCCTCTTGAGATCCCTCGAGAGGTAAAACCTGTTGTAAGGTTACAAAACCACGCATCACTTAAGTACGGATATAAAACATCAAGAAAAGATAACAACACACAAGGGTATTGTACGCAGCTCATACCAGATCCAGCCGCATCCCCCTTGCGAACAAGCTTCTTCTTCTTTTTTGGTGGCTCAGGCACATCAATAACCACCCTCTTCTTTCCGGCTTTCTTGCCCTCCTTAGCCGCAGCAATCTCATCAACCACCGTATGTTGCACCACCTTCACCACACCCTCCCGCGGTTGAAGCACACGCGTAGCAGTCTCAGCCCTTAAGGACTTCTCGTCCTTCTCCAAGGTGCGTTCCCCGACCTTCACCTTGAATACATCAGGCTGGTGGATATAAGAAAACAAGTCCATCTCTGCAACGCAAAGCAAATAAAATTAGACGCGGAAGAACACAAATAAAAAATGAAGATACAAGCAAGTCTATTCAACCCACCCGTTTCATCCGGCCGTAGAAACGTCGGGCGGGCACTATCATCATCCCAAGTTTGGCTCAAACCTATGACATTCAGAAACTCCTCCGGATATTTCTTAAATGGAGCCCTATTAGCATCCAGGCGCCGCAACAACTCTAGATCCACACCCACATCGGAAGGCGGAGGGTCGCGGTCCACAGACGTTCCCTCAAACCATGGAATATCCAAAGGGAAGATGGTCTTTTTAATGAAAAAGAAATGGTTCTTCCAGTTCTTAACCGAATCTAGGGCACTAGTATAACAGACGGGGACAACTAAAGATTTTGGGCCTTTCCTCTTCTCTAACGTCATCCAACCATTGTTAACACCCGCATAATAGAAATGCCTAAACAAATCTATAGTCGGTACACCACCATGGACGCGGCAAAGTATCTCAAAGTGGCTAACCCTACAAGCCGCTAACACGGATAGCTGTGACAGATGAATCTGGAAATACTCCAATACGCGGAGCAAAAACAATGAAAGGGGAATCCTAAAGTTACCAAACTCAAAAAACCTAGTATATACACCTATCATTCCGTCCGGAGCATCTTTAATAGTATCCCTAGGTCCGGGGGCTATCGGTAAAAGATGCCCTGGAATCTTATACTTATCACAAAATGCGTTTACATCTTCCTGAGTAAGTTTGGAGGTTGCCGTACTTATATGCGCCATTCTAAAGGATAAATGAAGAATGAGTATGAAAGAGGGCTAACCTGAAACAACTAAAATCCGGGAATAAAGGAAGGAGGAAGATCAAAGGCGGGGGGAATTCTTGTTTCTAGGAGAGAGGAAAAGTTTTAACTGTGTGTAAAAAGTTTAAAAGTGGTGTAAATCTTAGTATTTATAGCCACACACGCACGTGTTATCAGTTCCAATCGAAAGGCCACAAAATTGCCACGTCCCCGGACACTTATTGGACGGTCACAGATATAGACAGATGGACTGCTAAGATGATGGCAGAAAATGAACGGTCAGCCGCCGCAAACGTCCCATCAGTCAGTAATTGCTTGGGTAAAAACACTTCGCTATTCCCCATGACAGCCTGTCACCACCACGTGGAAAGTGATGGAATGTCCAGTCAGCAACCAGGCGACGCATCCTAAAAAAAAAAAAAACAACCGTGGAGACTCCAACAGCCTCCGCACAACCGCAACTTCTAAAAGTCGCGGAACGCAACTATAAAGTCTAGCACACTTGCTCTTCAACAAAACAAGTATACTAGACTGGGGGGACTTGATCGGGTATAGTACCTCCGGACCTAGCAGACTGGTCCGGACATCCCCATAACCTTAACCGCGGCAGAGTCAGTTCACAATAGAACGGAGTCTTGCCAAACCAAGCCAAGCACATGCCGCGGACTCCCCAGACCGGGGCAGAGCTTGTACTCTGCCGCGTCAAATACGCAAGTGGACTCCCCCACTTGATCTGACATATAAGGCATAAGTAAACTCTGCCCTGACAAACACAAGTGGACTCTGCTCTGACACAAGTCCGCAGAGACGGCGCAAGTTGATCTGAAACTAGCCGATAAGGCACAGGTCAACTCAGCTACAGTAAATACGGGTAGTATAAATACCCCAACTCATTTATTACTGCTCACCTAACTGCATTTACGATACACATAGTCCGCACTTAAATTACCTCTCAAGATACTTACTCTTACGCCCGGGGTTAACCGCGGAACACCCCTTCCGCGGTAAGACTAACGGTGCTATTTCTCTCTTAGCAGTTCACTCAAGGTACTCGGTGCAAGATCTACTCTCTAAGGGCTAGTCTAACCTAGGTCTGGGAGCGTGTCAAAGATTTGTACTAATTCAAGTTCATGCATTGAACCTAAATTATGATTCGGCGGCACGTTATATTTGGTTTCTTTTCGTTACAAAGTAAGATGTCGTTTTTCATATATAAATTTGTAGTTTGAAGAAAGTTCACAGGTTTGTACCCAAAAAAAAAATAATAATAATAATAAAAATAAAAAAAAAAAAAGTGTTGTTCCATGGTTTAATTAAACTTGCTTATTTCTTTTTGACTAAAATATTATAGTGCACATCAGGGATGACTGGTTAATCTATTGAACGTGATTTTACAAAACTATTGTAACTAGTAAGGTGCTAGATAGAAAATGAAGATTTTATGATCGGAAAGTATCGTTTACTAGAAGGCCGTATAGTTGAAATTATCGCCTGTGTTATTGTAATTTGTAGGATCGGTAGAAGATCGTTTGGTAGAGATTGTCGTTTTAAGTTTGTTGTAACTCTAAATTGCCTCCTAATAACAAAAAACCTAGCCGCCACCACCTTCATCCTCTCCGGCGGGATCAAACGCCATCAACACCATTTTTCCGTCATAATTTCAATTTCAATTACTCACCTTAATAATCACCTTCCTATCCCAAGAGTCCCTTTAATCCATTAATTGTATTTTTTTGAATCCTTTATCATTTTGGCGATTTGAATGGAATACCATAGGTGGGACACTATAGTTGGGACGTCATAGGTGGTACATCTTTGTGGTGGGACACCAGAGGCGGGACAACAAAAGTGGGACACCATAGGTAGGACATTTAATCGCCTATTTTCGTTGGGGTTGATCTTTCTGGGTTTTCGGTATGAGTTCGTTTAGATCCAAGGAAGATGATGTTGCGAAAATATCAACAACCATATTTGTTACTAAATTCGGTTTTGTCCGTTTTATCAATGTGTTTAACGAGGAGAGGCTGGTAAACAATTTGTGTACGGTATGGATAGGCAGTTACAAGTTGTACGCAAATATATCCAGGTTCCAGAGGAATAATGTTAATGGTACGAACGGCGTGTACAAGGCTGCTGGTGGTGGTATGAATAATAATGTGAACTACAAGACTCGCAATGCTTCTGTACCTTCTAAAGGTACTGGGGTTAATAAAGGTGGTAATTCCTATGCGAAGGTTGTTAAAGATGCTAGGGTTAATGATGTTGATGCCGCTGAGAAACCCCCAGCAATGATTTTGGACGATGATTGTTTGGTGTCTAAAGATTTTTCGAATTCGCTATTCGGGAGGGTCAAAGAGTTTGCATCGTTGGCAAACATCAAAATGGCATTGAGTAATGAAGGCTTTGCGGATATTACAATTAAGTATATGGGGGAGTTTTGGGTTATGTTGAAATTCGCGGGTCAAGAAGCTTGTAAAAAATTCCGCGACAATGTTAGTATTAGGTCTTGGTTCTCAATCCTGGTAGACGCCACATTGGAATTTCACATCGATAAAAGAATTGCGTGGGTAGAAACCGAGGGGATACCATTTAAGTTATGGACAAATAACACTTTTAAACGAATTGCAGCTAGATGGGGGGAGCTCCTTAGCGTTGATGATCAGGAGGATTCTTGTTTCCATTCTAAGAGATTGTGTGTTCACACAAAGTATGCTACAAGTATTTCAGAGGATTTTAAAATTATATATCGTGGTAAGGTCTATTGGATACGAGCGAAAGAAACTCCCGGATGGGTTCCAGACTTTGTGGAGGAATACGAAGAAGAGGACATCGATGATGCCATATCTAGCGTTGATGCGGATAAGAACCAAGGTCCAAATCTTTTCGGAGATGAAGATGATGTTGGAGAGGTACAGAAACACACGTTAGGAGAAAATGCTTTAGAAGACGGTCTGTTGGAAGAAGGAGAGATCAACGCAACCGAGGAGAAGTCTGCTGATCCATTTAATATTTATCCCATTCTCAATAAAATACCTAAGAAAGTGGTAGGTAATGGCACTGAGAGTAGTTTATCACACCCGCCTGGATTCTCACATGTGGAGGGTCAGGAAGATAATCAGGGTCAAGATGGTACTAACACGCACTTGGAAGGTGACGATATTGGGACGAATAACTCCAAAAAGGATTCTTACCACACGAAGTTTAATGAAGAAGCAACTGATTCAGTCTCTTCGGGGCATTTCAAAAAATCAGAAGCACCGAGAATTGGAGGATCAATTTTAGAATTACTAGATGATGTAGTTAAGGTTGGACAAGTTATGGGGTATAAAATGGAGGGATGTATGTCAAATATGGCTGAAATTATTGAAGCACAAGGAGTGGAGGAGGTGTTTAGATGAATTTTCTCTCCCTTAATATACAAGGCCTTGGAAAAAAGGCCAAGAAGGAATGGGTTAAGGAGTTATGCAACAAGAATAAGGTTAATTTTTTGACCTTACAAGAAACAAAAATGGAGATAATGGATACGTTTTGTGTAAAAAAATGTTGGGGTAATATGGCTTTCGAGTATGTTCATAGCGAGGCAGTTGGTAACTCAGGGGGCATTTTGTGTGCTTGGGATCCAAACTGCTTTCACAAGGAGAACGTTAGTATTTCAGATTCCTTCGTTATGATTCGTGGCGTTTGGAGGGCGTCGGGTTTGAAGTATATGATTATCGCGGTTTATGCTCCTCATGAGACGAAAGATAAATACTTATTATGGGAATATTTACAACGAGTAATAAAAAGATGGGATGGTGAAGTAGTAGTTATGGGTGATTTTAACGAGGTGAGGAATAAATCTGAAAGATTCGGGTCTGTGTTTAACGCGCATGAAGCAAACATGTTTAATACTTTTATCGTCGATTCAGGTTTGTTAGAGGTGAGTTTAGGGGGTAGCATGTTCACATGGTGCCATAAATCCGGATCCAAAATGAGCAAGTTGGATAGGTTTTTTGTATCCGAAAACCTTTTGAATACATGTCCGAATATCAACGCTATCACTTTGGAGAGGTACCTTTCTGATCACCGTCCGATTCTTCTCCGAGAAATCGCTTATGATTATGGTCCTATTCCGTTCAAAGTTTTTCATTATTGGTTTGATATGAACGGTTTTAATAATCTTGTGGAGGCTGCTTGGAAGGAGTACTCAGGTAAAGATTCTAATGCAATTAGATATTTCATGGGTAAGTTGAAGTTTCTTAAAGGAAAAATTCGCGAATGGAATGTCTCTCGCAAATCTGCTGATAGTTTGATGCACACCAATCTTAAAAATGATCTAAAAAATTTGGACGAGATGATTGATAGAGGGGAAGGGAACAACAAAGTTTTGTGTCAACGTGTGGATATTATTAATAAGTTAAACGATATTAGTAATATCCAAACGATGGAGGTAACCCAAAAGACTACGATCAGATGGGCTGTCGAGGGTGACGAAAACTCAAGTTTCTTTCACGGGATGCTCAACAAGAAACGTAATATTCTGAACGTTCGGGGTGTCTTGGTTGATGGCAATTGGGTAAATAATCCAACTGATGTTAAGAAAGAATTTTTCGATCATTTTAGTATGAGATTCCGTCATCCTGGTACCAAAGATGCAATCATTGAGATGTACTTTCCTAATGTTTTGTCGGCCAATGAAAGACAGAAAATTGAAGGCGATGTTTCTAATGACGAAATTAAAAAGGCGGTTTGGGATTGTGGGACGGATAAAGCTCCGGGACCGGATGGATTTACATTCGGTTTTTTTCGTAGATACTGGGACTTAATCATGGGAGACGTTACAAACGCAGTCAGATACTTCTTCTCTCATTGTGACATTCCTAATGGATGCAATTCCTCGTTTATTACGTTAATTCCAAAAAATCAAAACGCTAAATTAGTGAAAGATTTTAGACCAATTAGCTTGATTAGGAGCCTATATAAAATCATCGCTAAGATCATGGCGAACAGGCTGGTACGTGTCATTAACGGTATTGTTAACAAGGTTCAATCTGCTTTCTTCGCGGATAGACAAATTCTAGATAGACCATTTATTCTCAACGAAGTTATTCAGTGGTGTAAGACGAAAAAAAAGCAAGCTCTCATCTTTAAGGTGGACTTCAAAAAAGCGTACGACTTGGTGAGGTGGGATTTTTTGGATGAAGTTCTTAGGAAATTCGGTTTCGGTGATAAGTGGTGTAAGTGGATTCAATGTTGCCTTCAGTCGTCGAGAGGATCCATTCTTGTTAATGGTAGTCCAACGAAGGAGTTTGAATTTGGAAAAGGTCTTAAACAAGGGGATCCTTTATCCTCTTTCTTATTCATTTTGATAATGGAAAGTCTTCACCTTTCTTTTCAACGTGTTGTCGACGCAGGTATGTTTCAAGGTATTAATATTGGCGAAGGTCTAGTAAAGATATCGCATATGTTTTACGCAGATGATGCCGTTTTCGTTGGTCAATGGTGTGATAGTAATATCTCTACGCTCGTTCATGTCCTCGAATGTTTTCACAAAGTTTCGGGTCTTCATATTAATATGTGCAAAAGTAAAATAATGGGTGTTCACGTGGACGGAAATTTGGTTAGTTGTGCCGCTAGGCAGCTTGGATGTCTTGTTCTCAACGCTCCGTTTTCATATCTTGGATCCATTGTAGGAGGTAGCATGGCTCGTCAACAAGCGTGGAGTGATATAGTAGACCGGGTCAAGAAGCGAATTTCGAAATGGAAGATGCATATGCTGTCCATAGGTGGTAGGCTGACGCTTGTTAAATCAGTTCTTGGATCTCTTCCCATATATAATTTTTCCATTTTCAAAGTCCCAAAGTGTGTTCTTAGTGAGCTTGAAGGAATTCGCAGAAAATTCTTTAACGGTCACGAGCAAAATAGCAAAAAAGCAACGTGGGTAAACTGGAAAAATGTTCTTATGTCTAAAGAAAGAGGAGAGCTCGGTGTTTCAAGTTTATACGCTATTAACAGAGGTTTGCTTGTTAAGTGGATCTGGCGATTTTTTTCCCAAGGTGATTCTCTTTGGGCTCGTACCATAAAGGCAATTCATGGCAGCAACGGTCAGATTGGGATAAATTCGAAGAAGGGCAATAACTCCTGCTGGATGAGTATCATAAAAGAAATGGATTCGTTGTCTAAGCACGGAATTCACGTTTTACAGTACATGCGTATCAAATTGGGTGATGGTGAGTCAACCAAGTTCTGGAGCGATAATTGGTGTGACGAAGGCGTGCTTAAAGATAGGTACCCTCGTGTTTATGCTCTAGAGTCATGCAAAAATGTTACAGTTGCTGCGAAACTAAGGCAGGATACTCTATTTCAGTCGTTTAGAAGGCTTCCGAGAGGCGGTATTGAACAAGAGCAATTCCAAAATATTGAACACATTTCTAAGCTGGTGATTTTAGCATCAACTAAAGACAGGTGGATTTGGGATTTGGAGAAATCTGGAGTTTTTTCTGTGGCTTCAATTCGGAAAATGATCGACGACAAGACGTTACCCAGGTCGGATTATAAATCGAGATGGAATAAATACACTCCTATTAAGGTTAATGTGCACGCTTGGAAAGTTATGACTAGCTCGCTGCCAACAAGGTTTAATATCTCTCGTCGTGGTATTCTTATTGATTCTATTATATGTCCTAATTGTGAAGTAAGTGTGGAAACTACGGGTCACTTATTCTTCTCGTGTAACATGGCTCGTGAAGTCTCAAATCTCATAGCTCGTTGGTGGAATGTTCCCATAGTAGACTACGATTCCTATGAAGAATGGCTCGAGTGGATCGATACCGTTCGATTACCTAAGAAGAATAAGCAGATGTTGGAAGGCGTGTTTTACATCTCTTGGTGGCTCCTTTGGTGGTTCCGCAACAATAAGATTTTTAAAGCTAAAGCTCCAAAGAAGGCGTTATTTTTTGATGAGTTACAATGTAAATCTTTTCTTTGGTGTCGTTTCAGGGGTAACAAATCGTTTGGATGGAATGATGGGTTAAATAACCCTAACAATATTTCCTTGTAATTCTAGCTCCTTGCTAGAAGTTTCTTTTTAATAATTTGCCGTTCAAAAAAAAAAAAAAAATTGCCTCCTAATTTATTATAGATATAATTGTATTATTTAAAAAAAAAATTGAGGTTACGAACAAATATTCAAAAGGGAATTGAATTGTATATATTAGAGTATAAAGTACAATATAATTGTAACAATGATTTTCTTTCTTTATGATAGGCGTAATAAGCCTCACAATATCGGTCGGTCTCACTCTCAGATACTAGTCCCAGTCAGTCCCCATTATTACAGCATCTCAGTCTCCATGTCGGCCATCTCATCAAAATGGAGATGTTGGTCCGGCATGTGACAGACTTGTATGTATGTTTGTGTGTGTATTTTTTATTTAAAGTGGATTTTTGTCGGATGTGTTTTTTGTGATATGTGTCGCTTTATTACACCAAGTTAGTAATGAAGTAGTATATAAGAAAAAAACTAAAGTAACAGTAGAAATAAAAGTCACCTAAAAGTCCTTATTATACCCGGTCTTATATATCCTACTTAAACCTTCACATCTCCATGTAGCATAGTTTCTTGATTCATGACACAGAGCTATCAAATTCACCAAACGGCCATGAACCATGAGTGCATTAATAATTATAATTATCTTTTGTAAAATATAGTTATATAGATAAGTCAACCACATACTATAATATTCTGGATGTATACATGTCAACCATGGAGTGTCGATACATGTGTTTTGACTTGTTCATAAGACTACATATTGTTTTCTCAACCCCAACATCTTATCGTCACCTCGTACAACTTGGTAGGGCATTATTCTTATCTTTCTAGAAAGATAATTGCCTAATTCACGAATTTTGACTTGTTTCAATAGCCGGTAAAAGATGCCGTTCATGGTTTACATGAGATACTTTGGACCTTCAAGTAAAAAGTTCCCCAATTCAATAACAAGTACGTATAACTAATATCATCGTATTACTCCAGCGCAAACGTCTCAGTGACGCCGAGAAAAGAAGTACTTTCGCAAAATAGTTTATATGTTTGATCTCAATTCTATGATGATTCACCGTTGAACATTGCTTTAGGTGTGGTCTCTGAAAAAATGTTGTGTCTGGTCTAAAATGGATCATATTTAAAGTTACCCGTCAAACTAACCTCTTTTGTAAATAATATTTTTTTTCACAACGGTAAAAGATTATATGTCGCAAGAGAAGAGAGAAAACTATACCAAAATTATAAATCGTCGGATGAAGTTATCCTAAAATGCCCTTCGTCTCTAGAATGACTACGGTCTTCAAGGACGGAACCAGAATACTATTTTTCAGCAGGTGCATTTAAGAAAAGAAAAAAAAAAATAAACGAGAATATATACACAATTTTATTAGATCAGGTGCATTTAGAAAAATCTAAGTATTTTTACAAAAAGAGTAAACTACATTTTTGGTCCTCGTGGTTTACCGGGTATAACGATTTTGGTCCCATAATTTCATTTGTAACGGATCTTGTCCTATTTTCTCTGACCCGTAACGGGTTTTGTCCAATTTTCGTTGACCGTAAGTTAGACTAGATAAAAAAACATGATATGACTAGAATACCCTCGAATTTACACCCAGAAATTGCACCATTCGTCCCTAAGCTAACGGCCGTCAGTTCTGTTAGTTATCATGTGACAACATTAGTCCATTTAGCCAACGATTATTTGCAACGTTAGTCCTTTATACATTTTTGTCCGTTTTTCTTACATTTTCATACGGTTTGTCTGTTTTTATACGTTTTCGTCCGTTTTTAGTCGTTTTCATACGTTTTTCTTACGTTTTCATACGTTTTCGTCCGTTTTTCTTACGTTTCATACGTTTTTGTCCGTTTTCATACGTTTTTATCCATTTTAGTATGTTGTTTTCGTTTTTGTCCATTTTTATTCGTTTTCGTCCGTTTTTCTTAATTACGAAAAAAAAAATTAAAAAATTAAAAAAATATGAAAAAAAAAAATTAAAAAAATTAAATTTTTTTTTTTAAAATATATTTTTTTTTTCAATTTTTTTTTTCCGAATTTAAAAAAAAAAAGTTTCCTGAAAATATTTTTTTCTCAATTTTTTATTTTCCGAAAATATTTCTTTTTTGAAAAAAAAAAAAAAAAGAAAAAATTTCAAAAAAAGTATTTTTGAACAAATTAAAAAAAATTTAAAAATTAAAAAAAAAAATTCTTGTCAAAAATTTTTTTCCGAATTAAAAAAAAAAATTTCCGAAAATATTTCTTTTTTGAAAAAAAAAATAAATAAATAATTTCTAAAATAATATTTTTGATCAAATTAAAAAATTTTAAAAAATTAAAAAAAAAATTATAAAAAATATTTTTTTTCAATTTTTTTTTCCGAATTTAAAAAAAAAAAATTCCGAAAATATTTTTTTTTTCCGAAAATATTTTTGAAATTTTTTGCGAAAAGATTATTTTTGAAAATATTAAAAAATTATAAAAAATATATTTTGCGAAAAAAAAGTTTGTAAAAAAAATTAATCTTTTTTTTTCAAAAATATTTTTTTTGAATTTTTTCTATAATTTTTTTAAAAAAAAAATATTTTCGGAATTTTTTTTTTTTTTTTTTTTTTTTTTTTTTAAATTCGGAAAAAAAAATTTAGAAAGAAAAAAATTCCGAAAAATATTTTTTTTTCCGAAAATATTTTTTAAAATTTTTGCGAAAAAATTATTTTTGAAAATATTAAAAATTTATAAAAAAATATTTTGCGAAAAAAAGGTTGTAAAAAAAATTTTTGAATTTTTTTTTTTCAAAAATATTTTTTTTGAATTTTTTCTATAATTTTTATTTTCAAAAAAAATATTTTCGGAAAACAAAATTTAAAAAAAAATATTTTCGGAATTTTTTTTTTTAAATTCGGAAAAAAAATTTAGAAAACAAATATTTTTTTAATTTTTTAATTTTTTTTTTAATTTTTTATTTTTTTAATATCAAACACATACCCAGACACTAACACATTCAAGAACACACACTGTTGCTCATCCACTCCCCTTTCGAAGATGGTGTTTGGTCATTGTGGAAAACGTGCAGTGGTTCTTCTTCAAATGATCTTCTTTCACCTCTTTCAAATCCCGAAAGAATTATTCATCATAATCACCGTGTTGATTTTCCGAACGTTGAAGAAATGAACAACAATGATCAACCCCACCGATGGGAGGTCATAATCAAAATCCGATGCCGGCTCCCAATCTTCGAATGATGGAGGAGATGTGCCAACCAACTATCACGGACAAGGTGGCCCGATTGCCCCCGTTAACATCCCAGCCTCGAATTTTGGACTTAAACACCATATGATCCAACAAGTCCAAAATTCTTGCCAATTTCATGGTTTACCGGGTGACGATACAAATAAGCGTCTTTATAAATTCCTTACCGTCACCCAGAGTATGAAGCAAAATGGGGTCTCCGGTATGTGTGAAAATGCATACCTTTATTAGTTCAAAATAACCAAAAACTGATATATAAATGCTAAATATATGCTTTTTTTTTTGTTTGTGTATGTGCAGGTAATGGCTATGTGAAAAAGACAAAAAGAAAGATAAAATGGACAAAAACGAGCACGAGATCGGAAAGAGCACGCTTAAACGAGTCTAACGGTACCATTAGTGAATAATAAGGACTAAAAGTGAAGCCAGGGGTGTAAAGTGACAAGTGAGGCCGAAGTTGAAATTAATTCCATGTCTAGTAGTGGTGGGTCCCACTCCATTTGATAAAAGTTGATTCCTACGTCACTTTTCAAATAGGCAAAAAAGATATATGTGTATTTCATATGAAGACAGCACGTGATGAGCTATTCATCGAAATTAATTCAATTGGGTGGCACGTGTGGCATACTAAAAATAAAGCAGATAAGAAATCAAGAAGACTAGCAAATGTAAAATGGCCTATGGTATAAAACCCCCCAGGATGTTAAATCAGGAGGTGGCACACTATTTGGGTCAAAGATTCTCTTTTGGGACAGTATATCACAGTTTTTTGTTAGTTTTTGTTCCGTATTTCTGACAGTTTTATAGTTTTTGTCAGTTTCTGTTCCGTATTTCTGTTCCGCACTTTCATCTTTATAGCTTTTTGATATAAACAAAATTATAATAATTAAAAAAAAAATTAAAAAAATGAAAAAAATGGAGGGGGGGGGGTGTGGATTTCGGTTTTTGAGGGGGTGGGGATAAGTCAGCCCTTGTAATATCTCTTCTATGTTTTTGGCTGCACATGGAGTAGACTTCCCAAAATAAAATCAAGGGGCGCGTTAACCCTTTTCTCTCATACCCGCTATACCAACCTCCGCCAATCCACGCCTTACACGTGCCCTTGATGTATTTCGGATTTATGAATTAAGACGCTATGAAGACCAGATTCACGCGTTTATTAAGCTGTCATTCGGTCATGCATTCAGGAAGAATCGATAAGGCCAATCACGATCACCGGATCCAAGAGAGGATGAAGATTATGTTTCCTACTAGAGTATTATTTTAATGCTTTTTAGTTGTAATAGCTTATTTGGTGTAATAGATTTAGCTTATTTTCAAAAACTTATTGTACTCAACTTTTTGCTTATTACTTTAATGTAGATGAAGATTATGTTTCCTACTAAGTGTTTTATTTCTTCTACTTCTACTCTTTTCTTTTTCTTTTACTTTTCTCATCTAATAAGTCATGAAAGCTTATTAGCTTTTTGTGGCTTATTTAGAATCTAGTTTATTTAATAAACACTCTTTTACTACTTTGTTTTAAAAGCTTTTATAAACTTAGATCTAATCTTTGTTTTACAAATTACTTTATAAAAAACCAAAAAAGATTTGATTTTTATTAGTTTTTCTTTTATTAAAAGCTATCCATTAGGTTATTACTCTAGATCTACGATTTTTAGCTTAAAAAGTTTTAATCTTTAGCTTAATTTTAAGGTTATTTTCAAATTAGCTCTTTTAATATTTATTATAGTCTTAAATTTCATAGCTTTTAGCTTTTCCTTTCTAAAATACTTAATATTTCGGACTAAAGCTACTAGCTTATATCTTATTATTCACTAACCTTTGATAAAGTTTGTATCTTTCTTTGTTTCTCATCATCTCCACCGCCAAGGCTGGGGTTTAATAGTCTTTAAGCATTTTTTAATTCATAAAGTTTGAAACTTTAGTAATTTTTAAGCTTTTTAGTAAATAAAGTTTTTAAACTTTACTTACTAATTAGTGAATAATATTAATAAAGTTGTAGACTTTTGTGTTAATTTGTGCTTATTACATCGGGTGGTTCTATTCCTCTCGTTTCTTCAATCGGGTTCCAATTTCTTTCATTTTTCAATTCTTTAGCTTAAATATCTAGTGTAGAAATATGTTTATGTTTGTCGGATTATTTGTTTTTATTAGTTTAATTAATATGAGTAGTGAGTAGATCTTGTTATATGCTTGTTAAGTGTTGGTAAATTTTAAAATTAAGTGTGAAACCTTAGAAATTATTAGTTGATAACCTTTGGTTTACTTGGTTTGATTTTTAGTAACTTTAACGGGCAAAAGCCGTTAAGGTAACTAATTGTCTAAACCAAGTAGAATTTACCTAGGTAAAAAGATGTGTTTTCAATATAAACCAACGTTGTGAGAAAACATTCATTTTTAAACGGGTATTCAAAGGTTGTTGATTAATAATTTCCGGATTATGTGTAGATCTTCTTAGTTGGATGTTTTAACAGGCAAAAGCTGTTAGGATAATTGATTATTCAGATCTAATAATTTTTACCAAGAAAAATTAATTGTTTTCAATATAAGCCAACGTTTTGAGAAAATGATTTATTTTGACGGGTATTAATTAAAAAAGGGCTTAAAACGAGAATTCACACTTTATGATTTTTTCACCACTCTTGACAAGCCTATCTTTTAACATCATATTCTTAGATTAATTTTATCGTTATTAGTTGTTTACCATTTAAATTAGTTTAAATAGTCATTTTAATTAGTTTTAATAGTCTTTAAATATAATCTTAAAAAAACAAACCAAAAACATCGACAATCAAGCATTAATAAAAAACATAAACGTAATTTTCAATTCAAATCTCGTCGAGGAATACGACTCCGGAAGATTTAATTATCATTTGTCCTCAAGTGATTATTTATCTAACGAGAATACAAAATTTAAAACTGCTCGTATTCTTACACCGTATCAGTCTCCGATGACGCCCTTCGCTTATATCTCTTCCCATATTCTTTGACGCATCATGCCACCGCATGGTTTGATCGTCTTCCAAAGAATTTAATTCATAATTTCGATGAAATGGTTTCAAAATTTTTGGCAAAATATTTCGGAGGCTGGGCACTCAAGAGAACGTTTATGCTACTACGGGAACCTTTAACATGGGAGGTAACGGTTACCAACCGCAAGAAGACCATAATCTTCTTAGTTACCGTTCTAACAATTATCTCGGATGACCCGGTTTCAATCAAAATCAAAATTCGAATGTGCAAAACCAAAATGCTCAATTTAATCAAAATCAAAATCGGATGAACCAAGATGAGGAGATCTAAACACACGCCATGTGTTAGAGATATTTTGAGTTTAATAACAACTAGTATGCGGAATCTACTAGCCAATACTTAGAAGATTATATGTGTGTGTATTGAATGAAACAGTGTAAGATGAACATACGGTTTAAACAAACAACTAGCTTCAATATTATTAATAATACGAGTGATCTTTGGACTATCACTAGGGTTTAACAACCTTGAAGCTTTACTTATGACTTACTTATCAAAACCTAACCAAGGACCTCCTTTTATAGCACAAGGAGTCCTGTATAAGTAAACCAATATTCATATCAATCTATAATAATAAGATATACATCAAATCTATTCTATATATATCCACACGCGTTTCTGTCTTCATTACATAACCAGTAGTAACCATCTGTACTTGCAGTACTAACTCAGTAAGTACTGCTGGTGTAATCTTCAGTAGTTGTAACTTTATACCTAGCAGTACTAACTGTTGGTTTAATTCTCAACAATCATCCCCTAAACTTATGATTTCTTTGTAAATCACTAAGTTTCTTGAATTAAACTCCAGCTTTGTAAATGATGGGGGGGTGGGGATTCTTTCAAACACTTATCTTTGATTTTGAATCACTTCAATATTTTCTTCACATCTAAGCTTTGAAAAAATCATAACAGCAAGTACTCCAGTATTTAACTTCATCAGCATTTTATTCTTATCTAAGCTTTGAAGAAATCATAACAGCAAGTACTCCAGTAATTAAATTTATCAGCATCAATCATTCTTTGAATATTCCCTGTATGAATTCCGTCCTTGATTCTCTTCTTGAGACTTATAGCAAATTCTTTATCAATAACTATGTTTTCCTCCCCTGAGTTTCATACTTATCTTGAATCAATAAATCTTGAGCTAAACGATCTTCACAACTGATCATAAAGGTCTTCAAGCAATCTTTCTATCTTCCCCTGTTTGGAAGAATTCTCACCATCACTTGAACTTGAACTTTGAGCTCAGGGAAGAACTAGAACTCATCATCCAATGTAGTCAGACAATTGGTACAATTTTCCATCGATTCATTTAGTTTCAAACTGCTCTCATCACTTTCACGTGTGTTACCTCCGTGGAGAGGTGAATCATAGAGCATAAACTCAGTGTTAAACCGGGTTTGAACCATCAGTACAAACTGTTTATCAAAAAAAAATTCAAGGGCAGTATAAACTCAACTTTGGATTTAAAAATATTTCTGCCCACTTATAGTTTTTAGCAAACTATCAGCTATCAACGGATTTGATGTGTCTTTACCAATAGCCGTTTGCTTTGGACTAGCCAACTCTTCACTATGAGACATGGTGAGTTGATAACCATATAGTTTTTGGTAAACTATCAACCATAAATGGATTTGATTAGTCTTTACCAGAAACCGTTTGATCTGGACTAGTTGGTTCTTGATGTGTGTTAGACATGGTGAACCAATTACCATTTGTTGTGTGACAAGATCTCACACTTCAAACTCAAAATCACCATAGTATCCAAAGCATAACACAGTCAAAACATAATTCATCTCAAAATGCTTTCTTATCCTGTAAATGTTAGTCCAAAACCAAAGAAAACACAAGACAAAGTATTTTCTATTTGACAGATATCAATAAATGACCAACAAGTTAATATAAGCAGTATCAAATTTTTTCAAACAGTACAAACTATACACAACTAGTTGTACAAAATTCTTTTGATAACAAAAACACTTAGACATTAAACTTTTAAGGGTTAAGCATTCCAATACCTGTTACCAAGTACTGAAACCTCCCAACATCAAAACCTTTAGTTAATAAGTCAGCAAAGTTGTCATCTGTATGAATTTTGACAACTTGAACTAACTTCTTTTCATTACAGTCTCTTATAAAGTGATGTCTAATTTCAATGTGTTTAGTTTTTGAATGTTGAATTGGATTTTTAATGATACACATTGTACTGCTATTTTCTATGAAAATTATTTTGTTCAAGAAATTATACCCATAATCAAGTAACTGATTCTGAATCCAAAGAACTTGAGCACAACAACTAGCAGCAGCCACAAATTCAGCCTCAGTTGTAGAAGTGGCCACCATAGTTTGCTTTTTGCACTGCCATGAGATAAGCCTGCATCCTAAGAACTGACAACCACCAGTTGTTGACTTCCTATCCATACTAGCACCAGCATAATCACTGTCTGAATATGCCACCAAATCAAATGGAGATTTTTTAGGATACCACAAACCTAGGTTGGGTTGACCTTTAAGATACCTAAAGATTCTCTTCACAGCTGTCAAATGAGACACCTTGGGAGTGACTTGGAATCTTGCACAAGTACATACTGCAAACATAATATCAGGTCTGGATTATGTGAGATACATCAAAGATCCAATCATAGATCTGTACATGTGTACATCCACAGCTTCACCACTTTGATCTTTGAAAAGCAAATGTGTCTCCTTATCAGTAGGTGTACTAGCAACTTTAGTATCTGTGAACTGAAACTTTCTCAATATTTCATCTACATATTTATCTTGGCTGATAAATATTCCTTCTGGTTTCTGATTCACTTGTAGTCCCAAAGAAAGTAAGCTCACCCATAGAGCTCATCTGGAACTGATCCTTCATCAACTTTTCAAACTCTTTGCACATATCCTTCTTGGTAGAACCAAAGATGATATCATCCACATATACTTGAACTAATAAGATATCACCATTGTTCTTTTGATAAAAAGAGTCTGATCAATCTTGCCCCTATGGAACCCATTCTTCAATAGATAATTAGCCAGAGTTCTATATCAAGCTCTTGAAGCTTGATGCAAGCCATAAAGAGCTTTCACCACCTTGTATATTTTTTCAGGATGACCAAGATCAATGAAACCTGGAGGTTGAGAAACATATACCTCGTCATCAATAGTACCATATAGAAAGGCACTCTTCACATCCATCTGGTAGACCATGAAACCCATGAATGAAGCATAAGCTAGAAAAAGCCTTATTGCCTCAATCCTTACAACAGGTGCAAAAACTTCCTCATAATCAATTCCCTCTTCCTGAGTATAGCCTTGGGCTACAAGCCTTACCATATTCTTTATCACTATTCCTCTTTCATCTTTCTTGTTTCTGAACACCCATTTAGAACCAATAACCTTCATGCCCCTTGGCAAATCAACTAAAACCCAAACCTTCTGAACCTTGAATTGAAGCAGTTCTTCTTGCATTGCTTCAACCCAGCTTGAATCTTCTAATGCCTTGAGCACATTCTTTGGTTCTATCTGTGATAGGAAACGCACAAACAGACATTCATTTTCAACTTCATGGTGTTTTTCTTCATATACAACACTGAGAAAACCATGATGATCTGGATCTTGTATCTGTCTTCTAGTGTTGACTCCAGACTATACATCTCCAATCACATTAGTAAGTGAATGATTCTTGTGAATTGTAGTATTGGGAGTAAGAGGAACTTCATAGTTGATAGGCATGTTGTGCAAACCAGCTCCAAATATCATTCTGTGGAGCAGAAGTAAGACTTGATCCAACAATAGGACCATTTGGACCAGCAGTAGGATCTTTTAGCTCAGCAGTGCTAACTCCATTTGTACTGCTTGTGGGAACTTCTGTTTCTTTACCATCTTGACCATTGTTTTCACCATCATTCTTCTCTTTATCAGCATCACTTGATGATGGAGCATCATCATTCTTAGAAGAAGAACTATACAATGGACTATCTTCCAAAATTGGCATCAAGATATGATCTTAATCAGAATCTTATGAACCTACATTATCATTAGTATTTGTACCTGTAATAGGCACATAATCCATAGATTCTAAAAGACCATCAATTTCAAAAATCCAATATGGACCACCACCTGCAACATTTGGTATATTCTCCTGAAACCCAATGTGCAGATTTTCCTTTACATGTCTGGTGCTCTTATTATACACCCTAAAAGCTTTACTATGCAAAGAATAACCAACAAAGAAACCCTCATCTGATTTCCCATCAAACTTCCCTAATTGGTCTTTGGTATTAATAATAGTGACATGACAACCAAAAGGTCTCATAAAGCTTATGGCAGGGGTTCTACCTCTGAAAAGTTCATAAGCAGTCTTATTGTGAGGTTGTACCACTAAAACCCTGTTCTGAACATAACAAGCAGTACTAACTGCTTCAGCCCAAAATGAAATAGGTAACTTAGAGTCAGCTAATATAGTCTAGCAGCCTCTATGAGTGTCCTATTCTTTCTTTCAGCTACTCCATTTTGTTGTGGGGTTCTAGCTACACTAAATTCTCTTTTAATACCCTTTTCTTTGCAAAACTCATCCATAACCCTATTTTTAAACTCTGTCCCATTATCACATCTGATTATTTTTACCTTCTTATCAACTAGGCTTTCTACCTCAACTATAAAGGACTTAAGAATCTCACTAGTTTCATCCTTAGTACTCAAAAGAAAACCCAAGTAAATCTGCTATAATCATCAATAATCACAAGACATTATCTTTTATGATTCAAGCTACTAACAGAAGTAAGACCAAACAAGTCCATATGAAGCATGTATAAAACTTGATTGTTAGAGTTATGAACCTTTGGCTTACAAGAAGCTCTGTGTTGTTTTCCCTTAAGGCAAGAAACACACGTTTGATCATTTTGAAATTTTTTGTTAAGTAAACCTCTCACCAAACCATTTTTAGCAATCTTATTAATGGCTTTGAAATTTACATGACCAAGCCTTCTGTGCCATAACATTGACTCATCCAATGTGGCTTTTGCAATAAGGAAAGTAAGACCTTCTTTAGGAACAAGCTTATTCATCTCAACACTATATGTGTTACCCTTTCTAGGGATTTTAAGCAATATTTGATTTTCATCAGGTAGCTTGAAATCAGAAGAAAGGATAAGACAATCAGTGTCAATAAAAAGAACCTTTTTCTTTTTATCACAAATTTGTGACACACTAAAAATGTTGTACTTAAGCTCTGGTACAAAATGCACATTTTCAAAGTCAAGATTAACAGTTTTAATAATACCTTTACCAGTAATCCTACCACCAACACCTCCTCCAAAGATAACAGGTCCTCCATCCAGAGCTATGAAATCTGAAAGGTATGACATGTTACCAGTCATGTGCCTTGAACATCTACTATCTGATTATCCTCTGTCTTCTCCATCTTCTGTAGGATATTCTTGCACACAAAATAAAGGAGTTAGTTCCTTTCGGGGATCCAAGCTATCACTGACTTGGATCTACCTCGTGCATCAATATAATTATATTTATTAAAATTCATTGATGCACCATTGGGTTTGGTAGGTTTTCATACCCAACGTGTTGAGGCTTTCACAGCATTACCCCATTGACCCTTAACAACATTCATATGCCTAGCAGTAGAAATTGTTGGCCTAGCAGTAGAAACTGCTGGCTTAGCAAGTTTGACATTAGGAATCCATTTTTTATTATTCAAAGTTGTATTCTTGTAAAAGGGCCTGTTAACTGTTTGTGCATGATTGTAATGATTTGAATATGGTGTTGCACTTGAAACAGTTTGTTTGTAATTAACACATTTGTTTGTTCTAGCAGTAGAAACTAATTTGATGCCAGACTTCAACATGACTGCTCTGGGTGTCATCTTAAGATTTACATTGGGGTGAGTCAATCTAGTAGGACTGTTTTGATTCATCCTAGCATTGGTATCCCTATACACCCTTGAACTCCCAAAAACCTTCTTTTTCCATGGATTTGAGTCACAGTATGCAGCCAAATGATCAAAATTACCACACACAAAATATACTTTATTTTGCATAACAAACTCATCACCAAGCTGTTGAGATTTTAAATTATTCCAGTTCCTCTGATTGCCCCTAGGAACTGAAGATCTATTTATAGACCTATACATCTCAGCATATCTAACAGCTTTCCTAACTGGCTTTATATTTTCATTTTTGACCACTTGAGGAACATTTTTGACCTCAAACTTATTCTCATACACAACCTTATTAACCTTAACCTCAGACACAACTTCTTCAACTAAAGATGTATCACTTGCACTTTCAAAAGAATCCTCAGCTTTGACAAATTTAGTAGGACTCTCATTAGTTTTAGGACCATATCCAGGAAAATCAATATCCTTAATGTCCTCTAAGCCTGTATGAGCTAAGTCAATTCCTAGAAGAACAAACATTCCTCTATTGGGGGGGGGGGGGGGCAACAGACTTATATCCTAGACCAGATGTAGCTTTATTTACCAGTTGACTCTCTATTATTTTTTAAACCCCTTTTGATGTATATTCAAGAGTGTCAACACTTAACTGTATGTTTTCTTTTTCTTTCTTAAGTTTTTCTAGTTCATACTTAAGCCCACTCATCTTATCATCTCTAAGTTGCAAATCTCTCTTTAAGACAGCTATATCATCTGTAAAGTTTGTTTCATTCTGTCAATAAAAAGTAAGTTGCTCTTCAAAAACAGCTAGTCCTCTTTTATGATTTGAAAGACTAAAGTTTGCTTCATTGAATTCTATTCTAAGACTATCATATTGTTTCTTAAGAGACTCATAATCTTTCAAAGCAGTATAACACTTTTTAACCTCATGTACCTCTGAGTCTAAGAAAGCCATCAATCCAAAGTTGGCTGGTTCCTCCTCTTCTTCCATGAAGCTCCAGTCAAAGCCAGCTCCATCAACAGCTACCATTGCCTTGAAAGAAGTCTCATCCATATTCATTGTTCTCCTGTTTCCCTGCTGACTTTTGTACCATTTACCCTTGTTGTCCAGTTTTCTGGGGCTTCTGCATTCTCTGGAAAAGTGTCCCATCTTGTGACAATTATAACATTCCACCTTGGATTTATCATAGCCAGCAACATCTCCTCCATTGAAAGTAAGCTTCTTTCCAGTCCTTTGGAAGTACTTCTTTGCCCGAATGCTTATCAAAGCCATTTGCCACTTCAAGTCCACTGCTTCTAAGTCATCTTCATGAATTTGAAGAAGGTCTTCATTGTAGATTTGAGACCCACTGGATTGCTCTGACATAAAAGCATAGATAGTTTCATCACTTAAGCTAGCAGTGCTAGTTTTTACACTAACAGTACTAACTTTAGGGCTAGCAGTACAAACATCTTCATCATCATCAGGACTGCTATTGCTGGGGGATGACAAAAATGCCATGTTTCCAGAACCAGAACTGGTGCTTCCTCCCTTTTTCACCTTTTGTTCAACAATCTTAAGATTGTTGTACAACTCATTAAGTGTCATCTTATCCAGTTAAGGCTTGTTGCTCCAAACAACAACATGGGTGTTCCATTCAGCAGACAAACTATTAATAAACTTTATGTTTAGGTCTTCTTATGAAATCACAATCTTCAAACCAGCAAGTTGGCTAACAATCCTCTGTAGCCTGTTAAAGACATGATCAAGAGTCTCAATGATTGTGCCACTAAAATTCTCATAGCTTTTCTTCAGCAGTGTTCTTTATGCTTTCTTAGTGGCTTCATTACCACCTAATCTCTCTACAATTGCTGCAAAAAGTGTATTTGCAGTCTCATAATGACTAAAGTTCAACACTTGATCATTGGGAATTGCAATGATTAGCAGACTCTTGGCTTTGAGATCATTCTTCTTCTTCTTGATCCTTTCATCATTGGTGACTGGTTCAGTGTTGAGTTTAGTAGTTTTGGAACCATCAACAAGTATTTCTTCAGAAGTTGTAGGTTTAAAGGAGTCACCATGCAGAATGATATCCCATAGTGCATAATCTTGCATCATGAAGTACTGCTCAATTCTGAGCCTTCAGAGATCATATTCATTTTGTTTGAGCATGGGTAGTTTGGAAGTGATTGAGGTTTGTGAAGTTTTCATGTCCATCTTCCTTGTTGAAAGAGAAAAAGTTCTTCTGGATCTTATAATTCAAAGTACCAGAACCTGGCTCTTATACCACTTAAGAGGATCTAAACACACGCCTTGTGTTAGAGATACTCTGAGTTTAATATCAACTAGTATGCGGAATCTACTAGCTAATACTTAGAAGATAATCTATGTGTGTATTGAATGAAACAGTATATGATTAACACAAAGTTTAAACAAACAACTAGCTTCAATATTATTAATAATACGAGTGATCTTTGGACTATCACTAGGGTTTAACAACCTTGAAGCTTTACGTATGACTTACTTATCAAAACCTAACCAAGGACCTCCTTTTATAGCACAAGGAGTCATGTACAAGTAAACTAATATTCATATCAATCTATAATAATAAGATATACATCAAATCTATTCTATATATATCCACACGCGTTTCTGTCTTCATCACATAACCAGTAGTAACCATCTGTACTAGCAGTACTAACTCAGTTAGTACTGCTGGTGTAATCTTCAGCAGTTGTAACTTTATACCTGGCAGTACTAACTGTTGGTTTAATTCCCAACACAAGGTTTTCAAAATCAAGGATATTATAATCGAGGTCAAAATCAAGGGAATTTTAATTAGAGAAATTTTAATCAAGGAAACTTTAACCAAAATCAGGGGAATTTTCAAAATCAAAATCAAGGTTTTCATCAAAACAACTGAGGGAAAAATTTTAATCATAATCAAAACCAAGGTTTTAATCAAAATCAAACGCCCTCGGATGAGTTATTGAAACAATTTATGAAAACCCAAGAAGAAACAAATCGGTTGTTGGTTAATCAAATAGCGGAAATTAAGAAGTCTTTAAATGATCAACCCTCGGGCTCAGGTACTCTTCCTAGCAATACGATCGCTAACCCGAGGGGCGATGTGAAAGCGATCACTACACGGAGTGGTGTATCTTATGATGGACCCACGGTTCCTACTACCTCTTCTTCTCTTCCTCCCAAGGTAGTGGAACGTGAGACCGAGACGACAAAGGACATGGTGCTTCCTACTAATAACGGAAGTACCGAAGACGTCCAACCTCCGGTTGTCCAACCGTCTAAACCAAAGATTGTTTTTTAGCCCAAAGAAGCTCCGTAAGAACCAAATTCCCTTATCCGTCAAGATTAAATGATCAAAAACTCCGTGAGAAAGCTATGAATCAAATGGAGAAATTATTTTAAATCTTCCAAGATTTGCATTTCGACATAAGCTTTGCGGATTCTTTATTTCTTATGCCTAAGTTTGCTTCCATGATTAAGGGTTTATTGAGCAACAAAGAAAAATTGTTTGAATTAGCAAAAACTCCTTTGAATGAGAATTGCTCAGTGTTTCTCCCCAAGAAGCTTCCCGAAAAGCTTGGAGATTGATGCGTGGTTTTGCAACCTTACAACAGGTTTTACCTCTCGAGGGATCTCAAGAGGCTTACAACCCCACCAGGCAGTGTACCTGACCGATGTAGTATAGTGTAGTGGTAAGTACGGGGGATTGATCGTTCTCCACAGGGAATAGTGTTCGTTAGGTGTGAAAAACTACTCTAATAGGTCTAAGGGTGAGAGAAGATTCTTTTTGTGTTTTTATATTTTTTTATGAAAGCAAGTAAAATCTCGGGTTTGAAAGAGTGGGCGGAATTAGTTGCTAGTCAACTAACCCAAATAACTACGAATGCAAATAAAATAAAATAACTGAAAATGAAAAGGTTGGTGAAAACTTATATAGAGAGAAATGTGTTTACTTAGATTTCCTTACTCCCTAACTATCTTTTACCGGTTGATTAGTGTGTATTAGTTGCGTGGATGACGGGTGTATTCCTTAATACCATTCGTGGGGTGGCGTACGTACTTCCCCAACTCTACAAGCTCCTACTTCACTCCTATGTCGAGCCGGCTAGGAAGCTCCTAACATGGGATCACTAGAATTCACTTGTGCATTAAATACAACCATAAAAACCTTTAGTACGCATTGGTTCATGTTTCTTAAGACGTTCAAGCAAGTTACCGAATAGGAAGTTAGCCAGTTTTCTTAAGCCTAACATAGATGAACAATCATCCAATACAACTAACAACACACTAATAACCAATAATCAATAGCTAGGTTTCATTAGATCTAAGCAAACACAAGATAAATCTAGCCTAGCATGTTAAACAAAAGACAAGAACAAGATAGAATCAAACAACACATAGACATATTGAATGATTAATTGATAACTTATCTTCAATGTAACATGGAAGATCTCAAGGCAAAAAGCCTTGAAAAAGCTGCCAAATTCGTCTTAGGGTTTTCACACACAAAGTTCCTCAATAAGTTCCACACTAATGACAAAAAATTGCAAAACTATATATAGACTTTCAGATCTGACGGCGTCACGTTATGGAGTGTGACGCCGTCACCTCGCCGCTTTTAGGGTTCCCGGATGAGCTTCTTGACGCCGTCCCTCTTTAGCTCTCCAAAATCCGTTCTGGCTTATCAGGGGTTGACGCCGTCAGAATTAGGGGTGACGCCGTCCCTCTTTAAATTAAGCCGTGACGACCTTGATCAGATTAAAGGGTGACGCCGTCAGAATTCCCATGCAAATTTCCCTGGCTTATCATGAGTAATTTTCACATCCACCTTTTCTTGCCAAGCCATGACGCCGTCCAGGGATAATCCTGACGCCGTCAAAGGTAACTTCCAGCATGATTTTGAGACTTTGTCGTTTTCTTCACTTTTATGCTCCAAAAACGTCCAAAAATGCTTCCTTTTCCAGATTTCTTCTCAAAAGTACCTAAAATGACAAAAGGAACGATTTAGGGCAATATTTGATCAAATAAATACGATTTAGGGCTTAAATGACCCCTTAAAAGCGGTACACTTTTCGCTTCATCAAATACCCTTACACTTGAGATTTGCTTGTCCTCAAGCAAATGCGCTTTTATTCTAATCAAAATACAAGTTAGGGGTCATTTAATGCTAACATAAAAGTAATTACAACAAATATTCGTTCCACTTTAATCATAATAAGCACGGAGATTACAAACTAGCACCTCACAAGTAGTGTTTAGATACTCACATCTCTCAAGTGTCATCAAAATAAATCTCATAAATGAAAACGGATATTATCTCTCACTACCTGTCATAGCAAATAGATTACCATAGGCTTTGGAAAGGATCAAAAACCTCCTCCACTAGGCGTAAGCACCTAAGATAAACTATCAAAGAGGGCTTTTAAATGGGCTATAACGTTAGGTGTAGGGAAAAGGAAAACACGGTTTTGTTGGATAAAGGATATTTTACTGATGGCGAGTTAAAGATCTTGATCAATTACATGTACTATACAATGTTGCTAAGCCAAGACTCGATTCGATCTTAAGCTAAAAACAAAAAAAAAAAAAAATAACAAAAACATAAAATAAACATAAAATGAAACGGGATGGTAGTCCGTATGTTTTTTCTATTTTTCTTTTTCTCATTTTTTTTTTCTTGATTTTTCGATTTTTTTTTTTTTTTTTTTTTTTTTTTTTTTTTTTCATACATTCTTGCCCTACCATCCAAAATAATACATCATAGGGGCGTTGCATTCCCCTTACACTTGAACTTTTACATAACTTTACAAAAAACTATTCTAATGACTCGAATTAAGATAATTGAAAAACTTAGAGTACTTTTAAAATATTTAGCACATATGGGGGTAATAAATGATGTTCTTCCCCATTACTCCATTACACTAGTACTTTACCCATGAGTCCCAATCGTCCCAAAACAATATGTACAAGGATATGACTCGACTTAGCAACCATGTAATCAACTAGATAATTAACTTGGGTTTAAACAAATGTTGTAACAATAATGCACTAAAAATGAGTGCATACAAGGTAGGCTAAGGCGATTTGGGTGTACATTTAAGTGGGGTGTAAACAAATTCTTCCTTTAAGTAAAATGCTTAAAGGTCGAAACGAAAAGATAGGCTCTGAGGGGTGTACTAGGGGTATCGTGTACTAAAAATGAGTACAACGCAAAGGGTGTGGGAGAATTACTTGACCAATGTAGCCAACGTAATTATAACAAAAACACAGGTGTAAAACAATGGGTTAATCCTAATGCCTCTTATCATGTAGTAAATCTAACTACACGAATGTAGTCTCACTTGTGGCCTTGGAATGGTCCTAACGCAAGTTCTAGAATCTAAGTGCTACCGGTACACACATCATAGCATGAATGCTTTTCCTACCAATTCTAGGGGCGAACCTCACATATTTGGGGTGGAAAATGTTTTTTAGTGGTACGGTTTTTTGTGCTAGTCATATAACTCCTATCCGTGAGACGCTCATTAAGATCAAAGTTTCACTCCTATATGTTGTAAAAAATTTTAAATTTGGCACTAAAATTGCCCTAACAGGTATTTATCTCAGTTTTATTACACATCTACTATTAAACAAACAAAAATCAAGCGTAATAGCATTCTCTAATCGTACTTTTACCCCCCTTACACTTAAGATGAACATTGTCCCCAATGTTCAAATAACAAGATGTAAAAGCATAAAGTAAAAGAATGAAATCAAATACTCCCCTGATTCGCTCGGTGGATAATGAAGTAACACGGTTAGATCTTCTTCCAAAGTAATGTTGAAGCTCCATGACTAATGCATCGCCATAAGCTTGATCCAAAAAATTTCCTTGTCCAAAATAACCTGTTAAACCTGAGAAAACAAACACGAAAACCTGCATAACATCGGCGGGATAAAATCTATATATAAGGATATAATGCTTGTGGAATGATTATTTTGCAGATTCCTGAAGATTATAAGTTAGAGATTTAATAAAAACTTTTTATGAAAACAAAACTTTCAAAAATTTTCAGAAAATTAAACCTGACGCCGTCAGGTTGTAACGCCTGACGCCGTCAGATATGATCTGACAGAATTCTCATGTTAAGTTTCCGGAAAAAAAATTTTGGAAAAACCTATACCTTACTTCCTGGAATTCCTGCAAAACTTCATTATGACTCGATACAAGCATTTGACTCAAACAAATACTAATATGCATGCTTATATCTCATTGTTATCGTTCATGTTCAATCTTGTTCTTAAAAACAAATTTGGATTTCCCTTACACTTATCTTTTGCAAAATACCTTTATATGTAGTTAAGACGAAGTTAAAAACAAAATAAAGCATTTTCACAATTTATATTTGAGACATGAACAGTAAACAAAAAGAATAAGAAATGCATACGGAAACAAATAAAATTAAATAAACAAACAATCAAACAAATAAAGCAAATAAAGCTTGGGTTGCCTCCCAATAAGCGCTTGTTTTTGTTCGAGTCACGAGCCTGACTCTACCCTTATTTAACAAAAATAGGGGAGGTTTTCCCTACACTTAGGATTAAGTGCGGGTGGAAGTAGCGATACACACCAGCTCGGTAGGAGTATGCCACGTGAGGAAAGATTGGTGGATGAATTATATGCTCAAAGGGGTGTGCTCCTTTCATCATAACCTTACCTAGTTCACTTTGGTCAATGGGTGAATTAAAGTTTTCTCCTAAAAAGGGATCATCTTCTATCAACTTCGAGAGATTCCTAGTTGGGAATCCATCTTGACATAATAAACCCGGTTTAAACCCATAATGTTTCTTGTGATCAATCATGAATGGGTGATGTAAGTATGAAAGGTTATGGTTCACTCCTATGTCAGCTTCCTCTCTACAAGGCTTAGAGTCTACTTCCTTCAACATAAAACTACCCGGACTATATGGTTTGATGGGTGGGTCGGGACCTAATTCAATTCCTAAGTTCACATCTAAGGATGGAAGATTAGGTAACGGTTTTGGTTTAGGCTCCGGTTCATCAAAACTAGGAACTTCCATAGAACTAAAAGAAAGGTTATGACTACAAGTATTCAAACCTATTTCTTCTAGTTTTGTTTCTTCCAAAGGTTCTACTTCAATTGGGGTTCCTATAGTCCCTTCTACTTCTTCCGGGTAAGTCACGGGCGGTGTGTATGCCTCGAATGATGGTAGGACTTGTGGGGTACTTTGTAGGTTTGTGTTATTTACCTCATCCTTCCTTGTCTCTATATCAATTATATCCACATCATGTGTTTTAGTAGAATCTAACCCAAACATGTTCCTAAGTATCTCAAATCCTTCTCTAGCCATTTCAAGTTCTAAGTCCGATCCATAAGAATCTTCCCCGATAACATGATTACTATGTTCAATTTGCCTAAAGGATTCATCATGTGTTCCTTGAGATTCAAAGTCATTGATCATAAAACCTAGGTCTTTTTGCTCAATATGCTCATGTTCGGCTAAATCCTCCTCAATTGTTTCCTCAAGTTGTGATGTATAAGAACCCATTAATTCATTAAACTTATGGTTCACGGTTAGGAGGCTTTCCTCAAAAATTTTCCAAAGGGTTTCACTAAAAGGAGTTGATCCTAACAATGATTGTTTAATAGAAGCCGCACATGCACATAATTCATCAAACCTATCAAACTTTACACCCATCTCCTCTTGTATATATCTAAGATCACATAAAAATTCATTGGAACAACAGGAAGCAAATCTATCCGTGTAAAGTAATTGTTCCTCTATTGTTAATGATCTAAATGGAATTTCATCCGCCATGGTGACAAATGAAAATGGTTTTACAAACAAAGGGCACAAAGAAAAAGATAGACTAAAGAAATCTAATAAAAAGAAAATAAAAATCTCACTAGAAAGGAATCTAGTGAGTAGACCTAATAAAATAAAAATTCAACCTAAACAATAACTATTCCCCGGCAGCGGCGCCAAAAACTTGATGCGTGGTTTTGCAACCTTACAACAGGTTTTACCTCTCGAGGGATCTCAAGAGGCTTACAACCCCACCAGGCAGTGTACCTGACCGATGTAGTATAGTGTAGTGGTAAGTACGGGGGATTGATCGTTCTCCACAGGGAATAGTATTCGTTAGGTGTGAAAAACTACTCTAATAGGTCTAAGGGTGAGAGAAGATTCTTTTTGTGTTTTTATATTTTTTTATGAAAGCAAGTAAAATATCGGGTTTGAAAGAGTGGGCGGAATTAGTTGCTAGTCAACTAACCCAAATAACTACGAATGCAAATAAAATAAAATAACTGAAAATGAAAAGGTTGGTGAAAACTTATATAGAGAGAAATGTGTTTACTTAGATTTCCTTACTCCCTAACTATCTTTTACCGGTTGATTAGTGTGTATTAGTTGCGTGGATGACGGGTGTATTCCTTAATACCATTCGTGGGGTGGCGTACGTACTTCCCCAACTCTACAAGCTCCTACTTCACTCCTATGTCGAGCCGGCTAGGAAGCTCCTAACATGGGATCACTAGAATTCACTTGTGCATTAAATACAACCATAAAAACCTTTAGTACGCATTGGTTCATGTTTCTTAAGACGTTCAAGCAAGTTACCGAATAGGAAGTTAGCCAGTTTTCTTAAGCCTAACATAGATGAACAATCATCCAATACAACTAACAACACACTAATAACCAATAATCAATAGCTAGGTTTCATTAGATCTAAGCAAACACAAGATAAATCTAGCCTAGCATGTTAAACAAAAGACAAGAACAAGATAGAATCAAACAACACATAGACATATTGAATGATTAATTGATAACTTATCTTCAATGTAACATGGAAGATCTCAAGGCAAAAAGCCTTGAAAAAGCTGCCAAATTCGTCTTAGGGTTTTCACACACAAAGTTCCTCAATAAGTTCCACACTAATGTCAAAAAATTGCAAAACTATATATAGACTTTCAGATCTGACGGCGTCACGTTACGGAGTGTGACGCCGTCACCTCGCCGCTTTTAGGGTTCCCGGATGAGCTTCTTGACGCCGTCCCTCTTTAGCTCTCCAAAATCCGTTCTGGCTTATCAGGGGTTGACGCCGTCAGAATTAGGGGTGACGCCGTCCCTCTTTAAATTAAGCCGTGACGACCTTGATCAGATTAAAGGGTGACGCCGTCAGAATTCCCATGCAAATTTCCCTGGCTTATCATGAGTAATTTTCACATCCACCTTTTCTTGCCAAGCCATGACGCCGTCCAGGGATAATCCTGACGCCGTCAAAGGTAACTTCCAACATGATTTTGAGACTTTGTCGTTTTCTTCACTTTTATGCTCCAAAAACGTCCAAAAATGCTTCCTTTTCCAGATTTCTTCTCAAAAGTACCTAAAATGACAAAAGGAACGATTTAGGGCAATATTTGATCAAATAAATACGATTTAGGGCTTAAATGACCCCTTAAAAGCGGTACACTTTTCGCTTCATCATAGATCCCAGAAAATTCCTTATCCAATGTGATTTTTCGGGGATGGTTGATTGCTACGCCTTGGCCGATCTAGGTGCAAGCATCAACCTAATGCCGCTTTCCATTTGGAAAAAGCTTTCTCTCCCAGAACTCACTCCTACTTGCATGACCCTCGAGCTAGCGGACCGTTCTATAACTCGTCCACTTGGAATAGTCGAGGATGTCTTTGTCAAAGTGGGAAAGTTCCATTTCCCCATCCGATTTTGTGGTTGTAGATTTTGATGCTGACCCCCGAGTTCTTCTAATACTTGGAAGATCGTATAACGCCCCATGACCAAAAACGTAAAAAATTTTCGCAAAATGTACACCCAGAAACTGACACCCTGTTACTCTTTTACATGCTAAAGAAAATATATACACAATTAGACCTTGAGACTAATTTTAAATGAAACTAGACTCAATTACCTTCAAAACGATAGGTGGCACGACCCGTGACGACTTACGGTTCAAAAGATACGATTTTTCAAAATTTGTCGAAAATCTGTCAGCGAGCTCCATCCGATCGGATCGCCAGCCATCCGATCGGATGGAGGGTTCTGTCCCAAATTTGCATTTTCAAAATCCTCGGCCGAAACTCCGACCTCCCGGACTCAAAACTTGACCAAACTTTCCAGATTTTCTTAGTAAGTCCATAAGATCATTTTCATACAAAAACATCTCCCGTTTGACCACCCGAAATAGTACCTTAAAATGGACGGGTTATGCTTAAAACCCATTATAACCCATTTAGACCCAAAACTACTTAAACCACTTCATTTACCCACCATACTTTACCAACATCCATAATTTAACCATACTAAACTTGACCCAAACACTAATGACCCGTTCTCACTCCAAAATGGGTGAGAACCCGCTTCTACCAAACACCCCCTTTAATACCATACTCACTACATAACTTTTACCCATAACGCTTAACCACAAACTAACCACTGAATACATACATAACTAGTTACCATAACAACTTTAAAGTACCTACACAAATTTGACTCGTGACTAATACATGAACAAAAGGACTTAAACGGTGACAAGACCACTTGATAGCAAAACGACCATATGTATTAAAGTATACCAACACACAAGGACACGTTGGGGCTTTCAAGTTCAATATGCTTGGTCCAAAAGGTTGCGGTCTTCTAAGCTAGCTTCTATCTACACTATGCTTTGCTCCACGACTACCACTAGGCAAGATCCTTACCCTTGCTTCCTCCGCTAGAACCTACAAAACCATTAACATCTAAACCGTAAGCGAAAACGCTTAGTAAGTATACAAGATATAATCAACATCACATTCACATGAAATTGGTGCTTGACACCAATCATGACATTAACAACGAGCATCAAATAAGAGTATTACTCACCTTGACCGGGCAAGTAAATTATATAGCATTACACACTTAGCATTGGATCCAAGCTAACATTTCAACACAAGCTCCATAACAATCACATTAACACAATTTATAACATTTACATCATAACATTAACAAGGATTATACTCATATACTTACGTTGATTTCCTAATAGCTCCCTACTTGGCTTGATGAGGCTCTACAAATGCTTCCTATAACAAGGTTAACCTTAATTAATGACTAATTAATTAAGAAGATCATCAATCCACAACCTTTACTCACAATACCCAAATCCACCACATGAACCCTAATTCCTACATTTGGGGAAAATCACTTACTTGTTGTAGAGATAACAATTAAGGTATCTCTAGTGATTCTTGATCACTTCTTGATACACAAAATGGCTAGATGATCACTTGAAGTCTTCCCTCCCTTTTTCCTTGCTAATGTCGACACTCTCTAGAACTCCAAAGATAACTCCAGACTTTTCTAAGAACTAGATATTTATTGGGAGTTAGTTGCAACTTTGGTCAATTGGCAAGGTTAGTCCCTCTAAGTCCTATTCTTCCTATTTTGGCCACACATTAAGTTATTACTTATTCCATACCATATAACTTATATCTACATATCATAATATTTACATAAGTAGTACCTTGTCGGGATACGGGTGTAACAATTCTCTCCCCCTTAAATAAGAGTTCGTCCCCGAACTCTACTCTTGGAATAATTGGGAATACTCACTCCTCATCTTTTCTTCCGACTCCCATCTGACACTCGAACCCCTACAATGTCTCCAATACGCTTCTACTAGCGGGATTTCTTTGTTTCTAAGTTGTCTTACTTCCTTCCTAATATTGCTTCCGGTTTATCTTATTGGAAAGAAATCCCGGATCTATTTTAATATTGTTCAAAGTAACCACATTTGTTTCGTCCGCCAAACACTTCCTTAAGTATTATACCTGAAAGGTATTATGGATACCTCTCGTTTCTTTGGGTAATTTCTAACACTTATGCTACTTCGCCTACTCGCCCCAAGATTTTGGATTGGTCCTATAACCCGTAGACTTAGTTTTCTCTTTGTTTGTGAACCTAAAACGCCTCTCTACAGGGAAACTTTTATCATAACAAAATCACCTACCCCAATTTCGATTGGTCTTCTTCAACTATCGGCTTAACTTTTTCACCTATCTTGTGCCGCTTAAATCTTGCTAGAATCATCTAAATCTTTTCCGTGGTTGCTAACACTACGTCCGTGCTCGCCAATTCCCTTCTTCCAACTTCCTCTCAAGTCTCAACACACGGGTGTCTTACACATCCTACCATAGAGCATCTCCTAGAGTGGCATATCTATACTCGCGTGATAGCTATTATTATAGGCAATTTAAACTAGAGGCAATGATCGTCCCAAAATTCACTTACAACCGGACATCTTCAATGTTTTTCTGTTCATGTCTCGTATTTATTACGTGAGCCATAAAGGTATAACAACCGCGTGATAATATCTCCTCGCCTCTATCGTGAAACATAACTCCAATTCACCCTTCCTTTTATCACCATAACTAATCATCTCACTACCGCTAAGATTTACAACCCAAAAGATCTTATGGTTACAAGGATGGCCACATAATATTTGTCAAGCCAATCTATTCCAATGACAATATCAAACTCTCCTAGTATAATAGGAATAAGTCAACTCTAAAGGAACTATTATTGATCTTTATCCCTACGCTTCAATATACATTGGATACAACTACGACCTTACTATCGGCTAGTTCTACTTTAAGGGTAAAGGAAATTTAACTAGTAGGGTAGTTACATGTTCACTAAAGTCTTAAGATTACGAAGGTCACACTAGCACCCGAGTTATACAAAACTCGAGCGGTTACGAAATTAACAAGAACAATACCTGAAATAACGTCAGACTCCAACATAGCTTCTTCGGCACTCATTTGATAGGCTCGAGCCATTGGTTTTGGAATTTCAACCTTTTCTTCTTTGACGGTTCTCAAAGGCTTTGCTTCAATCGCCTTTGTTTTCGGGCAATCCCTCAACCTATGCCCTATTTCATTACACCCATAGCACACTATCATTGGTTTGGTGCAATCTTTACTTTTATGGTCAAGAGCTCCACACTTGTAACAACCCGGCGTATTGCGTCTACACTCTCCAATATGAAACTTATTACATTCCGGACACGCCACCTTAGTCTTGGTTTCCACATCTTCCTTGTCATGATTAGGCTTGGCTTTCTTTCCATCACGATCTCCAAACTCTTGCTTCCTCTTTGTTTCCTTAGCTTCTTTCTCCTTCCTCCTCAATAAGTCTGCTTCCCTCACACGCGCTCTACTCAAAAGGTCTTCCAAAGTAGTACATTTGAATGGGGAGATCACATCACGAATATCATCCTTAAGCATTCTTTGGAATCTATCGACTTTAAGTTTCTCATTCCCATGGTATTCAGGACAATATGGAACCATATCATTAAACGCCCTCCACAACTCGTTCACCGTCTCATTAGTTTGAGTGAGAGATTGGAATTTCTCTCGAATTTTGTCAACTTCCTCAACCGGAGCATATTCGGTACTAAACAACTCCTTAAATTCCTTCCAAGTACAAGTCTCCGCCCAAGGTTCACCTTTCTCACACACTTTTCCTTCCCACCAAGTCTTAGCACTATCACGTAAAAAGTTAGTAGCATAGATAACCTCTTTCTTTTCTTCACAACCACTAGTACGAAAAGCACCTTCCACAGCCGTAATCCACCTATTATTAACAATGGGGTCAAGAACACCGGTGAACCGTGGCACATCACAAGCCGTGAAGTCCTGGTAAGTAGCTTTGTCACTCCTAGGTTCTTTTTCCAGACTACATTCCTTTTTGAATTCCTTAAACTCTTTCTTCATTAGTTCCCTAAGATTTTGCGTTGTTTGTTTGACATAGAAGGGCATTGCTTGTTCAATAGCCTTACCCACTCTTTTTGCTAACATTGAGTCCAAGGCTTTCATCTCCTCTCCTGAAAAACCCCTAAAGCTAGGTGCTCCAGAACTAGAGGAAGAGTAGTTTTCATTTTCCTTATCATTATTACCCACATCTTTTGCCGAAGACTCGGCATGTTTGAAATCCGTAGATTTTGCGACTTCTTTTTGGTGAGTAGTTTCCATTTCTTCTTACAGAAAATTAACAATTCACAATATCAAGCACAATTATATACCTAGCCGATGCATGAATGACATTTTCCATCCTTACACTAACACCCTAGTTTGTCACCCATGTATGATCTAAATGATTTCAACTTCACATATGTTCCATATTTTTATCACTACGGTGGCCAGGCGTAGTCATAAAAATATCCAATATATGTGTCCTCAAAATCATCCAAACAATACATAAATAACAAACACTAGCTCTAAACGCATCTACACAAGGCCTAAGTCTAGGAAATCCTAAGGTGAAATCCTAAATCTCTTAGACCGAAGCTCTGATACCAAGTTGTAACGCCCCGTGACCAAAAACGACCAAAAACGTGAAATATTTTCGCAAAATGTACACCCAGAAACTGACACCCTGTTACTCTTTTACATGCTGAAGAAAATCTATTCATAATTAGACCTTGAGACTAATTTTAAATGAAACTAGACTCAATTACCTTCAAAACAACAGGTGGCACGACCCGTGACGACTTACGGTTCAAAAGATACGATTTTTCAAAATTTGTCGAAAATCTGTCAGCGAGATCCATCCGATCGGATCGCCAGCCATCCGATCGGATGGAGGGTTCTGTCCCAAATTTGCATTTTCAAAATCCTCGGCCGATACTCCGACCTCCCGGACTCAAAACTTGACCAAACTTTCCAGATTTCCTTAGTAAGTCCATAAGATCATTTTCATACAAAAACATCTCCCGTTTGACCACCCGAAATAGTACCTTAAAATGGACGGGTTATGCTTAAAACCCATTATAACCCATTTAGACCCAAAACCACTTAAACCACTTCATTTACCCACCATACTTGACCAACATCCATAATTTAACCATACTAAACTTGACCCAAACACTAATGACCCGTTCTCACTCCAAAATGGGTGAGAACCCGCTTCTACCAAACACCCCCTTTAATACCATACTCACTACATAACTTTTACCCATAATGCTTAACCACAAACTAACCATTGAATACATACATAACTAGTTACCATAACAACTTCAAAGTACCTACACAAATTTGACTCGTGACTAATACTGTAACACCCCAACCCGACAAGGGCAAAGGTGTCACATATACGGATTCTTATCAGAACAAACACAGACATTTGACATAAATAATACAATGAAAATCCAAGGTTTACAACTGAAATCAGAACTACAAGCTTTACATTACAAAATTTCTATGTCTAATATAAGGTTCTTCTAGTCATCTTCCGAAAGCTAATGAAGTCTTCTAAAGTCAACACTCTTCACCCAAAATCCCAGCTTCCAACTAAACCTGCCACGGGAAAAGAAACGCGGCTGAGCTACACGAGCTCAGTGAACAGATATAACGGTAACAAACAAAAATAATGAAATAGGGAAGATGGAAGGAATCGTACATGATGTAATAATAGATGAGAAGAAATATGAAGGTTATACAGAGATATCAGAAAGTATGGATAGTATCATGAGTAATGGTGAAGTAATCAAAAGATCCCATCAAGCCCAAACATACCAAGCCCAGTACAGAGATAAGTCCAGTATCATGTCATAGGGTGTCAGTAATGAAAGGTAAAGGTCATAAGTCTATAAAGTGCATGGAAAACAGTAATCCTCTACGAGCCCAGAAACATGAACATGAAATCATAATCATACCGCCATGCAGAGAGATGTTCCTCTCACTAATCCCAGAAATCAGAAATATGGAGTGATCAGCTCCCAGAGTTGTGAAAGACGTGTATCGCACACACCATCAGTCACCATGCATATCATAACATGAACATAATACAGAAACAAATCTAGGATGCATCCATACGCCCCTGGTGGCCATAACTCCCAACACACCAAATAAAATACAGAAAAGGGACGGGACAGGTCATCACTCTCCTGCCCTAGAGTCATGCCATCGGTGCATCGACTGACATGGACATGAAACCCTCATGCCTAGTGAGTGGCTCGTAGTATCAAACTGTGGGTAAAGGTCAAGTATCATGAATCATGTTTTTAGTTTACTGATGTGTACCGGAACTGCGGATACGTGTCAACGTCATGGGGTTTTATTTAAATGCTTTATTATTTCAATTTAGTAAGATCGTGTCTGTTAGTTTGTGTCAAAGGAGTTGTGTTCCTAGAATAAAGGAGGATCTCCTCCATGTGGGTAGTTGGTTAATTGTCATTTCCTTATATTTGTTGTTTTGATGGTTAATGAAAGGCAGTTAGAAAATTGTCACAATACTCTCTCTATATTTTTTCTTAGCTCCTCCCTTAAATTTCTTGGCTATTGAATCAGACTTGATCGGACCACATCAGTGGTATCAGAGAAGTCGTGATCCAATGGAAACCCGTAACAAAAAATCGCTTGAACAGTTTCAACAGGAAACGCAGGATAACTTTGCCAAGGTCCATGAGATGTTTCAACAACTGATGGCAGAATTCCAATCGACTAAAGCAAATCGTCAAGAAGGTACTAGTAATTCTGAAGGCAAGATCGTATTTTCGGGGGGTGCAGCAAAACCGTATTTGAAGCTTCATTTCCCGCGATTTAGTGGTGATGATCCAACCGGTTGGTTATACCAGGCATCACAATATTTTGAATTCCAAAATGTTGCACCAGAAGATCAAGTTAACCTTGCCTCGTTCCATCTTGATGGTATCGCCCTCCAATGGCATCGCTGGTTCACTAAATTCAGAGGTCCGATGACATGGGTGGAATTTTCTCAGGCGGTGTTGGCACGTTTCGGTCCGACCGAGTATGAAAATCCCTCCGAAGCCCTCACTAGACTCAAGCAGGTCTCAACAGTGGCGGTTTATCAAGAAGCCTTTGAGAAATTGTCACACCAGGTTGATGGGGTGCCCGAAGAGTTTTTGATGGGTTGTTTCATAGGCGGTTTGAAAGAGGAAATTCGTTTAGAGGTGAAGATGAAGAAACCACGCAATCTAACTGATGCCATAGGGTTAGCACGAATGGCGGAACAAAAGATTGACCTCGCAAAGAAAAATTTCCAGCCCAATCGGTCTCCTGCTGCTTCTTCTTTGGGTCGTTCAGTGTCCCCTGGGTCCGCTGGAATTTTGGGCCAAGGCCCAACCCCAAAATTAACTCTCCCTTCCCCTAACCCTATACGCAGAATCTCTAATTCTGAAGCCAGAACTCGCAGAGAGAAGGGACTCTGCTATTATTGCGACGACAAATATTCTCCAGGCCATAGATGCACCAAGCCTCAATTTTTTATGATCCAAGATGTTATGGAAGAAGACGAATCGCAGCCAATGCCTGAATTTACGGTTACTGATGTTACAGAGCCCCAAGCTGAAGTCTCTTTCCATGCTATCACAGGTACTATACATCCTCAGACTCTTCGTTTACCGGGAAAGATTAAGAACAAAGAAGTGGTAGTTTTAATCGATGGGGGAAGCACTCACAATTTCATCGATCAAGCATTGGTGGACCGTTTCGGGTTGGTTATTGATAGGGAGGTGACTTTTGAGGTGATCGTAGGCAACAGGGAGAAATTGTTGTGCCCGGGGCGCATTAAAGAATTGTCAATCGTTATACAAGGTTACACGATTTCGTCTGAATTCTGGGTTCTACCGGTGGCCGCTTCTCCAGTGGTACTGGGCGTTCAATGGCTTAAGACACTTGGACCGGTCGAGGTTGACTATCAGAACCTCACCCTTGGGTTTAAGTTAGGTGGTGCAAGGCATATTTTCCAAGGGCTTAAGGCCTCTGAATTAAAAGCAGTACCCGAACACGAACTTATGGGCTTGCAAGGGTTGGCGTATCTCTTACAAATTGAGCCGCTGCGTACAACCCATTCTTCGAGTCACTCCCCTTGTTTGGCTATTCGCCAATTGCTCCATGAGTTTGATAGGGTTTTTCAGGAACCACGCGGACTTCCCCCGGTCCGTTTTCAAGATCATCACATTCCGTTAGTTCCTGGTGCCCGACCTGTGAGCTCCCGTCCTTACCGACAACCATATTATCAAAAATCAGAAATTGAGAAGCAAGTTCGAGAACTCCTCAACCAAGGCCTTGTCAGGCCGAGCCACAGTCCATTCGCGTCGCCGGTGCTTCTCGTAAAGAAAAATGATGGGACTTGGCGCTTCTGTGTAGACTACCGGGCTCTAAACGACATAACGGTCAAGGATAAATACCCGATCCCTGTAATTGATGAACTTCTGGATGAGTTACATGGGGCCACCATCTACTCTAAATTGGATCTTCGTTCGGGGTACCACCAGATTCGGGTACGTGAACAAGACGTGTGTAAAACAGCTTTTCGTACTCATGAGGGGCATTACGAGTTTCTTGTGATGCCATTCGGGCTTACGAATGCCCCGGCTACTTTTCAAAGCTTAATGAACGACCTCTTTCGGCCCCATTTGCGTAAGTTCGTTCTCGTATTTTTTGATGATATTTTGGTTTACTCGAAAACAATGGATGATCACTTGCTTCACTTGTCTGAGGTTTTGAACATATTGGCAAAGAACAGGCTCTATGCAAAGATGTCTAAGTGTTGTTTTGGAGTCTCCCAGGTTACTTATTTGGGCCATGTGATATCATCAGCCGGTGTAGCTGTTGACAATTCTAAAGTCAAGGCCGTACTGGATTGGCCGACCCCAAAAAATGCAAAGGGGGTTCGTGGGTTTCTAGGACTTGCCGGGTATTACCGGAAATTCATTCGGAATTTCGGTACCTTGGCTGCTCCTCTTCATAAATTAGTCGGGAAGACTCCGTTCTATTGGGATTCGGTAACTGACGAGGCTTTCCAGCAGCTCAAACGGGCTCTAACTACTACACCAACATTGGGACTTCCGGATTGGTCACTGCCTTTTACCGTGGAATGTGACGCGAGTGGGTTGGGTATAGGGGCAATACTTACTCAGCAGGGACGCCCAATTGCTTATTTTAGCGCCCCGTTGAAGGGTACAATGTTGGCTTGGTCGACTTACGAGAAGGAAATGCTCGCGGTAGTCAAAGCGATTCGCAAGTGGAGACCCTACCTGTTGGGCAGGCCTTTCATTGTCAAAACAGATCACATGAGTCTCAAGTATTTACTAGAACAACGGGTATCCACACCGGCTCAAACAAGATGGCTTCCAAAACTTATGGGGTATGACTTTCGGGTCGAGTTTAAAAAGGGGGTCACAAATAGGGGTGCCGATGCCTTGTCGAGGCAACCTGAGTTTCAATTGTTGGCCATTACACATGTTATTTCTGGTTGGTGGGCTGAGTTACAACAAGAAGTCCTTCAAGACCCTTACTACAACACTTTACCGAGCTGTTTACCTGCAAAACTTCAATCCCAAGTCGTGCAACGAGATGGGGTTTGGTTTCGGGGTAACATAGTTTTGTTGAGTCCCACCTCACCTTTAATATCCAAAGTCTTAGACAATTGCCATTCTTCCCCAGAAGGTGGTCATTTTGGGTTTCATAAAACTTTGGCTCGGGTTAAACAAAGTTTTTGGTGGTCCGGGGTCAAACTTGGGGTCAAGCGTTTCCTACAACAGTGCCACACTTGCCAACGGTTCAAGTCGGAGAGCATGCGGCCAGCGGGTCTTCTTCAACCCCTACCGATCCCTACACGGATTTGGGAGGACATTAGCATGGATTTTGTAGAAGGGTTACCTTCCTCAAATGGATTCACTACTATTATGGTTGTTGTGGATCGTTTGTCCAAGTACGCCCATTTTGTTCCGATCCGACACCCTTTTACAGCTGCTACAATTGCTAAAGAGTTTGCGTCACACATTGTCAAGTTACACGGAATTCCATCTACAGTGGTTAGTGACCGTGACAGGGTTTTTATCAGCTCTTTTTGGCAGGCCCTTTTTAAACTACAGGGCACGGGTTTATGTCTCAGCTCAAGTTACCACCCCCAATCGGATGGCCAGACGGAGGTGGTTAACCGAACCCTTGAGCAATACCTTCGATGTTTTGCAGGAGACAAGCCGAAGAAGTGGGTAGATTGGCTTCCATGGGCTGAGTTTAGTTACAACACCTCTGTCCACTCAGCAACAAAGAAGACTCCTTTTGAAGCAGTTTACGGGCGCCCACCTCCTCGTGTTCTCGACTATGTGTCAGGTACTTCTAAGGTTCATGCGGTTGATCAGTATTTGACTGATAGAGACAAGCTGCTCCGAGAATTGCGCTCTAATTTGAATGTGGCCCGAGACCGTATGAAGTCTAAGGCAGATTTACAACGTCGTGAGGTTGACTATTCAGTTGGTGATCTGGTATACCTGAAGCTGCAGCCGTATCGGCAGTCCACCGTGGCCCACAGATTGTCGGCAAAACTCAGTCCTAAGTTCTTCGGTCCCTACAGAATCCTTGAAAGGGTGGGACCAGTGGCATACCGGTTAGAGCTTCCTCCTGGTGCCCTTATCCATGATGTTTTCCATGTCAGTTTGTTGAAAAAGTGCATGAGTGATCCTTCTAATCCAGCTCCACTCGCGGTTGCTCCAACAGTTCTGCCATCGACTACTCCGCAACCAGAGGCCATATTAGATGAAAGGGTGGTGAAGAAAGGCAAGTACAGACCGAAAACTGAAGTCTTAGTTCAATGGCAGGGGCTCCCTCGTGAAGATGCAACTTGGGAAACGAAATGGCGTTTTCAGCGGGAATATCCGGAATTTCACCTTGAGGACAAGGCGAATTCAAGCGGGGTGGATTGATGTGTACCGGAACTGCGGATACGTGTCAACGTCATGGGGTTTTATTTAAATGCTTTATTATTTCAATTTAGTAAGATCGTGTCTGTTAGTTTGTGTCAAAGGAGTTGTGTTCCTAGAATAAAGGAGGATCTCCTCCATGTGGGTAGTTGGTTAATTGTCATTTCCTTATATTTGTTGTTTTGATGGTTAATGAAAGGCAGTTAGAAAATTGTCACAATACTCTCTCTATATTTCTTCTTAGCTCCTCCCTTAAATTTCTTGGCTATTGAATCAGACTTGATCGGACCACATCATTTACTTGCATAGGTCAATATCTTATTTCATAAGTTCATAATCATAGGTTCATAATCATGGTTCATAAGCAAGGTTCATAAGCAAGGCTCATAAGCAAAGGTTCATAAGCAAAAGTTCATGAATGAAAGGTTCATAATCACAAAAGGTTCAATATCAGAAAGGTCATATATCAGAAATGTTTAATATCAGAAAGGTTCATAACAGAAAGGTCATGTATCAGAAAGGTTCAGTATCAAAAAGATTCAGTACTACAAAGGTCATGTCAAAGGTTCATAATATCATGAAAGAAACAAGAAAGGTTCACAGAATTAAAGAACATGGCAGTGAATCAGAAATCAGAAATGAGACGAAGGCACCTTACTAAAGAAGGGCAGAATATCTGTACCTTATTGCTGACAAAGGAAAATACTGGACAAGATGATCAAGAGCACAAGACTACTCCCTCTTCACACCTAGAGGAGTAAAGACATGATTACTAAAGATCCCATTTCCATATTAAGTAACTTTCTATTTTTAGCAGGTTTCCATTTTTAGAAAGTTTCCTTATTTAGTAAGTTTCCAAATTTAGCAGATTTCTATAATGAGTAAGAATTTAGTATTATGATTTAGTTAAGTCATTTATTTAGTATCATTATGGAATTAGGGTTGTCTTTAGCAAGTTATAAAAGTTTAGGGTTAAATATGACAAGTTTACATAGTTTAGGGTTTTAATTGTAATTATATCAAATTAAAGGTCTAGAATGAAAATATCATAAATTACTTATTTAAATACCCCATTTATTCAGAATTACCTCTTTAGCCAATTAAGTTCCATATTTTACACTTTAAACCCTTTATTTATAAAAGTTACAAAATAAACCTTAAAGTTACATAATTTACAATTTAACCCATATAATATCCTTAATTACACCAATAACCCTTAGATTTAATTATATACAGAATCTACCTTCTAATTTCATGTATGGTACGATTTATCCCTTTAGTTTCACATAATTACACATTTAGTCCCTATAATTATAAAACATATATATTAATTCATAAATTCCAAATAATTACATATTAGCCCCCATAATTATCCAAACTTACACCGAACCATCTTAACATTATAATTTACTCAAAATAACCTCAATTTTCTAGTATTTACATTTTTAGTCCCTTGATTTAATTAATTTGCAAACCGAATTAACAATTATGTATATTTACCCATTTAACCTTTTAAATGCAAAATTTACATAAGGACCCCTAATTTAACATTTTATACGAATTCTACCATGTTCAAATAACTTACAAAAATTATCCCTGGAGTTTTTAGAATTACAAAACACACCCTTAGATTTATTTCTTCAAATCGATTACCCTTTTAAATAACAAAATCAAAACCCTAACTTCACCAATCATTACATCATCATTACCACATCATTTAGACACATAAATTTTCCAGATTTAATCATGAAATCCTTAGGGTCGAAATGTTTTTAGGGTTTTTCCATAATTTTCCTTTTATTCCTATTATAGCCGATTCACAACAATTTCCACAATAATAGATTTAGGTCTCCACAATTCAAAGGAACATTTTTATAGTGTTATATGATGATCATAGATGCCATGAAAAATAATAACCTGATCCATAAAAATCGCATGTATGCATTTTGATATTTAATTCGATTCTAGGGTTTATATCACAATATTTTCCATACGATTTATCTATGATGCATGGGCTGTTTTTATCATTTTTCCCATGTTATATTTGATCATTAGAATCTGAGAAAAATACCAGGATAGTTTTAGAATGATCGGGACACGCTGAGTGAATTTACCCTTCTCGGTTTGGATAAAAACGACACCAAAATCTCCACGAGCCAAGAACGCGATCAATAACCTTGGAATGATTTTTCACAGAGTATACATGATGTGAGGAACTCAGGAAAATTATCAAAAGAATTTTACAATGATCGAATGAATTATAATAGCATTTACCTCACTTTTGTACTCGACACCAAGAAAATTCGAAAACGCTTGAACTAGGCTACCACAATTCGATTTGCTATTTTTCTAGGCTTCTTAGGATTGTGATGAACTCAGGAAAATATGTGTTTGATCTCAGAATTTCGAATGGACACAATGAGGATTTTTTGTGTGTTTTAGATAATTCGGCAATTAGGGTTTTTAGGATAAAAAATTGTGTTGAATGATTTTTAACCAAGAAGCCGAGTCATAGGGGAGGGTAAATGGCCAAAATTTCGGAATTTTAGTCAAGGAGATTAATGGCTTTGATTACCTAATTTTAATGCCTTTAAATTTCCTTTAATTACCTTTTATTAAATCATAACTTTTGAAATTAAATTCTATTTGGCGCCCAAGGGTATTTTGGTAATTTTATGGCTTGTATAAAAGTTAAATGGTGTTGTTAAAAATATTTGGGATCATAACTTGTTCATTGTTAGAAGTTTGGAATTTATTTGGTGCTTTACATATGTTTTATTTAGATTTAAATTTTCCAGGGGCAATTTGGTCATTTTACATGTTATAGAATTTCAGGTATTACAAATACATGAACAAAAGGACTTAAACGGTGACAAGACCACTTGATAGCAAAACGACCATATGTATTAACGTATACCAACACACAAGGACACGTTGGGGCTTTCAACTTCAATATGCTTGGTCCAAAAGGTTGCGGTCTTCTAAGCTAGCTTCTAACTACACTATGCTTTGCTCCACGACTACCACTAGGCAAGATCCTTACCCTTGCTTCCTCCGCTAGAACCTACAAAACCATTAACATCTAAACCGTAAGCGAAAACGCTTAGTAAGTATACAAGATATAATCAACATCACATTCACATGAGATTGGTGCTTAACACCAATCATGACATTAACAAGGAGCATCAAATAAGAGTATTACTCACCTTGACCGGGCAAGTAAATTATATAGCATTACACACTTAGCATTGGATCCAAGCTAACATTTCAACACAAGCTCCATAACAATCACATTAACACAATTTATAACATTTACATCATAATATTAACAAGGATTATACTCATATACTTACCTTGATTTCCTAATAGCTCCCTACTTGGCTTGATGAGGCTCTACAAATGCTTCCTATAACAAGGTTAACCTTAATTAATGACTAATTAATTAAGAAGATCATCAATCCACAACCTTTACTCATAATACCCAAATCCACCACATGAACCCTAATTCCTACATTTGGGGAAAATCACTTACTTGTTGTAGAGATAACAATTAAGGTATCTCTAGTGATTCTTGATCACTTCTTGATACACAAAATGGCTAGATGATCACTTGAAGTCTTCCCTCCCTTTTTCCTTGCTAATGTCGACACTCTCTAGAACTCCAAAGATAACTCCAGACTTTTCTAAGAACTAGATATTTATTGGGAGTTAGTTGCAACTTTGGTCAATTGGCAAGGTTAGTCCCTCTAAGTCCTATTCTTCGTATTTTGGACACACATTAAGTTATTACTTATTCCATACCATATAACTTATATCTACATATCATAATATTTACATAAGTAGTACCTTGTCGGGATACGGGTGTAACAGATCGTTCTTGAGAACCGGTCGTGCTTTGTTTGACTTATATAGTGAAGAAATAACGCTCCGGGTTGATAATGAGGCCGTGACCTTTAACCTTGATCGAACTTTCAAATACTCCTCCAATCACGATTCTATCTTGGTAAATCAAATTGATGTAATTGATGTTGCTTCGGAGGAGTATTCTCAAGAAGTTCTTGGATTTTCTCACAAATCTTCGAGTGGCAATCCCACACCTTCTTCAGAAACAATCATTTCTGACTCTTCCCCGTCCCTCACTCCGTTTGAGGGAGGTGATTTCTTCTTGGAAGAGGTCGATGACTTTCTTGCTATTGATACTCCAACTTCACCGGAAGTTGATGATTTTTATCTTGATCCGGAGGGAGATATTCTTTTGCTTGAAAAATTGTTGAACGAAGACCGGTCACCTTCTCTCCCTCCAAGAGAACTTAAAATTGAAGAAATAAAAGAAGTTAAGCCATCTACTGAGAATCCTCCGGAGCCCGAGCTCAAGGATTTACCTCCTCATCTCGAATACGATTTCTTAGAAGATACCGATAAGTTTCCCGTCATTATTTCTAAAGACCTTAAAGATGAGGAGAATACCCAACTCTTAGATGTGCTTAAGAAGCATAAGCATGCCATCGCTTGGCAGATTTCTGACATAAAGGGCATAGACCCTCGTTTTTGTACTCACAAAATTTTGCTTGAAGATAATTTTAAGCCCGCCGTCCAACAACAAAGACGGGTTAACCCAAAAATCCATGACATCATCAGAAAGGAAGTCCTTAAACTCCTTGATGCCGGGATAATTTATCCCATCTCCGATAGCTCATGGGTTAGCCCGGTCCATTGTGTTCCAAAAAAAGTGGAATGACCGTCGTTACAAATGAAGAGAATGAGTTGATACCCACACGTCTCATCACCGAATGGAGAGTGTGCATTGATTACCGCAAGCTTAATGATGCTACCCACAAAGACCATTTTCCGCTTCCTTTTATGGATAAAATGTTAGAACGTCTAGCGGCGAATCTATTGTTTTCTCGATGGCTTTTCCGGTTACTTCCAAATTTTGATCGATCCTCAATACCAGGAAAAGACCACATTCACTTGCCCTTATAGTACGTTTGCGTACCGACGTATGCCTTTTGGCTTATGTAATGCTCTGGGCACGTTCCAAAGATGCCTGATGGCCATATTTCATGTATGATCGAGAACACAATGGAGGTTTTTATGGATGATTTTTTAGTCTATGGAAATTCTTTCTCATCTTGCCTCTCCCATTTAGACAAAATGCTTAAACGGTGTGAAGACACCAATCTTGTTCTAAATTGGGAGAAGTGCCACTTCATGGTTAAAGAGGGCATTGTCCTCGGCCACAAAATTTCCAAATCCAGGACTGAGGTCGATAGAGCTAAAGTCGATGTGATCGCAAACTACCTCATCCCACCACCGTCAAAGGAATTCAAAGTCTCCTTGGTCATGCCGGTTTCTACCGTCGATTTATTCAAGATTTTTCGAAAATCGCCCGGCCTCTAACCCATCTTCTTGAAAAAGATACTCCGTTCTTCTTCTCAAACGAATGCATCGCAGCATTCGAAATTCTAAAAAAGAAGTTAACGGAAGCACCGATCTTAGTTGCCCCTGATTGGGACTTGCCCTTTGAATTAATGTGTGATGCTAGTGATTTTGCTATTGGGGCAGTCTTGGGGCAACGGACGACTAAGTATTTTCAACCTATACACTATGCGAGTAAGACGATGACTGATGCTCAATCTCACTATACCACTACTGAGAAAGAGTTATTTGCCGTTGTTTCTGCTTTTGAGAAATTCTGACCTTATCTCGTCTTATCGAAGACCATAGTGTATATGGATCATTCGGCTCTTAAGTATCTCCTTGCTAAGCTGTAACACCCGTTTCCCGGGTGTTGGGACCCCACCCTAGATGAGAATGGATAAAGACCTTATGTGATTGGCCAGTCAACATTTGTTGTGTAGTGGTCAAACCCGATAGTCAAAGTATGACTAATATAGTTATATATAAATGTGATGCATAATCTAAAGGGGCCTAGGTTTCCAAGTGTTAAATGTGTTATAAGTTTGTTGTGGCCAAAGTAGAAGGAATAGAACTTGAAGGACCATTTGTGTCATTTGGCCAAAGTGCCAACTAACTATCTAGAAATATCCATTAATTCCAGACAATTCATTTTTGTCTGGTATGTGTGTTGTGTCAACATAAGAAGAAGGAGGGAAAACTAAGTTTTCCTGGATGATCAAATTGGTGTAAGATTAGTGCTCCAAATCAAGAATTAAACTAGTACTAATCATCCTTTCAAGTAAGTTATTACTTATCTTAAGTCAATTGATTTAATTAAGAGTTAGGGTTTATGTACCCAATTTGGGAAAATTGGGTAAATGGTGTTTTGAAGCTAAATTAAGAGGTTATAGTAATCATGAGGTTAAAGATATGATTATAAATGGGTAATCATCATATGATCAAGATATGATCATATGATGATATAAAAAGGAAGATGGGTTTGTTTGATAGGTTATGTTAACCCATAATTATGTTATTGATTATTATGTTATTAGGTTTTGGTAAATTGTAAAAGATTGAAGATAATGGTTAATTATGAAGATTGGTGATGATGATGGATGATAGTGATGATGATGTTGATGATCATGATGATATTGGTTCGATATTACTTAGCTTGGATTAAGGTAAGTAAAATGATAGTAACATGTGTCATATGGATTTCTAACATATGTGTTAAGTATGATGTATGAAAAAGTGGTATGGACTATGGAATATGAATGTGGCTTATGTGATGCCATGAATGTGGCTTATGTGATGATTGATGCTATGGTATATGATGATGTTATGTGCTAGATGAGTCTTAGGTTGTAAGCCCATCAAGTAAATGTTTATGTATAAGATGCTATGTGTGGATTGAAGTATAATGGTATGTTAATATTGTTTTACTTACTAAGCCCTTGTGCTTACGGTTTAGTTGTCTAACCATTTTGTAGGTTGGCGTGCTTATATGGATGATTTGGATATATGGGTTAAGGCTTGGTTATGCGATATGGGTAGATTGGTAAGAATGTAGAGCTTAGGTAGATACCGGGCTCATGTGTAAGCTTGTACCCCCGTTAGTATTTTATGGGTTGTTAAGGTGTAGCCGTATGGCACATTGTATGTCAAGAGTTGTATAACGATTTGATAGTCATTTGATAAGTCAAGGTACGGTTTATGTGTTTTTGAGTAAAGTTAAAGGGGCGTTTGGTTTATGTATGAAAATACCCATTTTGGGTTGTAAACGGGTCAAGTGCCCTTGGAACATGTTTGTTATGTTAATCTAATGCTTTTGGTAAAGTTTGGGTGGTTAACGGTGTGTCCAAGTGTGTTAAATGGTTTATGGTCAATGTTTAAGGGGGTGTTTGGCAAAAAGGGTAAATGTACCCATTTTGATGTGTAAACGGATCAAGTGTCGTTGGAACATGTTTGACATGTTAAATTATTGAAGTTGATAAAGCTTGGTGCAAAACGGATGTGGTATGAGTAGTTTGATGTGTAAATGGGTTAAAATGGGTTTTGGTGCATAATCCTTCAAATTTTAAAGTACTATTTCGGGTTAATTGAGTATGTAAATGATTTTGTATGTTATGTTAATGGCCTTGAGTGACTTTGTGTGGATATAAGGTAGCATGGGTCGATTATTATGAAAAAGGGCCAAATTTCGGTTTGGATATCCCAAATTTCGGTTTATACCGAAATTTGGTACCAAATCCCCAAATTTCGATTTGAAATTTCGGTTTGATTTGGACAGATTTTGGTAAACTTTGAAAAATCATATCTTTTAATCCGTAAGTTGTCACGGGTCGTGCCATCCGTCGTTTTGAAGGTAATTGAGTCTAGTTTCATTTAAAATTAGTCTGATAGTCTATAAGTTTATAAATTTTTGTCAGATTGTAAAAGAGTAACAGAAGGTCAGTTTTAGGTCACGTTTTTGGTGCGTAAAGTTTAAATATTTTGGTTTAAGCGGGCACGGGTTGTAACATAAGCAAGATGCTAAACCGAGATTACTTCAGTGGATTCTCCTTATGAAAGAATTTGATGTCATCATTCGTGATAAAAAAAAGAAGCAGAGAATCTCGCCGCCAATCATTTGTCAAGATTAGAGAACCCACATCAAAGTGTTCTCTAGAAAAAGGAAATCACCAAGACATTTCCTCTCGAGACGCTTGGGATGATATCACACAGTGATTTTAGTACCCCATGGTTTGCCAACATTGCAAATTACCATGCGAGGAACTTTGTTGTGAAAGGGATGTCGTCCCAACAACTGAAGCCTTCCATTGAGAGGGAAATGTAGGTTGTCTTGGCAGAGCCCCCATGGACGGGTTATGGGTGCCTAATGATGCCACTCTTTATTTCTACCTTGTCTACTGTGGTGGCAGGTTGAGTGGCTTGGTAGAATGGAGAAGTGAAAATGTAGCTAGATGGTAGGTGCTTTAAAAGATGAATTGATATAGAGAGTATGGTTGATAAAGAAGGGTAAGATAAAGCTTGACTTTGGATGACTCGGTTAAGTAGGTTGTCTGAGGTTAGTTTTATCAGACATAACATTAGTTAGGTCTGCTGGAATATTAACATCTTAACAATTATATGTAAACATAAACATAAACATCAAAGCATGCAGCGGAATAATGGATCTAATACTTGTAATTAATTAACCAAAATAAAGAATATGCGTACCTTTGATTTCTATCAAAACAAGAAATCGATCACACAAGAACTACTAAAACCCTAACTTAGGGTTTAATGAATTCGACTACACCAAAGTCAAATGGGGAAAAAATCACTAACAAAAGTATGTTAGTTCTTCATTCTTTTACACACGTATTACTAATGTTTCAATGCGAAAAGCTAAGTTCTTGTATCATAAAACAAACCCAAAACTTGGTTTGAGCTCAACAAAATTGATCCTATGGAATAGGAGGGGGGCCGATCGGTTGAGCACAAGGGAGGAGAAGAAGAGAAGAAGGTAGGGTTTGCTTAGGAACAAGATTAGAGAATAATGAATACAAGGGGTTTGTACTTATACTAATCTCAACTTGTTCTCCAAGCTAGAGTAGGAAACCCCTCCTTCTCTTGGATCGGCCGAACAACACAACCCAAAGGGGATTCTAGATCCTTCTTGGCATGTTTCCTAATTTACGTCTCCCTTTAATATTTAACGACCGTTAGTTATTACCGTTAAGTACTAACGCCCGTTAAGTATTTATTTGTGAATTTAATAATTTAATCATAACTAATTACATTAATTATTAAAACATTGAAACTTATACGTAATGTGTGCAATCCCGAAGTCTCGTGTTCGAATCCGGTCATACGTATATTAATTTATATCCGTAAATTTAAAAGCTCCCACTTGGATATGCATTAATATAGTAATGACATTAGTTAGTCTAGCATAACACCCCAATGCCCCCAGAACGACCCTGAGTGTGGTTTCCTGGAAAAAAACCTTTTGATGAATCATCATCATACTTATCATTTTGTTTCTAATACCGCGTTAATATGGATATGGATCTAAGTCATTCCATAATTAATTGTTTTGTTTCTCGTTATTATAATTGATCAAGATTACCAAATCATCTGAACGTATTCCAGATTGATCTTGGGCATGGCCATGCAAACATCTCGTCGACCCTACGAGGGACCCAGCAGTATTATACTTCAAAACAAATTTGAAGGAACAAATCCTTTCTTGGCTATAAGTATAACCCTTGAACTTTGCATCACTTCTGAAAATAGCCCTTATAACTACCAATTACAGATAGCGTTAGACTATCTTACAGAAAATGTGCTGCATTCGCAGCTATTATCTGGTATCTCAAGTCTGAGGATAAATATTCGTGATTTACTTTAATGACAAAGATCCATAAAGTACAATCATGTGGTTGGGATCTGTCCTATATTCAATTTTTCCATTATTTAGAATATCATGTGAATTTGCATGTCCAACGCATCAATATACTTAAGTATATTCTACCAAAACTCAGATTTGTCTTAATTCAATAGTACTCCCATATTATTGATCGACAACGGACTATTTAGAATAACATAAGTTATTCATGGATTAAACATGCAAATATAGGATACAATATTATAAATGAAAATAAACATAACAAAATATTTTATTTCATTAAGAAAATAATTGTTTACATTATCCTTTATCCAAATACTAACCACAGATTTACATGAAACTACTAGCTAAACGAAGTTCAATGCCATTGGCATGTTGAGTAAGCTTTTCCTTAGGTAAAGCCTTCGTAAAGGGATCAGCTAGATTGTCATCTGTGTGAACTTTGAGTAAATTGATTTCACCTATTTTGACTTGTTCTCGAACATAGTGATATCTCACTAGGAAAGTGTCTAGTGCCCTTCATGACTCCAGGTTCATTGGCGAATGTAATTGCGGCAGAATTTTCACAATACATATTAATAGGTAATTTAATTGACGGCATAACTCCTAGCCCCGAAATGAATTTCCTAATCCAAACAGCTTCCATTGCAGCTTCCATTGCAGCTTTCGATGCAGCAATATACTCAGCTTCTATTGCAGACATCGCTATTGTACTCTGCTTCTTGTTCTTCCAGTCTACTGCTCCTCCATTGATGACAAAGACATAACCCGTCTGAGACTTTGTATCATCTTTATCAGTTTGATAGGACGCATCGCAGAAACCTGTAACATCAAGTTCTGCATCTGGATTTCCCCCATACACTAGAAACATCTGTAAAACCCTAAAATTCGAATACCAAATTTACATCTAATTTCAAATTCTACCCTAAACTTTGTAATCATTAAATTTAAAACTTAAACTATGCATATAAGATATGTGATATAACTTAAGTATTTAAAAATATGGTAGCACATGTTAGAACATCCGACTTTATTTAACTTGGATTGAATAATGTACATCTACCAAATGCTCTACTCTTAATTTGGACCTTAATTTGGACATATGATCAAAACGTCAAATATTCTCAAATAAGTTGATACAAATAAGAACACAAAAGAATATGACTATACACACTGAATATGTGGCATGATAAAAGCTAAGCGTCTGACTTTATCCATGTGTAGAAACATGAAGGGCCACCCCACATTAGATGGGATCAATCACACAAACAATTCACCATCCAATCCTCCACTAACTTAGCAATCATACAACATTTCCTTTCTTATTCGCACGCCTTTATAAAAACATAACATATTCGGTTTTTATTGTTCTATCTGTACGAATCAAAACAGAATAACCAAAATATTTATTTCCTTTTTATGCATTCATACGTTGTTTAGCATATTGACCACAAATAAGGTAATTTAGGGGTGTTCAAAAAATCCGAGAAACCGAAGAACCGAGCCGAACCGCTCAATCCGAAACCGAAAAAACCCGAAACCGAAAAAACCCGCTTATCACGGTTCAATTTTGGTTTTTGTTTTTTGATATCCGCAGTTAACCGAACCGAACCGGAATTAATACATAAAGGTTTTTTTAACTAAATATTTAAATAATTGTACAAGTATTAATTATATTATTACACTAATTTTATTGTATAACGACTTTTTCGCTCCTAACGTGAACATTTCTAAACATTTATGTGTTAAAGTTGATTAAGGAGATTGTAACCTATAAACGTCGCATAACTATTATTTTGTTAATTGATAATGTATCGATACTTGAATGCAATTATTCTAACGGAATAACTTTTATATGACTATCTTCTATTAAATATCATTTAATTTTACTAAAATGACATTTTACGTTCTAGAACATGTTATTGTTTAAAAGGTTAAACTCGATTAAATGTCTAAAATGGTTAACCGTGACCCGAACCGTGGGTAACCACTCATTTTTGGTACCCGCTTGGCCGGTTACCCGCTTAGTACGGTTCGGTTTCGGATAGTAAAATTAATTACCCGCCCCGCGATGGATAATTTAAATCTTCTAACTAACCGAACCGAACCGCCCCACGAACACCCCTGTAGGGTATAACATATTGACAAAAGAAATTTGTTAACCATTTATTGCCCCACACGCTTTTCCTTCTTAAAAGATCCGAATATACATATCACAATTCACAAAACTCTACATTCTCCTTTTATTCACAACATCACAAGTCTCTTTCTTTTCCAAACCATATAACCAGCTCTTTTTTTTTCTCAATACCGAAGCAAAAGAAACCAGTAAACAAAAATTCAATCATAAGCAAAATTCAACCAGTAAGCAAAAGAAAACCAGTAATTTGCTTGAATAAACCTTAAGTGTTGGTGAGCGTCCAGATTTTCCCTACGTTTGGGGTGGTATTCGTGTGGTCTAGATTTCAAGTCGCGACCCTAGTTTTGAGTTAGTTCGAGGTCATGGTTCCTGATTCGTAGGTATAGTCATTGTGTACGTCTAGGCTTTGGTTCGATCTTACCTTGCTGAGTCAGTGGCGCTCGTGTTTTCAGCTTCGAACGTACCTGTTTGCTCGAAGGTATAAACCTAATCTAAGTTATGTTTTACTACATAGTCATAAGCTATTACATCTCGTTATTATTCGAATATATATATAAAAGATTGTCGTACATAAACACAATAGAAGTTGGTTAAACCATGTTGTCGTGTGGTGTTCCTACTCTCTTCGACCCAGGCACATTCCAGCCCTAGGTTGTGAGTCATTATCTCCTTTGGTAGTCACTAAAAACATATTATAGAAGCCCTAATCGAATCACCATTTATGAACAAAATTCTTCGAGTCTCAAAACAAATATTTTTACTGTTAGTCAAGCTTTAAGGCTATAAATGGTTTCTATTTTATAAGGAATATAGGCTGATAATTATGTTTGCAAGTACTTGAGACGCAATCGAAACCGAACAAGTAAAATAAAGAAACCTTAAGTCGTTGTTATATGGAACTTGCATGAGATTTACGTAGGATTTTCATGGAAGTGACATGATGTTTGTGTCATGTGTTTATGATTGTTTTGTGTCACATATAAGCAGCCTTGGTCGACTCTAGATTCAACCTAAAACGCACCCTAAAAATTGACCTCAACGCACCTTATAAACTTGTTTTATCAATGGTATAAGAAACTTGAACAAGTAAATACTGGGAACAAGTAAAATGGAGTGCGAGTCGATTTCGGTTATATTTCATATGAAGGAGACGAATAGCATGCATGCATACCTGATATATACATATTCGAATAGAACTAGTTCATGTGAAAATGAAGTCTAGAGTAAAATGAAGACTAAGACGTTTAATATATGAACTAATTGATTTTAAACAAATGATATTTTATTCATTTAAATTCACATTTTGTTTCATGGAGGCTAAATTGTTTTTTTTTATAAAACATAGTACTAGTTTGAGTACTGCATGGTAATGTAGATATTAAAATACAAACGTGACACAATTAACCCTAAACCTTGGTGGTTTTCACAATTAGACCCTAAGCTTTGATAAATGGCATATAACACCCTCAACTATGATACTTGCCATATTAAACCTTTAATTTAACTTTTGAGCATTTGTAGACTCTAAGTGTAATTAATTATGAAAGGTTACGAATTATGGGACTCACTTAATTCGGAAAGTTACTTATTCCGGAAAGTTACTAATTATGGAAACCTATTAATTATGAAAACTTCATAAATATGGAAAGTTACTAAAAATAAAAAGTTTCTAAAAATGGAAAGAAACCTAAATTATGTAATCTGATTAAAATGAGCTTATAAGTAATGTGCGATTATTAATTGTATAGGTTCGGTGAAGAAGGAGTGACCTTCCGTTTCTGTGTGATCCATCTTTTATCCGTTTGTCTATTTGCTTAAGGTACATATATTCTGACCTTATCTCTTAAGGTTTCTCATGATTCGTTCACATCTGTTTGATTTTAGCTTTGAATATGATATCTTTGATCTGAGCCTTTATGATATGACTTTCTTATGTGATCTATACCTTTGCTATGCACCCTTGGATATATGAACCTTTGCTTTGATCCTTTGTTATGGACCTTTGATATGAACCATATGATATGAACCTTTGATATGAACTTTGATATGATATGACATTTGAACCCTTCAGTTTGATACCCGAGCCAATATGTTTTCCTAGCCATGAAGGTAACATGGTCGTGTCATTGATGCACCAATGGCATGACTCTAGTGTGGTTGAGTGATGTTCCACACCGTCCCATTTTGATTATGATATGCGCACTATATATTTGTTATGGCCAATATGATTTGTTCGGGGGCGTATGGATGCATCCTAGGTTCGATTTGTATTTGATTGGATATGATATGATATGATATGATATGTTCGGTGACTGATGCTTGTGTGCAATACATGTCTTTCACATGTTCGGGAGCTAGCTACTCCATGGTTACTATGATATTTGATTTGATTTGTGTTCGGGCTCGCGGTAGATTACTGACCTTTCCTTACACTTTGATAACCATTTGTCTATGCCTTCCGTTTCCCCAATGCACTATATGATATTCTTTATTCCTTATCTTTTGCTTTGTTTGTATATATCTGTTCACTGGGCTTTTTAAGGACAGTAGCATTTTCTTTTCATGCGGCAGGTTTTAGTTGAAAGCTGGGTTATGGGTGGAGAGTACTTTGGACTTAGAAGACTATACTTCGATAGCTATTCTGGATTAGAGATGACTTAAAGTGATTACATTTTTAGACTTAGAATTTATTGTTGTTCTCATTTGTAACCTTTTATTTCAGATTTTCCCTTTGTAACCTTTGAAATTCATTTGTATTATTTAAGTCATATGCTTGTGTTTGCTTTGATATGTCACCATAACGTAATACTTCTACCCTTATCGGGTTGGGGTGTTACAACATCTCTTTTGTATTCCTCAAATACTTAAGAAGAGTCCACCTGGGTTCTATTGATAACGACTGGTCAAATTTTGTGCAAACGCCACATCTGGCCTTGTGCATCTTACTGCATACATGATAGATCCTACTTCCGAAGCATATGGAACCTTTTTCATGTGTGCTACCTCTTCAGGTGTTGAAGCACATAATTTTCTACTTAAGCTATGTTCTACTTGCATTGGTAAATATCCTTTCTTGGAATTTTGCATATTGAATCTCTTCAATATTTTATCAATGTAAACACTTTAGCTTAATCTACCGCTTTTATCTATCTCTGTAGATCTTGATTCTAAGGATGTATGCTGCTTCTCCTAAATGCTTCATAGAAAAACATTTACCCAGATAAGACTTAACCTCATTAAGACTTGGTATATGATTTCCCATGATCAATATGCCATCGACATATAGGATAAGAAAAGTAGTATTACTCCCACTAGCTTTGTGGTATACACATGGATCATCAAGATTTTGAGTAAATCCAAACCTTTTTATTTCCCCATCAAATATTTTATTACATTGTCTTGATGCCTGCTTCAATCCATAAATGGATCTTTGAAGCTTGCATACACGCTCAGGAAATTCTGGATTCACGAACCCCTCAGGCTGCGCCATATAGATGTCTTCATCTAAGTGACCATTTAAGAAGGCGGTTTTGACATCCATTTGCCAAATCTCATAGTCATAGTACGCTGTTATAGCTATGAGATTCCTAATAGCTCTAATGTCAGCTACAGGAGAAAAGGTCTCCTCATAGTCAACACCATATGTTTGGGTAAAGCCTTTGGCTACCAAACGAGCTTTATAGGTGTGTACATTGTCATCCATGTCCATTTTCTTCTTGAAGAGCCACTTACTCCCAACTACTTTAGCATTGGGAGGAAGATTTACTTCAATCCAGACTTTGTTGTCTCTCATGGATTGCATTTCCCCATTCATAGCAACCTACCATTTATCCTTTTCAGGATTATTAATGGCAGCCCTATAACTAGTAGGTTCATCAAGATCCCCTAGTATAGTTTCCTCACACTCTACGTTGAGACATAAACGTTCAGGAGCTTTCACAGTTCTTGCATATCTGCGAATGGGAACCACTTCAACTTCAGGTGAAGGACCTAGACTATCAGGTTCCACAGGAAGTGTGCTAGTGTTTTCAGAAGGTGATGTATCTTCTTGATCATTTTCAAGATCATAAACTCTCCCACTGAATTCTTGATATATGAGATTCTCCTTAAAGAAATCTCCATACCTAGCCACAATGACTTTATGCTCTGGTGGAAAGTAAAAGTAGTAACCCCTTGTTTCCTTAGGGTATCCTATGAAGATACACTTAACAGATCTCTGTTCGAGTTTATCTGGTGAGTTACGTTTAACAAATGCCTCACAACCCCAGACCTTTAAGTAAGACAAGTTGGGAGCTTTTCCAGTCCATAATTCATATGGAGTCTTATCAACCTTCTTAGTTGGAACCATATTCAATATGCGAACAACAGTTTCAAGGGCATAGTCCCAAAAGGATAAAGGGAAGAGTTGTAAGATTAAACTAGATCGTACCATATCTAGCAATGTATGATTTCTCCTTTCAGATATACCATTTTGCTGTGGAGTATATGAAGATGTGAGTTGTTGGACAATTCCACACTCAACTAAGTATTCTTTAAACTATTGGCTTAAATATTCACTACTTCTATCGGATCGAAGAGCCTTAATCTTCTTACCGAGTTATAATTCTACTTCACTTTTAAAAACCTTGAATATCTCAAATACTTCATGTTTATGTCTAAGTAAATAAACATAACCATAACGACTATAATCATCCGTAAAGGTCAAGAAGTAGCTAGCACTGCATTTTGACACATGTCTAAGTGGACCGCACACATCAGTATGTATTAATCCAAGTAGATCTGTAGCCCTTTTCAGTTGTTGTGAAAAAGGTTTCCTTGTCATCTTCCCAGATATCCAAGATTCACATTTATCAAATGAATCATCATTGATATTTTGCAAAAGCCCATCATGTTGCAGCTTTTCCATGCGTTTCTTGCCAATATGTGCAAGACGACAATGCCAAAGATAAGATGAATCCAAGTTTGACTTGATTCTCTTATTGCTAATGCTATACACAGAATTATTTCTATTGGATACATGATTCTCCATGTCAATTTCAAAAACACCATTTATTGGAATTGCATTAAAGTAAAAAATATTATTTAAAGAAATCGAAATTTCATTATTAGTAAATGTGTGAACAAAACCATTATCCAATAACAAAGAAACTGAAATGACGCCCCTAATGATAGAAGGTGCATAATGACAATTATTCAAAACTAGTATTAAACCCGAAGGTAAGACTAAATCGAATGTCCCTATGGCTTTAACAGCTGCACGTATGCCATTGCCTACGTACAAGTATCTTTGTCCATAGGCCAGCTTCCTTGCTCCTCTAAGCCCCTGCGATGTGTTACAAATATGAGTACCACATCCTGTATCATATACCCAGGCATTATGCTTACGAGGAAAAGAAAATAATTCAATAATAAAAATACCTGAAGTGCTCGCGACATTCCCAGCCTTCGCATTGTTATTCTGACGCAACTCCTGTAGCAACAATGGACAGTTCCTCTTCCAATTTCCTGGAGTGTTGCAGTGGTGACAAGCAGCCAAATCCTTCTTGGGATTCTTCTTCTTCTTAGGCTTTTGCTGATAGGCCACAACTTGTTTGCCCTTGTCAGCTCTACTTTTCTCCTTCTTGTTCGTGTGTTGCGGTTTGTTGGGCTTAGTAATCCTACCACCTTGTATTGCTAATATCGCAGGTGTAGGTGGCTTCTTTGACAATCCTTTCTCAAAGTCAATGAGCATTGTATGGGTGGCAATCGAGTCGTGTCCGTGTCGACCCACTCGGGTTGGCGGGTTGGCGGGTTGGTAAAGCCTCAACCCAAACACGACCCATTTATTAATCGTGTCAAAAACCTCAACCTTAACCCGCACACACCTAACATGTGTAACCCATTTATGACCCGTGTAACCCGTTTAAATAAACTAGTTAAAAGTTTTAATTAGTTTGAGTGTTGAAGAGTGTAAGTGTTCAAATAATAACACATAGATACTAATATATATTATAGTAGCACTTAAAAAACATAGATCCACGTCCTAAATAAGTACATATATCATATTAGGTAGTTATATATTTTATTGATTAAAAGTTTATATATTTAAATGGGTTCACGGGTTGACCTGTTTAAAATTACTAAACCCATACACGACCCATTTATTAAACGAGTTATACGGGTTAACCTGTTTTCGACCCAAACCCGTTTATCCTCGACCCAAACCCATTTATTTTCGTGTCGTGTCCGTGTCGGTTAGCGTGTCGTGTCGAAAATTGCCACCCCTAATGAGCATTGCATGTAACTCACTGATTGTCTTCCCCGTGCAATGCATATTGAAGTTGCGCATAAAATCACCAAACAATTCCTCGTTAAGGGATCGATTAATGAGGCCAACACATACATCTTGCACATAACCACAGCCGAGTCGCTCCAATTGATCCAAATAACTTTTCATTTCCAATACATGGGTACTCACTGGTTTACTAGCTTCCTGTTTGCAACTATGCAGAGAATCTATCAATTCATACAACTATGCAGTAGGTGGTTTCTCAAACATACGTTTAAGTTCATTGATCATGTCCATGGGACCATAGTTCTCAAATTATTTTTGCAATTGAGTGTCCATCCCAGTTAACATAAGACAAGCCACATCATTGTTCTTCTCATACTTAATGTTATACTCTTTATGTTCTGCAATAGATGCAGTACCAGCAGCAGCAGTATAAAGAGCCTTACTAAGATAATCAATTCTTTTGGCCATTTGCAGAACAATTCTCAAAGAACGGTACCAATCATTGAAATTCTTTGTCCCAATCAACTTTTCTCTCTCAAGCATTTTCTTTAAAGCAGAACTCATGTTGTTCATGTTAGTGTTTTCGGGTTGGGCCATTTCTATAGAAAAAGTTCAAAAGTTAGTACTTTCGATAATAAAACCTTTCAAGAAAATTAAACACCCATGGTAAATAACATTTAGCCATTTAATTTTCACTAAAAACTAGGATCCAAATTGACATAGTTTCATCACATCAGCTGAGGCTGCTAGTAATGAAAGTACTCAAGAGTCGAACTCAATTGCCAATCTCAAATTGCAATTCCTAGAATTATGGGATTTACATATTTTGCCAACCTCAGTTGCAAATGTAAGCATGTTTTATCCCCATCTTTATGCCTTGAGTGACTAGGTCTCACTATCAACTCAATTAAGTCAACCAACTTAAGAAACTGCAAACACATCAATGCTCGTCCCACGACAAATGGAGATTTACCCTTTGATTACCATCCATGCTCGTCCCACGACAAATGAAAATAGTAATCTCAGGTGTTTCCGTTTCATTGGATGGCATATAACTTAAATTAAGGGTATTTATTTTGATGTGTGTAATCAAAAATATGTACAAAGATGTCATGCATTCATCTTGTATCATATGTTTTATGTAAAAAACTTTTATTCGTCAGTTTCTTTACTAAGCATAAATCAACAAAGTTTTAATTGATGGCATTGAGAAACTTACAACTTTGCCTTAAGATGCTTTGTACATTTAATGGTTGTACTTAGTAAATCTAATTTGACGCACAAGCGAGCGGAGAGACAAAATGGAGTCTCTTTAAGGCCACAATTTAATGCGAAACCAACCTTACCCACCTTATAGTTTGTCAAAAATTAGGTCCGTCATTCGAACATTTTGGTTCAGTTACATCAATCAATTAAAAGTTTAAGATTTAAAGCTTAAAACCATATTGCACCATTATTAAGTCCAATTTATTTCCTATTATGAAAATTACCCTTTTGCTTACTATCATATCACATACATATATAAACAAATGCACAATTAATAAAATAAACGACTTAAATAATGTACATGCTAAACAAATCAATTAACATGTATATATTCATCCTAAGATTCCCATTAGTTTTTGAGCTAGGTACCAATGGACCACATGCTCCAATAAATTGGTTGCGTAAGTCTAACGATAAATATATACAATAACACACATATATAATTGATTTAATATACGATTCATATGGGTCTTCCCCAATTTTAGGTCTTCCCTAATAACCTAATTAATTAATTTTTAGAAATTAAACATGTCATACACTTTTATTGCTAAAACCCTAATTAATTAATTCTAAACGCATAATAATAGCATGTAAAACACGTAACAATTACTTCAACTTCCATGACAAAACATGCATGTTTTTGTCATGGATTCCCCAAATAGCACTTATTATAAACATAATCAAGTCTATGTTACACATATCAATTAATGACATATAGCAAGTACTCATTAACTTAACACATAAAAATTACATGCAACATAGGGTTTCTACAAGTTTTACACTACAAAAACCCTGATAATAAAAATATTGGGTAATCGACCCATATATAAAAAAAATTAGGGTTTACAGATTTTTTAAAACCCTAGAACACCATAAACATGTAATAATCATATAGATTCAATTTTATGTGTTTCGGTAATTATTACACGGTATTAACGGCTCTTGATGCCACTGTTGAAATATTAACATCATAACAATTATATGTACACATAAACATAAACATCAAAGCATGCAGCGGAATAATGGATCTAATACTTGTAATTGATTAACCAAAATAAAGAATATGCGTACCTTTGATTTCTAGCAAAACAAGAAATCGATCACACAAGAACTAATAAAACCCTAACTTAGGGTTTAATGAATTCGACTACACCAAAGTCAAATGGGGAAAAAATCACTAACAAAAGTATGTTAGTTCTTCGTTCTTGTGCGCACGTATTACTAACGTTTCAATGCGAAAAGCTAGATTCTTGTATCACAAAACAAACCCAATACTTGGTTTCAGCTCAACAAAATCGATCCTATGGAATAGGAAGGGGGCCGATCGGTTGAGCACAAGGGAGGAGAAGAAGAGAAGAAGTTAGGGTTTGCTTAGGAACAAGATTAGTGAATAATGAATACAAGGGGTTTGTATTTATACTAATCTCAACTTGTTCTCCAAGCTAGGGTAGGAAACCCCTCATTCTCTTGGATCGTCCGAACATCACAAGCCCATGGGGATTCTAGATCCTTCTTGGCTTGTTTCCTAATTTACGTCTCCCTTTAACATTTAACGACCGTTAGTTATTACCGTTAAGTACTAACGTCCGTTAAGTGTTTATTTGTGAATTTAATAATTTAATCATAACTAATTATATTAATTATTAAAACATTGAAACTTATACGTAATGTGTGCAATCCCGAAGTCTCGTGTACGAATTTAGTCATACGTATATTAATTTATATCCATAAATATAACAATGTCTGATATCAGTTAGTTTCTGAATTGGTTGTTTTTGAGTTTGTATAGTGAATGTTTCAGTCTGTTTTAGATTTGGGTGATGTCCAAATCTAGTTTTCTATTCTTATGCTATACATCCTTTGTGTCGTAGTGAATGTTCCTCACTCATAAATCTAGTTTTCTACACAAAGGATGTAGACAGTCCCAATACCGTTACGGTGTATGGGGGAGGTTGAGACGTAGACAGTCTTACCCCTACCTAGGGTAGAGATGTCCAAATCTAGTTTTCAAAACGAAAATCCTATAAACAAAATTGTGTCGTAGCCATTTTAGCCAACTAATAATGACTTTTCTAACAAACTCATATGTATGATCAATATTGGGAACCACCATATTAAAGGTGTTTTCAATGCTAGGTTTACCAATTTACCCTGTATAACAAACATAGGTAAATAGCTATCATATTTGGAAAAATAATTTGCTAGTTGTAGTCAAACAAACAGATATTTTAAAAAGACTACACGGATCTGTCACTATTCGTTTCCAACCCGAGCATTAGAACAACATACTATGACCATTTGTAACATAATCCCTTGACAACTATCATATTCTCACCATAATCTAAGCATTATAATGACATACTACGACAACTTTTTGAGCATATTACGTCGAAAATTGCCTTCTTTTGACAATAAAGCACTAAAACACAATAATCCAACCATTCAAAGCACGTAAAGCATAGAGAAGTTGAGAGTCATGATCTTAATTACAGCCCAAGACCACAATCAGAAGAACCGACTCCAATCGTGGCGAAATCAGCCTAATATGTGAACATGTAAAGGTTGTTTTTGACCTTAAAGCTAAAAAAGGTCAACATATCTACCAAAACTTATATATAAATAACCTAATTGAGAACCACCAATCCTCTCACTCTCTAACCTTCTTCCTTGCCATCTTTATTAATTAAACTAAAGCTTCAATAAAACCTATTATTTTTTTTCCCAAATTGAAAAACAAAATTAACAGCAATCATAGGCCCTTTTAGAGAATAACTAAAAGCCCTGTATCAATTTTAAACATAATTAAGAAAGTACTATGTACACTTGTTTTGAGGTTTGAAATAAATTGCCGGTTTCGAAAAACAAAATATAGTTTTTCAAGATGTATTCTTTTGCATTATGTTAAACAGTAGTAGCCCGATATTAAGAATGATCGACACTCCTTTTCTAAATCCCATTGGCTAATTTGGGTCACACAATATCTGAATCTTGGCTATACTACTATGGTGCTCTATGTAAGGTGAAAAGAAAATATGTTTTTCCTGGTTTAGCATAAAGCCTAAAGCAAGGAAAAAAATTTTTATATATATTATGAATCTTTTTTATAAAGTTAAAGCCATTAAACGATATACAAACACAATGTGACTTTAACTGTATAGATGCTTCTTCACCAGGACTCTTCACTTGGTGTATAATAACTATTTGGACATTGCTTTACTTGGTTTAACTTTATAAATAACGAGTGGGAGGACTCGCGCGTTGCTGCAGGAATGCGGCACTAAGTCTTGTTTGAAAGTTAGTTATTAAAGACTAAATTTGAAAAAGATCGATAAACCAGAGGACTATTTTTGAAAACTAATTCTGGAAATAATGTACTTTTTACGGAAAAAGTCCCTAAAATTCTCGGCGTGTTGCATCGTTAGTTTCCGAAGGACCTAGCATGCAAAAATATTTACACCTTAGGGACTAAATTGCACATGACAACTGTTAACCCAAGGACTATTTTTGAAAATTAATTTTGGAAATAATATGTTTTTTTGCTGAAAAACTCCTTAAAATTCTTGGCGTGTGGCATCGTTTGTCTCCGAAGGACCTAGTTTGCAAAGACAGTTACACCTTAAGGACTATATTGCAAACGACCACCGGTTTGTCTACTGTAGCGGCTACATTGCATCTGCTACAGTAGCGTTTCCCCTTTTATATATATATATATATATATATATATATATATATATATATATATATATATATATATATATATATATATATATATATAATCACTACAAGAAAACATAGCACGGGCGACGAGTACCACGCCGACGACTCAATGTCGTCGGCACCATACGCTAAAAGACAAAAAAATGGCTTGACCCAGCCAAGGCTGCGTTGAATTTTTATATCCTTATTATGCCGACGACGTTTCGTCGGTACCATAATTCTAATGTTTGACTTGGTGAAAACCTGGGCGGGAATTTGACCGCCAAAACTATGTCGACGTCATGTCGTCGGCATGGTATAAACCAAAAAAATAATTGTGATTAGCGCGGGATTAGCGGATGATTAAGGGTTGTTTTGCCTTTAGTTTAATTACGCCGACGACATGACGTCGGAACCTATTTAAGTCAAATTTTTTTGACTTTTCCCTCTTGTGAATAATAGCGAATAATTGGGCGGGGGTTTTCCCGCCTTTATTATACCGACGACAGGTCGTCGGTGATATTTCCCGCCAAAATTTCCATCCACCCCGCCAATTTTTTACTTATATATATATATCATATAATAAAGTTATCACAAAACACGTAAATTATCACACATAACAATGGATGGTTTAACGCCGGAACAGGAATGGTCGAAGGCTTTATCACACGAGCTCCTGTATAATGAAATTATACTTCATTGGGGCTGGGAAATTTTTGATGAATATGGTTCTTATGAGAACTGTGCACCGTGGCAGAGGGACAAGATTCTGGAATGGTTGAGGAGAAAGCCGTACTATAGAGAGTATTTGGAAGAGCTAGATGCTGCTGAAGCTCAACGTGCTGCTGAAGCTCAACGTGCTGCTGAAGCTCAAGCTGCTGCTGTTGGAGGTGACGATGAAGCTGAAAGCACGTTGGACCTCAACACCGAATTTGGTAATCTGGAAAATAGAGTAACAAATCTCGAAGCTACGTTTGCACGTATCAAGGAAATGAGAGCAAGGAAAGGAAAAGATGGTGCGAGTTCCAGCAAAGCGGGAAGTAGCCGCAAAAAAAAATAAACGGGTCGTTTCGTTTGGTTGTCGAGTTGTTTAGTTTGAGTTGTTTCGTTTGGTTGTCGAGTTGTTTAGTTTGAGTTGTTTTGTTTGGTTGTCGAGTTTTTCGTTTGAGAACTCTTGCGTGTTTTAAATAAAATGTGTGCATTCGTGTTTGTTAATTGTGATGTTGTTTCTTCAAATAAGGTCATAAACCAAAACACCATTTTGGTGCAGGAAATAAGCAATCCCAAACACCCCTGTTTGGACAGCATAAACCAAACGGCTCTTGTGGGCTGTTGTTAAGAAAACAACATAAACCAAACGGCCCTGTTTGGACATCATAAACCAAACGACCCCTTATGGTTGAATCTTGATGGATACTTAAGTTTTCACAACGCCTCCAACATTAAAGCGTACAAATTAAAAATATAAAGCATGTTCGACATCAGTTTTCACAACAACAACAACATTTTATTAAACAACAACAATAACACAACAAACAACGACAACGACAATAACAGCAGCAACAACAACAACAATAACAGCAACAACAACAACCTACATACGAAGATTTCCCATATCACCTACCATGTCATTATAAAGGTCGTGAAGTAAGGCAGCTGAATCAGTTGTGTGTTTGTTTGGATGCATATACACTTCTAGCATTTTATTGAGTACCATTATCTGGTGATTCAGTTTGATGCAGTTTGAGCACTCTGTATTTCCAGGACTTGATGTTGAAGGTCCTGCAGTGTATCGAGTTGGAGTTGTGGATGGTCTTGCGGAATGAGTTGGAGGCGTTGAAGCTCCAACAGAAGCGGTCATTTTGGCTAGTCGTTCATCCTTCCATAAAAAAAATCGCATCCATACTCCTTTGTCCCACCCTGTTAAAGAGTAAAAACTATAATTTTTAACGACTAACCAATTATTTAAATAACACACAAAAAAATATGTAATTGTTAACCTTGGATAAAGGACACGCATAGTATTGTTTACCACGGGAGTGAGGTCGATGCGATTGTCGCAGAATTACGTCTCCTCGTCCACAAGGACAAGCAAAAGCTTCAAATTCCGCCATCTTCACCATGATAACAGTGTGTGTTTGTGGTTGTGAGGATTTGAGAGTGTATAATGTGTTTGTGTGGTTAAGAGCAGATCTGCTAACTATTATATATAGTAAAAAAAAATAGATCTTTTGGAGGGAAGTTTTGGCGCCATAACATCTCGTGTATTGCAAACGGTACCGACGAAAGGGCTCGTTCGTTAAACATCTCGTGTATAACCATAACATCTCGGCTCGTTCGTTAAACATCTCGTGTATAACCATAACATCTCGGCTCGTTCGTTAAACATCTCGTGTATAACCATAACATCTCGGCTCGTTCGTTAAACATCTCATGTAAAACCATAACATCTCGGCTCGTTCGTTAAACATCTCGTGTATAACCATAACATCTCGGCTCGTTCATTAATCATCTCGTGTAAAACCATAACATCTCGGCTAGTTCGTTAAACATCTCGTGTATAACCATAACATATCGGCTAGTTCGTTAAACATCTCGTGTAAAACCATAACATCTCGGCTCGTTCGTTAAACATCTCGTGTATAACCATAACATCTCGGCTAGTTCGTTAAACATCTCGTGTAAAACCATAACATCTCGGCTCGTTCGTTAAACATCTCGTGTATAACCATAACATCTCGGCTCGTTCGTTAATCATCTCGTGTAAAACCATAACATCTCGGCTAGTTCGTTAAACATCTCGTGTAAAACCATAACATCTCGGCTCGTTCGTTAAACATCTCGTGTATAACCATAACATCTCGGCTCGTTCGTTAATCATCTCGTGTAAAACCATAACATCTCGGCTCGTTCGTTAATCATCTCGTGTAAAACCATAACATCTCGGCTCGTTCGTTAAACATCTCGTGTATAACCATAACATCTCGGCTCGTTCGTTAAACATCTCGTGTAAAACCATAACATCTCGGCTCGTTCGTTAAACATCTCGTGTATAACCATAACATCTCGGCTCGTTCGTATAAAACATCTCGTGTATAACCATAACACTCTCGGCTCGTTCGTTAACATCTCGTGTATAACCATAACATCTCGGCTCATTCGTTAAGCATCTCGTGTATAACCATAACATCTCGGCTCGTTCGTTAAACATCTCGTGTATAACCATAACATCTCGGCTCGTTCGTTAATCATCTCGTGTAAAACCATAACATCTCGGCTAGTTCGTTAAACATCTCGTGTAAAACCATAACATCTCGGTAGTTCGTTAAACATCTCGTGTAAAACCATAACATCTCGGCTCGTTCGTTAAACATCTCGTGTATAACCATAACATCTCGGCTCGTTCGTTAATCATCTCGTGTAAAACCATAACATCTCGGCTCGTTCGTTAATCATCTCGTGTAAAACCATAACATCTCGGCTCGTTCGTTAAAACATCTCGTGTTAAAACCATAACATCTCGGCTCGTTCGTTAAACATCTCGTGTATAACCATAACATCTCGGCTCTTTCGTTAAACATCTCGTGTATAACCATAACATCTCGGCTCGTTCGTTAACATCTCATGTAAAACCATAACATCTCGGCTCGTTCGTTAAACATCTCGTGTAAACCATAACATCTCGGCTCGTTCGTTAAGCATCTCGTGTATAACCATAACATCTCGGCTCGTTCGTTAAACATCTCGTGTATAACCATAACATCTCGGCTCGTTCGTTAATCATCTCGTGTAAAACCATAACATCTCGGCTAGTTCGTTAAACATCTCGTGTATAACCATAACATCTCGGCTAGTTCGTTAAACATCTCGTGTAAAACCATAACATCTCGGCTCGTTCGTTAAACATCTCGTGTATAACCATAACATCTCGGCTAGTTCGTTAAACATCTCGTGTAAAACCATAACATCTCGGCTCGTTCGTTAAACATCTCGTGTATAACCATAACATCTCGGCTCGTTCGTTAATCATCTCGTGTAAAACCATAACATCTCGGCTAGTTCGTTAAACATCTCGTGTAAAACCATAACATCTCGGCTCGTTCGTTAAACATCTCGTGTATAACCATAACATCTCGGCTCGTTCGTTAATCATCTCGTGTAAAACCATAACATCTCGGCTCGTTCGTTAATCATCTCGTGTAAAACCATAACATCTCGGCTCGTTCGTTAAACATCTCGTGTATAACCATAACATCTCGGCTCGTTCGTTAAACATCTCGTGTAAAACCATAACATCTCGGCTCGTTCGTTAAACATCTCGTGTATAACCATAACATCTCGGCTCGTTCGTTAATCATCTTGTGTAAAACCATAACATCTCGGCTCGTTCGTTAAACATCTCGTGTAGAACCAAAACTATTTTCATGATGAACGATACGTACATGCCATGCATTCTTAGAGTCACGACCGTTTATTATCCTTGTACAAGAATGGGGCATAAGTCGCTGTAGTCTATGACATTCAGGAGGTACACATCAAGGGCCACAATCTTAACTTATCTAAATGATGTAAGGTGGTTTTCTTGATTTTAGGGCTTCTTAATATAAAGATCCTAAAGTTGCATGGTTGATAATTTGTTTTCCTGATTTTTTTTTTAATTTTATAAAAGTATTTATAATAAATAAAAAATTTATAAAACTATTTTTTATAATTTTATAAAAGTATTTATAATATTACCGACGACATGACGTCGGTAATATAACCGCCAAAATTTTCACCAATTTTTTATACGTCCCGCCAAACTAGAAACGACAAATTTCTATTATATTACCGACGACATGACGTCGGTAACATCAAAAGTTATAACAAAACTAGATCTGGTCCACACTTAGAAAAAAAAAACGTATAACTTTTATCTCCTCTCAATTATTGAAGACGACCACCGGCGATTCACCACAGCTCCGACACCACTACCACTACTCCACCACTACCACAGCTCCACCATCACTACACCCACCACCTCCGACACCACAGCTCCACCTCCGACACCACCGCAGCTCCACCACAACTACACGAGCACCACTGTGCACCTCCTCCACCTCCTCCTCCTCTCATGTTTAATTCACTCCTCAACCCCTCATTTGTTTAATTCTTCTTCTTCCCCACTTCTTCTTCTTCGATCTACAAAACAGGTAATTTTGATTTTTGTTAATTTTGTTTATTGTTAATTTTGTTTAATCTTAGTGTTAATGTTTGTTAATTTTGTTTTTTGTTAATTTTGTTTTATTTTCTTTATTTATTTTATACAGCCGACATCGCAGCTCCACCTCCGACACCACCACAGCTCCACCAAGACAGCCGAGAGCGAGAGTCGAGAGCTGAGACAGCCGAGACAGAGGTAATGTGGCCCCCCTTCTTTTTTTTTTAAACTTTTGGTATCCCGACGACATGTCGCCGACAACAGTTTTTTATAAAAACTTTTTATATATTAATGTGCTCACTTTTAATATAGCCCGAGCCCGAGCCCGAGACCGCAGCCCGAGACTGCAGCCCGAGCTGCAGCCTGAGACCACAGTCGAGAGCCACAGACCACAGCCGATATAGTATGTTGTTATTTTTTCATATCCGTATTATTTTTTACATATCAGTATGTTTGTGAATGTTGCGTGACGGATTAAGTGTAATTTGATTGTTTAAAACCGTGTTTAAGAACCGGCCTAGTTTAGTAGCAGTGTATACCTTTAGTGTATTATGTTTTAGGATTTTAGTGATTAATTTCGGAAAGTCCCCGTCCGAAGTTAATCATCCTATAGAAAACCCGTCCGGAATTAATTTATTAGAAATTAATTTCGGAAAGTCCCCTGTTTGGGACTGCTTTTTGAATGTTTTGTCTCATTTAGGATATGGATGCGTATAACTGATTTACTATTTGAGATTATTTCGACAGTGTTTCTCCTTTACTCCTACGAATATGTCCTTAATGCACATATTTGGGGAGTTGAGGGGAAATGCTGTCGAAATTTTCTCAAATAGTAAATCAGTTATACGCATTCATATATGGGACGAATCATTCAAAGAGTGGGTTAGGATTGCCTTCCATAGTTGCGCTAGGTGAACAAAACAACTCGTAATCATTAATTAAGTGCATATAATAACCGATTGCATCATAAAAATGCAGTTATGATAATTGATAAGAGTTGGACCCGTATAGAGCATCGTGGTTCAAAAGAATTTCATGATGGTCTTGCCGCCTTCCTCGATCATTGCAAACCGTTATTGAATAGTTCCGGAAACATAAAATGTCCGTGTCGTCGTTGTCGTAATGTTCCATGGGTATCTCTCGAAGCTCTTAAATACCACATAGGCCACAATGGGTGGGACCCAACTTATACACAATGGAAGGATCACGGTGAACCGGATCCTCCGAATAATGATCAATATGATATTCTTGATAACACAACACAACGTGAGATGAGTGACATGGGTGCGTGCCTTAATGATATTCTTGATATTCCTCCGAATAATGATCAAAATGATATTCTTGATATTCCGTCGAATAATGAGCCGACTCATGGAAATATTGGCGAGACAAGTAACGAGCCTACTCAAGCAGCGACACCTCCTCTGCGTAACGAGTATGAAGAGTTACTTGCAAGTTCCAACCAGCCTCTGTACCCGGGTTGTGACTTTATGACAACATTGGATTTTATGGCAAAGTTTACACATCTCAAGGTCAGCGGTAAATGGAGTGATACTTCATTTAACAATACGCTAAAATTTCTCTAGGAGGTATTTCCGCCCAGGTTAGGTTACAATCTCCCACCGTCATACTATCATATAAAGAAGACATTTAAAAAGGTCGGGTTAGGGTACGAGTCGATACATGCTTGTGAAAATGATTGCTTTCTATATCGGGGGGATGATGGCGAAGATTTGGAGTATTGTCCGGTTTGCAAAACGAGTAGATGGAAAGACAATAAAACAACGGGGAAGAAAGTTCCTAACAAGGTGTTGCGTTACTTTCCTATCATTCCTAGACTACAACGTTTGTACAAGTCTATTCACACTGCAAAACATATGACTTGGCATGCTACTGGAAAGTCTACGGACGGTAAGATGCAACACCCGGTTGATGGTAAAGCATGGCAGAAGTTTGACAATAAATATTCGGATTTTGCTATAGAACCAAGAAACGTTCGATTAGGGTTGGCTGCTGATGGTTTCAATCCGTTCGAAAACCTTAGTCAGACTTACAGCATGTGGCCGGTTATATTAACAACATACAACTTGCCTCCGTGGTTATGCATGAAAGAGACTTCTTTGATGCTGACGTTGTTGATTCCTGGCCCTAAATCACCGGCGAAGGACATCGATGTTTACTTGAAGCCCTTGATTGATGACCTTGTGGAATTATGGAAAAAACCAGGTATCTTGACTATGGACGCTGCTACAGGCACTCAATTCCACATGAGAGCGATGCTTTTATGGACCATCAATGATTTTCCTGCTCGAAGTAGTTTGTCTGGTTGGCAAGGGCAAGGTTACTACGCTTGCCCTACATGCAAAGTAGACACTCCGGCTACGCGTGTGATAAGCAAAACAGCTTATGTTGGTCATAGAAGATTCTTAAAAAAAAACCATAAAATGGAGGAGGGACTGTACGACATTCAATGGTGAACCCGATTATAGAGATCCTCCTAGAAAAGATATTAGGGCTGATATCTTGACTCAACTTGCGAAATTGCCCACACGTGTGCCGGGGAAACATCCGGATTATGGGGGTGGGAAGATAAAACGTAATCATACAGTCGAGCTGAACTGGACTAAACGGTCTATCTTCTACGATCTTGAATATTGGTCTTTTCTTTCTCTACCACACAATTTATATGTCATGCATATCGAAAAAAATGTGTTGGAGAGTATCTTGAACACCTTGTTAATGAATGAAAAATCTAAAGACACCGCGAAGGCAAGACAAGATTTGCAAGCTCTGGGCATTCGACAGGAGTTGTGGCTCGGAAACAAACAAAACTGGAAGTGCTCGAAGCCTCATGCAAAGTACTCCTTCACACCCGATAAAAGAAAACTCTTCTGTCAATACATCAAAACAGTTAAACTACCAGATGGCTTCGGATCCAAGTTCAAGTCAAAAGTGACCAAAGATGATAACAGTATAACGGGCATGAAGTCTCATGACTGTCATATAATGATGCAACGGTTACTTCCTTATGGACTTCAGCAATACTTGGACGCACAGACTTATACACCATTGATCGAGCTTTGTTTCTTCTTTAAGCAAATTTGCGCCCGAACTTTGATGGTGAAAGACATGGTGAAAGCTAAAGACCAGTTGATCAATATTTTGTGCAGTCTCGAGCAAATATATCCTCCTGCTTTTTTTGACATTATGATTCACTTGGTTATGCATTTACCTGAAGAAGCTATTGAAGGCGGGCCTGTTTCATTCCGGTGGATGTATCCATTTGAAAGATACATGAAGAAGCTTAAAAACTATGTCCGAAATAAAGCTAAGCCGGAGGGTTCAATAGCGGAGGGTTATGTTGCAGATGAAGCATTAACTTTCTGTTCTCGTTATTTTCGTGGTGTTGGGACAAAATTTAATCATCCCGCTGCATCTCAGGACCGTCCTCGCCCAACAAGTGATTTCCAGGTGTTCCGATCACTATGTACCAATTCTGGTAAAGAGACATTGATTAAGTTAGGTCTCCAAGAAATAAAGAGAGTGATATGGTATGTACTTCACAACAGTCCTGAGATCGACAATTACATGGACGAGTTCGAGAGGTATGCGTTTATATTTTGAAATTTCTGTTTCCCAAGTTATCTTTTCGATTTATTCTAATATCATGAACATTTTCAGGGAATTTCCTTATATCGACATGCAACAAGCATTTCCGAGCTGGTTTGAGACGAAGGTAAACTTATTGTATGTATTTCCATGTATAAATAACGACTATTACTCATCTCCATCTATTCTTATCTTTTTTCATAGATCCGTAAACTTTACATAGCCGATGACCCAAGCTGTACTCCCGACTTATTCGCTTTGGCTTGTGGACCATCACCGACCCCAATCTCAGTCAACTCTTGCGTAGTCAACGGTGTGAGGTTTGTCGTACACAGCCGCGATATAAAACGTACAACTCAGAACAGCGGAATTTGTTCACCTGGTGAGAAGGAGGGAGAAATGTATTATGGTCAGCTAGAAGAAATTCTGGAGTTCGCATATTCCCAGTTCAAAGTTGTGTTGTTTCGAGTTAAGTGGTTCGACTTAAGCAACAAAAACCGTAGAGTCCAACGTTTTACCACTAGAAACAACATGACACAAATTTTGGCATGTAGCTATGCGTTCGAAGATCAACCTTACATTCTCGCAACACAAGCAAAACAAGTCTTCTACCTTGAAGATCCAGCCAGACGACCACTCCATTGGAAGGTCGTCCAAGAAGTAAATCACAACACAACCTGGGATGTCATCGTGGTAGAAGACGATGATGATGTGATACATGGCAACAACTCATCCGATCTCCAACTGTCTGCTAATTTGAATGATTTGGAACTTGAAACCTTAAATATCGATGGTGAATCAACGTTAGTTGAGGCACCACCACCAATCATTCCTGTTGATGACGACGATGATTTTATTGATGATGAAGACGACGATCCTTATGATTTAGTAGATTCTGATAATGAAGTCGCAAACAATTCTGATGATGAAGTTGATGCGACTAATGTTGTTTATGATAGTGATTGTGATTGTGCAGATTGATCTTAAAATGTAACTTGTAAAACGACACTTATTTTAATGAAATTGTTATGGATTGTTTAAAAGTGTATATTTCTTTTGAATGTGTATGTATTTGAATGTGTGCATGCTTATGTTAATTTGTTCCCGAATTTCTATATGTTACTCAACTTGTACTTTTACAGATGGCAGCAGCAGTCGCGCGTGGTCACGGTGGTGACGGTGCCGATGACCCACCTTCCCCTCCCCGTCAGATTGAGGGCGGGCACCGTGCTGGTGGTAAGAATTTCTAGATTACATATATATATGTATATATATACACATATTATGTATATATATAGATATATGTGTATATATATACATATAGGTATACACATATATGTGTATATATATATACATATATCTATATATGTATATATATACATATATCTATATTTTTGTGTGATTATATATATATATATATATATACATACATATATGTATATACATACATATATGTATATACATACATATATGTATATACATACATATATGTATATATATATATATATACACATATATGTATATACATACATATACATATATCTATATAAGTTACTTTATGACGTTTCCACTCACTCCAATTGCAGGATCAGGGCGACCCCGCCGAGGAGGTCGGGCCAGGGGGGGAGGCAGGGGAGGCAGGGGTAGGGGTGATCAGGGTAGGCAGCGCCCACGCGAAGAAAATAAGAATGGCAAGCTCAAGAACGCCGTGAGAGAGGGTGGCCCACAGTAAATTGAGTTTGAGATTGGTGATAAGGGGACTTACACTCATGTGGGCCAGCACGCGGCATGGTTTAGCAATTATGTCGGCGAGCTCATTCGGCGGCTGCCGCTCTCCTATGCCTCCTGGTACGATATAGAGCCGGAGAAGACGGCTGACTTCCTTCCACAGCTCGGGGTCAGTTATTTCATTTTCCTTTTATATATATTGTTATGTTATCGTGTTTATTTATTTAAATGTGCATATTTATTTAAATTTGTTTATTTATTTATATCTCTATATTTAATTATTTGAATGTGTACATTTATTAAAATTTGTTTATTTATTTATAACTTTATATTAATTTTAACTATATTTGATTGCAGCTTATGTTCGATTTGGAGCGCCACAGGAGCAGACCAGACTGGGATACCATTCGCTCGGCGCTCACATCGTATTTCGCTGGTCGATACCGTGACAATAAATATGATATGAAACTTCATTATTTTACAAAAAAGGGTGGGGCTGCTAGAGTGGAAGAGATAAGAAGAAATCCTCCTCCGAGCTTGGAGATGTCTGAGTGGAACAAGTATGTCGATTTGTACATGTCGGAGGCGGCCCAGAAAAGATCGGCTGTGAACAAAGAGAATCGAAAGAAGAACACGATTCTCAGCCGCCACGGTTCGAAGTCATTTGCGGCATCTCGACACGAATATGTAAGACACATTTTATTTTTATAAGATTATTTAATTTTAATAATATATTGATTAAAATTATTTATACTAAGTAAAATATATATGGTGTTTGATTTGTCATTTTAATTTGTTTCATCCTATATGCATGTGTATATATTTATACAGTTTGAGAGGAGCCAGGACCACCAGTATCCGTCCATGTTCGATACATATCTTGACACCCACTTCAAGAATGGTGCATGGTTGCAGGATGAGGCTAGAGCTCGGTTTGTAAGTATCGTTTTTTATTTATTTATTTATTTATTTATTTTTTTCCAAACACGCACTTAGTGATTTATTGAAACATAATCTAGTAATTAACCCGACTAATATATTAATTTTCTCATTTTTTTTCAACTACACAGGAAGAGATGGTCTGGCTGAGGCAGCCTAGATCTGATATGCCGGCAGACGAGCCGTGCCTCACGGAGGAGGAGATATTTTCTCGGGTGATCGGGGGAAAGCAGCGTGGTCATATACCCGGCGTCGGCAAGATGGTGCCCTACTTGAAGAGGCCACGGGTAGACATGCCGCCTCCAGCTACAGAAGGTATGTACAGTTGGATAATATTAAATGACGCATCTTATATATGTATTGAAATGACCGTTTTTAAATTTTGATTATTTCGTTTATAGGTACGTCCGAGCTTAAAGGGAAGCTTGCTGAAGCTACGGGGCAGATTGATGAATTTAAAAAGAGTCTGGCTGAAGCTGAGAAAAAGAGGAAAAAAGAGAAGAAGAAAGCCAAGAAAAATGAGAAGAAGCTCGAGCTTTTGACACGTTATATCTCGAGGAACCCAGACTGGGACTCGTTTCTTACCACGGTTGGTTCTCGAGGTGATGCTGGAGGCTGCAGTGGGAGCGGCGCGGGAGGGAGCGGCTCAGGCGCTCTCCCGAGTGGCTCAGGCGCTCTCCCGAGTGGCTCAGGCGCTCTCCCGAGTGGCTCAGGAGGCGAGAGTAGCTCTAGCAGCGGGAGTGGCTCTAGGAGAGGGAGTGATGATGATGACGAGGATGACGACGATGGGCTGGACATGTAGAGGTATTATTTTGTGTTGTTTTGTCTCTGGAACTATATTTTTGACGACCCCAATCTTATTATCTTTGAACACTTAGGATATTGCAACATTTGTACATATAGTAGCTAGGTTTAGCGATTATAACACCCATTTTGTAAACTTTATGATGTATTTTGAGGGTGTTATAATGTTTATGGCCGTTTTGTAAAGTTTATGGCCGTTTTGTAAAGTTTATTAAGTGTTTAGTGGTTATATATAGCCGTTTTAGCCGTTATAAACTTTATAGCCGTTTTAGCCGTTGTTTGTATTGGAATGTGGTTTATAACAGCAGGTGTTGGAAACTGAATTGGTAGATTTTTGCTGCACATTTTTGCGGCAAAAATCTGGGTAGTGCAGCTGCAATATAACTTCCATACCGACGACATGACGTCGCTATAATATATAGATTCATATAGTACCGACAAAATGTCGTCGACAGAATAATGAAAATGTTTATATTTTAAACCGTACCGACCATATGACGTCGGCAACAATTTTCAATTTTTGACTATTGCAAACCTCTCCGACGAAAGGGCGTCGGCATATTTTTTCAATTTCTTGACTTTTTTTGACTATTATAAACTGTACCGACGAAAGGTAGTCGGCATCATTTTATAATTTCTTTTCTTTTTTTGACTGTTATAAACTGTACCGACGAATCGTCGTCGGTGGGGTTTACGTTAATATTTGACTTTCGTTGACTTTAATTAGTTAATCTAATCAAAGCATTAAATATTTATTCTCTTACCGACGACTTGGCGTCGGCAACAAATAGTCGAGCAAAAACAAACGTTTGACCGAAAATCATGTGGGTCCCACTCTGTCGTCGGCGTTATTCGTCGGTACGGACGTTGCCGACGTGGCTCTGTCGACTATTCGTGCCGACGACGTGACGTCGATAAGGTGTGGTGCCGACGTCATGACGTCGGCACGGTTGAAAAATAGTCGTCGCCGGAGGTGTCGATTGTACTATTGAATATATAATCTTAATTCTTAAGCTCAACGGGGTCACATGATGGGCTTGCGTAGTCTACTAGTCTTTCAGCCTATTGAGCTCATAGCCCATAAAATAGTCGTGTTTATAAACTTTTGTTCATTTTGTATTTAATTGTAATCAGCACACAATGTTTAGTAGTCACGAAGTGTGAGCAACGTTTAATGTAAGAAGGCCAGTATACATGAAAAAAAGGGTTACCAACTACCTTCACCAAAATAGTTAGTCATTAACCATTCACAAGAGTGTTTCAATATTTCACAACATAATTCACATATTTTGTTTCATTTCTAAACTGTCATCTTGCCTTTGGTTAATAAAAAGATTCGATATAAAGCTAGACACATAACAAAATCGTCGTCCTTTTCATCCTTGACGATTTTTGTCAAGAAAGTAGACTTGTGTGAAATGGCAGCAGCCACTTGTTATTTTGGTTCGATGTTTAGGAGAAAAGATTCAGGAAACAATGCGGATTCTATGCTTCAATATAGCTGTTTTAGAGGTTAATGATCTCTTTAAGCTATTGACAATAATATATTGATGTTTTTGAAACTTTAACTTTCACGATGTTTCTTGTTCTTAGCTTCGAAATCTAGAGCCATCAAGGCCATGGCTTCACCAACCGTTTCACCCCCCAAACGAGAAACAAACCCAAAAAAGAGAGTTGTCATCACTGGCATGGGAGTTGTTTCAGTTTTTGGCAATGATGTTAACACTTACTATGAAAAACTTTTGGAGGGTCAAAGTGGAATAAGTCTTATAGACAAGTTTGATGCTTCGACCTTTACTGTCCGTTTTGCTGGTCAAATTCGTGACTTTTCATCAGTAGGGTACATTGATGGGAAAAATGATCGCCGTCTTGATGACTGTTGGAGGTATTGTTTGGTTGCTGGTAGAAAAGCCCTTGATGATGCCAGTCTCGGCCAACAAGTTCTTGAAACGGTGATCAGGCTTTTGTTTCTTTTCTTTTACTCAATCTTGCATAGTCAAATGCTTTCTATTCGATTACGTGAACACATTATACTTATAATGTTTATGAGTAGAAGTAAATAATCTATTTACTGAAAACAACTTTCTTAACCTTGCTAGTAAAATGTAACTACTAATCCATCAATATTAATCAGTTTTAAAAGAAAATAAAAAAGGTTAGCTATCTGCAAGGATAGGCAATCCCGAACACCCTCTAAAAGCGTTAAAGGTTATTTTAATATCAAATTGTATGCAACAGATGGACCGAACAAAGATAGGAGTTCTTGTGGGATCAGGTATGGGAGGCCTAACAACATTTAGCAACGGCGTGGAAGCACTTATTCAGAAGGGATTCAAGAAAATCACTCCATTTTTTATTCCTTACACGATTACCAACATGGGATCAGCATTGTTAGCGATAGATACAGGCTTAATGGGACCTAACTACTCCATATCAACAGCTTGTGCAACTGCAAACTTTTGCTTTAATGCGGCTGGAAACCATATCAGAAGAGGAGAAGCAGATATTATGGTAGTTGGTGGCACTGAGGCAGCTATCAATCCTACAGGGGTTGGCGGGTTTATAGCTTGTAGAGCATTGTCTCAAAGAAATGACGAGCCCCAAAAGGCTTCACGACCATGGGACCAATATCGCGATGGTTTTGTTATTGGTGAAGGTGCTGGTGTCTTGGTATGCAACTCCTAGACTTTCTATGTAAAAATAAATCAAATCGCAAAATGACAGACTTTGTGAGAACGGGTTGGAGAATAAATGTTGGAACCCAACCCGAGTTCCTGCCCAAAGTTGGTCGCACAAATCAACCAACATCATGATTCATGACAGCCACCAATACATGAATACATAACACGCTTCAAGTGTTTGAACAAACAATAGATAAAAACACACTTTGAAGAGAAGTATATGAAATTTAGGTGCACAATGTGTTCTGTATGACGAAAATTACTATTTCTGGTAGGTTTAACTAAATTCAATATTAAAATATCTTGTATAGTGAAAATTTTCAGCTATGATGCATGATTTCAAGAAACTCTCAAGCTCATGTGTTGTACATTTTTCAAGTTACAAAATTTAAAACTTATTTTCCTAAAAACTTTAGCTAGAATTGAATTCGGGCCTGACTATTAGTCCAAAATAGTTTAAAGTCTCCAAGTCAGTTTCTAGATGACTAGATATTAGGCTTGTCAAAACCTTAATATGGGCTAGCTGATCATGGACTTTAACTTAAATGAAGATGGATTATTGACAGGTTATGGAAAGCTTGGAGCATGCATCTAAAAGAGGAGCCAATATTGTTGCTGAGTATTTGGGAGGTGCCATAACCTGCGACGCTCATCACATGACGGATCCTCGCAAAGATGGGCTTGGAATTTCGTCTTGTATCTCCAAATGTTTAGAAGATGCCGGTGTTTCCCCAGAAGAGGTCACACTTCTATAACCTAGCTACCGTCCTACTCTATATATACAACACATTGTAAAGTCTAAATAACCCAAACTTCATATATTTTAAGGTGAACTATGTGAATTGTCATGCAACATCTACCCTAGCTGGCGATATCGCCGAGGTTCATGCCATTAAAAAGATCTTTAAGAACACAGCTGAAATGAAGATGAATGGGACTAAGGCAAGAAACTTATGAATTAATTAATCCATTGCTTCGAAATGCCTAGCTACTAGATATATATAACATATAACGCGAAAGCTAATGAAATGTTTATCATGCACGATTAACTGTTTTAGTCAATGATCGGACATGGTCTTGGAGCTGCTGGTGGATTGGAAGCCATTGCTTGCATAAAAGCAATCAACACTGGCTGGCTACACCCCACAATTAATCAAGATGTAATACTAAAAAAGCTTACACCTTATTGCTATTTCAACTATCATATCATTTCATGCAATTGTGTTCATATTGATTATTAACCATTTTGTTCATATACACAGACCTTGGAGCCTCAAGTTGATATTGACACTGTTCCAAATGTGAAGAAACGACATGAAGTTAATGTTGGTATGTGTTCGCTTGGATATATATTTTCATCTGAAGCATTTTCTTTTTAACAAATTATTTCATTACTAATTAATTCGATGTACTCAAACCTTTTGCTGTCTTTCTGCAGCCATCTCCAACTCATTCGGATTTGGCGGGCACAATTCTGTGGTTGCATTCGCTCCTTTCACGCCTTGAACAAGTTTTCGACATTTGATACTCATTTCCACCTCATAAATTAAAGAATCCTCAGTAAATACATGAATCCAGATACAAGCTAATGACAATTCCATCAGAGAAATAGACAAAACTATCACCAATTGTTGTTCAGATGAGTGCAAGCCATAAAGTCTGGTCTAGCTAGCATTAGTCATTAACTTTAAAGTACGTTTATCAATAATAATTCTTGTTTTCTAATGAAAAGCCATTGTTAAACAACGTCATTTGTATCGTCACACACAACATTTAACTAAATTATTTGCTCCAAAATAAACTCTACTTATTTTGTAAAAGAATCTAAATAAAACTCAATTTATTTGCAAGTTGATTAATCTTTAATTTTTTTCCCAGCTGGAAGTGGATTAATTATTAAAGTTGTTGCTTTCATAAGACTTTCTGTTTTTAGTGAATGTAATAGTATCAAGATTAATTAAGCCATTATTTTATTAATAATCAAACCTTAAACAACATTATTAAATCTAGACAAAGCAATGGTTGAAACTATTTGACATTGACATGTGCAGGTTAACATTGTCATTAATAAAATTTTGCAACTGCTTCCTTGTTATTTCCTATGAATATAGTAGTACAACATAGATAATAATGTCGATCATCAAGTTTCGTCCTAAATTCTCTCTATTGATTTTCTTTGCACACGGTCTAATCAGTTATCCCGTGACCATTTTCAGACTCTTTCATGGGCCACTCAAAAAAATGCTTAAGTCCGAACCTAAGACCTCTTATAAGGATGTTTATCAACACGCTTGACAAATACCAATAGGCCAACTTGATGGTCGTATATATAACAGTAATCCTTAGGTCACATTTATCATATAATTATAACTTAGTTAAACTATATTGCAGTTTGATCTATTCATACTTCAACTCTTTATTTAATACAGATTAAATAGTTAGTCAATTATATGCAATAATCATGAATAATTAAAAGAATCTACCTCCATTTAAGCAAAAGATAATTATAATGGGATCGCCTATCCCCACCGGGATCGCCTATCCCCACCCCAAAATTTATTATTCCCACCCCCTACTTTTTGCGTTTTTTTTTAATTTTTTTCAGGAACTATAATTTGCCTCAACAACTAGCGGTGCTTAATGTTGGCAGGTAAGCCATCATTAGACTATGGCATTATTATAGTATTTTCTTTAGTATGCTAGTATATGTGATTTCAAGGTCATTAAGTAGTAGTAGTACTAATCAACAAAATATTATTTTCATTTCAAACACGAATGTGCCACAGGAATATAATATTCCAAAACCTTTTGATCGATCTAAAACTTAATTCAAAATAATGCAGTGAAATACCTTGATTACTTTTATAAAAATAGCTATGAAGACACAATTACTATTTAAGCTAAGACAAATCTCGAACAAGTCTTTTTATTAATTCGGTTTAATCTTTGAAGTCGTCCATATACTTCAGTGAATGTGAAAATAACAAAAATGCTCATTTTTAGTCATTACCAAAATGCCTAAGAAAATTAAGTCTAGCCAAATACCTATTTCATCGCAAACTTGCGGTTTTCGTGAAATTTTTGCGTGTTTCTTCAAAAAGTTTGTGCTTCTCGCAAAAAAAAAGTTACTACATACTAAAAAGTCGCACGAGTCTGAAACTAAATCTCAAGTTTAGTGAGAAAATAAAAATATAGCAGTTTGGAAATAACACTCTGTTCCCGAGTTTTTATTTGGAGAGAAAAGAAGAGAAGTGGAGAGAAAATTCAAAAAAAATTGCATTCCCGAGTTTTTTCTGGAGAGAAGAGAAGAGAAGAGGAGAGAAAATTATGCCAAAACTTCTCTCCTAATCTTCTTCCCAAATTGGGATGATTTGGAGAGAAGTTCATTTTAAAGCCTTTTTTGCTAACATTTCTCTTCTTTTCTTTCAAACTCGGGAACACAAAATTAAAAATTAATTTTTTTTCCTCTCCTCTTCTTTTCTTTTCTTTTTTCCTCTCTTCATTTATCTTCTTTCCATTTTATACTCGGGAACAGAGTGTAAATAAGCTTTTTTAGAGTATTTTGTGATAAAAGGTCTGAAAACATGCATTTTTGTCAAAAAGAATTTGAAAGTTTCACTTTAAGTATGTTTAATCTCAATCTAAACATCTTTTTTACGTATAAAAATGTGAAATTGGATAGATATGTGATGGTGCGTAAAGAAGAATAAGGTGGCGTCCACTTTTAATCTGCTACACTAATTTCATCACTAATAGGGTTTTGGTCAGCAAATCAGTGTGCATTAATGTGCCGCTTTGACTTTATTAATTAGTGATCTTTACTATTTGATTATTCTCTTTGACCTATCATAACCATCATCAAATAATCTAGTGTTAAGTCATTTAACCTTTTTCCAATAGGTCAAGTTTTTAAATTTCACTGATATACATTTGAGGTGATCAATAGTACAAAACGGTCACGAGATACCCGGTTAAACTAACCCCGTTTGTTTCCTTAACCCATCTTATAGTTTTTGATTCAGAGTTTAATTTGCGCAACTTTTTCTACTTGTAACCACTTTTGTTTATCACCATTCCTTTTTACCCAAACTGGCTTGGCCATCAATTTCATGCTCAAGTACTGATCCTTGGGAACAGATAAAAGATCATTTGTAAAGTTATAAAAAGATAAAGTTTGTAATGTTGTTTGCACGTAAAAAGGACTTGTTTTCTTTCTTGAGCACTTACTTTTATTAAAGGAAGGTTATCCTTATATTGTAATTTTGCAAACCTAGTTTAACATTTTCAGTATTAGGTTTGCATAAAAGTAGCTTTAAGTGATGCTACATTGTACGTACTTGGAACTTAAGTGTTGCCATGTTAAAATAGAATTCGTTAAATTAAAAAAAACCCTCGTTTGCTATGGAGAAAAAGGCAACAGCGATTCACCTAATGATAAGCACCAAAACACAAGATAGTAAACAACCAGGAATTACTTCGAAGTTGTTAAGAACAATTCAGGATCTACCGAATAAGAGAATCAAGATCGGAAAGTAGTTCTTGGATTATTGTAACTGAATGATTATAATTGTTATGAATGAGATAAGAGAGAATTGACAATTAAAGTTGTCTAACAAATGAAATGGTAACAGATATTTAAGAGAGTGATTTTGGCGGGAAAAGTGGTTAATGCTTAAGAGTGGTAATGAACACGTGCACCTCACGTGTCACTAATAAGCACTGATCACATTTCACAACTTATCAATCCATCCCTCTTAAACAATTCATGTCCTCAAGAATTGAGTTCAAACTCTGGGTAATCTTTGAGCAGCTTGTCCAAAGGTTCCCAGGTTGCATCTTTCACACTCCTATTGGTCCATTGAATTAGAACATAGACTGCAACTGCATTGTTTCACTTGACCACCTTCCTGTCCAAAAGTGCTAATGGTTGAGCTGCCAAAAGACCATCTTTATCAAAATGGGGAATTAGCACTTGGTGAGCATCTCGTACTTCTCCCCTATGCTTCTTAAGCTGAGAAACATGAAAGACATTGTGGATTTGTGCCTGTGGATTCAACTCTAACTGATAAGCCACTTGCCCAATCTTAGTTGTAACCTTAAATGGGCCATAGTATTTGGGAGAAAACTTATGTTGTTTGCCTAATCTCACAGTGACCTGCCTATGTGGTTGCAGTTTCAAAAGTACCCAATCACCAATTTCAAAACTTCTTTCTGACCTCCCTTTATCAGCATGTTGTTTCATCCTGTTTTAAGCCCTCGATAAGTGGAATTTCACTGTTTGAATAGCATCCTCTCTAGCCTTCAAACTTTTGTCCACAGCTTCCACTTTGCTTAACCCTCCCAAGTAAGTTACATGTATTGGTGGTGGCATGCCATATACAATCTCAAAAGGAGTAGACTGGGTTGAGGTATGGAAGTTAGAATTGTAACAAAGTTTTGCAAATGACAACCATTTGCTCCATTCCTTAGGATTCTCACCAGTCATGCATCTTAAGTAACCTTCCAAACACCTGTTGACCACTTCTGTTTGACCATCAATTTATGGATGGTAAGAAGTGGACATCAACAGCTTCACTTGCAACAACTTAAAGAGCTCTTTCCAAAAGGTACTCAAGAAGACTTTATGCCTATGAGATACAATAGACTATGGCATCCCATGTAGCTTATAGACATTGTCCAGGAAAGCTTGGGCAACTTGGGTAGCTATAAAGGGGTGAGATAAGGCCATGAAATGTGCATATTTGATGAGTCTGTCAACCACCACAAGGATTACATGTTTGCCCTGAGACTTAGGAAGGCCTTCAATGAAATCCATAGAAACACTGGTCCAAATGTTGTTTGGGATAGGCAAGGGTTGTAAAAGACCTGGATAAGCTGCCAAGTCAGGCTTGTTCTTTTGGCACACCAAACACTCCCTTACAAATTGTTTTACTTGTTTCCTGAGCCCTTTTCCAATACAACATTAAACAAATCTTGTGGCTTATAACTTTCACTCCAGAGTGACCACCAACAGAACCACCATGAAAGTGTTGCAACAGATCTTGTCTCAATTGGCAATTGTTACCCACCACAATTTTCCCTTTTCTCAACAGTTGGTTATTTGACCACACATAATGCTTTTTAGCCACCTCCCCTGCTTTCAACTTAGCAATTATGGCCTGCAACTTCTCATCTTCTAGCCAACTAGCTTCAATTCTTTGAGCTAAATCAGTTGTAACCAAGGTAGCCACTAAACTGAATAACTCAGTACTTTGAACTCTAGACAGTGCATCAGCTGCCCCATTCTCACTACTCTTCTTGTATACAACTTCATAGTCAAACCCCATGAGCTTAGGTAGCCACTTCATTTGGGTAGGAGTGGTGATTCTTTGGTCCAACAAGTACTTAAGGCTGAAATGACCTGTCTTGATGATAAATACCTATCTAATAAGTAACCTCTCCACTTGTCTAATGCCAACAAGACTGCTAAGAATTATTTCTCATATGTAGATAGGCTTTTGTGCTTGAAAACTAGAAGGGGGGTTGAATAGTTTTATGTCCTTTTAAATTTTATTGTGAAAACTTTGTTTACTTTTTGAAACTTAGATTCGAATTTATGAGATCTCAACTCTTGAACAATATGAACAATATATATATATATATATATATATATATATATATATATATATATATATATATATATATATATATATATATATATATATATATATATATATATAAGCAATGCAAGTAAGGTAATAAAATGAAATGAAAGATAAAGATGGAAAGATCTAACCGAGACACAAGAGATTTATAAGCAATGCAAGTAAGGTAATAAAATGAAATGAAAGATAAAGATGGAAAGATCTAACCGAGACACAAGAGATTTATAGTGGTTCGGCTACAAGGACACCTTCCTTGCCCTACTCCACTCCCCGAGCACCTAACTCGAGAGTTTTCTTCACTATGTCAACAAGCTCCCTTATGGCGGAGAAAACCTTACACAACTTTAGCTTACACCGGCTTAACGACACAAAGCTAGATGTCGAGTTCTAATCGTAGCTAGAACCAATCTCACAACTTATACACGACTTAATCACACCTTCTTCTTCACGACTTCTTCACGACTTGTTCACAATTTATTTACTATGACTTCACACCTTCTTCACAACCTAACACAACCTATGTACAATTCTACTTCTTCACGCATTTACTTCTAACACACCTTAACTTCACAACTTCACTATTAACACTCTAACCTATCCCAAACAATTATACACACAACTATCTAACAACAATACACAACTTATATACAAATGTATGATGACACAAACAACTTAGGTATCTAAGTTGCAATACTTCTTCTCTAGTTGTTGAAGGAGTATTCTTCTCTTGCACTTGAATGAAGGAAGCTTGGATCACTTGGAAACCAAAGCTTAAGATTATATGATCAAAGGGTTTTTGAAGATATGAAATGAGATTTAAAACAGAAAGTTTTAGTGTGCAAAAGGTGAGTAAAAATCCAGGGGAAGGCTGGTATTTATAGGCAGAAAAACTGGACAGCTGGAACCTACTGGAGCGTGGCCGGCCCCCTTAAATAGGGGGGCGGTCCCCTTAATTTTAAGGGGGCCGCCTAGCAAAATTAAGGGGGCCGCCCAAGCCGTCCGTTGCCCAGTTTTGTCTTTTTGTGAGGAAGGTTTTTCTGGAACATTTTTACTGATTTTGGTTAAAATTTTGAATTCATAAATTTATAATGAATTAAACCTTTTTATTTATTACCAAAAATGTTTTTCTAAAAGATATAAAATGTTTTTGACATTTTATAAAAAATCTAGTTATTAAGAAAATATTCCTTTGATCATATAATGCATTAAGCATTAGTTCATTCATACCTTAAGTGATTTTAGTTGTAGAAGTGAATATTTACAACTAAGTACTTGTTTATTTTATAAGTTTATGTTTTAATGAGTTTACATTTTATGATCATCAAAACATAGAGATATGAATAAATATTGATAATGTTTTTAGGCATTATTTATGTCAAAAATCTCCCCCTTTTTGATGATTACAAAACCTAAACTCATTAAATCCAAAAGTTTATTTTTGGACAAGTATTTGGTGAGTTTATATTCACTTCTCCCCCCTTTTTGTAGAATCAAAAAGGTTAAGCCGACAAATTTAGACGTGAAATTTATCGGGACGAAAACTCCCCCTTGATGTTTACTCCCCCTCGTTCGAGGGCACCAAGGAGACGAGCTATGGAAATCTTGGCTGCAAAAACAAGTTAGGAGACACAAGATACATATATATGCATAGCAAAAATATTTAGAACAACCAACTAATTTATTCATTCAAGATGATCATATAACATATGAATCATCATTACATTACATAAAATACTTAAAATATTACAACATAACTAGAAACACTAATGGTCCTCATGTTGCCAAAGAGAGCGATTGGACTTGCTTGCGACACAAAAGGGTGAGGGATTTTATTTTGAGGCGGAAAGCATGTGGATGGGTTTTAGTTATGTGATGGTGAGGGAAATGGGGCGGATCCAGTGATGTTATATCGTTGTAGGGGAGGAATGGGATGAGGACGAGTGAGTAGATATTCGATCCAAGAAATATCTTCACTTAAGTGGAGAATTTGTTTTTGAAGAAAGATGCAACAAGGGCAATATTGGGTGTGGTTTGTAACTTGATCCAAGTTAAGAGAGTGGGGTAGGCAATTTGAGTAAGGTGAGGATGGAGGTTGTCCCTTGTTGCGTTGTGTGAGGTGCATAGCAAGGAGATCACTAAGATCATGGATTTGGTTAATCTCTTCATGAAGCTTTTGCCTTTCATGAATGGGGATTTGGTTATTTGGTGGAAATGGATGGTATTGGGGTGTATGATTTGAGGAAAGGTTTGATGTTTGACCAAGGTAATGAGGGTTTTCAAGAATTCCATTGAAGTTGGTTTGATGTTTAGGGGAGTAGTTTGGAATGAATGTGGATGTTTGGCCAAAATGATAGGGTTTGTGAAATGGTTCAATGGAATGAGGTTGTGATCTTGGAGAGTAGTTGGGGATAAATGATGATGGAGGTGTTGGTTATCTTGTCGCACCATTTGTGATGGGTTTGTGGTGAGGGTGAGGTTTTCTTTTCTGTCACACCCCCAAAATCGGGTCCAGCGGAAGCTTACACATCGCTGGGGTGCAACTCAATTGGTATCATGACACAAGTGCAAAGAACGGTTTTCTTCTCAACCATTTAGAATAAAATTGTTTAACAAAAATGTTGAATTTACATTGTTAAAAGTTGTGCGGAAATAGGCCCTTTAAAATAGGTAAAACGGTCCCAAATGTTTGTCAGAGTCTTCTATGACCGTGCCATGCCCTGCCAAAACCTCCAGTAGCGTGCTATTGCTTAATACCTGAAAATACATGCTAAAAAGTGTCAACACGAGGTTGGTGAGTTCATAGAGTTAGTGAAAAATGTAATGCCTTTGAATGAAGATCTCCCAGCAAAGGCCTTGTAAATCCACCCAGTTCCAAGTCTCGCCCATAACAAGACTTGCAACCTGTGTGTTCACAACCCATTGCCAAATATGATTTGGTTTAAGTGAACAAAGTAATATGTGGACCACAAGTTTTGAAGTACATATGGTTTGACCAGTACATTCGGTTACGTGACCAATTCATTCGGTTATGTGACCAGTTCATTCTGTCATGTGACCCGTTCATTCTGTCATGTTACCCGTACATTCGGTTATGTGACCCGTTCATTCTGTCATGTATGTACATAGTGTTGGAGCCGGTTCATTCGGTTAAGTGTGCATAATGTTTAAAGTGCTTGTGTCCATGAATAATAAGAATTAAATGTGTAGCAAGTGAATATACAATACATTCGAATGAATAACAAATTCATAAGTAGAGCAAATGATGGTTTGACTAAGCAAATGGCATATTCAAGTAAATCAAGTATACATTTCGATGAAAATGATTGAGCATGTATTCTCCCCCAAAACGTAATCCAAAACGTATAAAGATAGGGGCTATGGAACTCACCTGATGCGATAGCAACAATGATAATAATGAATATGCTGAAATGAGGCTCGGTCTCTAACCGCGACCTAATATGAGGATATGATGTAATGTAAGCAATGAAATGATGCTACACATGCAAATACGTATGTTAACGATACCACTCGTTACTTTTGAAAATAATGTTTATCGTCGAAAAATACATTTTTGACGTCTCGTTAAGTCATAAACTACTTTTCGTGTAAATATGTTGAAATGGTACTCCACGATCCTCGTTTGGTGTTTTATGGTCAAATATAATGTTTTTCTCGCAAAATACCACTTTTCATACTTTGTGAAATATGCCCAAATGGCCTCGTAAAACTAGTCGTGAAATATTGTACGTTAAGTGTTAGCGGTAAAACTCGACGTTTTTGAAAACCTTGTAACATGATCTTAATGCCGTCTCATTTGAGTTTTGGTCATACGCGCCTCGATCATAAAGAAAATCGGCTATGAACTTAGTGTCTTGCAAAACAATTTCTATACTTAGAAATATTTCCTTATAATGGTGGTTTTCGGAGATATTCGGAAAATCATATCTTACTTGTTATAAGTCCGATCAACGAACGGTCGATTGATTTGGAAAATAGGCCGGGTATACTTCATTTTAGTTACTGATGAAAATTTCTCAAAACTGACTCGATCAACGGGAAAATAGCTCGCAATATGGTGACTTGAAAGGAAAACTGTTTTACACTTGTAATATATTTTGCTATTAGAAGCTGTCAAAATTAAATAAGTTTCGTCGGGTTTTCAAACGTGTATATCTTGGTCGTTATAAGCTTGTTTGCTACGTTCTTTATATCCACGGATTCGTCATAGCATGAACTAACATGTTTTCAGTAGCTCGGCTCTCCTAGATCACGTCTAACGCCTCGTTTTGTCCCTTGAAGTTCGGCAAACAGCAAGCTTATTTTCAGAAAATAGTTTTTCGTCGCCTAAATTGTAAAAATCATATCTCCTTCGTTATAAGTCGGTTTTTAGTGATTCAAGCGCCCACGGTTTCGTTTTTGAAAGTATTTTCTGAATCTTTGGTCAAAAATTACCCAAGAACCCCTGATGTTTCCACGTTTTGCAAAAATGGACAGCAACTTTCTAATAGTGTTTAAAACTCATTTTCTTGGTTATAAACTTGTTCAAGACTTAACCAAACTACTTCAAATCAACTTCACAAATACACAAATCCTACCATACACCTTCTTAGGGTGTCATGGGTCCTAAACTTCTCAAAATATTGTAGGATTTCAAGGGAATGATCATAGGCTTTATATATACTCATAAAAACCATAAAACTTGTAAAGTGGTATAAATAACATATGTAACTTGCATGTTTAACCAATATAACTTGAAAATACATGATGTTAATGATCAAATGAAAGTATGAGATGATGAAAAAGTTCACTTGAAGCTTACTTGATGATTGATGAGTTAGGATGAAAAGGATCACAACCTTGGAGTTTTTATTGCAAAACTCTAACAAGGATGATATAATGAACTAGAAGAGCACTTGAACTTGAAAAAAATTATGGATCTTGGTGGTTTTTGGGTTGAGCCGTGGGAATGAGGAGAGAAAGGAGGAGAGTTTGATATTTTTTTGTGATAAAAATGAGCTAGTTTAGGCTTTATATAGTCCAAGGGTAGTTTGGTAATTTCACTATATTTTCGAAATATCTAGATATTTTTGAGAAAATATCTAGATATTTTAGGTTGGATATTTATCTTTGACTTACGGAGTAGGTTTTGGTCCCGTTAATCGCTAACCGTAAACAGTTAAGTCACGAAACGAAAAACCGGGAATCGTAAAAATACGAAACTTGCAAGAATGATTAAACTCATCATTATACTCCATAATAAAATATAAAATGAGTGATAAGTTCAATCGGGTTGCTCAAACCCTGATAAAGCTGGAAACGCGGGTCTAAAACGCGTAATTCGCGTAAAACGCTGAACTGGAAAACGCAAAATTCCAAAACTTTTAGAATTGTCGTAAAATGAGAGAAAATCATATTTCTATTGTTTATGGACATATTGGGATGTTGGAATGACGTTTAAACCTAAACGTAAATCTCAGACACGGTTTCGTGATTTTTGCAGAAATGATCCGACGAGTGTCAAACTCTCGGATTATCATTAAAAGAGTTTAACTTACGAGAATATGAAATAAAAATTTTGGAAATGAATAGTGAAAATGAATAGTAATAGTGAATTGTAACCCATGAATAGTAATTTCCCGAGATGAACAGTAAAATTTGAAGCTTGAAAAAGGACCTGAAATTACGAGTTGTGACAGTCTTCCCCTCTAAAAGGAACTTCGTCCCGAAGTTCAGTTTGTGTTGGTCTCTGAAGTAGACTTGGTGAAAAGATGATGATATTTGAGCATGATTCTTCAAAACAAGAAAAGAAGAGTGAAACGTAAATAAGACATTTCCGAAAGGTAGGTGTTCTAAGTGGCTTGCCATAAAATGAAAGCTTGAAGTTGAGTTATGATTAGCCGACATGCTTTTGGGCGGTGGTTCACGAGGTGATGTGGATGTGAATGTTCTTGCAACGATTGAGTACACACATATGAATTTTGAAACTTTTGGAAATCGAGTAGGAATGCAACCCGGACATAATTCTATTATAACTGTTCTCAGTAGTGCAAAATTCATCTCTGAGTCGGGCATAGGTGGTCTGCCTATGTCCCACTATCCCGGGTCGAATATAGATGACCAATCTATATTCCACCGAGGTTCAATGAATTTTGAAATACTCAGCTCAGTTATACTAATACTATGTCCTTCACATTTGAAAAGGCGTTCTGAAGGACTAAGGCAAGCGACCAAACTCGAGGTCAAATGATGAAACTACGCAAGGAAAAGGCGTAACGCTGAGACGTGTATGACATGTGAGCATGCTTATATGAAAGACAACTATAGTAATCAATGAGAATAAGTAGGTATAAATGATTTGATAATAAGACACAAATCTCATTAAATATGTCATCAACAAACCACAAATGAGGCATCAGCTTGGCAGGCAGGCACGTGGCGGTCATAGGGTTATGTTTTTGTAAATGTAGCTATAGTCTAGGTTTTAAAATCACCCAGTTCTCTATAGCCAAGGCTCTGATACCAATCTGTCACACCCCCAAAATCGGGTCCAGCGGAAGCTTACACATCGCTGGGGTGCAACTCAATTGGTATCATGACACAAGTGCAAAGAACGGTTTTCTTCTCAACCATTTAGAATAAAATTGTTTAACAAAAATGTTGAATTTACATTGTTAAAAGTTGTGCGGAAATAGGCCCTTTAAAATAGGTAAAACGGTCCCAAATGTTTGTCAGAGTCTTCTATGACCGTGCCATGCCCTGCCAAAACCTTCAGTAGCGTGCTATTGCTTAATACCTGAAAATACATGCTAAAAAGTGTCAACACGAGGTTGGTGAGTTCATAGAGTTAGTGAAAAATGCAATGCCTTTGAATGTAGATCTCCCAGCAAAGGCCTTGTAAATCCAACCAGTTCCAAGTCCCGCCCATAACAAGACTTGCAACCTGTGTGTTCACAACCCATTGCCAAATATGATTTGGTTTAAGTGAACAAAGTAATATGTGGACCACAAGTTTTGAAGTACATATGGTTTGACCAGTACATTCGGTTACGTGACCAATTCATTCGGTTATGTGACCAGTTCATTCTGTCATGTGACCCGTTCATTCTGTCATGTTACCCGTACATTCGGTTATGTGACCCGTTCATTCTGTCATGTATGTACATAGTGTTGGAGCCGGTTCATTCGGTTAAGTGTGCATAATGTTTAAAGTGCTTGTGTCCATGAATAATAAGAATTAAATGTGTAGCAAGTGAATATACAATACATTCGAATGAATAACAAATTCATAAGTAGAGCAAATGATGGTTTGACTAAGCAAATGGCATATTCAAGTAAATCAAGTATACATTTCGATGAAAATGATTGAGCATGTATTCTCCCCCAAAACGTAATCCAAAACGTATAAAGATAGGGGCTATGGAACTCACCTGATGCGATAGCAACAATGATAATAATGGATATGCTGAAATGAGGCTCGGACTCTAACCGCGACCTAATATGAGGATATGATGTAATGTAAGCAATGAAATGATGCTACACATGCAAATACGTATGTTAACGATACCACTCGTTACTTTTGAAAATAATGTTTATCGTCGAAAAATACATTTTTGACGTCTCGTTAAGTCATAAACTACTTTTCGTGTAAATATGTTGAAATGGTACTCCACGATCCTCGTTTGGTGTTTTATGGTCAAATATAATGTTTTTCTCGCAAAATACCACTTTTCATACTTTGTGAAATATGCCCAAATGGCCTCGTAAAACTAGTCGTGAAATATTGTACATTAAGTGTTAGCGGTAAAACTCGACGTTTTTGAAAACCTTGTAACATGATCTTAATGCCGTCTCATTTGAGTTTTGGTCATACGCGCCTCGATCATAAAGAAAATCGGCTATGAACATAGTGTCTTGCAAAACAATTTCTATACTTAGAAATATTTCCTTATAATGGTGGTTTTCGGAGATATTCGGAAAATCATATCTTACTCGTTATAAGTCCGATCAACGAACGGTCGATTGATTTGGAAAATAGGCCGGGTATACTTCATTTTAGTTACTGATGAAAATTTCTCAAAACTGACTCGATCAACGGGAAAATAGCTCGCAATATGGTGACATGAAAGGAAAATTGTTTTACACTTGTAATATATTTTGCTATTAGAAGCTGTCAAAATTAAATAAGTTTCGTCGGGTTTTCAAACGTGTATATCTTGGTCGTTATAAGCTTGTTTGCTACGTTCTTTATATCCACGGATTCGTCATAGCATGAACTAACATGTTTTCAGTAGCTCGGCTCTCCTAGATCACGTCTAACGCCTCGTTTTGTCCCTTGAAGTTCGGCAAACAGCAAGCTTATTTTCAGAAAATAGTTTTTCGTCGCCTAACTTGTAAAAATCATATCTCCTTCGTTATAAGTCGGTTTTTAGTGATTCAAGCGCCCACGGTTTCGTTTTTGAAAGTATTTTCTGAATCTTTGGTAAAAAATTACCCAAGAACCCCTGATGTTTCCACGTTTTGCAAAAATGGACAGCAACTTTCTAATAGTGTTTAAAACTCATTTTCTTGGTTATAAACTTGTTCAAGACTTAACCAAACTACTTCAAATCAACTCCACAAATACACAAATCCTACCATACACCTTCTTAGGGTGTCATGGGTCCTAAACTTCACAAAATATTGTAGGATTTCAAGGGAATGATCATAGGCTTTATATATACTCATAAAAACCATAAAACTTGTAAAGTGGTATAAATAACATATGTAACTTGCATGTTTAACCAATATAACTTGAAAATACATGATGTTAATGATCAAATGAAAGTATGAGATGATGAAAAAGTTCACTTGAAGCTTACTTGAAGATTGATGAGTTTGGATGAAAAGGATCACAACCTTGGAGTTTTTATCGCAAAACTCTAACAAGGAAGATATAATGAACTAGAAGAACACTTGAACTTGAAAAAAATTATGGATCTTGGTGGTTTTTGGGTTGAGCCGTGGGAATGAGGAGAGAAAGGAGGAGAGTTTGATCTTGTTTTTGTGATAAAAATGAGCTAGTTTAGGCTTTATATAGTCCAAGGGTAGTTTGGTAATTTCAATGAAAGGGTATAATGGTAATTTCACTATATTTTCGAAATATCTAGATATTTTTGAGAAAATATCTAGATATTTTAGGTTGGATATTTATCTTTGACATACGGAGTAGGTTTTGGTCCCGTTAATCGCTAACCGTAAACAGTTAAGTCACGAAACGAAAAACCGGGAATCGTAAAAATACGAAACTTGCAAGAATGATTAAACTCATCATTATACTCCATAATAAAATATAAAATGAGTGATAAGTTCAATCGGGTTGCTCAAACCCTGATAAAGCTGGAAACGCGGGTCTAAAACGCGTAATTCGCGTAAAACGCTGAACTGGAAAACGCAAAATTCCAAAACTTTTAGAATTGTCGTAAAATGAGAGAAAATCATATTTCTATTGTTTATGGACATATCGGGATGTTGGAATGACGTTTAAACCTAAACGTAAATCTCAGACACGGTTTCGTGATTTTTGCAGAAATGATCCGACGAGTGTCAAACTCTCGGATTATCATTAAAAGAGTTTAACTTACGAGAATATGAAATAAAAATTTTGGAAATGAATAGTGAAAATGAATAGTAATAGTGAATAGTAACCCATGAATAGTAATTTCCCGAGATGAACAGTAAAATATGAAGCTTGAAAAAGGACCTGAAATTACGAGTTGTGACAGTCTTCCCCTCTAAAAGGAACTTCGTCCCGAAGTTCAGTTTGTGTTGGTCTCTGAAGTAGACTTGGTGAAAAGATGATGATATTTGAGCATGATTCTTCAAAACAAGAAAAGAAGAGTGAAACGTAAATAAGACATTTCCGAAAGGTAGGTGTTCTAAGTGGCTTGCCATAAAATGAAAGCTTGAAGTTGAGTTATGATTAGCCGACATGCTTTTGGGCGGTGGTTCACGAGGTGATGTGGATGTGAATGTTCTTGCAACGATTGAGTACACACATATGAATTTTGAAACTTTTGGAAATCGAGTAGGAATGCAACCCGGACATAATTCTATTATAACTGTTCTCAGTAGTGCAAAATTCATCTCTGAGTCGGGCATAGGTGGTCAGCCTATGTCCCACTATCCCGGGTCGAATATAGATGACCAGTCTATATTCCACCGAGGTTCAATGAATTTTGAAATACTCAGCTCAGTTATACTAATACTATGTCCTTCACATTTGAAAAGGCGTTCTGAAGGACTAAGGCAAGCGACCAACTCGAGGTCAAATGATGAAACTACGCAAGGAAAAGGCGTAACGCTGAGACGTGTATGACATGTGAGCATGCTTATATGAAAGACAACTATAGTAATCAATGAGAATAAGTAGGTATAAATGATTTGATAATAAGACACAAATCTCATTAAATATGTCAGCAACAAACCACAAATGAGGCATCAGCTTGGCAGGCAGGCACGTGGCGGTCATAGGGTTATGTTTTTGTAAATGTAGCTATAGTCTAGGTTTTAAAATCACCCAGTTCTCTATAGCCAAGGCTCTGATACCAATCTGTCACACCCCCAAAATCGGGTCCAGCGGAAGCTTACACATCGTTGGGGTGCAACTCAATTGGTATCATGACACAAGTGCAAAGAACGGTTTTCTTCTCAACCATTTAGAATAAAATTGTTTAACAAAAATGTTGAATTTACATTGTTAAAAGTTGTGCGGAAATAGGCCCTTTAAAATAGGTAAAACGGTCCCAAATGTTTGTCAGAGTCTTCTATGACCGTGCCATGCCCTGCCAAAACCTCCAGTAGCGTGCTATTGCTTAATACCTGAAAATACATGCTAAAAAGTGTCAACACGAGGTTGGTGAGTTCATAGAGTTAGTGAAAAATGCAATGCCTTTGAATGAAGATTTCCCAGCAAAGGCCTTGTAAATCCACCCAGTTCCAAGTCCCGCCCATAACAAGACTTGCAACCTGTGTGTTTACAACCCATTGCCAAATATGATTTGGTTTAAGTGAACAAAGTAATATGTGGACCACAAGTTTTGAAGTACATATGGTTTGACCAGTACATTCGGTTACGTGACCAATTCATTCGGTTATGTGACCAGTTCATTCTGTCATGTGACCCGTTCATTCTGTCATGTTACCCGTACATTCGGTTATGTGACCCGTTCATTCTGTCATGTATGTACATAGTGGTGGAGCCGGTTCATTCGGTTAAGTGTGCATAATGTTTAAAGTGCTTGTGTCCATGAATAATAAGAATTAAATGTGTAGCAAGTGAATATACAATACATTCGAATGAATAACAAATTCATAAGTAGAGCAAATGATGGTTTGACTAAGCAAATGGCATATTCAAGTAAATCAAGTATACATTTCGATGAAAATGATTGAGCATGTATTCTCCCCCAAAACGTAATCCAAAACGTATAAAGATAGGGGCTATGGAACTCACCTGATGCGATAGCTACAATGATAATAATGAATATGCTGAAATGAGGCTCGGTCTCTAACCGTGACCTAATATGAGGATATGATCTAATGTAAGCAAATGAAATGATGCTACACATGCAAATACGTATGTTAACGATACCACTCGTTAATTTTGAAAATAATGTTTATCGTCGAAAAATACATTTTTGACGTCTCGTTAAGTCATAAACTACTTTTCGTGTAAATATGTTGAAATGGTACTCCACGATCCTCGTTTGGTGTTTTATGGTCAAATATAATGTTTTTCTCGCAAAATACCACTTTTCATACTTTGTGAAATATGCCCAAATGGCCTCGTAAAACTAGTCGTGAAATATTGTACGTTAAGTGTTAGCGGTAAAACTCGACGTTTTTGAAAACCTTGTAACATGATCTTAATGCCGTCTCATTTGAGTTTTGGTCATACGTGCCTCGATCATAAAGAAAATCGGCTATGAATATAGTGTCTTGCAAAACAATTTCTATACTTAGAAATATTTCCTTATAATGGTGGTTTTCGGAGATATTCGGAAAATCATATCTTACTCGTTATAAGTCCGATCAACGAACGGTCGATTGATTTGGAAAATAGGCCGGGTATACTTCATTTTAGTTACTGATGAAAATTTCTCAAAACTGACTCGATCAACGGGAAAATAGCTCGCAATATGGTGACTTGAAAGGAAAACTGTTTTACACTTGTAATATATTTTGCTATTAGAAGCTGTCAAAATTAAATAAGTTTCGTCGGGTTTTCAAACGTGTATATCTTGGTCGTTATAAGCTCGTTTGCTACGTTCTTTATATCCACGGATTCGTCATAGCATGAACTAACATGTTTTCAGTAGCTCGGCTCTCCTAGATCACGTCTAACGCCTCGTTTTGTCCCTTGAAGTTCGGCAAACAGCAAGCTTATTTTCAGAAAATAGTTTTTCGTCGCCTAACTTGTAAAAATCATATCTCCTTCGTTATAAGTCGGTTTTTAGTGATTCAAGCGCCCACGGTTTCGTTTTTGAAAGTATTTTCTGAATCTTTGGTCAAAAATTACCCAAGAACCCCTGATGTTTCCACGTTTTGCAAAAATGGACAGCAACTTTCTAATAGTGTTTAAAACTCATTTTCTTGGTTATAAACTTGTTCAAGACTTAACCAAACTACTTCAAATCAACTTCACAAATACACAAATCCTACCATACACCTTCTTAGGGTGTCATGGGTCCTAAACTTCACAAAATATTGTAGGATTTCAAGGGAATGATCATAGGCTTTATATATACTCATAAAAACCATAAAACTTGTAAAGTGGTATAAATAACATATGTAACTTGCATGTTTAACCAATATAACTTGAAAATACATGATGTTAATGATCAAATGAAAGTATGAGATGATGAAAAAGTTCACTTGAAGCTTACTTGAAGATTGATGAGTTTGGATGAAAAGGATCACAACCTTGGAGTTTTTATCGCAAAACTCTAACTAGGAAGATATAATGAACTAGAAGAAAACTTGAACTTGAAAAAAATTATGGATCTTGGTGGTTTTTGGGTTGAGCCGTGGGGATGAGGAGAGAAAGGAGGAGAGTTTGATCTTGTTTTTGTGATAAAAATGAGCTAGTTTAGGCTTTATATAGTCCAAGGGTAGTTTGGTAATTTCAATGAAAGGGTATAATGGTAATTTCACTATATTTTCGAAATATCTAGATATTTTTGAGAAAATATCTAGATATTTTAGGTTGGATATTTATCTTTGACATACGGAGTAGGTTTTGGTCCCGTTAATCGTTAACCGTAAACAGTTAAGTCACGAAACGAAAAACCGGGAATCGTAAAAATACGAAACTTGCAAGAATGATTAAACTCATAATTATACTCCATAATAAAATATAAAATGAGTGATAAGTTCAATCGGGTTGCTCAAACCCTGATAAAGCTGGAAACGCGGGTCTAAAACGCGTAATTCGCGTAAAACGCTGAACTGGAAAACGCAAAATTCCAAAACTTTTAGAATTGTCGTAAAATGAGAGAAAATCATATTTCTATTGTTTATGGACATATCGGGATGTTGGAATGACGTTTAAACCTAAACGTAAATCTCAGACACGGTTTCGTGATTTTTGCAGAAATGATCCGACGAGTGTCAAACTCTTGGATTATCATTAAAAGAGTTTAACTTACGAGAATATGAAATAAAAATTTGTGGAAATGAATAGTGAAAATGAATAGTAATAGTGAATAGTAACCCATGAATAGTAATTTCCCGAGATGAACAGTAAAATTTGAAGCTTGAAAAAGGACCTGAAATTACGAGTTGTGACATTTTCCACCCGGGTTTTAAGGTCATCCTTGCTAGCTTTGAGGTTTTTGGTTTTGGGTTGATAGGAGAGGACATGATGGGATGATTGAATGTGGTGAGATATGGGGTTATTTATAGTGGAGGATTTGTGTTGTTTAGGAATGGATAGGCTTATTAGGTGATTAGGACATAATGTGTTTGTGAATTTTGGGGAAGTATAGGATCAAATGGGCTAAAAAGCAGAAAAAGATTCTGTGAACCCGACCAGCAGATGGCCGGTCCCCTTAATTATGGGCGGTCCCCTTAATAATTAAGGGGGCCGCCTTATGAATTAAGGGGGCCGCCCATCTGGTACCTTTCTGGGTTCCAGAAATGGGTTTTTCTGCAGAAATAGGTGAGGATGGCTATGTTTTGAGCTTCTGGTTTTAGGCAAGTCCCACTCTTTGAGGCAATAGAAAAACATATTAAGCATGCATGGAAAATATGTTAAACAAATAAGCAAGCAATAAGTTATGTCTAGCAATTTAGAGAATTAAGGCAATTAATCATCTAAGGCAAGGGTAATGGAGCAAAGGCACTAGAAACTAATGAGGAATAGGTGATGGAACAATTGTGAGGATGTGATTAATAAGCTTGTTCTAGTGTGTGCCTATATGCAACAAATGTGGAGATGTGATTGTTTCGACTCCTAAATGCAAAAATTTCCTAAGAAACAATCCAAGGTTTCCTTGATTTGATTTTGCTCAATATATGAATATCAAAGATATATATTAGATTATATACTTTGACAATTCATGTGAGATCTTATGCATGAAAAAAAAATGTTTTTAGCATTATTCAACAACGTAAGGAAAATGGTTTTCATGAGTTTTCCTAGATGTGAGAATGATTTGTAGAAAATAGATTGGGTTTTGTTTATAAATAGTTTTATGCAAGAAAAATATTTCCCAATCTTTTGTTTTGTGCAAAACAGATTCCTAGACTCAGATGAGAGGAGAAAAATAAAATTAATTTTACAGACAGATGGCCGGTCCCCTTAATGACAAGCCGGTCCCTTTAATAATTAAGGGGACCGCCTTTATAACATTAAGGGGTCCGCCCATCTGGAAAAAAAATAGTACCAAAAATGCAGAAAATTCAGTCAATTTGTTCCATCATCCCTAGACCTAAACGTAAGTGGTTAAAAAGTTCACGCTTAAGGGGCTTAGTGAATATGTCTGCTAAGTTATCTTCCGATGCAACCTTTTCTATAGATATGTTTCCTTTTTGAACGTTATCGCGGAGGAAGTGGTGGCGTATTTCTATATGTTTAGTCCTAGAGTGTTGAACGGGATTCTTACTTAAATCTATAGCACCTTTGTTATCACACATAATTGGGACATTATCTAACCTAATGCCATAATCTAAGAGAGCTTGTTTCATCCATAGTGCTTGTTGACATGCCTTTCCAGCGCTTACATATTCGGCTTCTTTGGTAGAAATAGCAAGAGTGGTTTGCTTCTTCGAGAACCAAGATGTTAGGCAACATCCCATGAAGGTGCAGATTCCGCTAGTGCTTTTTCTATCCACGTAGTCTCCTGCATGATCCGAATCCGCATAGACGATGGTTTCTATTCCGGATCCCTTAGGATACCATAATCCTAAGTGTATAGTGCCTTTAATGTATCGGAAGATACGCTTAACCGCTTCTAGGTGAGAGGTTTTGGGATCCTCTTGAAAGCGAGCACAAAGGCAGACACTAAACATGATATCCGGTCTACTTGCCGTTAAGTATATTAAACTACCTATCATTCCTCTATACTTAGTGTTTTCTACGGACCCACCCTCTTCATCTCTTGTGAGTTTTACTTCCGTAGACATCGGTGTTTTCATGGGCTTAGCGTCTTCTAATCCAAATTTCTTAAGCATTTCCTTAATGTACTTAGATTGATTAAAAAATATTCCATCTTATAATTGTTTTATTTGTAATCCTAGGAAGAAATAAAGTTCACCCATCATACTCATCTCAAACTCATCATGCATGATTTTGGCGAATTCATCATACATATCCTGACAAGTCGATCCGAATATAATGTCGTCGACATATATTTGGACAATGATGAGATTTGGGCTTTTCTTTTTCGTGAAAAGAGTGTTATCTACCATTCCCATGGAATAATCATGTTTAATAAGAAATGCTTTTAATCGATCATACCAAGCCTTGGGAGCTTGTTTGAGTCCATATAAAGCTTTCTTGAGTTTATAAACATAATCAGGTTTTGCGAAGTCAATGAATCCTGGAGGTTGTGCCACGTATACCTCCTCATTGATAAAACCGTTAAGGAATGCACTTTTCACGTCCATTTGAAATAACTTAAAGTCTAAGGCGCATGCATATGCAAGAAGTATCCTTATAGATTCTAATCTAGCTACGGGGGCATAAGTTTCGTCATAATCAATTCCTTCCTGTTGATTATAACCTTGGGCAACTAACCTAGCTTTGTTCCTAGTAACTATTCCATTTTCATCTAACTTATTTCAATAAACCCATTTAGTTCCTATGATGGTCATGTTCATGGGATTTGGGACTAGTTCCCAAACGTCATTAGTCTTAAATTGATTTAGTTCTTCTTGTATAGCCATAACCCAACTTTCATCTTTTAATGCCTCATTTATATTTTTAGGTTCTATAGTTGATAGGAAACAAAAGAAGTTATTTTTATCTTGAGCTTGTGATCTAAGTGTTGACATAAATAAATGTCTAAAAACATTATCAATATTTATTCATATCTCTATGTTTTGATGATCACAAAATGTAAACTCATTAAAACATAAACTTATAAATTAAACAAGTACTTAGTTGTAAACATTCACTTCTACAACTAAAATCACTTAAGGTATGAATGAACTAATACTTAATGCATCATATGATCAAAGGAACATTTTCTTAATAACTAGATTTTTTATAAAACATCAAAAACATTTTATATATTTTTGAAAAACATTTTTGGTATTAAATAAAAATGTTTAATCTTTTATAAAAATATGAATTCAAATTTTTAACCAAAATCAGTTAAAATGTTCCAGAAAAACCTTCCCCACAAAAGGACAAAATTGGCCAACGTTCAGTAGGGGCGGCCCCCTTAATTTTGCTAGGCGGCCCCCTTAATAATTAAGGGGACCGCCCCCGCTCCAGTAGGCCTCCAACTGTCCAGTTTTTCTCCTATAAATACCAGCCTTCTCCTGGATTTTTACTCACCTTTTGCACACTAAAACTTTCTGTTTTAAATCCTTGTATATACATTTCAAAATCCTTTGATCATATCTTATTAAGCATTGGTTTCTAAGTGATCCAAGCTTCCTACATTCAAGTGCAAAAGAAGAATACTCCTTCAACATCTAGAGAAGAAGTATTGCAACTTAGCCATCTAAGTTGTGTGTGTCATCATTCATTTGTATATGAGTTGTATATTTGTTTGATAGTTGTGTGTATAATTATTTGGGATAGGTTAGTGTGTAAGTAGTGAAGTTGTGTAGTTAAGGTGTGTAAGTAGGGAAGGTGTGAAGAAGTAGAAGTGTATATAGGTTGTGCTAAGTTGTGAAGAAGGTGTGAAGTCGTAGTATATAAGTTGTGAAGAAGTTGTGAATAAGTCGTGAAGTAGTCTTGAGGAAGTAGTCGTGAAGAAGAAGTCGTGAAGTAGTCGTGAAGAAGAAGTCGTGAAGAAGAAGTTGTGAAGAAGAAGTTGTGAAGAAGGTGTGATTAAGTTGTGTACAAGTTGTGAGATTGGTTCTAGCTACGATTAGAACTCGACATCTAGCTTTGTGTCGTTAAGCCGGTGTAAGCTAAAGTTGTGCAAGGTTTTCTCCGCCATAAGGGAGCTTGTTGACATAGTAAAGAAAACTCTCGAGTTAGGTGCTCGGGGAGTGGAATAGGGCAAGGAAGGTGACCTTGTAGCCGAACCACTATAAATCTCTTGTGTCTCGGTTAGATCTTTCCATCTCTATCTTTCATTTGATTTACTTTACTTTACTTGCTTTACTTACTTATATTTATCTATACTTGTTCATATTGTTTAAGAATTGAAGTCACATAATATCGAATCGAAGTTTTTAAAAGTAAATAAAAGTTTTCAAAATAAAATTTAAAAAGACGTAAAACTATTCAACCCCCCTTCTAGTTTTCCACAATTGGTATCAAGAGCCACGTCAAACAAGATTTTTTAAAAAAACTGTATTTTAAAACTTGAAACGATCTATGGAATCTGAAAAATATTTAGAAGGGCAATCTATGCAAAGACCACCACTATTTGAAAGTGATGGATTTTTATATTGGAAAAATCGATTCGAAACTTATGTGAAGTCAAAAGATCTAGATCTTTGGCATGTTATTACTAATGGTGACTTTTTACCTATTCAATATAATTTAGAAACTAAAAAGGATGAAGTAGTATCTTTTGAAAAACAAAATGATGATTTAAAAAGAAAACTTTCTAAAAATAATGAGGCTAAAATGGTTATTTATAATGCGTTACCACGTAAAGAATACGAAAGAATTTTTATGTGCAAAACCGCAAAAGAAATTTGGAACTCCTTACTAATAACTCACCAAGGTAATAGTCAAGTCAAAGATAATAAAATAGATCTTCTTGTTCAACAATATGAACAATTCACGATTCCGGAAGAGGAATCAATTGATAATGCGTTTGCTAGGTTTAACACAATCATCACAAGTTTAAAGGCACTTGATGAGAGTTTTTCTAGTAAGAATTTTGTCAGGAAATTTCTTAGGGCTCTTCATCCAAAATGGCGAGCTAAAGTTACGGTGATTGAAGAATCGAAGAACTTGTCAACTCTTCAACTTGACGAGTTGATTGGCAACTTGAAGGTCCACGAAGCAATAATCAAGAAAGACTCCGAGATGATCAAAGGAAATAAAGAACAAAGCAAGTCAATCGCGTTGAAAGCTAGGAAAGCATCAAGTGACGAGGATAGCTCAACCTCCGAAAGTGATAATGAAGAATATGTCATGGCCGTAAGAGACTTCAAGAAGTTCTTCAAAAGACGAGGAAGATTTGTTAGACAACCATATGACGAAAGAAAGACATTCCAAAGAAACAAAGACGACAAAGGTAGCAAGAGTGAGAGGAAGTGTTTTAAGTGCGGTGATCCAAATCATCTCATTGGAAGATGTCCAATGATGTCATAGGAGCAAAATCAAAAGGGGTTCGTTGGAGGAGCATGAAGTGATAGTGATGAAGATGAAAAAGAGACTACAAAGGAGGAGAAATGTCTTATGGCTAAGACATCGAATGAGGTACGTTCCAAAACCGAATACTTTAGTGATGAAAATTTATCATTAGATGAAAAAGACCTAGATAACGAATATAATAGGTTATGCATATTAGGTCAAAAAGTAATGAGTAAAAATAAATCACTAAAACTCATAAATAACAAATTAGAAAAAGAAATACTAGAATTAAAAATTAAACTACATAACTTAGAAAAAGGTAAAGAAGTTTTTGAATGTAAAACATGTCAAGAAACTAAAAATAAAAACGAAATACTTAAGGAAGAAATTTGTAAACTTAAAAAATTTGAAAATAGTAGTAATTCACTTAGGGAAATAATTAGCATTCAAAGAGCATCGGGAGATAAAACCGGACTAGGATTTAATTCAAATAATGTTTCAACAAGTGAAAATAAAAATTTTAAGTTTGAATGTCAATCTAGTGAACAAAAACCATTAGAGTCAAAACCTAAGTATATACTTATAAAAGATAGAAAAATACCTATTTCGAGTGATGAGGAAGTAAAAAGTTTTTATAAACCATCATTAAAAGCCAAAACCGGATTTTCTAAACCGAAATTAAGATCAAAAACACCTCCCTTAAGAAGACCACATAATCCTCACCCTCGACCTAAATCTCCTCAACCTAGAAGAAATAAAAATCGACAAAACCCTCATAATAATTATAATTACCCAATGTGGAATTATCCAAATCCACCAAGCTTCAATCCTTGGGGAATACTTCCACCATATATGCATCCTAGTCAATTGCAACCCATGTTTGGTTCAAACAACTTTGGATCAATGAGACAATGGGGACCAAGTGGCTAAATTGCTAATTCATTGGGAAATCGGCATCTCCTCTTTGATTAACTTCTACAAGTCAACCTTAACACTTTGAAGCGTTTGAAGAATAATCTACTGAAGACTAAAAGGTACGCTTTCTTTTTAAGTTTGGTGTTATAATATATGCTTAGATTAATGACTAGTTATTTCATGCCTATTTAGCTCGTAATGCCTAGTTATATATATATATATATATATATATATATATATATATATATATATATATATATACACATAATAGCTTATATAACCTAGAGTCACTAGTTATTTTCCCTTTGGCCCTCTTTAGCAATACCTTTTAAAATGGAAATCTTCTATGTCCACTTTTAGAAAACTCATGGTGATGAAGTGAAATGAGTTGAGTGGATTAATCATTAACATAGAAGTAGGATTAGAAAACTATGGATTAAACAAGCTCTCGGAGATTATGGCATTAAGTTAGATAAGTGTGCGACAACAAAGGAGCTATAGATGTTAGGTTATACCCCATTCAACACTCTCACATCAAACCTATAGAATTTAGTCGTCACTTCCTTATGACCATAGAATATGTAGAAAAGGGTAGCATGTGACAATAGCCTTAACCAATTCCCTTGAGCATGAGATCATTAACAACCATTTTTTTCATTAATGTTATTTGTTTTCAAAATATGCAAAAACTTCACATTTTGGAAAAATGATTTTTCAAAAGATTATGTCATTTTTCTATTAACATGTTTTACTATCTCATTTTTTCCATAATCCTATTTTGATCAAAGTCAAAGATTGGGAATTTCTTTTTACTCATTCTTCATAAACACATTTTTAAATAAAACTCAATCTATTTTATTCAAATAACTTTAACATCTACATAAAAACCCACTTTCAAACATTGTTGAATAATGCTAAAAACATTTTTTTTAAATCATGCATGGTGATCTCATATTTGTCATCTATATTTATATACATGACATTTAAAAGTGAACTAAGGCAAATCAAGCGGACCATGGTTTGTCTATTAAGATTTTGTTTGTAACAAATCTAGAAGTCCATGCTATCTTAAGTTCCCATTTATTGCACATAGACACACTTTAGGATCCCTCTAATAGTTCATTAATTGGTGTAGTTTATTGTTTCATTAGGATCCCTCACATAGGCACATATAATTAAGAAAATACTTGGTGTAGTTTATTGTTTCCTAGTTCATATATATTACTTGCTTGATAAGTATGTTTACATGCTAGATGATATTACTTGCTTGATGATATTACTTGATAGATGATATTACTTGCTTGATGAGTATGTTTTCATGATATATGAAATTACTTGCTTGCTTAATTCCTTTAATTAATATGACTTGCATGCATAATACATACTTTATTGCCTCAAAGAGTGGGACTTGCCTGAAACCAAAAGCTCAAAACATAGCCCTCCTTACCCATCTCTGCAGAAAAAAACCCATTTCTGGAACCCAGAAAGGTACCAGATGGGCGGCCCCCTTAATTCATAAGGCGGCCCCCTTAATTATTAAGGGGACCGCCCATAATTAAGGGGACCGGCCATCTGCTGGACGGGTTCAGAGAATCTTTTTCTGCTTTTTAGCCCATTTGATCCTATACTTCCCCAAATTCACAAACACATTTTGTCCTAATCACCCAAAAAGCCTATTCATTCCTAAACAACACAAATCCTCCACTATAAATAACCCCATATCTCACCACATTCAATCATCCCATCATGTCTTCTCCAATCAACCCAAAACCAAAAACCTCTAAGCTAGCAAGGATGACCTTAAAACCCGGGTGGAAAAGAAAACCTAACCCTCACCACAAGCCCATCACAACTAGACAACCAACACCTCCATCATCATTCATCCCCAACTACTCTCCAACATCACAACCTCATTCCATTGAACCATTTCACAAACCCTACCATTTTGGCCAAACATCCACATTCATTCCAAACTACTCCCCTAAACATCAAACCAACTTCAATGGAATACTTGAAAACCCTCATCACCTTGGTCAAACATCAAACCTTTCACCCCAATACCATCCATTTCCACCAAATAACCAAATCCCCATTCATGAAAGGCAAAAGCTTCATGAAGAGATTAACCAAATCCATGATCTTAATGATCTCCTTGCTATGCACCTCACACAACGCAACAAGGGACAACCTCCATCCTCACCTTACTCAAATTGCCTACCACACTCTTTTAACTTGGATCAAGTTACAAACCACACCCACTATTGCCCTTGTTGCATCTTCCTTCAAAAACAAATCCTCCACTTAAGTGAAGATATTTCTTGGATCGAATATCTACTCACTCGTCCTCATCCCATTCCTCCACTACAACGATATAACCTCAATGGATCCGCTCCATTTCCCTCACCATCACATAACTAAAACCCATCCACATGCTTTCCGCCTCAAAATAAACTCCCTCACCCTTTTGTGTCGCAAGCAAGTCCAATCGCTCTCTTTGGCAATATGAGGACCATTAGTATTTCTAGTTTTGTTGTAATCATTATGTTTCAAGTATTTTATGTAATGTAATGATGATTCATATATTATATGATCATCTTGAATGTATTAGTTGGTTGGTCTAAATATTTTTTTGCTATGTATATGTATCTTGTGTCTCCTAACTTGTTTTTGCAGCCAAGATTTCCATAGCTCGTCTCCTTGGTGCCCTCGAACGAGGGGGAGTAAACATCAAGGGGGAGTTTTCGTCCCGACAAATTTCACGTTTGAATTTTGTCGGCTTAACCTTTTTAATTCTACAAAAAGGGGGAGAAGTGAATGTAAACTCACTAAATACTTGTCCAAAAATAAACTTTTTGGTTTAATGAGTTTAGGTTTTGTAATCATCAAAAAGGGGGAGATTGTTGACATAAATAAATGTCTAAAAACATTATCAATATTTATTCATATCTCTATGTTTTGATGATCACAAAATGTAAACTCATTAAAACATAAACTTATAAATTAAACAAGTACTTAGTTGTAAACATTCACTTCTACAACTAAAATCACTTAAGGTATGAATGAACTAATGCTTAATGCATCATATGATCAAAGGAACATTTTCTTAATAACTAGATTTTTTATAAAACATCAAAAACATTTTATATATTTTTGAAAAACATTTTTGGTATTAAATAAAAATGTTTAATCTTTTATAAAAATATGAATTCAAATTTTTAACCAAAATCAGTTAAAATGTTCCAGAAAAACCTTCCCCACAAAAGGACAAAATTGGCCAACGTTCAGTAGGGGCGGCCCCCTTAATTTTGCTAGGCGGCCCCCTTAATAATTAAGGGGACCGCCCCCGCTCCAGTAGGCCTCCAGCTGTTCAGTTTTTCTCCTATAAATACCAGCCTTCTCCTGGATTTTTACTCACCTTTTGCACACTAAAACTTTCTGTTTTAAATCCTTGTATATACATTTCAAAATCCTTTGATCATATCTTATTAAGCATTGGTTTCTAAGTGATCCAAGCTTCCTACATTCAAGTACAAAAGAAGAATACTCCTTCAACATCTAGAGAAGAAGTATTGCAACTTAGCCATCTAAGTTGTGTGTGTCATCATTCATTTGTATATGAGTTGTATATTTGTTTGATAGTTATGTGTATATTTATTTGGGATAGGTTAGTGTGTAAGTAGTGAAGTTGTGTAGTTAAGGTGTTTAAGTAGTGAAGGTGTGAAGAAGTAGAAGTGTATATAGGTTGTGCTAAGTTGTGAAGAAGGTGTGAAGTCGTAGTATATAAGTTGTGAAGAAGTTGTGAATAAGTCGTGAAGTAGTCTTGAGGAAGTAGTCGTGAAGAAGAAGAAGTCGTGAAGTAGTCGTGAAGAAGAAGTTGTGAAGAAGGTGTGATTAAGTTGTGTACAAGTTGTGAGATTGGTTCTAGCTACGATTAGAACTCGACATCTAGCTTTGTGTCGTTAAGCCGGTGTAAGCTAAAGTTGTGTAAGGTTTTCTCCGCCATAAGGGAGCTTGTTGACATAGTGAAGAAAACTCTCGAGTTAGGTGCTCGGGGAGTGGAGTAGGGCAAGGAAGGTGACCTTGTAGCCGAACCACTATAAATCTCTTGTGTCTCGGTTAGATCTTTCCATCTCTATCTTTCATTTGATTTACTTTACTTTACTTGCTTTACTTACTTATATTTACCTATACTTGTTCATATTGTTTAAGAATTGAAGTCACATAATATCGAATCGAAGTTTTTAAAAGTAAATAAAAGTTTTCAAAATAAAATTTAAAAAGACGTAAAACTATTCAACCCCCCTTCTAGTTTTCCACACTAAGGGTTCTTTGATTTAGGTTTCCTATTATATTATTTAATGGGTGTGATTTAGATTCCTTAACATTTACAATTTCATTATCTCCTAATGTTATATCAACATTATCATCGCCTAAGGGTTTAATTTTACTAACCTCAATAGCTTCTTCTTCAACTAGGTCATCATCTTCTAGGGGCAATGTCTTAGGTGGTGGTGGAGTTTCATCAAAAGTTACATTTAAGGACTCTTCTACTTTCATAGTGTGTTTATTAAGTATTATGTATGCTTTACTATTTTGTGAATACCCTAGAAAGATTCCTTCGTACGATTTAGGATCAAACTTAGTAAGGTAATCTTTTGTATTGAGAACAAAACATTTGCTCCCGAATACCCTAAAGTAATTTAGATTAGGTTTTCTACCTCTTAATAACTCATATGAGGTTTTTCCTAAAATTCGCCTAATTGAGACTCTATTTATTATATATGTTGATGTATCTACGGCATGGCACCAAAATTTTTGTGGGATAGATTGTTCATTTAGCATTGTTCTACTCGTTTCTTGTAATGTTCGATTCTTTCTTTCTACTACCCCATTTGATTGTGGAGTGCGAGGAGCGGAGAAATTGTGAGATATCCCATTTAAATCACAATATTTTCCGAATTGCACTTCGTTATCAAATTCCCGACCATGGTCCGTCCTAATTGATACTATAGAACATCCTAATATATTTTGAATCACTTTACTAAATATTTCAAACTTATTAAAGGCTTCGGTTTTATCACTTAAAAATCTAGTCCACGTGTATCGTGAATAGTCATCTACAATTACTAAGGTATAATGATTACCTCCGTAACTCCGCACAGCGGATGGACCAAAAAGGTCCATGTGTAATAATTCTAGGCATCTAGTAGTGGAGACTATGTTCTTAGCTTTGTGACTAGCATGTGCTTGTTTTCCTATTTTACATGCATCGCAAAAGTGTTGGTCGTATCTTAGGTTAGGCAAGTTTCTAACTAATTCTTTAGAGGCTAGGGATTGTATTTGTTGCATATTTGCGTGACCTAATCTTCTATGCCATAATGTAGAGTTTTCATCTAAGGTTGCTAGACATATTTTATCTTCCGGTTTATTTCCTAGTTTCATAACATATACGCCACCTTTCCTAATTCCTCTACCTATGACCTTTTCGTCCTTAACTATTTCGCTATCTTTACTTGTAAAAGTAACCCTACACTTATTATCACATATTTGTCCTATACTAAGCAAGTTGTATGTTAAATTATCTACATGCTCAACATTTTCAATAGTTAGGGAGTCTTGAGAGATCGTACCTTTGCCAATGATTTTTCCACGAAAATCACTACCGAAAATAACATTACCTCTGTTGAATGCCTTGTAGGAGGAGAATAGCTTTCGGTTCCCCATCATGTGCTTCGAGCATCCACTATCCTTAATCCATTCGTCGGGCTCCAAATTTATCCCTAGACATATTTCATCGGTGGCTTGAGCTACAAGGCACTTTTCGTCTTTTGCTTTGTCCGCTTCATCTTTGTCGCTATCACTCCATGTTCCACTAACAAATGCGCTTTCGTAATCATAACTCGGTGGCTTTGGACATTCGCCAATGAGATGGTTTTGGCTTCCACATCTAAAGCACTTTCTTTTCCCGTAGTTATCATTTCTATTTCTTTGAAGCGATCTTCTTTCATTTCGCGGTTGTCTCGTGAATCTTCCTCGTCTCTTGAAGAATTTCTTGAATTCTCTCACGGCCATTGCATATTCTTCGTCTTCACTATCGTCACTTGAATTGTCATTGTCACTAACCTCCTTTTTGACTTTTAGCGCAAGAGTTTTTATTTGATCTTTCTTACTCTTGACCGTTTCAAAGTCTCTCTTTATAATTTCTTCATGGACCTTCAAGTTGCCAATAAGTTCATCAAGCGATAGCGTCATCAAGTTCTTCGATTCTTCAATAGCCGTGACCTTCGCTCGCCATTTTGGATGCAATGCCCTAAGAAATTTCCTTACACCATTTTTGCTAGAAAAAGTCTCATCAAGTGCTTTTAAACTTGTGATGATTGTGTTAAATTTAGCAAATGCATTATCAATAGATTCCTCTTCAGGAATTGTAAATTGTTCATATTGTTGAACAAGAAGATCTATTTTGTTATCTTTGACTTGACTATTGCCTTGGTGAGTGATTAGTAAAGAATCCCAAATTTCTTTTGCGGTTTGACACATAAAAATTCTTTCATATTCTTTGCGTGGTAACGCATTATAAATTACCATTTTAGCCTCATTATTTTTTGCTAGCTTCTTTTTCAAATCATCATTTTGTTTTTCAAAAAGTACAATTTCATCTATTTTAGTTAAAGGATTATTTTGAATAGGAGGAAAATCACCATAGGTAATAACATGCCAAAGATCAAGATCCTTTGATTTCACATAAGTTTCGAATCTATTTTTCCAATAAAGAAAACCATCACTTTCAAATAGTGGTGGTCTTTGCATAGATTGCCCTTCTAAATATTTTAAAGATTCCATAGATCGTTTCAAGTTTTAAAATACAGTTTATTTTAAAAATCTTGTTTGATGTGGCTCTTGATACCAATTGTGGAAAACTAGAAGGGGGTTGAATAGTTTTATGTCCTTTTAAATTTTATTGTGAAAACTTTGTTTACTTTTTGAAACTTAGATTCGAATTTATGAGATCTCAACTCTTGAACAATATATATATATATATATATATATATATATATATATATATATATATATATATATATATATATATATATATATATATATAAGCAATGCAAGTAAGGTAATAAAATGAAATGAAAGATAGAGATGGAAAGATCTAACCGAGAGACAAGAGATTTATAGTGGTTCGGCTACAAGGACACCTTCCTTGCCCTACTCCACTCCCCGAGCACCTAACTCGAGAGTTTTCTTCACTATGTCAACAAGCTCCCTTATGGCGGAGAAAACCTTACACAACTTTAGCTTACACCGGCTTAACGACACAAAGCTAGATGTCGAGTTCTAATCGTAGCTAGAACCAATCTCACAACTTATACACGACTTAATCACACCTTCTTCTTCACGACTTCTTCACAACTTATTTACTATGACTTCACACCTTCTTCACAACCTAACACAACCTATGTACAATTCTACTTCTTCACACCTTTACTTCTAACACACCTTAACTTCACAACTTCACTATTAACACTCTAACCTATCCCAAACAATTATACACACAACTATCTAACAACAATACACAACTTATATACAAATGTATGATGACACAAACAACTTAGGTATCTAAGTTGCAATACTTCTTCTCTAGTTGTTGAAGGAGTATTCTTCTCTTGCACTTGAATGAAGGAAGCTTGGATCACTTGGAAACCAAAGCTTAAGATTATATGATCAAAGGGTTTTTGAAGATATGAAATGAGATTTAAAACAGAAAGTTTTAGTGTGCAAAAGGTGAGTAAAAATCCAGGGGAAGGCTGGTATTTATAGGCAGAAAAACTGGACAGCTGGAACCTACTGGAGCGTGGCCGGCCCCCTTAAATAGGGGGGCGGTCCCCTTAATTTTAAGGGGGCCGCCTAGAAAAATTAAGGGGGCCGCCCAAGCCGTCCGTTGCCCAGTTTTGTCTTTTTGTGGGGAAGGTTTTTCTGGAACATTTTTACTGATTTTGGTTAAAAATTTGAATTCATAAATTTATAATGAATTAAACCTTTTTGTTTATTACGAAAAATGTTTTTCTAGAAGATATAAAATGTTTTTGACATTTTATAAAAAATCTAGTTATTAAGAAAATATTCCTTTGATCATATAATGCATTAAGCATTAGTTCATTCATACCTTAAGTGATTTTAGTTGTAGAAGTGAATATTTACAACTAAGCACTTGTTTATTTTATAAGTTTATGTTTTAATGAGTTTACATTTTGTGATCATCAAAACATAGAGATATGAATAAATATTGATAATGTTTTTAGCCATTATATATGTCAACAGGCTTTGATGCTTGACAGATAGTGTTTGACTCATATAAGCAATTGGGTACCCATTTTGTTGTAAAATTGCCCCTATACCCACACCTGAATCATCTGTTTCTACCACAAATGGTTTTGTGAAATCTGGTAAGGCCAACACAGGTGCCCTCATCATGGCTTCTTTGAGAGTTTCAAAGGCTAATTGAGCTGCCTCATCCAAATTATACCCACCTTTCTTAAGTAGCAGGGTCAAAGGTCTGCTTATGGTTGTAAATATCTTAATAAACCTCCTATAATAACCTGTGAGCCCCAAGAATCTCCTTAGTTGTTTGACATTGGTGGGGACTGGCCATTCTTGCATAGCTTTGACCTTGTGAAGGTCTGTAGCTACACCTTTAGCAGAAATTACATGTCCTAGGTATTCCACTTGGTTTGTGCCAAACACACATTTACTTTTCTTAGCAAATAGTTTGTATTGTCTCATGGTCACTAGCACAGCATGCAAGTGTTGCACATGATCTTCCCAATTCTTACTATAGATTAGTATATCATCAAAGAATACTAAAGTAAATTTCCTGAGATAGGGTTGGAATACCTCATTCATCAATGCTTGGAATGTGGCAAGAGCATTGGTCAATCCAAATGGCATAACCAGGAATTCATAGTGCCCTTGGTGTGTTTTGAATGCAGTCTTCTCAATGTCTTCCTTATGCATCCTGATTTGATGGTAACCAGACCTCAAATCTAATTTAGAAAAGATTGCAGCCCCATGTTGTCTTTGATGGTATTTTTGTTCAACTGTCTATAATCCACACACATTCTCCATGTGTTGTCCTTTTTCTTAACCATCACAATAGGAGAGGCAAAAGGGTTGTTACTTGGTTTAATCACACCTAAATCCAATAGCTCTTTAACCATGACCTCTATAGCATCTTTCTGCATGGGTGGATGCCTATAAGGTCTAATATTGACTGGTTGGACATTTGGGATCAAAGGGATTCTATGGTCATGTGCTCTTGGTGGTGGCAATTCAGTTGGCATTGCAAACACATCCTCAAAGTTATCCACAACTTCTTGGAGTTCAGGCTTAATTGTGGTCTCTTCCAACTGCCCCTCAACATTCATTAACTGAACACTAGTGTTTGGGTAAACACAGAACATCAATAACTCTGCACCACTTCCCATTCCAACTTCTTTACACTGACTCCTTCCATCCATCCAGTGCATTGTAGCAGGTTTAGGAGTACCCCTTAGTGTCATTCTCTTGTTGTTGTACTTGAACTCCAATCTTAAGTGTTTGAAATTGCACTTACTAGTCCCAAGTGTAGCCAACCACTGAATACCCAAAATCATTTCACATGCTCCCAAAGGTAAGATCATCATGTCAGCTTTGAACACCTCTCCTTGTAGCTGCCATTCAAAGTTCTTACACATATAATTGCTTAGCAATTTTCTCCCACCCCCAATAGTCATTGCCAATGGACAAGTACTAGTCAATTTGCAGCCTAGCTGTTTGGCTACACCAGCATCCAAGAAATTATGGGTGGATCCACAATCAATCAACATGTGCAACTCATTCTTGCCCACCTTACCAGTCACTCTCATAGTCTGATATGAATTAGCACCATTCAAGGCATTCAAAGAGATCTGAGGCACTTCATCTTGCATAGTAAATTCCTCCCCATCTTCTTCTTCCTCCACATATTCCAACTCATCCTCTACTAAGACCACTAATGAAAACATTTGCCCAGTACACTTATGACCAGGAGTATACTTCTCATCACAATAGAAACATAAATTCTGAGCCCTCTTCTCTTAGTACTCCTTCTGTGTCAAGTGTTTTCTTACTGGTGCATTAGGAGGGATGTTTGGCTTAAACCTTCCACCAGTTTTTGAAGCAGGTAAAGCCAATAAAGGTGGTCTAGCAGGGTTCATATTAGCACCACTTCCAACCCCAAATCTCCCTGTTTGGGTATTCAAGAAGGGTCAGTTCTTTCTCCTCATAGCTTCTAGGGTAGCTTCTCGCAGTTTAGTCAAAGAATAGGCCTCTACTAATGTCTTGGGTTTGAACATTCTTACACTCATTTCTAGTTCAGGTGGCAACCCCCCAAGATAAAAACTAATGGCAAGTGTTTCTTTTATGTCTACCTTGCACATCAAATTATCAAACAGATCTTGGTACTCTTTTGCACATTTCTCATACTTCACATTCTTCAAAGCAGATAATGGATCATCAAAAATAGTACCAAACCTCTCAATAATAGCATCTTTATACACATTCCAACCTACTTCATAACCATGATTCTTGACAAATTGTCTATGCCATAAAAGAGCTTTATCAAATAGATGGACTAAAACAATTCTTACCTTCTCATTCTCAGGTGTATCATCAATGAGGAAGAACTGATCACACTTAAAGACCCATCCCCTCACATCATCACCAAGAAACTTTGGGAATTCCACCTTTGCCAATCTCCCAAACTGATTAGCCTATCTTCCCATGTTTTGTGTGGAAAACTAGAAGGGGGGGTTGAATAGTTTTACGTCATTTTTGTTTTATTATGAAAACTTTGTTTCCTTTTAAAATCTTAGATTTGAGTTTATATGAAAAATTATACTTGAACAATATTATTAATTATATGTGTATCTTTTTAGATTTGTTATAAAAGTTTTCTTTTCATGAATGGAGTTTTAAATTGATCTTTATGTGAAATCAACTTCTAATTAATACTAACAGTTATATATGCCTATATGTATGAAAGTAATGACGATATAAAGAAATAAGTAAGAGATGGAAAGATCAAACCGAGATACGAGAGATTTATAGTGGTTCGGCTACAAGGACACCTTCCTTGCCCTACTCCACTCCCCGAGCACCTAGCTCGAGAGTTTTCTTCACAACTTCAATAAGCTCCCTTATGGCGGAGAAAACCTTACACGACTTTGGCTTACACGGGTTTAACGACACAAAGCTAAATGTCGAGTTCTAATCGTAGCTAGAACCAATCTCACAACTTCACAACACAACTTGTACACAACTTATTCACGACGACTTCACGACTTCTACACAACGGCTTCACGACTTTTACACGACGACTTCACAACTTCTAAGCTACGGCTTCACGACCACGACTTCACACCTTCTAAGCTACGGCTTCACGACCAAGACTTCACAACTTCTAAGCTACGGCTTCACGACCGAGACTTCACAACTTCTAAGCTACGGCGTCATGACTTCAACATAACGACTTCACAACTTCTAAGCTACGGCTTCATGACTTCAACATGACGACTTCACAACTTCTAAGCTACGGCTTCATGACTTCAACATGACGACTTCACAACTTCTAAGCTATGGCTTCATGACTTCTACATGACGACTTCACAACTTCTAAGCTACGGCTTCACGACTTCTACACCGCGACTTCACAACTTCTACACCATGGCTTTACAACTTCTACATGACTTCTTTACACCACAACTACTTATACACCTTCTTCACTACTTACACACTATACATATCTAGTCACTTATGTTCACCCCTAATACACACACTTTACACAAATGAATGAATGATTTACAATTATGATACACCAACAACTTGGATGGAAGAGATACACCAAGTTGTAATACTTCTTGTCTTGAAGGATAGAATTATTCTTCTCTTGCACTTGAGAGGTTGAAGCTTTGGATCACTTGAAACAAAAGCTTATAATTATATGATCAAAGGGTTTTTGAAAATATGAAATGAGATCTAAACCAGAAAGTTTTTAGTGCAAAAAGGTAAGTAAAAATCCAGGGGAAGGCTGGTATTTATAGGCAGAAAACTGGACAGCTGGAAGGCTACTGGAGCGTGGTCGGCCCCCTTAAATTGGGGGGCGGTCCCCTTAAATTTAAGGGGGCCGCCTAGCAAAATTAAGGGGGCCGCCTAAGCCAACCGTTGCCCAGTTTTGTCTTTTTGTGGGGAAGGTTTTTCTGGAACATTTTTACTGATTTTGGTTAAAATTTTGAATTCATAATTTTATAATGAATTAAACCTTTTTATTTATTACCAAAAATGTTTTTCTAAAAGATATAAAATGTTTTTGACATTTTATAAAAAATCTAGTGTTTAAGAAAATGTTCCTTTGATCATATAATGCATTAAGCACTTGTTTATTCATACCTTAAGTGATTAAGTTGTAGAAATGAATATTTACAACTAAATACTTGTTTATTTGATAAGTTTATGTTTAATGAGTTTACATTTTGTGATTATCAAAACATAGAGATATGAATAAGTATGAATAATGTTTTTAGGCATTACTTATGTCAACAATCTCCCCCTTTTTGATGATTACAAAACTAAAACTCATTAAATCCAAAAAGTTATTTTTGGACAAGTATTTAGTGAGTTTATATTCACTTCTCCCCCTTTTTGTAGAATCAAAAAGGTTATGCCGACAAGTTTTTGAGATAAAATTTTTCGGGACGAGAACTCCCCCTTGATGTGTGCTCCCCCTCGTTTGAGGGCACCAAGGAATCGATATATGGAATACTTGCAAGAAAAATATTAGAAGCACAAGCATATATATAGCAAAAATAAGCATGCATATAAAGACATTCATTAAAAATGTTGTGTATAAATACACAACCATCCAAGATTATATTCAATCCTACATTAGCTAGTAAGTAATGCAATCTACATAATCATTCTAGGAGTACATGATCTTCCATGGGGCTTGCACACAAAATGGTTTGAAAAATTTTTTTTTTTTGATTAAGCATTGTATATGCTTAATTTGGTGAGAATGGAGGTGGTGGTGGTGTAGTGGGTGAAAATGGTGGAGGTTGGTTGTTAAGCATGTGTTCAAGGGATGGAAACATGTAGTGTATCTCATCTCTAAGACCAAAGATGATGGTACGGTTGTGGATGCAACAAAGGCAATTGTCTCCATAGGGTTCAAGTAAAGCCCAAGGGATGGGAAAGCATGGTGGTGGTATTGGTGATGATGAGAAATGAGCATCAAGAGGTGTTATTGGTAATATGTAAATGACAAGTTGGGTGAATGGAGGTTCTTTAGTAGGAGGTGGAGTTGATGCTCTTGATGGTGGTGATGATAGGTGTGAGTTGATGTAGTTATTGATGGATGAAGTGGAAGGTATGGATGAAGATGATGTGCCATGAGTGGAGGGTGTTTTTGATGGTACATTTGGTGCACTTGGGGATGAACATTGAGGTGGTGGTGATGGAGTTTTGGTGTCTTCTTGGGTTAAGTCAATGAAGAGTTGTTTTGGTGGTATGATGAGAATTTTGTGTTTCTTGGATGTCTTAGAGATGGATGATTTTGGTGATAGCATGGTGAATGAAAATGGGTGTTTGATGGAGGTGATGGTTGATTTAGGTAAGGTTTGGAGGTTTTGTGGTAAAATTCCAATACCAGTTCGTCCTTTAAGAGAAATGGTAGCTGGGGCTAGATAAAAGGGGTCGCAAGATGCAAAAGAAAACAGTAAATTTTACTGCCCAGATGGCCGGCCCCCTTAAAATTAAGGGGACCGCCTAGGGAATTAAGGGGGCCGCCCATCTGGTGTTTTCCCAGGCGACCAAATTTGAAAAATTTCCAGAAAAGGGTCATTTTTAGGGTGTTTTTGCAGCAAGCTCCATTTGAATCATGTACATCAAGAATGATTAAATAGTGGCATAAACATGTTAAATACGCATGCATACATTTAAAACATATTATGGAATAAGCATGTTATTAATCATCAAGCATGTATATATATCATGATATTGAGTATACAAGCAATAAGCATAACAATCATATATTAAAGACAAGAAATAAAGCATTCATTAGTTGAAAATAATTATGTTAAAAACATAATTATTGATACAACACATATTTTGCTTATAGCATACAATAAGTAGAAAATTTTAAATTGCCTAAGAGATCCATTTGACTTGCTTGAGACATGAAAAACTTGAATTATTTTGGATGGATGATGGTAAAGAGGGGGTAAAAATGTTGGATTAATGGGGTTGTAAGTTTAGGTGTATGGATGTTGGAAAGAGTGTTGATGGAGGAATTGGAGGTGCAGAGCTTGGACTTGACCATGTTGAATGAGGGTTTTGATGTTGTTCAAGTGGTGGTGTTGGATTAAATCTAGTGAGAAGATACTCAATCCAAGTGAGACGCTCATTTAAGGCGATGGTTTGATTTTGGAGAAAGATGCAACAAGGACAATTGTTGACATGTTTCTCAATTTGACTCAAGTGATGTGGTGATGATGGTAATGATGGTGAGATGGATGGTGATGGGTCTAAGTTGCTTTGAGCAAGGTGCAAAGCAAGGAGTGCATTAAGCTCATGGGCTTCCTTGAGTTCTTCAATGAACTTCAAGTGTTGAGTGGAAGGTGATGATGATGGAGAGTGGTTGTAATTTGGTGGAAGTGGTGGTGACACTCTTGGTGGTGGAGACATTTGTGAACTTGGGTAATTATGAGTGAATGAAGGTGGACATATGGATGATTGGTTATGTGTGTGAAAGGGTTCATTAGGATGAGGTTTAGGTGTTGGTTGAGTTTGAACAACATCATTTGTTGGATTATGGCAGATGTCAAGCTTCCTCCTCCAAATGGGCCTCACTGAGATTTTAGCAACTCTTGAAGGCTTGGATCTTGGGTGGTTAGATGATGACATGTTTGGATGGATGATATGGATGAGCATTTATGATGGAGTTGGGTATTTATGGTGTAGTGATGATGTGATTGTGGAAGGTAAATTTTGGTGGGTGGTTTGTGACAAAATGTGTTTGTGAATTTTGGGAAGTATAGGATAAAATGGGTTGGAAATCGAAAAAGAAAACAGTAATCCGTCCCTCCAGATGGCCGGTCCCATTAAAATTAAGGGGGCCGCCTACCGATTTAAGGGGGCCGCCCATCTGCTGACTTCCAGATTACTGGAAATGGGTTTTTGGCATAAATTTGTAGAAAAGGTTGTGTTTTTGGGTTTAGTTTCAAGCAAGTCCAACTTCTTTTGAGGCAATTTAGGATTTAATAACTTATGTATGCTAAGCATATTCATTAGACATTATTATCTAGCATGCAAACAACTCATTTAGCATGTAACATATATATGTTAGACAAGAAAACACTATATAGCACCAAGTAATTCATAGTATCATATTTAGGAAGATGCCAGTTAATTAATCCTAATGAATATCTATGTGCAAGGGAACGGGGAGTTGTGATAGCATTGACTTCTAGACTTGTACCAAGTGAGGTCTTAGTGGATAAATCATGGTTTTTCAAATTTAGTTCACTTATAAATGTCACATACACAAATATAGATGACAGATATGAGATCACCATGCATGATTTAAATAAATGTTTTTAGCATTATTCAACAATGTTTGCGAGTAGGTTTTATGTGGATGTGAAAAATATATTAATGAAATAGTTTTGGCTTTATTTCAAAATGTTTTTATGAGGAAAGAAAACATGTTTTTCCAATCTTTGGTTTTTGATAAACACGTAATTATGGACACAAGTTTGGAAGAAAGGTAGGATGGTGAAACATGTTTAATAGAAATGTGTCATAATCTTTTGAAAAATCATTTTTCCAAAATGTGAAGTTTTTGCAAATTTGAAAACAAGTCCCATTAATTATAGGTTTAAAAATAATGGTTTATAAAAGATCTCATGCTCAAGGGTATTGGTTAAGTCTATTGTCACATGCTACCTCTTTCTACATATCCTATGGCATTTAAGCATGTATTATGACTAAATACAAAAATACATCATATCAGAGTAGTTAGAGAAAAACAAAAGCTATTATAATGACAATGCATTCAACAACTAAACAAATAATTACGAAGGCATGCAGTCAAATCACATAGGAGCAAGTAAACATCTAGAAATTTTATATATGCAAGATGACATACATCTAGGAATGAAAAGCTCTAGTGAAAAGCAAAGTTCATAACAGTAAACTATCGTTAGGTATATTTAGGAAGAATAACGTATTCAACTTGGAGAATGAGTATGAGACTATTACTAGTGGTGCTCAATTCAGGCTAAACACGACCGTTTTTACGGGTTACACACACCCAACTTCTCACATAGAAGCAATTCAACCGTTAGGTCAAATTGAGTTTCTAGTCAATAGATTCTCCAGTAGTCATTCTCTTTTTAGAAGAAATTAAGTTCCTAAATTTACCTATCGAAGAGTACCAAATATGAAGATTGCTTGGTTTACTAATACTTAGGGGGGCTAACTAAAGGGTTTCTAGTTTATTAAGCCACAGAACGAATGTAACTAAAGTGTAAAGGCAAAGCAACCTATCAGACTAAGCGTATCCTAAGGCATTAATAAGATTATATGCATGAAGTAATTACTTATGAAATTTAAAAAAAGAACTTACCTAACGTCCTAGCTTTTCTTCGTAATGTCTCAGATGATGATCGACGTGTGAATGATAGGTGAGTCGGATGATGATCTTCTCCTTCGTCTGTGTCACTCCATGATTTTGGATTGAGTTCACTTTGGAGTTGATTCATGTAGTCTTCGTCGTTAACACCTTCATTTACAACATTTGAACTAGTAGCACATGTATCTATTTTATCTAAATGTTTATCTATTAAATTTTCTAAGATAACTAATTCATGTACAAGATCAAAATCCTCATCTTTGGCTTGACATTTTTCTTGATGAAAGTTTAAAAAAATTTTCCAAATATCATTTGCCGTTTTACAGAAGGATATTCTTTCATATTCAACTTTCGGCAAGGTTTTATAAATAATTATTTTAGCTTTATTATTTATTTCATTCTTTGTTTTCAAATAATCAATTTGACTTTCAAAATCCGTTTTTGTTTGTCTTTCAAAATCCGTTTTTGTTTGATTTTCAAAATCACCAATCGAAATGACATGTCAAAGATCTAGATCAATCGATTTCACATAAGTTTCAAATTTATTTTTCCATTCAAGAAAAGTATAGTTTTCAAAAAGCGGTGGTTTTTAAATAGATTCCCCTTCTAAATATCTTTCGGATTCCATAGATCGATTCAAGTTTTAAAATACAGCATATTTTAAAAATCTTGATTGACGTGGCTCCAGATACCAATTGTGGAAAACTAGAAGGGGGGTTGAATAGTTTTACGTCATTTTTGTTTTATTATGAAAACTTTGTTTCCTTTTAAAATCTTAGATTTGAGTTTATATGAAAAATTATACTTGAACAATATTATTAATTATATGTGTATCCTTTTAGATTTGTTATAAAAGTTTTCTTTTCATGAATGGAGTTTTAAATTGATCTTTATGTGAAATCAACTTCTAATTAATACTAACAGTTATATATGCCTATATGTATGAAAGTAATGACGATATAAAGAAATAAGTAAGAGATGGAAAGATCAAACCGAGACACGAGAGATTTATAGTGGTTCGGCTACAAGGACACCTTCCTTGCCCTACTCCACTCCCCGAGCACCTAGCTCGAGAGTTTTCTTCACAACTTCAATAAGCTCCCTTATGGCGGAGAAAACCTTACACGACTTTGGCTTACACGGGTTTAACGACACAAAGCTAAATGTCGAGTTCTAATCGTAGCTAGAACCAATCTCACAACTTCACAACACAACTTGTACACAACTTATTCACGACGACTTCACGACTTCAACACAACAGCTTCACGACTTCTACACAACGGCTTCACGACTTTTACACGACGACTTCACAACTTCTAAGCTACGGCTTCACGACCACGACTTCACACCTTCTAAGCTACGGCTTCACGACCACGACTTCACAACTTCTAAGCTACGGCTTCACGACCAAGACTTCACAACTTCTAAGCTACGGCTTCATGACCGAGACTTCACAACTTCTAAGCTACGGCGTCATGACTTCAACATAACGACTTCACAACTTCTAAGCTACGGCTTCATGACTTCAACATGACGACTTCACAACTTCTAAGCTACGGCTTCATGACTTCTACATGACGACTTCACAACTTCTAAGCTATGGCTTCATGACTTCTACATGACGACTTCACAACTTCTAAGCTACGGCTTCACGACTTCTACATCGCGACTTCACAACTTCTACACCATGGCTTTACAACTTCTACATGACTTCTTTACACCACAACTACTTATACACCTTCTTCACTACTTACACACTATACATATCTAGTCACTTATGTTTACACCTAATACACACACTTTACACAAATGAATGAATGATTTACAATTATGATACACCAACAACTTGGATGGAAGAGATACACCAAGTTGTAATACTTCTTGTCTTGAAGGATAGAAGTATTCTTCTCTTGCACTTGAGAGGTTGAAGCTTTGGATCACTTGAAACAAAAGCTTATAATTATATGATCAAAGGGTTTTTGAAAATATGAAATGAGATCTAAACCAGAAAGTTTTTAGTGCAAAAAGGTAAGTAAAAATCCAAGGGAAGGCTGGTCTTTATAGGCAGAAAACTGGACAGCTGGAAGGCTACTGGAGCGTGGCCGGCCCCCTTAAATAGGGGGGCGGTCCCCTTAAATTTAAGGGGGCCGCCTAGCAAAATTAAGGGGGACGCCCAAGCCAACCGTTGCCCAGTTTTGTCGTTTTGTGAGAAAGGTTTTTCTGGAATATTTTTACTGATTTTGGTTAAAAATTTGAATTCATAATTTTATAATGAATTAAACCTTTTTATTTATTACCAAAGATGTTTTTCTAAAAGATATAAAATGTTTTTGACATTTTATAAAAAATCTAGTGTTTAAGAAAATGTTCCTTTGATCATATAATGCATTAAGCACTTGTTTATTCATACCTTCAGTGATTAAGTTGTAGAAATGAATATTTACAACTAAATACTTGTTTATTTGATAAGTTTATGTTTAATGAGTTTACATTTTGTGATTATCAAAACATAGAGATATTAATAAGTATGAATAATGTTTTTAGGCATTACTTATGTCAACATTTTGGTTCACCATAGTGTTCTGCATGCTTAATGTGGTAATCAATTCCCTAATTTCAGCCATTGCTGCATCAACATATTGCCTAGAAACACCTTCTTGTTGTTCTTAATTACCAGAACCACTTGCAACTCTAGTAGCAGGTGCCATGATTGTATCAGTATACTATTTTTTTGATCAAATATCTTTGTTAATACAAATATCGTCCTAAAAACGCTATTTATATTTTACGATCTTTGCTATATTTTGTTAATGACAATTATAAAGTTTATCTTTAGCAAAGCATAAATATAAGTTAAAGTATTTTACATTTATAGTAATAAGCTTTTAAAACCCATCATATACATGCTACATGATCACTAGGATACATGCTATATACATATATACATTTATACTATTTACATTTAATTCCTAAAATGTAAATATATACATGACATCATGGCATACATCATTTAGATAGCTTGTAAGACTTAACATAATATTTTGGAAAGATCTTCAAGCAATGAGTTGGATTGTGTAAGATATTGGTAAGATCTTGTAAGAGCTAGCTGTCATGTCCCGGCGGACCCAAACAGCTATATGGGCGGAACCCAAAATTTGGTTCCGCCAAATCCGTCCTTTGTCTGGTCAGTTTTGCCTATAAATAGCAAGCTGATCATTCAAGGACAATCATCACTTACATAGCATACATTGCATATACATTCTTTCTTAGTTTACTAACCCATTCATTCATTCATTTCATTTGTAGAGATCTTTCTTTTGTAGCAAAGAGATCAAGCATCAATGTTCAACACAGTGTTGTAAACCTTCTAGAGTAGTTACTGTGTGATTCATTTGTAGTTCACACATCATTGTTTATACCAAACATTTAGTAGTGATCGGTTAGTGTTTTAGTCCTCAAAACACATATAGTGTCGGGAGTGGTTGTACCCTTGTAAAGAACTCAGTATTTAGCTTAGTACCGGAAAAATGTTAAGCGACGTTGGGTGTGGTTGTACCCTTGAAAAGAACTCGGTATTTAGCTTAGTACTGGAAAAAGAGTAAGCGACATGTAAAGGTTTTCTCCGCCTAGAAGGGAGCTTGTTTCTTAGTGAAGAAAAACTCTCGAGTTAGAGGCTCGAGGAGTGGAGTAGGGCAAGAAAGAGAGTCCTTGTAAACCGAACCACTATAAACATCCGTGTTGTGGTTTGATTGTTCTTTCCTTACTTTCTTTACTTATATTGCTTAATTATTTGCATTAGTTTGAAATCACGTTAAGTACTTAAAGCGAATAAATTTAAAAAGCGGTAAAAACTATTCAACCCCCCTTCTAGTTTTCCTCAATCTTGTTTGTGTTTCTTGTGACCAATTGATACTCCTTCGTCTTCAATTGAGTATCAATTGAACAACAATTGCCTGTTCTTGGCCAAATCAAGTCAATGAAAACTGATTATAGGTTTAAACACAGGGAATTTAACTACTAATGGGTTGTGCTTGTAATCGCGATGAAAAATTTACACTTAGTCTTATTTCTGACGGAATAACATACAAGTAATCTGAATACCAGTGTAGTATTCAGAATACCAACCAGAATACCAGTGTAGTATCCTGATTCTTGATTGAAATTGTCACCTGAAAATAACTGTTTTCGCCAGAATTTGAACTGGATTAATGGAAGATGAACAAATTGCACCGGAATGGTAACAAAATTGCCAGGATTGATGCTCTGATACCAGTTGATAAGCACCAAAACACAAGATAGTAAACAACCAGGAATTACTTCAAAGTTGTTAAGAACAATTCAGGATCTATCAAATAAGAGAATCAAGATCGAAAAGTAGTTCTTGGATTATTGTAAGTGTAACAGAATGATTACAATTGTTATGAATGAGAGGAGAGAATTGACAATTAAAGCTGTCTAACAAATGAAATGGTAACAGATATTTAAGAGAGTGATTTTGGCAGGAAAAGTGGTTAATGCTTAAGAGTGGTAATGAACACGTACACCTCATGTGGCTGAGTTAGACTCATACACGTGCACCTCACGTTTCACTAATAAGCATTTATCACATTTCACAGCTTATCACATAATCCCTAACATCCCTAAATCGACTTTCTCTTTTCTAATCGTTGTTCAATCTCTATACCTTAACATGACGACAATAGATTCTTTTTGTTCCGGTATTGTTCTTGTTAGGGTCTTGCCTTAACGATTAGGATTTTAAACGTTGTTTAGGGTTTTTCTTGAATTTATGTTCGTTTCGTCTACATTTATTACTGATTCTATTACCATTAATATCATGATTGGCGTTTAATTACTTGAGCTTTATTTTCCAACCTTATGTTTCTAGGGTTTCTTCGTTTATCGAATGATTTAGACGTTTATTTGTTCTTCTGGTTTTCGTTGCAAGTGTATGGTACGAGTATGAGAAGTGGTTTTTTGGATGCGGGAGGGAGTGAGGGTAATAAAAAGAAAAAAGAAACTAGTTTGGCCGATCAAACTATGGACAAGGGAGAGGAGCTTTTGAGCAGCGATGCTGCTCGTTTGAAGAATATGAAAGGTAAGATGACTGATTAGACTAATGACCATAATGATAAATAAAGTCCAACTTCCTTAGCTAGAAAACTTCACGATTTTGAAAAACTAATGCTCGAGGGGAAGCTCGTACTAGTAGGTGATGATGAAAATCCAATGAAACCTATTAGTCAAACACAAAAGGATCCATCATCTCTCGTAAGTGACATTAGGCTTGAGAGTAACCCATTGTCGACTAATGTTCCTTTGAAGAAGACTACTACTTTTAGTGGGAGTGATGCTAATTTGTCTAATGCATTGAAGAGGATTGACTCTATTAGTCCAATATTAGTCCAATCGGTCCAAATAATGTGGACACAAGCTCGTCTACTCGTTCAACGAAGGTAAATGTTCCAACAGGTCATGTTAATTGTACTAACACGAATGTGGACCCAAGAATTGATTCTATTACGAAGTTGGATTCGTACACGAGTGCTACTAATTCTGAGACGAGAAAAACTAAAGCCAACTTTCGAATTTTGGAAGTTAAGAAAAACTGTGAGGGTACCGATCTTGAAATCTCATTCAAGGCTGTCGAAGAGGTGAGTGCCAAGTTTGAAAACTCTACTTATGGCTATTTTGCTGGTAAAAGAATTGTCTTACCCGTTGTTGAATAGTATGTTCGAAACGTGTGGGCAAAGTGTGATATTTCGAGCGTTATGATGAACGCTAAGGGATTCTTCTTTTTCAAATTTAATTCGAAGACGGGTTTGGAGGATGTTCTTGAAGGTGGTCCATGGATGATACGCAATATTCCTATCATCCTTAAACCATGGACGATGAACACAAACCTGTTGAAAAAAGATTTAACCTATATTTCGATGTAGGTCAAACTTCATGATGTTCCATTGGCTGCATTTTCTGAGGATGGACTAAGTTTTATTGCGACGAAAATAGGTACACTAAAAATGCTCGACTCTTTTACAAGCACGATGTGTATGGAATCTTGGAGTCGTAGTAGCTTTGCTCATGCCTTAATTGAGGTACGGGTTGAAGATGATTTTAAAATGAGTTTAAAAGTCGATATTCCCTTATTGGATGGGTCGGGATTCTCTAAAGAAATTGTTCGGATTGAATACAAGTGGAAGCCACCAAGGTGTTCTTCATGTAAGATATTTGGCCATTTGCTTCATCAATGTCCAAAAACTGTCGTGGTCACTACTCAAAGTGTTGAGAAGTCAAATGATGGCTTTCAAGTCGTGGGTAATAAGCATAATAATGGGAAGAATATCAATGCGAAAGGTGGGTCGAAGGCTGGTCTAAGCGTGGGGTCTAAACTCTAATACCGACCAAAGGTCAAAACGACTACTTCTAAGACCCCTAGCACATCTAATATGGGTAAGGTTACTGGTAATGATAACATATCTAAAGGTGGCAAGGTAAATGTTTCGTGTTCCAAGAATGTGGTTAACACGTCGAATAAATATGATTTACCATCGAATGAATTTGACATTGTCTTTGAGGAAAATAAAGCAACTGGTAATGAAACTGGAACGAGGAAGGTGCAGGAAGACGTGAACACTAGTGATGATAGCGAGAGTGAGGTGGAGAAAGTTGACAATGAAACTGGAAATTTTATGGCCTCAGGAAGTGGAAGTGGATATGGGCCCAAGAGCTTGTATGAACAATGGAAGAAAACTATGGATGATGATTATGATTCATATGATGATGACTTGTACGATGATCATGGTATCTCTGGAGATAAGCAAGCTTTCTATGACGCTTAGGATACAAGGTTCACGGTCGAAAGAAGAAGTAGATTACATTTGATATTATGTTTAGTCATTTGTAATCTAGTCATAGTTGTTTGTTCGTTTTAGAAAGGTTTGATTTGTTATGTTAGCTTTACCGCCTAGTTAACGGGCTAAGGTGTAAGAGTCGCCCACATCCGTTGTACTTAAAACATTTTTTGGAGTAATATATTTATCGGGGAAATCCTTTACCCGAAAAAAATAGAATTCGTTAAATTGGGTACTTCTATTATAATAGCCGATTACCCGCGAATAGCAGCGATAGTATATAGTAGTGTTAATTTTTGTGTCCAACTTTTTTAATATATATATGGTCCACAAAACAAATATACCAAAATCGAGTAATCGATTACAATCAGTTTTTGATATGGTTAAATGATAGAACGTGACTTTATTTTTTGAAAAAGATAGAACGTGCCATATATAAGATGAACATCCTCTATAAGATCAAGAAAACCGGAAACGGGTTTGATTTGGTGTTGCTTCTATCTTTGGGTTTTATTGGTTTCATTAGGATTTGGTAGTGATGATAAGATGGAAGGAGTTGTGGATGGAAGCAGTGAACAATGGCAGTGTGGAAGGAGTTGGGCGGCTAGGGTTTCAGGGTAGAGGAGAGAGTTTTCCAGATAACTAATTTAATCTTACAAAAATAATGTATATAAGTTTTGGACGGTTTTTTAGTCAAAGAAATAAAACTACCGATAATACCCCTCCATCACTTGTAAAATAAAGCAAAGGTTTCTAATTATTTATATTTTTGCCACACTCATTTATATCCGTTGATAAAAAATCTAATGGTCAAAAATTGGTTCTCGCAGATAAGGTGATTCTGAAAAGAAAGTTACACTATATATATATATATATATATATGGAGACTTTCTTGCGAGAACCATCTTATCTGTGAGAACTGACAGAACCACCAAAAACATACATGCACGCCTTTTAAAATAAAATAAAAATACATGCAAATCATCAATAATCGTAAGTATCCACCTATGTTCTTCAATATCATCATGAACTCATCCTCTTTTTTCACAAAAACCTTACACACGGCCGCAATATTGTCATTGCACGCCTTATAAGAACATACATGCACACCTTCAAAGAAAAATTTTGTATTTCCAATTTCTTATCAAATTCTTTAGAACAACCATGTTTTTTTTAAAACATATATGTTGTTTTTAGAACATATGTGCAAAAATACAATTATTGAAGGCGTGCATGTATGTTTTTGGTGGTTCTGTCAGTTCTCGCAGATAAGATAGTTCTCGCAATAAAGTCTCACTATATATATATATATATATATATATATATATATTATAAGTTTGGAGTAAGTGAGAGTGAAAAAAATTAATTGCTTAAATTGTAATTAAGTGTTTAAATATTTAATACCATATTGCATTTCTTTTTATAAGTAGTGATATTCTAGTTCTATATGTTATTCACTTTTTAAGTTTTAAGCAAATGTGTTTTTTATATGGTTTAAATATGATGTTTAGTTATCAATTGCGCTACTTGTTTGTCGAAACATAATATGCAAATCATTGTCTTTATCGCGCATTAATACATTGATTTTGGTCGACACTTATATAATAATAAAAATAGTACTAAACATGTCATTTTCATGTTTCAAGTATAGATTGTCTTCGTGGTAGAAATTATCATCCGGACATCGGGTATGTTTGGTAAAAATAAATGTTATTGGTGCTGGTGCCGATGCTGTTGTTGGTGCTGTTGCTGATGCTGGTGCTGGTGCTGCTGCTGAAAAAGGTTAAAATTATAGCTTATTTTTTTGCAGTGGTGCTGGTGCTGTTGCTGAAAAAAATTAAAATCAGTTAAATTGTGAAAAATAATCTCCATAATCTTTTAAAAGCTGGTTTTGAGAACTTATTTTTTGATAAGTTATTTTTCTAAAATAATTCACAATTTTAGTTTACCAAACAAAGATTAATTTTTAACCAAAGCTTATTTTTCAAAAAAATAATCTTAAACCTCCATAATCTTCAATAATCTCTCGCGCCAAACATGACATAACGTATTGATACTGTTGGAAATTTTATGGCCTCAGGAAGTGGAAGTGGATATGGGCCCAAGAGCTTGTATGAACAATGGAAGAAAACTGTTGATGATGATTATGATTCATATGATGATGACTTGTACGATAATCATGGTATCTTTGAAGATAAGCAAGCTTTCTATGACGCTTGGGATACAAGGTTCACGGTCGAAAGAAGAAGTATATTACATTTAATATTATGTTTAGTCATTTGTAATTGTTCGTTTTAGAAAGGTTTGATTTGTTATGTTAGCTTTACCGCCTAGTTAACGGGCTGAGGTGTAAGAGTCACCCACATCCGTTGTACTTAAAACATTTTTTAGGGTAATATATTTATCGGGGAAATCCTTTACCTGAAAAAAATAGAATTTGTTAAATTGGGTACTTCTATTATAATAGACGATTACCCACGAATAGCAGTGATAGTGTATAGTAGTGTTAATTTTTGTGTCTAACTTTTTTAATATATATATATATATATATATAGTGAGACTTTCTTGCTATATATATATATATATATATATATATATATATATATATATATATATATATATATATAAGTTTGGAGTAAGTGAGAGTGAAAAAAATTAATTGCTTAAATTGTAATTAAGTGTTAAAATATTTAATATCATATTGCATTTCTTTTTGTAAGTAGTGATATTTTAGTTCTATACGTTATTCACTTTTTAAGTTTTAAGCAAATGTGTTTTTTCTATGGTTTAAATATGATGTTTAGAAAATTTTTATTGATCATGTGATGTTTATCAATTGCTCTACTTGTTTGTCGAAATATAATATGAAAATCATTGTTTTTATCGCGCATTAGTACATTGATTTTGGTCGACACTTATATAATAATAAAAATAGTACTAAACATGTCATTTTCTTGTTTCAACTATAGATTATCTTCGTGGTAGAAATTATCATCCGGACATCACTATAACGTATTGATACTGTTGATGAGAATGTGACATATGCTTATGTTTATCCACCAAGGAAAAAATGTTAGTACATATTACTCTCTCTTCCCTTTTTTTATATGCAGAATTATTGACCATCACCTAAGAATTCAAGTTACAACAAAATATTAATTTTAATGTTTCTATATATGTATTACCTTATTTTTGTTCCAGCACATGTGATTAAGGTTTGGCCTTATTTAGAAGGGAAAAAGGGTGATCTTGGGGTTGCAAAAATACCTAGAATGATTAAAGCAACAATTTTATCCCATGTCATTTTCTTTCCTCTTTTGTATACAGAGAGAAAAGGGATTGAATGGATCCAAAAGTCCATGGGCTAAGACCATATCCACAAACAATGCCAACATCAAGGTTCTTGTGCTTCAGAAAAGAAAAGACTTGGGCTTGGTCAAAAGTTGATCAGACTCAGACCTTCAACTACTTCTTGGGGACCATAATCCCACTCAACAAACCTCAAACTTTATTTTTACTTTATTTTGTCCTTAACAATGGATATTACCAATTTGGTCCTTAATATCTACTAGTTGAAATCTTACACGTGCATATCATATTGTCAATCAAGTTTCAGTGACAATTTGAAGTGCATTTTCTCTATTATTAGTACACCGACCTTAAAGATAAACAACAACAACAATATATCAAATTCCGTCATAGTGATGTATGAGGGAGGTGAAATATAAACAAATGTTATCTCTACCTTCAAGATAAACCCGAAAATAGAGAGACTGTTTTCAAAGGGACATCCGGCCAGTGTAAGTGTGAAGGTGTGTGTCGTCGACTTAAAAGATAAAAGTATCTAAAAATCAAAACAGTCCCCAAAGAAAAAGTAACTATAAATCAAAACGATGTCCACATTCATCATATTCTTTTTATTTTAAATTTTTTTACGTCTTACACAAAAAAGGAACATCAAGGCACTGCAAATTTGAGACGTAACATGGTCCACCTTAAAGTTAAACGTAAAACACAATATGATTTTTGTCCTTGCTCATTAGATTTAAAAGTTTCACCTACCATGACCTTTGAGACATCCGGATCAAAGCCTATTTAATCAGCTTATTGTGTCGCAAAAACGCAAAAACGCAATAAGCTAGCAATTTTCAGTTTTTAGATTGATGATTATTATTACGTGTTTACATGTTGGAACGTATATGTCTTGCCAAAAAGTTGGTTAGAAAGTGCTACTTGCGACGACATAGCGCAAAAACATGATTTCAAACTCATGGATTCATCATATTTGCCGGTAGATCAATGAAGGTCTACATGACAAGTGATCACATGCGATGTTGTTTTACAACAAAAATAGAATAATTGAAATCTGGCTTTAGTTGCATGTATTCTTCAAATTTTTCAGCCATTCGAAGGCTCAAACTTGATTGATGTTGAAATGTAAGTCTATCTATGTATTGTAAATGCATGTACAAATATTATACTAGCCAAAGTTGACCATAAATATATGACCATCCGTAGTCGGTGGTCGACCACTGCACAAGGTTGGTCGCCTCATAGAACGACCCCCCACCCTCCCTCTTCCCTTTATGCCTGCTCCCACCAGACGCACCCTATAGAAGAATAGGGGGACTTGGTCGCACGGGGCGACCGAGTGTTTGTGAGTGTTGTTGGTGAGTGTTTATTAATTAAATTGTTTTGTGGGGGGGTACATTTATGTTTAAGTTTGATTTTTTTTTTTTTTTTTTTTTTTTACTCCTGTAGACTTATTACACTAACTTGATCATGCAGAAGTCTTAGAGAGAAAACCGAGTTGACGCTGAGCAGACATGGATTACCGCGATTGGAGACATGCGTTCACCATTACTACTAGTCTATGTGAAAAAATATCAAACTAAACAAACCATAGTAGAAGCTATATGCCAATCATTTCTATACTATTTTGGTATCAGGATCATCAAGTTGAGTAGAAATTTTGTGTAATGATTATTATGCTATAGCCGATTTGACTATTTTAATAATATTGAAAAGAAAAGGAATGATCAAGTGTTCATGCAACCAAAAAAAACTAGCTTTAATATAAACGAAGCATTTTACTATGTAGTTAGGAAACGCACATGGGGAAGCATATGTGGGGACAATCATAAAAGTTTTTTTTTTCAGGTATTCTTAAAACACACTAAATAATTACTAGCAAAATGTTTTGCACTTTAATTAATCTTTCAAACTAAAGTGATGAAACCAAATGACAACAATGAGAAAAAGATTTAGTTTTTTCTATTCATATTCGACCGGCTTTATATATGGATGATAACCCACGAATGCTAAACTTATTTATATGCATTGTATTTAACAAAACATCATAAATCGATAAACAAATTATAGAATATTTATTAAATGAAAACGAATATAGATTCCTGTGGGATCTAAGCCTCAAAGCAAGTTGATCCACTTGAGAAAATCCTTTTCGCAATTCCCATAATTGTCTTCACATGGATTCCAACTCAAAGTTGTATCTCACCTCAACCTTAATCATGTTTTTCTTTGAACCTTCTTTGTTGGTACCAATTGAGGGTTCTTTAGCTAAGGAACACCAACTAAATTGGTCTCACATGGGGTGTGCATTCTAAAATAATTATAACTATCAATCATACTTCTTGTTATCCTTTATTTATAAATCACATTATGACTTATATGTATTAATCTATTTTTTGGGTAAAATGTTTTTACACTCGGTTAATACATATTACTCCAAAAGTCGTTTAAGTACATATGATGATGGTCAATTCCGCATTACAGCCGGTTACATAGGCGGTAAAACTTACGTAATAAGGACACGACTACCTTCAAACAAGGAAAACACGACTAACCACTAGAATACATTTGACCAAACTGAACAAAATATATCTGACGTCTAATTTGACCACGAAGACTAATATCAAACGCATCACAAAAAGCAAGTTGTTTTCCCGTTAAATCTTCATGTTCCTCGTCATCGTCATATGGGTCATCATCATAATTATCTTTCCCACGCTCATATAAACTCTTTCCACCCGTTCCACCTCAACTTTTCGAAGAGCTTGGACCCTTGGAACTTTCGATGCCACGAAACTCGTTGTTTCGTTATCATCCTTTTCCGCGCCTCATATCCAAGTTCGCCTATTTACTATTTCCTACAATCACATCATCACCTTTTGAGTTGACTGACTCACTAGGAGTAACCCCAACATCCTTTTCCTCCATATAAAGCACATCAAACTGATTCGATGTCACAATTTTTTTACCACTTAAACTAGCCACATTAACCATAGATTTCGAACCAGACTTGTTTCTATCACTTACCTTATTAGATTCCATGTCTTTCTGTTTGGCCTGCTTGTTATCTGTCTTCTTAACATCCGTATTTTGAACAGGTCTATAAACAAGGCGAGACTTAAGACCATCAAAAGTCATATGCTTTTATTATAGTCTATCAAAATAAGTGTCCAGTTTGACTTTTCATAGTCAAACTGGTTCAACTTTGACCTTAACTATTTTTGTGGGTGTTATATAATATTTGATGCAAAATATATAAATGGATTGTGTTTTAAGTGTATTTTTCAATGGTATAATTATTCATCAAGTATTATATAACACAAAAAAATATTTAAGTTCAAAGTTGAAACAGTTTGAATCTGAAAAGTCAAACTGGACACTTATTTTGGGACGGATGGATTATTTTGTTTTTTGAATGAAGAATGTCAGGTTTGGAAGTTTAGTATCAATGTTGACTGAGTCTTCATCTTGTTAGCCGCTTATTGACCATGTTTGATTTTTAAAGGTGTTATTTTTTATGATCGTATGCGCAATTTACTTGGGCTATTTATAAATCTACTCTTTTAGTGCCAAAATAACTTTGCTTAACAGGTTAACAAATACGTAATTTAGAACCGATGTAGTGTATAAATTGAAGAGATGATACTTATATAAATATTTAATGCAGATTAAAAAGCATCCATTTTTTGAGGGATGGTGGGGAACCTATGTCCTATGTCATGTCTCTTGGGGGGGCTATACAGGGGATCTCAAAGGTCCTTGTACCTTGACAGCTTCAACACATATAAAATTGGGGGGGTTATTTTAAGTAATAATTACAATTATTAGCAAGAGATTTAATTTTAAAAAGTAGTTATACATAATTGTATGCATATAATATACTCCGTACTACTAGTATTTAACAAAGCTCGTGACCTGATAAAATAGAATTAATTACTTTAATTTATTTCAACGACGGCAATATAAATAAAAAACTTATCAATGAATTTCTATTATCCATGTTGCACAAGGATGCTCCTCTAATACTTCAAGTATCAGAACTTCATATTAAATACTCTACTCCTACAATTTACTGAAACAGAAAACTAACAATGTATATAAATATAATAATTATATAGTAGTCTAATTCAATAATAAGCAATTACTCGTTATAATAATTACAGAAAAGTTACAACATGAATGCAATGTATATGCTTAAGAATAAGTAGTACTAAATTATAAGCATGATTGTATTAGTTAATAAAGAAACTCGTTTTAGTTGGTACAGGAAGGTCACTTTATAGTGTAAATTGTAATTAGTGACACTAATGAAGGTGTGGAAACAACGAGGCATTTGTTTTTCCAATGCGATATGGCGAAACAACTCATGCGTAAGGTAACTTCTTGGTGGAATGTCGACTTCGAGAATGTGAGTTCTTATGAGGAATGGCGTACGTGGTTGGTGTCAATTCGGCTCCCAAACAAGTTGAAAGGTATGATGGAAGGTGTCTTCTATGGCTTATGGTGGTTAATTTGGAATTTTAGAAACAAGCTCTTGTTCGATAACAAGATTCTTAAGAAGGCGTTATTTTTTGATAATTTAGTTTCTTTGTCTTTTAATTGGTGTAAGTATAGATGTAAAGCGTCGCCTAAATGGGACGATTGGCTTAAGAACCCTTACCTTATTTCCGTTTGATCTAGCTCCTTGTTAGTTTAATAAAATGCCGTTCCAAAAAAAATGCTCACGTAACCTAAAGGTTATTGGTTTGTCTCTTATCTAGTCCATAATGAGTTTAAACCTTTTTCCTTTTTTATTGTAAATGTTTTATAACAAAATTATACGAAATTACGAACTATACATTTTTTATAATACATGGAAATACATTCATGTGAATGATCATGTGATGGCGTAATATATCTATTCCAATAATGTTCTCGAATCTTTTTGTTTTTTTACACGTCGGATTCCTCCTTGCATCAAATATAGGACCAAGCTAAATGGTTGTCTCTCATGAACTACGACTACGGAGTACGGACAATGACGGATCTGGCACGAAGGCGATAGAATAAGCAAATATAAGTGGTTCAAATCACCTATTGAAATTCATTTCTGTACGACTGTACGTGTATGTGTGTATATGTTTGAGTTCGTTGTGGGATGTATGTGCATGTTAAGTAGGTATATATATGTGAATGGTAAGACAAGAGATGATAATCAAGTTAGTTAAGTTAGTGGAAATTGTTGGAATTACAATACCATTACAATCATATATAAACCAAAACATGAAAGAACACATATAGCGAAAGCATATGATGCATATAACACATAAATAATTAACCAAATATTAAAGTGAACGTACCTTGATGATTCTAGCAAGAACAAGAATCAAACCGTGCAATATGAATGATGAACCCTAATTAGGGTTTATAGGATTATAAGAATTGCCCCTTACCCATTTTGCAATTCAATCCAAGATTCTTACAATAGTGTGTAAGAATCACGTTCTTGTACACACGTACTAAAACCGAACTAAAGTAATGCAAGTTAATAATCACAAAATTAAACCAAATGTTTTATTTAATGGAAAAGGTCGATCGGCCCTCTAAAGGGTTTAGGATCGATCGAATTCAAGAACAAGAGAGGAAGAAAACTTTAGGTTTAGTATAGTGCACAAGAGGTAACAAAAACTAGAACCTTAGGTTTGCTTATATAGGCAATGAAACTTAGAGTCCAAGTTGGACTTGGATTAGGAAACCCTAACCCAAGCTCAAACCGATCGGCCCTCCCCTATGGAGGTGGATCCGGAACTTTCTTGACTACTAATTTCATTCTAGTCCCTTTTCTTTTCTTATTTAACGACCGTTAGTCACTTCCGTTAAATGCTAACGTTCGTTATTCATTTTGTGATAATTAATAATCAAATATAACGTTTTATATTTAATTATTAATCTTTAGTTCTCATACGTAATGTGTGCAATCCCGTGATCTCGAGTTCGATCCTAACACACAACTAATATTTTATGTCTGTTTACAGCTCCCAATTAGACATATCATAATAGTTGTGATCATATCGGTTAGCATCTTGCAACACGCCGATGCCTCTAGTACAACTCGAGTAGGTCTCCTGGAAAAATATTTAATGATTCATTATTATTATTATCCTTTTGTGTAACACCCCCAAATCTGATCGCAGCAAAAATAATATCTGGGGTGCTACTTAGTTGGATCATAACACAAGTAATAGAGAACGAATTTATCAAATCCGTTTTAAAAGCTCCATTTATTAAAACATAAGTTTTACATAATTGAAATTGCGGAAAACAAGACCCATAATATTTATTAGTTGTCCCATAGTACAAAAACCCTGGTCATGAGTGTTATGTATACACTTCAAAAGTGTGTCTATGCCCCTGCCAAGCACTGCTGTCACACCCCAAAAATGGCGCAACGGAATGGCATTTACAGGGTATGACTTCATAGTTAAGAACACAAGGTGTCACAATAGAGAAACACTAAATGCATAACATACGACAGATAATAGTCGCAAACTCCCACAACGGGATAAGTACAAATATCCAAAATAAACATAAGTCTCAAAGTTAAACAACGTCACTAGGGAATGTCAAATGCAACTCCACGAGATATAACTCGGGAGGGTCTTGTCTTAAGTCTTGCTAAGCCAGTAAATAATCAACCTTCTAAGCAGCTTCAATAACACCTGAAAATGGTACTCGAAAACATCAACATAATGTTGGTGAGCTCGTAGGTTTAAAAGTAAAACCGCTGAACTGTGATATCATAGTGTAGGACAAAAGTGAGCATGATAACCAATTATAAGCACAATGTCAAAACCAAATAATGTCGCGCCAACTGAACCTGCCACGATGGTTGCACACATAAACAGTACACACAGAGGGGAGCTACCCCGATAGATCTATCATATTGCTTCGGCTCTCAAAAGAGTTATCAGTTGCGCATCAATGTACACACAGACAAAACATTTAGTGGCACATAATCGTATCAACACACATAATGTCCAAAAACATGAAAACAGTATAATCACAGCATGAAAACAGTTAAAATATCATTTGAGTACCATTTTCCCCCAAGGAAAAACATATTGAAAAAGGGGCTACGAAAACTCACCTTAATCAAGCAATGTACAACACAACAATTCAAGGGTAGTACAGCACACGGCAACTAGGACGTCACCGCACAACGGACTCGACACGACCTAATAATATAAAAACTCGTCTTAACATATATTCCATAAAACAACCTAAGGCGTAAAAGTTCTCCAAAGTTAAACATTCCCGATCCCAAATTCGTTTCCAAATTATTTTGTTTTATCCGTTTATTCAAGTTTGGTATCATCATTCGTGTAACGGGAGAAAGACACAGAATCTAGAGTACACACGTCGAAAGGAAATAAGAAAACGAAATTTGACGCGGAAAGTGCTGACGAGAACTCGAGTCAAGAAGAGATGGCGGAGAGAAACGAAAAGATAACAAATAGCAAACACAACAAATAAGATGAATAGATTGGTAAGCGTCGGTACTTTCCCCTATGCCCATTTAGTTATAAAAGTATACTCGTTTTAATAGTTTAAAAGTAAAATTTTGCCATGACTCGTTTGTTCATTGAACGTTTCCAAGTCGAAGGACTTATTAGAAATAGTTTCCAAGGTAGTTTAGGTGACGTGTAATTTATAAATATTATCGTTTGTTAGACATTATTTCAATTGTTTACCCGTTACGAATCGAATACATTAAATTCATCATAAATCTAATGTATTATATTCGTTTCGTGTCCAATGGTCCAAAATGCCTAAAGTCCAATAATATCTCAAGTCAAAAATATATATTCCAAGTCCGGTGTTGCAAATATCTCATAGTACTCCGACTTACCAATCACGACCAAATGAATAATCTAACAAGTAATCCATTAAATCCATATATAGTATTCTACGGGTAATGTGTCTCAAAACGTCTAATAACCCTTACATTTTCCCATTTTTATCCAAAAATTAATAATCACACTTTAATTTCCCATTTTTATCATCACTTTTTGAATAACAAATTAAAATTCGTCAATTAATATTTCTTGATAAAACTTTATTATTTCTAACCAGGACGGCATGACAGGTTTAAATAAAGCTAAATTTAATATTGAAATTGTTACTTAGAGTTAATCTCTTATACTTGCAATTTGGAACAAAAGGAAATGCACTAGTATTAATTCTTGGTTCCTTACCACAAAGAAAAAAAATCATAAAGCAAGATAATGTGATGCTCCATAAGACCTTTGCGTCCCATCTGATTATACTTTTTCTAACTTAGCTAACTAATTTTTATATAATAAGCACAGTTTTATATAATCCCTTCGAAGCACAAGCATTAAAATCCATTTAATACAATGACGTGCCCCTAATATAATTAAACCAATTTATACTACTACCCATTGTATTCAGAACATTAACTCAAAAAAATCAAACTTTCAGTTTCAATACCACATCAATAACTTTAATCGGCAGTTTCAATCACCAATTCCAAAACACCAAAACCTCTTTCCTATACTTCTTTAAAACCGCTAAATTTCAATTCAGTTTTTACAACACATTTTATGTCAGCCTATTTGTTTCTAAATCTTAGCTTTATTAAACTTTATTATTTCTTAATGTTATTCGGACCATAATTGATACAACCTTACCATGCCGAGACTCTAGGGTCTCGGCTCAAGCTGTACGCCAAGAAAATGAGCCAAACGAACTGGAAGGGACCGTGAGCCATACGACTCGACCATGAGCACAAACGGAACATAGAAATAAAGAAACAGGCTTTTGCCGAGACCCCTTGGTCTCGGTTCAAACCATGTCGAGCTCAAAACAACCAAAAAATCCCAAAATTTATCATAACCACTCGGACCAATATGTATTTACCTCGCTGAGACCAAGTGGTCTCGGCCGTGAACCCGTGCCATGAGTGAACAAACCAAACGGAGCAACATTATAACAAAATAAATCATATCCAACCATATCCATCCCAAATGAGACCGAGACCCACAAAACCAAACGGACTGAAGATACTTACCTTGCCGAGACCACCTGGTCTCGGCTTCGAATCTGTCGCGAGCCAAACAAACCCAAACGGATCAAAAATAAGTCCAACCTTAACCAAGACTAGACCTAGTCGAAACTTAACCAAAACCCACGAGTGGGTGGTGTACCCGTGACCACATCGAACGAATATCAAAACCAAAAATCAAAAGTTGAAACAAAATAAATCAAATAAGCTTAAGAGCTTATTATTAAGCTCGTTTGGGAGCTTATTCGAACCAACCAACATCCAAAACTAAGCTTGGCTGAGCTTTCTTCCTCAGCACCGTGAACCAAAACGTGACACAAACACGAAAACTTAACACAAGATTGATGATACCACTATTTCATTATGTTTTTAATAGTTTTTATTCATTTTATTTTGTTTTTAACCCTCACCGATTCACAAACCCTTGTGAATCGGTGGTATTCTTACCCTTTCGTCTAGATCCAGTTTACCACTTACCAAAACACGACAAACCCAAGAAATAGGGCGGCGGTGGCGCGTGAAATGGGATGGTGGCGCGTAGTTGAGGCGCGTGTGGTTGCTAATCGGGTTAAGGGAGGCAAGAGGAAGGTTTTATGGGTGGCGGTGAGATGTAGGTGGTGGTGATGGGGGCGTACGGCAGCGGCAGGTGGCCGGATTTTTGGGAGAGGAGAGGAGAGAAGGAAAGGGGCGGCTATTATGTGAATAAAGTGAATTAAACCCTAAAATTTTTTATAATTAGGTTTATATAGTGCTAGGGTTTCAAGCATAACCCTAAGGTTCCCCCAAGGACCTAAACTGCAACTTTGGTTATTCTTCTAATAAAACGTTATCGAGATAAATCTGAATACCCAAATATTTTCCCGAGTATTCCTAATGTTTTCCACTGATCTTAAAACAATTTTTCCAATCAAATTGATTATAAATACGTCCACGTTCGTGTTATCTCGTTAAAATCAAAATTTTACATGTTATTAGGTATATTTGTGCCGACTCGCGTTGTGTGGTCTAGCTCACAAACACACATAATAGTGAACACATAAACTAAATAAATAGATTATATCGAGCATAAGGTTGCGCAAGGACCTGGGAAATTCGCGATTGCTACAACTGCCTTGCATCATTATATGTCAATCAACTAAACACCTGAGAAAAACATGCTAAAAATGTCAACCTAAAGGTTGGTGAGTTCATAGGTTTATATAAAGCAGTAAAGTTGTATCATAAGTGCAGCATGTGACCATCACAACAAATATGATGCCACATCCGTATAAATGTCTATTACGCTAGCACTAAGTTCATGCAACCGAAGCTTGACAATGTGCATGCTCTAGAAGCACGTTGAATAAAGGCCCGTGTAAGTGTCTATCCTGAGACACTCGTGTTTTGACATGTTATACGCTCGCATTTGGCCAACCTTGCCAAACCGAACGGGGGTGTCATCCCCAATAGATCTATTTATGGCATTCGCGCTTCTCAAGTGGAATTGACGGTTCATGAGTTTGGGCATGATGGGGGATACAATGCTTAGGCTAATCGTTGCGTAATAGTTTAATAAAACATGAGTATAGTGTCGTTCATTGAAAAGTGTTTTGCATGTTTCTCACCCCAATGTAAAGCAAGTAGTAATAGTAAAAGTGGGGCTATGACTCACCTTGAGTATAACTGCCAAGGCAAAAAGTGAAATCAAGTAAGTTATGGGAACGGCTCCAACACACGACCTGAATAATAGAGAAGTCTGAGAATTTGATAGTTTTGACTTGATATGCACAATGAGTGTGAAACTAAGTAACGGATAATAATTTGGTTGGTGATGTGTGAGTTTGATATGCTTAAAATGCTTAAAGTTTAAAAATAATATTATGCATAATATTATCTTGTTTTTATGTCATTGATTCCATAATTATCGTTTCCTCGAAAGTCGTTGAATTAATACGTTAAGTTATTCGTTAAAAGTTCGTTATATAAATATAAACGTAACGAAACAAATATATTGAAACGAATACGAAAATGCACATATTCAATTGAATTATGCAAAACATGAATAGAAATGAATATAAATAAATGTTACTGTTTATTCCTTGTACTTTCACAGAATTTACACTTTCTAACCAAACGGTGTATGTTTTGCACCGTTAATCCTCAGTTAGTTATATGTCACATATTTAGTCCAAAAGTTTCCAAAATGACAATTTATGCTTCCTGTTTACTGTTTGAACCATTTTTACCCTTAAGTTATGAATTTGAAGTTTGAAACATAGTTATACGAAATTGATATATTTAACCCGAATAGTAAATATTGTTTGCAAATTTAGTCCAATTTTCACAAAAATGGTGTAATTGAATTTCCAAAAGTTACAACATTTTCATAAAGCTTATTAAAGTCTTATTGATCAGCTTATTCTCGAAAACAACTTATTTTCCACTTATTGGGCCTTAACGAGATCATACAAAGGCCCAATAACATTTCTCGATCCGTTGGGTTTAAAAGGGTTTTGGGCTTATTCTTGGGCTCATTAAATGGTCTTAAAAACGTAATGAAACTGCTTATGCAACAACTTATACGCTATTGCTTATTGGGCTTATTTTTGGATTTAAGCCCAATCGATAAATAATAAGGATTTTTAGTTGGTTCGATTAGCGATAGGATTAGGATTATAAAAGGGCTTTTAGTAGCTTATTAAGGGAAACTCATAACATCAACTTGTTAGATGGTCTTGTAGAGAATTGAGTCGAACAATAAAAACAACATGTTGTATATATGTATTCGATTTTATTTGGTCGTTTCTTATTCGATTAATACATGTTCAAAAATATATAAATGACATATATAAGTTATGCGATGTAACAATTGAATAAAATGGAGTTCGATAAGCATGTAACTGAATATGTAAATGTCTAATAGATGTGTATATCGTATATCTAGCCATCCATGACAGATAATGTGACGCTAACGTAAAATTGATTAAAAATCTTTATCATTTTTATCACTTCAACTGATGTAAGAAATACGAGTATTCATACATGTGTTTTTGCAAGTTTTGTATAAACAAATAATAATAATAAAATGAAAAGCGTAGGTTAAGCAAAACAAAATACCATGCAAAAGATTTGTCTATCAACAAAAATTGTGAATTATTTCTTATAAATTATAATAATGTGGCATCTAATAACCAGTATTGCAAAAAAAGCATATAAGGCTGATTAATCGTCATTTAGGCGTTAATCTGCCTTCAACCTTTTCGATGTAAGTCGGTCAACTGTGGTCAACAGTAGTCAATGATGGTCAAACTTGCCAAAAACATCCAAATCTTGTCACAAATACCCAAAACTCGCCATAAACTTGTTTTAATCACTTGTAGTCGTTGTTTATATCTGTTACAAGTTGTTTTTCTAGAAAATTCTTGTCAGGAATTCCCAAAACTCGTCGAAAATATCCAAAACTTATCGAAAATGCCCAAAACTTGTCGGGAATACCAACCAATTCATCCGCCTATACCGATTACAAGCTACAAAAAGATCGACCGACCGGCTACCGATTCACGATTTTTACAACCTTGCTAATAACTTCAAACTGAAGTTAGAAAGAAAAAAAATCCACAATATCCCATCTGCCCCCTTTTTTTATTTAAAGATTATAAGACGTATTGTAAATAATAACTTGGCTCTACTATGCAGGTGAGTAACGAACTAATGAATCAAAAGAGAAAATATTGGCATCCATGAAAGATAAGATAAGGGACAAATGGTAGCTTAAACGTGCAATAAGATGCAAAGTTTTGTTGAAGATTAATTAAACAACTGATTAGGGTTTGGCTTTTAGTTGTTCTCTTGAGATAAGATACTCATATATATTTCATTGTTCGGAATGAAAATATTCTGCTTTTTTTAAAGTGTTCTTTTGACTATAAATTCATAATTTAATATTTATTGAAACCAAAGTCTACATCGTGATTTTATAATATTGTGTTTGAAAACTAGAGGGTGTTTGTTTCATCTTATATATCAGCTTATTACCTTATTTGAGTTCAGCTCATATAACATAAGTCACAATTTTGTGGCTTATTTTGACACTTATGGGTTTATATAACATTGAGATGTTATATAAGCCCGTAAGCGTCAAAATAAGCCACAAAATTGTGGCTTATATTATATAAGCCGAACACGACTTATGTTATATAAACTTAAACAAACATACCGTTAGTATAATTCACTTAGGCTATGTGTAATGGGCGCCAATTTGCCCAAAATTTGCCCATTTAGCACCCATTTAGCGCCCCTATCAATTACACATGGGCGCCAATTGCCCAAAAAATGTCCTGGGTGCCAAATTTTTCACGCCCCGCCCATTTGCTTGGATTCGACAGTTTGCTTTGTTTTTTTTATGATTTAGCGCCCCAAATTTTGCCCCTCACCACTACACACTATTTTTTTTTTGGTTTGGCGCCCATATTTGCCCCTCACGATTACACATAGCCTTATGCGAGGTTGTGATAATCATCCATAAGCTCATTTTCCGATTTAGCCATCTACATTCTGCTTATCAATCATTCATAGGCTCCTATAAAATACCACATGTCTCACTTGGAAAATGCTAAATGTTCCTATAAAATCAACCAACTTCTATGCAAACCAATTAAGTTGTGACACTTAGAAAAGTGATTAGATGAGTTGGAGAGAAAATAAGTAGAATTCACTTATCATGTTTTAAAGTGGGTAGAAGATAAGTAGAAATAAAATGTAAGAGGATATAACAATGATCTTCTCACTTATGTTATATAATTGACGTGTGACAGTAAGAGGCAAGGTGAGTATCAAGATTCAGGTTGCGTTTAGTCGCAAAGAAATGCCTCATTTTTGTAAGAAATTTTTCATAGAAAAATGAAAAACATGAAACTCGTTTAGTTACAAATTTATGAGAAATTTTTCTAAAATAATGAAAATCTCGTTTCTCAAATTTAACTAAAAATCTAAAAAGTCGAATTTACCTTTCTCCACTTTTCTTTTCACTGAAAATGAAAAATGTAACACTATCTAAACGGGTTTTTCAAGTGTTTAACTCTTTCCTAAAAAAGAAAAAACATTTTATTCTCAAAAGAATAAAAAATGAAAAAGTAAAAATATTTCTCCGCAACTAAATGCAACCTCAACATTTCTCTTTTCTACAATAAACACAATTAGCAAATGGCTAAATATGTTATTTTTACTATAAGTCTAGTTCAAAAGCATGTAAGAAAGTGTTTGTTTAATTTGAACGAGAATGAGTCAGTTTTTGTTTCCATTTCACGTAATAACGAACACAAATTATATTTGAGAATATTGTATATTGTCAATATCATTTATCTCTTTATCAATAATTTTCGAGGACAGTAACACCATTAATAGGACTTAGGTACAATCATATCCAGGTACGACTGTAGAGTCTCGCATAGCATGGACCATTCTTATGGACGGGTTGTGATATATAAACCCTCCTATGTTGTCACATCAGGGGGGTTTGGTCAAATCATACAACCCGCGATTACACCGTACAACCCGACAACGCGTGCAATGATTGAAAACGATGTTTGTATAATTTTGTTTTCTGTGAGGTTTACTTGATTTTAAGCGGGATATGTTTGGGTAACGAAGTAGTTTTCTTATTACACTATGTTGCTGGTGAAGTGAAAAGTTGATCTGGCACTAAGTTAGCGGTGATGATGTATAAGTGTTTTTGGAGCTAATGTTTAGGTTTCCTTATTCTATAAAGGATGCAAAAGTATTTGTAAAACTAATTATTTTGATTAAATTTTCAAGTAGTTTTTTATAAAAGTTTGAATTAAATTTTAAACAAACAATACGAAATAAGCAACTCTTTAAATATTGGGTTATTTCATATATAACCAATTTTAACATACTAATGTCATATTTACCCACTTAAAAATCATAATGACATATATGTTCAATTTAAACATCATATATGTAATATTTACCCAAATCAATATAAAATTAATTAAAATGTAAATTTACATCCTCAAATTCCTATTATACCCTAAATAATATCATAAAATCATTCAATTTCCTATACAATTTTGCTTTACATTTCAATCAAAATATTTAAAGAACCAATATAAGGTGTTGATCATGTCCTAGATTAAAATATGAAGTGTGTTATATCTATTGTGAGCATATTCCATGTTCTGAGCTCCATTGATTCACAAGAAAAGACATCGTATAAAACAATATTTAATCCACGTAAGTATTTGACTCATCAATATATTGTTCAATCGTATCAAACAAACATCGTACGGATACAAAAAATCATCAATTACGTATAGGCGTAGGGGGTGCGGATTATAGAGGCCGTACGTATATTATGTGCAGGTTGAGAAATCTTTTTTTTTTTTTTTTTTTTTGAACGGCGAATTTCTTAATAATTTGGATAAGACTTCGCACCCGCCTTACCGGCGAGCTCTCATCCATCACTGGCCAGACTATGTTGTCTTAATCGGGCCCACGCTGGCCATGGGGATTCAGCGACGTCCCCCGGAAACCGTACCGCCTCCACACAAGATTAACTTGCTGAAGTAATGGCCGGATGAAAACCGGGCTTCGGCTCGGTTCGAACCTTAAGCTACATCAGGATCGAACTTCATTGTCTGGTACCAACAGAGCATTATGGCCTAACTGTGAAGACTTCCCAGTTCGGTCACCCAAACCGGTACTACTTTCACACTTACTCACTTAACTGAGTAAGTGCTAGCCACTAGACCACAAGCCTGTTGGTTGCAGGATGAGAAATCAAATAGGGAATATATTAGCTACAATTAATTGTAGCCAATTGATTATAATTTTGTGCTATAAATATGGGCCACTGATTTTTTTTGGGTCCTGATTCTTTTCTGTGAGTCGCTGATTTATCGATTGTGTATTTTTTGTGAAGGATTGTAGCCAATTGGTTACAAAAATTGTAGCTAAGCAATCCCCAATCAAATATTGTTCAATTGTAGGTTGATTAAAATTGCACCTGATTATTCCACCCTACATCTAGCTCCATTGATACAAATCAAGCAAATGAGACTTAGGCTACTTGCAGTAATAAGGGTCAATCCCTCCCATTTTCTCTGCCACATCAGCTTTCTCTCTCTAGCGACCTTCAGGCGATTGGGTGCCTCAGTAAGGGCGACCTACACTACAAAAAACTTACCTCACAAAAATAAATTTTCATTTAATTAAAATACAAAGAAACACACAAAAGTTAAGCGATCGAGATCCAAAAAAAAAGAATGGATCGATCGATGGTGATTTGATGCCACAATAAGAATGGATCGATTGCATGAGGGATTGATCGATTATCCAATTGTTACTGCATGCAGCCTTACGTTAACTCATCAAAACCCAAAACTAAACAACATCACAAAATACATAAATAATAACAAATGGAATATGCTCACAATAGACATATAGTGACATCAAAATACTACTTTCACACATCAAAATTCGTCACCACTTCCTTCGCGATAACGTTCAGAAAGGAAACATTTCTATTGAGAAAGTTCCCTCTCAAGACAATATCGCCGACATCCTAACCAAACCTCTCAAACAAGAATCCTTCAACTATCTTTGTCTAGGTCTAGGAATGATGGAACATATTTCATAAATCTCATGACTATTTAAATATTTCACTGGAAATATTAAAGTCATCTCGTGTGTCTCGTATCATGACTCTTTAAATATTTCACTGGAAATATTGAGTCACTCTTCACATCCCTCGTATGACTATTTGAATATTTCACTAGAAATATTAAAGTCATCTCCTTTCGTCTAGTCTAAGTTCTCCTCGTCAAAAGAATTTATTAGATATAAATTCTTTCCTAGCGTCAAAAAGTCTCACTTAATCAGCGAGACTTATTCGTCCAAAATCAAAATGGGACGAAAATTCATCCTTGTAGATGACGGCACCACTAAAGTGGTACGACACCATTAAATTTAATGGTGTCGTGGTACCGTGTATCTGATATATCCCGTATTTCAGTCCTCTTTTCCCATATTATTCATTTTAAACCTTCCCAACTTATGCAATTGCTGTCAAAACCAAACCTCACAACCTAAAATTCAATTACACCCTTTCAAGATCATATTCAAGGCATTGATTCTCAAGATTATCAACTACTTTCACTTTTACAACATGAATTGTAAGTCATTTGACTCTACTTTTCTTTAATTTTAAGTCTAGGATTTGTTCATACATAAAAATTGAAGTGGGGTTTTTCAATTTTGATTGAGTCCCTATGAAATTAGGACTAGGATTAGGAAATGTATAACCTTCATGATTCCCTTAACATAGGATTTACATAAACCCACTTTAATTACATATTTTGGTTCAAACCTTGTTTTTACTAGATTAAGTAGGTTTAAGAGGAATCACGTCTAAAATACTTGCAATTAGGATTAGGAGTCATTGACATTCTAACTTTTCAAAATTTTGGCGCCAAAACATTGAAGTCGCCAAATACCCCAATTCCATTGTTTTCGAAAAATTTCACGAAACTAGGATCATGAAACATTTTTCGTGCATTGTTGATACAAACTAAAAACGTTTTTCTCATGCATACATGATCTCACGAATATTGATTGAATTACATAACCAATATGTATTTATCAACATATTCGTTTGAGCAAAAGTGAAGATTAGGAGCGTTTGGGTAATCTCATTATTTTTAGTTATGGAGTCGAGATTACCGCACCTCCACATAGTTTGCATATAGGCACACACTAGGCACTTGTCTTTAACGCGACCATTCTCAATTTTAACTTTCAAATTTTCCTATAGGTAACTAAAATGTCTCATGAATATGATTTTAATCATCATCTAACCGACACATATACCCCAGAAATCTCTCGTGAACCTACAACACCCGGTAGTCACATTCGTGCCTATGTTAATATTGAAACCCGTCGATTTCATGAAGGTCGAGTCGTTGATCCATCCTTAGTTTATCATAGGGATATCAACACCTCATTTAGAGCTATAGGATTCGATTGCTTACTACACATCAACGAGCACATTTGTCCTCGTTTTGTGTTGGAATTCTTTCGACAAGTTGAACTCATGCGTAACGAGGATCAATCTTTGTCACTTTGGTTTTAGATCCGAAACTTCAAATTCGTCTTAACTCTAGAGCAATTTGCTCAAATTCTTTGAATTCCCAATCATGGGCAATGTGCCTATACTGAAGATTGGTGTCTTGAGTCCCTCTTCAACTATCGAGAAGAGGATAGTCTGTATTGTTCCTTCATACCCTCACCAAACGAACTCACCAAACTCATTCGTACTCATAAGTATTCTTCTTACCCAAATCCAACGAAAATTCGTTTGGATGAGGTTCGTCATGAACTACTTTCTTGGGCAGTCATCATGCGAGAAAATGTTCTTAGTCTAACAGGAAATCGTGAGCAACTTTCGGCGTGTTGTGCTCATATGATTTACTGTCTTCTTACCCAACAACCGTAAAATCTTGTTTACTTCTTTGCTAAGCGAATTGTACATCTCAAGGGTAACAAAAATAAATTGATACCCTATGAGATGTTCCTAAATCGTCTTTATCACCACTTCATGAACTCTCATCCATACCTTCGTGGTCCTCAATACTCGCTTTTCAATCCGGTCATGAAACCCCTCAATGAGTCGTATATCTCATCCCTCCTCATTTCTGAAACCTTCACCAATTATGCACCCTTTGATGATCCAAATCATGAGGAAGAGATGCATGCTCAAGACAAGAATGTGTTAAAAACGGGAGAATGCTCAAGTCATAAGTAGTTAAGGAAGGATTTACACTTCTTACTAGGATTTATCTATGATGAATTTTATTAGGAATTAATACACTTTACTATTTTGCATGCTTGACATTTATCCTATCACCTTGCACGAATTTTATATATGATTCTGGGATGATAGCTTATTTTGTCCCTTGTGTTTGCATGCTTATGGATTATCTTAGCAAATTGCATGATAATCTTTATGTGCTAGGAGTAGCTTAATATGGGACACATTAGGCAAATAAATCTTTAGTGATTTGAGGCACCAACATTTCCTGCAAATAGTTCCCCTAGAAAACTCCCCTTAGCTGCCTAGAACTAGGCTGCTGATGTGTTACGTGTGTGTACAAGTTTTAAATTTATAAGGGTTGAATTACCGAATCTAGAAATAACACATACGAGCAAGTGAACTCGTCCGTTATATAAAGATTATGATGGTAAGTCGGGATCGTTCGCAGGGATTTGTGAGTGAATCGAGTTGTAAGTATAAAAGCTACTAAAAGTAAATCTCAAAAACAAGCAATAATGATAATATGGTAATTCAAATGATTAAAACTACACTTGCTTAGACTAGTTTACTACTCTTGATGAGCATGATTGTGATAACTTTTGTTAACATGTTGGTTATGATAATTAGTTGGTGAACTAATCTATTGTTCTTACAAGTTAAACCTTCGTCAAGATTTTAGTTTATAAAAACAAGCATTAAGTTTAACCAATCAATTCAAGATCAATTCAAGTTTCACAAGTTTGGATTAACAAACTTAAACACAAAAATAATCTTTTGTTTTATCAAATAAGCTTAGGAAATGGTCAATACAAAAGGTAACCGATCATAGACAAAAAGGTTACAATTGATTGTAAACTACTAATCTTTCGACCTATTAGGTGGTTTTCAATCTATCCAATTTGATAGACAAAAGCATTCTTATTACAACCACAATTAAGTTTCTTTGTTTAACCAAGAATAATGGGTAAAAACAATCATTCATAGACAAATGATTATAACTAGTTGAATAACAATAAACCTTTCGACCTTTAGAATTACTAACAACTAGTCAAACTTGATTAACAAATGTCACTATGAAACTTAAGCACAATTGGATCATAGAATTAACTTGAAATTGAATTAAAACATGTTATCACAATCATACGCAAATCATTAAGTAATATACATCATCTAAGCAAGTTCATAAAGGCACTAGCCACTCATAGCAAACATGAACATAAATTTAGAATTTTGAACATTAGAAATCATGATTAAAAGTCTTACAATGATTGGAATGAGATTACAAATGATTAGGTAATGATACTGAAAGTATTGGTGTTGACTTCTTGAGAGTTTGACTTCCAAATGTTGACTTCTTGGACTTTCAAAGTTTCCTAGACTTCTAAGGACGAATTTGAGAGCTTCTGAGAGTGGTTTATTATTAGAGAGAGTTGATTGATAGTTGTGTAATAGTTTTTTTTTTGTCACCCAGTTGTGTTTCTCAAATGATTTCCAAAGGCTCTATTTATACTACTCTCAAGCATAGGAACTTTAAATGCTGCAACTTGGCCTCCAAGTAGCTTAGAAGGATCTAGAATACCAAATAGAAGAGCCTAGAATTGAACCAAAGCGCAGATTTGAGAAAAGTACGAGGGCTCCATCCGATCGGAAACAGGTTGTGCCCGATCGGATGGTCTTGATCATCATCTCCATCCGAATCGGTTGTGGGTTGCATCCGATCGGATGGAGTTGTCCTGTAGACACAAACTTGGTCTTTTGATGTTTGGCTTGTATCTTTCTCATAGCTCTTGGAACTTGGAATCATGAATACTTGGATCTTCATTCTTTGAAATGCCTTTTCGGAGTGGATCTTGACATGGGAATCTTCGTACAATCGTAAATCCTTGTTTTCTTCATTAATCTTTCACTTTTTCTTCCTTTTTCCTGTATTTGGCTACATATACTTTGCAAACATACTTTGGTGCGATTAAGTAACAAAAGCATATAAAAATAACCAAATAATATATACAAAATCACGAATAACGTAACTAAAAACATGCACAATGTTGGGAATTAAATATTCAAGATGTTTAATATTGGGTTTTACTCAAAGAAAAACGTTAAGTGTGATTCTGCTTCTAGTGCATTTGGTTCCTGCTGCTAATGTTTTTTCCTGCTGCTAGAACATTTGATCCTACTGCTAGCGATAAATGATTCTGCTGCTAGGCTTAGCATTCTGCTGCTATTGATCCTGCTGCTATTATACTTGTTCCTGCTGCTAAGCGATAACTCATTGCTGCTGCTAATGAACATTCTGCTGCTAAGTGTATAAGTATGAAAAGATATTATTTGTATTTTGGTCAACAATATACGGTAGATAATATCTTACCCCATGTGCTTAGTTAACAAGTTGTGTACACAGATACATGTTGTATCTTATGTACTGACACACTCAAGATAAGTTAACAAGTAAGTCGGCTAGACTTTAAGCAATATATAAAGATCTTCTTGGACTATAAAAGAATATCTTAGACTCGATATTATGTGCATAAAAAAATAGATAAGTTAAGAACTCTCATAACTGTTAAGACATAGAACAAACACAAGTATATCACAAGTTGTAAAAACTTAAGATTAAAGGTTGTAACCCTAGTGATATTTCAAGATCACTCGTATTATTTTGAATAATATTGAATCGTTTTGATAAAAAGCTTTCATTGTTCATTGTCATAGAACTAACACAACCATTCCATTTCCACAACACAAATCACCTTCTAAGTGTGATTAAGTAGATTCCGCATACTTAATCATATTCACTCAATATATCATACACACAAAGAACGTAAGGTTTAACCACCTTAACCGTGTGAACAATCCCAACAAGTGGTATCAGTGCTAAGGCTGATATTATTGATTTAGAAGAAGAAGCTGAAGAAATGGATGTTGAATCTATTCAGACAAATGTTGCTGCAAAGATTCCCATGCTCAAACAGAATGAGTTTGAGATGTGGAGGCTGAGGATAGAGCAATATTTCCAAGTGCAAGATTATGCACTTTGGGAAATCATTGAAGATGGAAACTCTTACCAGCCTATCACCACTACATCAACAGTGGACGGCAAAGCTGTGTCAACTCTGCAGACAAAGCCATCATCTGCAGAAGGTAGAATAAAGAAGAAAAATGACTTGAAGGCAAGAAGCATGCTGATGATGACCATTCCTAATGATCAACTTCTAAACTTCAGCAAGTTCAAGGATGCCAAGTCATTATTTGAAGCTATTATTGCCAGGTTTGGTGGAAATGAAGCCACCAAGAAAACCCACAAGACACTGCTCAAGCAGCAGTTTGAAAACTTCTCCTCTACATACAATGAAACTCTTGACCACATGTTTAATAGGCTTCAGAATATTGTGAGCCAACTTGCTATTCTTGGGATTGAAATGCCTCAAGAAGATTTGAACTCAAAGTTTCTGAGAAGCTTACCAGAAGAGTGGGCTATGCATGTTGTTGTCTGGAAGAACAAGCCAGACCTAGACACCATGGAACTGATGGACTTGTATAGCAACTTCAAGATTGTAGAGCAAGATTTGAAGAAGAATGGAGGTACTAGTTCTAATACTGGGAACAAGGCATTTATGTCAACTCCTAGTACCTCAAAATCAAGTGAAGAGGTGAAAGTTGTTGATGATGTTGGTGCTACTAGTTCATCAAGTAGTACCATAAGTATTTTGGATGAAAAGACTTGTTGTGCCTTTCTTACAAGTCAAAATAATGGGTCCATGCTCTCCTATGAAGACCTCCAAGAGATCCATGAAGATGATATGGAGGAAATGGATCTAAAATGGCAAATTTCTCTTCTTAGCATGAGAGCCAAGAAGTTCTATCACAAGACGGGGAAGAAGCTCATAATCAGCAACACTGATGCTGCTGGTTTTGATAAGTCAAAGATAGAGTGCTATAACTGTCACATGATGGGTCATTTCTCAAGAGAGTGCAGAAGACCAAGGCAGCAAGATAGCAAGAATAGAGGTTTTGGAAGCAAATCCAAAACAGAGGAGGTTATTGAGCCAAAAGCTATGGTAGCTATTGATGGCTTAGGTTTTGATTGGAGCTTCATGGCAGATGAAGAAGAAACTCCTGCTCAGATGGCACTTATGGCTTTTTCTGCTACTGAGGTACAAAATCATAAAGCTTGTTCAAATACTTGCACTGCTCTTAATGCTCTACAGGTTTTAATGAAACAATTTGATGATCAAAAGATAGAACTAAGTAAGACTTTTCAAAACTTTATAAACTATAAGTGTGGATTAGAAAAGGTAGAGAAACAAATCACACACTATAAGGAAAATGAATTAGCTTTTTCTGATGACAAAGCTCTCCTAAGACAGGACATATTCTTTAGAGATGCTGAAATTAAGCTTTTGAGAGAAGCTTTTGATAGGGTCAAAAAGGAAAATGAAAACATTCACTTGACTACTGAGGCACTAGAACATGCTTCTAAAAGTGTGCACAACATAGTAGAATGTCAGGTGATTATTAGAGCTAAGTCAGGAGTAGGATATAAGAGTGTCCCACCTCCTTATAGAGGCATCCCTAAACCCCCAGGGATTGACCTAGAAAATTCAGGTTTACCTGAGTTTCAAGAACCAATCATGGAATATGGTTCTAAGGCTAGCAAGAGCCTTAAGGTAGAAAAAGTAAGTAAAAGTTTAGATAAAACTTTACTTTATCAGGACAAGGTGTCCTTTGCTAAGAACTTAGATGCTATAGTTGTTGAAGATTGTACAACTAATAGTGATGATGATGAAGAACAGGTTATGTCTAAACCTGTCTTGGTTAAGAAAGTAGGAACAAGTGTTCCTAAGATAGTCAAACACAATACTGATAGGCCTAAATCAAACATTAAGCATGTTAGGCAACCAGTTAGATATTGTGAACAATATAGAACCACTAACAAGCCCAGAGGTAACCAAAGGAATTGGAACAACCTCAAGTCTAACCAATTAGGTGATGACTTTGCTTTTTATAACAAAGCTTGTTACACATGTGGTAGTTTTGACCATCTTGCAGCTTTCTGCAACCAATGGGTATCTGGGTATGAAAACAATAGAGTGAACTTCAAAAGGCAAACTCCTAAGTCTCACTCTCACTCTAGTTCTAAGAGAACAAACCCTAGAGTAGTCAAAAACAAGTCTGGCTCAAACTCAGATCCTGCTGCTAGACTAATGATTCCTGCTGCTAGACAATTTGTTCCTGCTGCTCCACCATTTATGACTATTAACCCAAAATCAACAGCTAAGGGTGCAAAAACAACTTTCAAACATGCACCAACAATTGTTCTAAGGCCCATTCAAACAAAAGCAGTGGTCCAAAAACAAGTTTGGAAACAAAAGGGTAGAACTGAAAAGTTAGCAGTTCCTGCTGCTAAGCAATCAGTTTGTAACACCCCAACCCGACAAGGGTAAAGATATCACAACATTGGTTTCGTATCAGATCAAAACAAAGCATACATCTATAGTAATACAAGAATTCTCAAAGATCACAATTGAAATATAGGAACTACAAGGTTACAAAAGAAACTTCCAGTAAATACTAATTCCAAAATAATAATAACTTCTAATCACTTCTAAGTCCAAAAGTAGCTATCAAGTCTTCTAAGTCCAAGGTACTCTCCACCCATTCCCAGCTTCCTACTAAAACCTGCAGCAGGAAAAGAAATGCGGCTGAGCTACGAGAGCTCAGTGAACAGATATAACGATAACAAACAGTAATAGAGAATAGTACAGAATAACAGAAACAAAGGTCAAACAGGTGTAATATGGTTCAAGGGATAAGTCAATGAATAATTATAAAGGAAAGAGAAAAAGGGATAGTAATCCACCACGAGCCCAGAAACAGATCATATCATATCGTAACCATAAATCTTCTAATCATATAGAGGGGAGACCTCTCAGATAATTAGATAATATGAGGGGTGTCCTCATTCTTCAAATGGAGTAGCTAGCTCCCAGATATATGTGAAGGGCATGTATAGCACACAGTACCAATCACCAGACAATAATAAATCAATCATGTTAAATCCACTAAACAGATCAGATCTAGGATGCATCCATACGCCCCCGCAGATAAATAGTGGCCAAAATAATATAATGCGCATATCAGATAACAGATAAGGGGACGTGGTGGAACATCACTCTACCGCCCTAGAGTCATGCCATTGGTGCATCAATGACATGGCCATGTTACCTTCATGGCTAGGAAACAGATTTTGGCTCGGGTATCAAACTAAAAGTCAGATATCATATCAAATCAGAGTGTCATAACAGATGGCTCATAACAGATAGTTCATAACAGATGGTTTATATCAATTATCATCAGAAGTAGTACCAAAAGTCCAAATCAGAGTTTATCAGATCAAGGTTCATATTAAATAATCAAGTCAAGGTTCAGATCAAAAGTTCATTTCAAAAGTTTCTATCAAAAGTCCATTTTAACCAATCCTTTATTCTTGATTTTCATAAAACGATCCTTTAAAGTGGTTCTCATAAAAATAATCTTTCAAAACGGTTTTTATAAAGATAGTCTTCAAAATATAGTTTTCATAAAAGTTAGTAACATTTTATATAAAAGTAGTTTCGCATCATTTATAAACATCTTTTTAAAATGGTTTTTCTCAAAACATTTCCATGGTATAATTAAAAAGGTTTTCATAACATAGGTTCATAACAGAGGTCATATCAAATGGGATCAACAGAGAAGGTTCAAGCAAAGGGAATCATAGAAATGGCATCAGTTCAGAAACTAACGGATCAGAATATGAAAGAGATCATGAGAAACCTTATAAGAAAGGTCAGAATATCCGTACCTTATACCGCAAGTGACAAACACAACAGAAAATATAGAGGTCGGACGCAAACTCCATCTTCAGCGAATCTACACGAATCATGACTGTCTTATTAAAAGCTTATTTAATTCAGATTACTTATTTTAGTCGGCTTTCCATTTTTAGTAACTTCCCTTCTTAGGTAACTTTCCAAAAATAGCAACTTTCCATATTTAGAAACTTTCTATTTTTAGCAGGTTTCCATAATTAGCAGGTTTCCATAATTAGGTTAAGTCATTAATTAAATGATATTATGGAAATAAGGTTCATTTTAGCAAGTTATAAAAGTTTAGGGTTATTTATAACAAGTTTCCATATTTTAGGGTTTTAATTGTAAATACACCAAAGTTAAAGGTTTAAAATGAAAATACTTCAAGTTACTAATTTAAATACTCATGTTATTCAGAAAGACACTTCAATCCCTTAAGTTTCACAATTTACAGTTAACACCCCTCTAGTTATATTAATTACAAAATAAACCCTACATTTACATAATTCACAATTTAATCCCTTCCATATTTATATTTATATGCCAAGCACTTTATTTTAAAAAATTACAGAACCTACCCTCAGAATTTTAAGTAGTACAAATCATAACCCTCAGAATTCAGAAATTACACATTTGGTCCCTTAGTTTTACAAAACTTATAATTCAAATCATAATTTAGTAACAATTACATATTTAGCCCACAAATCCTCAAATTTACACAGTACACCTCTAATATCATTATTTACACAGAATAACCATGAGTTTCCAGAATTTTCACTTTTAGTCCCTCTATTTTAAATAAATACCAATCGTACCCTATAAATACGAATTAATTCTTTTCTTGCAATATTTATACTTAGGACCCTTATGTTATATTTTTCCTACATTCCCACAGACCTAATTAACATTAAAAAAATATCCTCCAAGTTTAACAAATGACAAAACACACCCTTATAGTTTTTATTTTCAATCGGTAATACATTTTATTTACAAAACCCTAACCCTAATTTACCAAATCATTCCACAATCATTATACCATCATTATGACACATTAAATGACCAGATCCAATCATAAAACACTAACCCTAGTTCATTCGTTTAGGGTTTTCTCAATTTTTACTAGTTTTTCTTTTATAATCGATTAGAACAAAAATCCACAAATAATATTTTAGGCTTTAACAAATTAAACCAACATTTTTCTAGAGTGATATGATTATAAAGGAACCCATAAAAATTATGAACATGACCCAGAATAATCGTATAGCCCGAATTGTATTTTACTCTTGTTTTTGTTATCTATAATTCATACGATCAAAATAATCATGCATGATTCGTGTTTATCATTTTTTATGAGTTATATATCATCCATATATCATTAGAAAAATATCAAATCAGATTTAGAACGTAAGAATTTGGGCGTATGAATTAATACCTCACGGATGGAAAAACGCGACAAAAGAATTACCACAGATCGAACCAAGCTTCCAACGACCCAAAACTTATTTTTATCCCCTTCCTTAGACCTTGTTGAACGTGGGAAAAATATGCTAGGACCTCCAGAAATTCGGATTAAGTGTGTGCGAATTTGTGTGTGTTTCTAGGGTTTTTAGCGATAGGAAAAATAAAAAGGAAAAGAGGAAGCATTTAATAAAACGTGTGGGAGGGGGGAGATAGGCAGAAAATTCGGCCAAAAAGGTTGACAAATCATAATTTGATAATCTTTGATCATTTCCTTAATTAACTTGTGATTATCTTAACTTATATTGTTTTTAAATGTAATTTATTTAAATACAATTGGTTTTCGGTTTATGTACTATATTTGATGTGCAATATTAATTTTTGGACATGTAAAAATGTTGAAATGTTGCCTCATAATTATTTTATCTCATATGTAGCTCATTACCAAAATTTAAAATTTATTTGGTACTTTACATCAAATTTAAGATTATAAGGGCATTTTGGTCTTTTTACATGTTTTCAGATTTTTAGGGTTTTACAACTCTTCCCCTCTAACAGAAAAATTTCGTCCTCGAAATTTGAAGTCGCAAGGTTAGACAACGTCGTAGCAAAATCGTAAAAGGTCGTCGCGAACAATTCTCACGCCCGGGGAGGTTCTTCCAGAAGGATCTTCAAAACAAATGGTTTCTCATGATTCAATCAAAACAAGATGGGTTCAGATTCCTCAGAAGGAGACAAATAAGTTGATTCTGATCAAAAGGTCCATGCAACATTGATGAAGCGAAAAGTGTACCGCTTTTAAGGGGTCATTTAAGCCCTAAATCGTATTTATTTGATCAAATATTGCCCTAAATCGTTCCTTTTGTCATTTTAGGTACTTTTGAGAAGAAATCTGGAAAAGGAGGCATTTTGGACGTTTTTGGAGCATAAAAGTGAAGAAAACGACAAAGTCTCAAAATCTTGCTGAAAGTTACCTTTGACGGCGTCAGGATTATCTCCAGACGGCGTCATGGCTTGGCAAAAGTGGTGGATGTGAAATTTACTCATGATAAGCCAGTGAAAATTGCATGGGAATTCTGACGGCGTCACCCTTTAATTTGATCAAGGTCGTCACGTTATAATTTAAAGAGGGACGGCGTCACGTTCATAGTCTGAGGGCGTCAAGCCTTGATAGGCCAGAACGGATTTTGGAGAGCTAAAGAGGGACGGCGTCAAGAAGGTCATCCAGGAACCCTAAAAGCGGCGAGGTGACGGCGTCACACTCCATAACGTGACGCCGTCAGATCTAAAAATCTATATATAGTTTTGCAATTCTTTGTCATTAGTGTGGAACTTATTGGGGAACTTTGTGTGTGAAAACCCTAGGACGAATTTGGCAGCTCTTTCAAGGCTTTTTTGCCTTGAGATCTTCCATGTTACATTGAAGATAAGTTATCAATTAATCATTCAATATGTCTATGTGTTGTTTGATTCTATCTTGTTCTTGTCTTTTGTTTAACATGCTAGGCTAGATTTATCTTGTGTTTGCTTAGATCTAATGAAACCTAGCTATTGATTGTTGGTTATTAGTGTGTTATTAGTTGTATTGGATGATTGTTTATCTATGTTAGGCTTAAGAAAACTGGCTAACTTCCAATTCGGTAACTTGTTTGAACGTCTTAAGAAACATGAACCAATGCGTACTAAAGGTTTTTATGGTTGTATTTAATGCACAAGCGAATTCTAGTGATCCCATGTTAGGAGCTTCCTAGCCGGCTCGACATAGGAGTGAAGTAGGAGCTTGTAGAGTTGGGGAAGTACGTACGCCACCCCACGACTGGTATTAAGGAATACACCCGTCATCCACGCAACTAATACACACTAATCAACCGGTAAAAGATAGTTAGGGAGTAAGGAAATCTAAGTAAACACATTTCCCTCCACATAAGTTTTCACCAACATTTTCATTTTTGTTATTTTAGTTTATTTGCATTCGTAGTAATTTGGGTTAGTTGACTAGCAACTAATTCCGCCCACTCTTTCAAACCCGAGATTTTACTTGCTTTCATAAAAATATAAAAACATAAAAAGAATCTTCTCTCACCCTTAGACCTATTAGAGTAATTTTTCATACCTAACGAACACTATTCCCTGTGGAGAACGATCAATCCCCCGTACTTACCACTACACTATACTACATCGGTCAGGTACACTGCCTGGTGGGGTTGTAAGCCTCTTGAGATCCCTCGAGAGGTAAAACCTGTTGTAAGGTTGCAAAACCACGCATCAAGTTTTTGGCGCCGCTGCCGGGGAATAGTTATTGTTTAGGTTGAATTTTTATTTTATTAGGTCTACTCACTAGATTCCTTTCTAGTGAGATTTTTATTTTCTTTTTCTAGGATTTTCTTTAGTCTATCTTTTTCTTTGTGTCTTTGTTCGTAAATGAAATTTCCATTGACTCTTCCGTTCACCATTATGGAGAACGTGAATCCACTACATAATCTACCCCTTCCACTCCAAAATGACATCTTTATGTTCCGTCGACATAATGGTGAATCTTTTTCCGATACATGGACTCGTTTCAAATACTTATTAAAAAAGGTCTTTCATCATGGTCTTGACTTATTGTTTCCACTTCAAATCTTTTACACTCGTATCGACCGCCAAACCCAGCAGGAGATTGAAAATATGGAAGATGGGAAAATGTGGGATTATGGTGATGAAGAGGCATGGGAAATCTTTGAGATTCTCGCCCAAAAAAGAAGTGGAACATGTGACCCAAAAAATGCAAGCTTAGACCTATTTGGTATTTGGATAAATCAATCGGAAGGTTTGTTTAGGAATGAGGTGGGTAGAGTTGAGGTACCTAAGTGCATGTCATGGTTAGGCACTACCATAATACAGGATGAACACATAGGTGACCTTGATGTGATGGAGGATTTAGCCGAACATGATCACATTAATCAAAAAGACCTAGGTTTTATGATTGATGACGTTGAATCTCAAGAAACACATGATGAATCTTTTAGGCAATTTGTATATAGCAGTCAGAATATTGAGGATGATCCTTATGATTCGGACATAGAAGTTGAGATGCCTAGAGAAGCATTTGAGATACTTGGGAAAATGTTAGGGTTAGATCCTACTAAAACACATGATGAGGATATAGGTGATCTTGACATAAGGAATGATGAGGTAAGTAACATAAGCCCGCTAAGTACCTCACAAGTCCTACCATCATTTGAGGCATACACACCACCCGTGACTTACCCGGAAGAAGTAGAAGAGACTATAGGAACCCCAATAGAGGTAGAGCCCTTGGACCAAACACAACTAGAAGAAATAGGTTTGAATACTTGTAGTCATAACCTTTCTTTTAGTTCTATGGAAGTTCCTAGTTTTGATGAACCGGAGCCTAAACCAAAACCGTTACCTAATCTTCCATCCTTAGATGTGAACTTAGGAATTGAATTAGGTTCCGATCCACCCATCAACCCATGTAGTCCGGGTAATGTTAAGATTAAGGTAGTAGACTCTAGGCCTTGTAGAGAGGAAGCTAACATAGGAGTGAACCATGACCTTACATACTTACATCACCCATTTATGATTGATCACAAGAAACATTATGGGTTTAAACCGGGTTTATTAGGTCAAAGTGGATTCCCAACTAGGAATCTCTCGAAGTTGATAGAAGATGATCCCTTTTTAGGAGAAAACTTTAATTCACCCATTGACCAAAGTGAACTAGGTAAGGTTATGATGAAAGGAGCACACCCCTTTGAGTATATAATTCATCCACCACTCTTTCCTCACGCGGCATACTTCCACCAAGATGGTGTGTATCGCTACTATCACCCGCACTTAATCCTAAGTGTAGGAAAAACCTCCCCTATTTCCGTTAAATAAAGGTAGAGTCAGGCTCGTGACTCGAACAAAAACAAGCGCTTCTTGGGAGGCAACCCAGGCTTTATTTGCTTTGTGTGTTTATTTATTTGTTTGTTTGATTTTATTTGCTTCCGTATGTATGTTTAAATTTTATTATTATTGATTCATGTTCAAAACTAATTTGTGAAAATGCTTTATTTTGTTTTTTTAACTTCGTCTTAACTACATATAAAGGTATTTTGCAAAAATTAAGTGTAAGGGAAATCCAAATCGGTTTATTAGAACAAATGAACATGAATCGTCATAATATTAAATTAACATACATATTAGTAATTGTTTGAGTCAAATGCTTGTATCGAGTCATAATGATATTTTGCAGGAATTCCAGGAAGTAAGGTATAGGTTTTTCCAAAAATTTTCCGGAAACGTAACATGAGAATTCTGTCAGATCATATCTGACGGTGTCAGGCGTTACAACCTGACGGCGTCAGGTTTTAATTTTCTGAAATTTTTGAAAGTTTTGTTTTTCTACCGGAATCATAAAAAGTTGTTATTAAATCTCTAACTTATAATCTCCAGGAATCTGCAAAATTATCATTCCACAAGCATTATATCCTTATATATAGAGTTTATCCCGCCGATGTTATGCAGGTTTTCGTGTTTGTTTTCTCAGGTTTAACAGGTTATTTTGGACAAGGAAATGTTTTTGGATCAAGCTTATGGCGATGCATTAGTCATGAAGCTTTTACATTACTTTGGAAGAAGATCTAACCGTGTTACTTCATTATCCACCGAGCGAATCAGGGGAGTATTTGATTTCATTCTTTTACTTTATGCTTTTACATTTGTTATTTGAACATTGGGGACAATGTTCATCTTAAGTGTAAGGGGGGTAAAAGTACGATTAGAGAATGCTCTTACGCTTGATTTTTGTTTGTTTAATAGTAGATGTGTAATAAAACTTAGATAAATACCTGTTAGGGCAATTTTAGTGCCAAATTTAAAATTTTTTACAACATATAGGAGTGAAACTTGGGTCTTAATGAGCGTCTCACGGATAGGAGTTATATGACTAGCACAAAAACCGTACCACTAAAAAATTTTCCACCCCCAAATATGTGAGGTTCGCCCCTAGAATTGGTAGGAAAAGCATTTTGCTATGATGTGTGTACCGGTAGCACTTAGATTCTAGAACTTGCGTTAGGACCATTCCAAGGCCACAAGTGAGACTACATTCGTGTAGTTAGATTTACTACATGATAAGAGGCATTAGGATTAACCCATTGTTTTACACCTGTGATTTTGTTATAATTACGTTGGCTACATTGGTCAAGTAATTCTCCCACACCCTTTGCGTTGTACTCATTTTTAGTACACGATACCCCTAGTACACCCCTCAGAGCCTATCTTTTCGTTTCGACCTTTAAGCATTTTACTTAAAGGAAGAATTTGTTACACCCCACTTAAATGTACACCCAAATCGCCTTAGCCTACCTTGTATGCACTCATTTTTAGTGCATTATTGTTACAACATTTGTTTAAACCCAAGTTAATTATCTAGTTGATTACATGGTTGCTAAGTCGAGTCATATCCTTGTACATATTGTTTTGGGACGATTGGGACTCATGGGTAAAGTACTAGTGTAATGGAGTAATGGGGAAGAACATCATTTATTACCCCCATATGTGCTAAATATTTTAAAAGTACTCCAAGTGTTTTGATTATCTTAATTCGAGTCATTAGAATAGTAATTTGTAAAGTTATGTAAAAGTTCAAGTGTAAGGGGATGCAACGCCCCTATGATGTATTATTTTGGATGGTAGGGCCAAAAAATTATGTCAAAAAAAAAATAAAAAAAAAAAATCGAAAAAATCAAGAAAAATACAAAAAAATGAGAAAAAAAAAGTAGAAAAAACATACGGACTACCATCCCGTTTCATTTTATGTTTGTTTTATGTTTTTGTTAATTTCTTTCATTAGCTTAAGATTGAGTCGAGTCTTGGCTTAGCAACATTGTATAGTACATGTAATTGATCAAGATCTTTAACTCGCCACCAGTAAAATATCCTTTATCCAACAAAACCGTGTTTTCCTTTTCCCTACACCTAACGTTATAACCCATTTAAAAGCCCTCTTTGATAGTTTATCTTAGGTGCTTACGCCTAGTGGAGGAGGTTTTCGATCCTTTCCCAAGCCTATGGTAATCTATTTGCTATGACAGGTAGTGAGAGATATTATCCGTTTTCATTTATGAGATTTATTTTGATGACACTTGAGAGATGTGAGTATCTAAACACTACTTGTGAGGTGCTAGTTTGTAATCTCCGTGCTTATTATGATTAAAGTGGAACGAATATTTGTTGTAATTACTTTTATGTTAGTATTAAATGACCCCTAACTTGTATTTTGATTAGAATAAAAGCGCATTTGCTTGAGGACAAGCAAATCTCAAGTGTAAGGGTATTTGATGAAGCGAAAAGTGTACCGCTTTTAAGGGGTCATTTAAGCCCTAAATCGTATTTATTTGATCAAATATTGCCCTAAATCGTTCCTTTTGTCATTTTAGGTACTTTTGAGAAGAAATCTGGAAAAGGAGGCATTTTGGATGTTTTTGGAGCATAAAAGTGAAGAAAACGACAAAGTCTCAAAATCTTGCTGAAAGTTACCTTTGACGGCGTCAGGATTATCTCCAGACGGCGTCATGGCTTGGCAAAAGTGGTGGATGTGAAATTTACTCATGATAAGCCAGTGAAAATTGCATGGGAATTCTGACGGCGTCACCCTTTAATTTGATCAAGGTCGTCACGTTATAATTTAAAGAGGGACGGCGTCACGTTCATAGTCTGAGGGCGTCAAGCCTTGATAGGCCAGAACGGATTTTGGAGAGCTAAAGAGGGACGGCGTCAAGAAGGTCATCCGGGAACCCTAAAAGCGGCGAGGTGACGGCGTCACACTCCATAACGTGACGCCGTCAGATCTAAAAATCTATATATAGTTTTGCAATTCTTTGTCATTAGTGTGGAACTTATTGGGGAACTTTGTGTGTGAAAACCCTAGGACGAATTTGGCAGCTCTTTCAAGGCTTTTTGCCTTGAGATCTTCCATGTTACATTGAAGATAAGTTATCAATTAATCATTCAATATGTCTATGTGTTGTTTGATTCTATCTTGTTCTTGTCTTTTGTTTAACATGCTAGGCTAGATTTATCTTGTGTTTGCTTAGATCTAATGAAACCTAGCTATTGATTGTTGGTTATTAGTGTGTTATTAGTTGTATTGGATGATTGTTTATCTATGTTAGGCTTAAGAAAACTGGCTAACTTCCAATTCGGTAACTTGCTTGAACGTCTTAAGAAACATGAACCAATGCGTACTAAAGGTTTTTATGGTTGTATTTAATGCACAAGCGAATTCTAGTGATCCCATGTTAGGAGCTTCCTAGCCGGCTCGACATAGGAGTGAAGTAGGAGCTTGTAGAGTTGGGGAAGTACGTACGCCACCCCACGACTGGTATTAAGGAATACACCCGTCATCCACGCAACTAATACACACTAATCAACCGGTAAAAGATAGTTAGGGAGTAAGGAAATCTAAGTAAACACATTTCCCTCCACATAAGTTTTCACCAACATTTTCATTTTTGTTATTTTAGTTTATTTGCATTCGTAGTAATTTGGGTTAGTTGAATAGCAACTAATTCCGCCCACTCTTTCAAACCCGAGATTTTACTTGCTTTCATAAAAATATAAAAACATAAAAAGAATCTTCTCTCACCCTTAGACCTATTAGAGTAATTTTTCATACCTAACGAACACTATTCCCTGTGGAGAACGATCAATCCCCCGTACTTACCACTACACTATACTACATCGGTCAGGTACACTGCCTGGTGGGGTTGTAAGCCTCTTGAGATCCCTCGAGAGGTAAAACCTGTTGTAAGGTTTCAAAACCACGCATCAAACATAAAATGGACTATAGGCGAATCTTCAGAAAGCTCATATGGAATACGAACAAAATTTCAAGTCAAATTAACTGTATCAACAGTAGAGAGCTCTACAAAGAGTTTAAGATTTATAACTGAGGTCAACAGAATGTAAAACGAGAGTCCAAACTCATCCAGATATCTAATGAACGAAGGCAGAGTATACGCATAGGTAGAATGAGCCTAATGTCTCACTAATCACGGATAGACCAACGGAGGTCAGATTCTAAACTTCTTAGGTACTCCCCCAAGATATCCTATGGCCACAATGAGTGCACGTTATATGGTGTAAGTATTATCACGTTGATCAGGCGTCATAATACTAGCACCACATAAATATGCCTTCATGATGATCATACTTTATCTCAAGTCGTAATCAAAACCACCTATCTTAATCCGCCTAGTACTTCTATAGTCTCAGAGGTCATCAAAATCAAACACCATAACTAAGAGGAAAACGAACTCCTCGAAGGAGTTAACGGAAGTCCCAGAATGTCTATCAGAATTTGGTACATCGCTAAAAGCATCAGATCATCCGTCATTCGTCAATTTCACATAACAAAACCATCGTCCAGCATACGCAGAATGAACACTGAGCGGAATTACTAACAGGGAACATAAATCATTCAAGGGATCCTATCATCAGGTAACGGAAATTTGAGTAGGTCAAGAGGAAATGAATTACGTCATCCATAGCTTCATTCTTCACAAAATCAACTCTTCCAAACACAAACGTTAGCTTCAGAATTATCGTCTATTCAAATACATAATCCTAAATCTCTCACAATTCCAAGTAGTCTGTCTACGTCTATCCATAGAGTGGAAAGAAATTATAAACTCGAGTCTGGTCCCTCAAGCCTTCGGCACTTCTTCTTGGAACGGTGGTGTCGTAACGTGTATCTCCGGCATGGTCACGTTGCATTCTTCCATTCGCGAGTCTGCTTCTGCTCTCAATTCATCTTAGTACAACTAAAATGAATAGAGAAACAAGACTGCGTGTGTTAGACAGGTCTTCAGCACAATTCGAAATTCGCCAACTCAACTGCCGTCATTGCCGGCTGCATGGTAGTGTTGTCTGCTACAATCTCGGGACGCCAATCCAATCTACTTCTTCCAGAATAAAGGGTCATTCTACAAGATGATCTACCTGTTCCTCTTCGTGCCTAAAACTGAAATACTTCCCGGAGGTTACTCTCAAATAGTCATCTCTTTTTCTTAGAAGTCCTTGGGGTTGCTTCTTCAGTCCTTCAATCATTAAAAGAGGCCGTCTGGTACAGAGTTTACAGAGATAGAATCAATCATTGATACGCTGAATTGAAAGATGGTCATGGTAGTGATACGATTAGGTTTACGATAGTCGATACTCAAAGTTTTCTCTTTCTTCTTCACAAGCTAATAGAGTATTCAAAGGGAACACTGAGGTGAACTAAATCATATTCCATCAGCTTCTTCAACCAGGAGGGAAACCCAAGAGTTACATCGGAGAACACCAGAAAATTTTGCACAACAAAACTTCCAATGCCAAAGTTTTCTAAGAGTGGATAATAGGTGTCAGGAGACAATCGACAATCAAATGAGATCGAGGTAGAAGTTTCCATAGCAGCGTTAACAGATTCGAGCGGTTACCGGTTATCATAACGAAAGTGGGATAAAACATATTACTAAAGGTCACAAATCAGATACGGTAGTCCCTGACAGCGTATGAGGGCCAGCCAATCCATAACTTAAAGACCTCAAAATCGAATATATCAAAAGTAAACGGATTCGTAGGATGAGTACGGTCGCCAAGCCAGACGGATAGTTCATATATCAAGGTCAAGTACATGGTTCATCAAAGTGTGGAGGTAGATAAACGAACAATTCAAGGTGTTGGAGTTTTGTTTAGCTATTTAGCATAAGTGGCAGGTAGGTTGTAAGTCATCGGTAATACGAACATCGTATAACTGCCAAAAGTGAGGCATATAGATTATCAGAAATCAGCATCATCATGTTCAGTTAACAATTTCACATTGAGACAAAATTATCGTCATATCCATGGCTAATAATCATCAGAGTTCTCATAGGAGTAGTAATGGATTTCGCAAGGACAGGGTAATATCAGATGATACATTTTATATCCCGCACGGGTAATTTAATTCACAGAATGGGTCAAACATATTAAGGTCAAATGACCTTCGGGATGGTCAGAGGAGTATCAAACTGCTTATCAAATAGGTCGGAAGTGAAGAACAAAATCAGGTAGAGATAGCAAAAGTTTAACAATCGGAAATCATGGTAGGGAGTTCAAAATGGTTTCAAACACCGAAGGTGAAACATCAGAGGGTAGTCGTCAATGATCAATCAACCCATCCTTTATCAGACTAAAATCAAAGTTAACTATTCAATGGAAAAACAGATTGACAACGCAAGTCTTATCGTTTAAAAATGAGAGGAAAGCATTCTTATACTCGTGGTTAAAACACCACCAGACTTCTCATGGAAACGGAGATGTTTAAGACGAACTCAGATAGGGTCAGATGATTCATAGATTATCAAAAGCAAGTAACAGAATGTATCAAGTAGGTTATCGTCATGGAGATTCTCAGAATACCCGAAGAGACATCAAAATGATTAACAAAAGAATCAGAGGTCGGAGTCGGAATCTTAGATGGTGCAAAGCGTGAGCTTTCAATCTCCAAAAGTGATCTCAACAAACAGGGCATAAATCAGAGTGATGCGAAAGCAATGATACTTAATTAAAAGCCTTATAGTCTACCCATTCCTCACTGGTCAAACTTAAGTTCCTATAGGGAAATCCTAAAGCAAATCTTAAAGGTTGTCCTATGAGCGCCTACAGTGGAAACTTAATGGTCCAAACTTCACAGGTCAAGGGTAAATGTATTACGAGTCGCAGCCTGTCTCTCTGATACCATAAATTGTAACACCCCAACCCGACAAGGGTAAAGATATCACAACAATGGTTTCGTATCAGATCAAAACAAAGCATACATCTATAGTAATACAAGAATTCTCAAAGATTACAATTGAAATATAGGAACTACAAGGTTACAAAAGAAACTTCCAGTAAATACTAATTCCAAAATAATAATAACTTCTAATCACTTCTAAGTCCAAAAGTAGCTATCAAGTCTTCTAAGTCCAAGGTACTCTCCACCCATTCCCAGCTTCCTACTAAAACCTGCCGCAGGAAAAGAAATGCGGCTGAGCTACGAGAGCTCAGTGAACAGATATAACGATAACAAACAGTAATAGAGAATAGTACAGAATAACATAAACAAAGGTCAAACAGATGTAATATGGTTCAAGGGATAAGTCAATGAATAAGTATAAAGGAAAGAGAAAAAGGGATAGTAATCCACCACGAGCCCAGAAACAGATCATATCATATCGTAACCATAAATCTTCTAATCATATAGAGGGGAGACCTCTCAGATAATCAGATAATATGAGGGGTGTCCTCATTCTTCAAATGGAGTAGCTAGCTCACAGATATATGTGAAGGGCATGTATAGCACACAGTACCAATCACCAGACAATAATAAATCAATCATGTTAAATCCACTAAACAGATCAGATCTAGGATGCATCCATACGCCCCCGCAGATAAATAGTGGCCAAAATAATATAATGCGCATATCAGATAACAGATAAGGGGACGTGGCGGAACATCACTCTACCGCCCTAGAGTCATGCCATTGGTGCATCAATGACACGGCCATGTTACCTTCATGGCTAGGAAACAGATTTTGGCTCGGGTATCAAACTAAGAGTCAGATATCATATCAAATCAGAGTGTCATAACAGATGGCTCATAACAGATAGTTCATAACAGATGGTTTATATCAATTATCATTAGAAGTAGTACCAAAAGTCCAAATCAGAGTTTATCAGATCAAGGTTCATATTAAATAATCAAGTCAAGGTTCAGATCAAAAGTTCATTTCAAAAGTTTCTATCAAAAGTCCATTTTAACCAATCCTTTATTCTTGATTTTCATAAAACGATCCTTTAAAGTGGTTCTCATAAAAATAATCTTTCAAAACGGTTTTTATAAAGATAGTCTTCAAAATATAGTTTTCATAAAAGTTAGTAACATTTTATATAAAAGTAGTTTCGCATCATTTATAAACATCTTTTTAAAATGGTTTTTCTCAAAACATTTCCATGGTATAATTAAAAAGGTTTTCATAACATAGGTTCATAACAGAGGTCATATCAAATGGGATCAACAGAGAAGGTTCAAGCAAAGGGAATCATAGCAGTGGCATCAGTTCAGAAACTAACGGATCAGAAAATGAAAGAGATCATTAGAAACCTTATAAGAAAGGTCAGAATATCCGTACCTTATACCGCAAGTGACAAACACAACAGAAAATATAGAGGTCGGACGCAAACTCCATCTTCAACGAATCTACACGAATCATGACTGTCTTATTAAAAGCTTATTTAATTCAGATTACTTATTTTAGTCGGCTTTCCATTTTTAGTAACTTCCCTTCTTAGGTAACTTTCCAAAAATAGCAACTTTCCATATTTAGTAACTTTCTATTTTTAGCAGGTTTCCATAATTACCAGGTTTCCATAATTAGGTTATGTCACTAATTAAATGATATTATGGAAATAAGGTTCATTTTAGCAAGTTATAAAAGTTTAGGGTTATTTATAACAAGTTTCCATATTTTAGGGTTTTAATTGTAAATACACCAAAGTTAAAGGTTTAAAATGAAAATACTTCAAGTTACTGATTTAAATACTCATGTTATTCAGAAAGACACTTCAATCCCTTAAGTTTCACAATTTACAGTTTACACCCCTCTAGTTATATTAATTACAAAATAAACCCTACATTTACATAATTCACAATTTAATCCCTTCCATATTTATATTTACATGCCAAGCACTTTATTTTACAAAATTACAGAACCTACCCTCATAATTTTAAGTAGTACGAATCATAACCCTCAGAATTCAGAAATTACACATTTGGTCCCTTAGTTTTACAAAACTTATAATTCAAATCATAATTTAGTAACAATTACATATTTAGCCCACAAATCCTCAAATTTACACAGTACACCTCTAATATCATTATTTAAACAGAATAACCATGAGTTTCCAGAATTTTCACTTTTAGACCCTCTATTTTAAATAAATACCAATCGTACCCTATAAATACGAATTAATTCTTTTCTTGCAATATTTATACTTAGGACCCTTATGTTATATTTTTCCTACATTCCCACAGACCTAATTAACATTACAAAAATATCCCCCAAGTTTAACAAATGACAAAACACACCCTTATAGTTTTTATTTTCAATCGGTAATACATTTTATTTACAAAACCCTAACCCTAATTTACCACATCATTCCACAATCATTATACAATCATTATGACACATTAAATGACCAGATCCAATCATAAAACACTAACCCTAGTTCATTCGTTTAGGGTTTTCTCAATTTTTACTAGTTTTTCTTTTATCATCGATTAGAACAAAAATCCACAAATAATATTTTAGGCTTTAACAAATTAAACCAACATTTTTCTAGAGTGATATGATTATAAAGGAACCCATAAAAATTATGAACATGACCCAGAATAATCGTATAGCCCGAATTGTATTTTACTCTTGTTTTTGTTATCTATAATTCATACGATCAAAATAATCATGCATGATTCATGTTTATCATTTTTTATGAGTTATATATCATCCATATATCATTAGAAAAATATCAAATCAGATTTAGAACGTAAGAATTTGGGCGTATGAATTAATACCTCACGGATGGAAAAACGCGACAAAAGAATTACCACAGATCGAACCAAGCTTCCAACGACCCAAAACTTATTTTTATCCCCTTCCTTAGACCTTGATGAACGTGGGAAAAATATGCTAGGACCTCCAAAAATTCGGATTAAGTGTGTGCGAATTTGTGTGTGTTTCTAGGGTTTTTAGCGATAGGAAAAATAAAAAGGAAAAGAGGGAGCATTTAATAAAACGAGTGGGAGGGGGGAGATAGGCAGAAAATTCAGCCAAAAAGGTTGACAAATCATAATTTTATAATCTTTGATCATTTCCTTAATTAACTTGTGATTATCTTAACTTATATTATTTTTAAATGTAATTTATTTAAATACAATTGGTTTTCGGTTTATGTACTATCTTTGATGTGCAATATTAAGTTTTGGACATGTAAAAATGTTGAAATGTTGCCTCATAATTATTTTATCTCATATGTAGCTCATTACCAAAATTTAGAATTTATTTGGTACTTTAAATCAAATTTAAGATTATAAGGGCATTTTGGTCTTTTTACGTGTTTTCAGATTTTTAGGGTTTTACACAGTTCCTGTTGCTAAGGGAAACAGGGCAAATGCTGTTAAGGCATCAGCATGTTGGATTCTTAAATCCAATGTTGCATCAACTATCCTTAAAAGATTGAATTACATTGATGCAAGAGGCAGATCCAAGTCAGTAATGGCTTGGGTCCCTAAAAGAAACTAACACTCTTATTTGTGTGCAGGAATATTTAACTGATAAACAAGAAGATCAAGGATACTCAGATAGTGGATGTTCAAGGCACATGACAGGTAACAAGTCTTATCTCTCAGATTTCCAATCAATAGATGGAGGTTATGTTACCTTTGGAGGAGGTGTTGGTGGCAAAATTTCTGGTAAAGGTACAATCAAAACCGGAAATTTAGATTTTGAAGATGTGTTCTATGTAAAAGAGCTAAATTATAATCTTTTTAGTGTCTCACAAATGTGTGACAAAAAGAACAATGTTCTTTTCTGTGAGACTGAATGTCTTGTACTTTCTCTTGATTTTAAGATGCCTGATGAAAGTCAAGTACTTCTTAGAATTCCTAGAAAGGGCAATATGTACAGTGTAGACATGAAGAATATTGTTCCTAAAAAGAATTTAACTTGTCTTGTTGCAAAGGCCACATTGGATGAATCAATGAAATGGCATAGAAGGCTTGGTCATATTAACTTCAAAACCATAAATAAAATTGTTAAGAATGGTTTGGTAAGAGGTTTACCTCACAAAAGATTTGAAAATGATAAAACATGCATTGCTTGTCTAAAAGGCAAACAACACAAAGCCACTTGTAAGCCCAAGATTTTTAACTCTATCAATCAATCATTGTTTATGCTGCATATGGACTTATTTGGACCTGTTTCAGTAAGTAGTATAATGCATAAGAGATATTGTCTTGTTGTAATTGATGACTATACTAGATTTACATGGGTTTTCTTTCTATCTACTAAGGATGAGACTACAAGCATCCTTAAGACATTCATTATTCAGATAGAAAACCAAGTAGACAAGAAAGTGAAGGTCATTAGATGTGATAATGGGACAGAGTTTAAGAATAGAGTTATGGATGATTTCTGCAAAGAAAAAGGTATTAGGAGAGAATTTAGTGTTGCTAGAACACCACAACAGAATGGTGTTGTTGCGAGAAAGAATAGAACACTAATTGAAGCTGCTAGAACAATGTTAGTTGATTCTAAGCTACCTATAACTTTTTGGGCAGAGGCAGTCAACACTGCTTGCTATGTTCAAAATAGAGTTTTAGTTGTGCAGCCTCACAATAAGACATCATATGAACTTTTTAGAGGTAGAACTCCTGCAATAGGATTTCTTAGACCTTTTGGATGTCATGTAACAATTCTCAATACCTTCGACCATTTAGGAAAATTCGATGGTCAGGCAGATGAAGGTTTCTTTGTTGGATATTCTCTTAATAGCAAAGCATTTAGAGTATACAACACAAGAACTAAGATTGTAGAAGAAAACCTACATGTGGAATTTTTAGAAGATAAATCTAATGTAGAAGGAAAAGGACCAAAATGGCTATTTGATCTTGAATTTCTAACCAAATCTATGAATTATGTGCCTGTTGTTGCAGAAACTAATGAATTTTCAGGATCACAAGCAACAGATGAGGCAAGGTTAGAAAAGGAGTCAAACCAAGATCATGTTTGGATGCCAATATGGTCAAGTACAGGTGTGGAATCAACTTCAACAACTGATGAATCTTCTTCTAGCAAAGCTAAAGAAGGTGTTGAAGATGAAAGGAAAGAATATGGAACTCAGGAACAACAAAATGTTTCTGCTGGTAGTATTTCTGTTGCTGCTGGTAGTGTATCAGTTTCTGCTGCTAAGCTTACTGATTCTGCTGTTCGGCCAAATGACTTTGCTGCTGGCCCTTCAGAAACAAAAGAAGCAGAATTCTCAGATAATGAGGTGGATTTCAACAACCTTCCATCAAATTATCAAGTTCCTTCTACTCCACAAACAAGAATTCACAAAGTTTACTCCCTAGATAATGTGATTGGAGATGTACAGTCAGGTGTGAAGACAAGACAACAATTGATGTCTTCAGACCAACAAGGGCTTCTTGATGCCCTTTATGCTTCAAAGCAGCATGAGCTTTCAAACTCTTGCTTGTTTGTATGTTTTCTCTCACAAGATGAACCAAAGAACATTCTTAAAGCCTTAGATGATTCAAGCTGGGTAGAAGCTATGCAAGAAGAGCTTCTTCAGTTCAAGATTCAAAAGGTTTGGGTGCTAGTTGATTTACCTACAGGTGTGAAGGTAATTGGCACTAGATGGGTTTTTAAGAACAAAAGGGATGAAAGAGGAATAGTGATTAAGAATAAGGCTAGATTAGTAGCCCAAGGGTACACACAAGAAGAAGGAATAGACTATGATGAGGTTTATGCTCCTGTAGCAAGGATTGAGGCAATTAGGCTTTTCTTAGCTTATGCTTCATTTTTAGGCTTCACAGTCTACCAAATGAATGTCAAGAGTGCATTTTTATATGGTAAAATTGAAGAAGAGGTGTATGTTTCACAACCCCCTGGCTTCATTGACCCATTATATCCAAACAAAGTGTACAGAGTAGTGAAAGCTCTATATGGCCTTCATCAGGCACCAAGAGCTTGGTATGCAACACTAACTTCCTACTTATTAGAAAATGGATTTCAAAGAGGAAAGATTGATCAGACACTTTTCATCAAACAGCACAAGAAGGATCTTCTGTTAGTGCAGGTGTATGTGGATGACATTATCTTTGGATCTACTAGGAAAGAGATGTGTTTAGAATTTGAGAAGCTTATGAAAGATAAGTTTCAGATGAGTTCCATGAGGGAACTTACATTCTTTTTGGGTTTGCAAGTTAAGCAATCATCTGAAGGCATATTTATTAGTCAAGACAAATATGTTGCAGAGATACTTAGAAAATTTCACTTTGCTGATTCAAAAATAGCAAGCACACCAATGGACTCTGAGAAGCACCTTCTGAAAGATGAAGATGGAGAGAGTGTGGATGTACACACTTACAGATCTATGATAGGCTCTTTGATGTATCTTACATCATCTAGACCTGATATCATGTTTCCTGTTTGTGTTTGTGCAAGATTTCAAGTAACTCCAAAGGTTTCTCATTTAACTGCAGTCAAGAGAATTTTTAGATATCTCAAAGGTCAACCAAGGTTGGGTATATGGTATTCTTGGGAATCTCCTTTTGACTTGGTAGCATATTCGGATAGTGATTATGCTGGTGCTAGCTTGGACAGAAAGTCAACAACTGGAGGATGTCAATTCCTTGGGTGTAGACTTGTCTCATGGCAGTGTAAGAAGCAAACAAGTGTGGCAAATTCAACAACCGAAGCTGAATATATAGCTGCTGCAAGTTGCTCTAGTCAAGTTTTATGGCTTCAAAACCAACTTCTTGATTATGGGTACAATTTCTTAAACACTGTTATTCATATTGATAATAGTAGTACAATTTGTATTATTAAAAATCCAGTGCAACATTCTAAAACAAAACACATTGAAATTAGACATCACTTTATAAGAGACTGCAATGAGAAAAAGTTAATTCAAGTTCTTAAAATTGCTTCAGAACATAATTTTGCAGATCTGCTAACAAAAGCTTTTGATGTTTCAAGGTTTCAGTACTTGGTAGCAAGTATTGGAATGCTTAATCTTTGAATTTTCAATATAATGTGTTTTTGTTGATAAATTTTTGATTCTGCTGCTGGATTTACAAGATACTGCTGCTATTACAAAAAGTTTGTGCTGCTAGTACAAATTTAAAATGTGTTATTCATATAGTTGGTCTTATGATTTTCCTAATGCAAGACAAGTACTTTGTACTTTGTTCTTTTGGTTTTAGACTAACAATTTCAGGTATGAATATGTGAACACAAAGGAAATTTCAAGTGAAATGGAAGTAGCAGCATGATCATTTTAGTTGCTACATATTAGGTTTATGATGGACTGAGTTTGGGAATTTAAAACTCCTTAAAACTACTTTCTTGAAACCTAGTAATGAAATTTCACATTGAATTGATGACTTAGTTGATCAGATAGTAACTGATGCAACTCACTTTCTATCATTTTATACTTTCAAGTATAATGTGCAAGTCTAAGGACATCTGATAGAAAGAACAGCTAGTAAAAGTGAATCTAACACTTGTGTTAGAGGTAACAATTACTATGAGCTGGAAACCCTATCAAGAAAGCCTTTTGAATAGGTTTATCTTTACACAAGCAGTTATTTATAACTAAAAAACATTGGTTCTCACACAACCAGGGGTTGCTTTAAACCAAAATTTTGATTAAGTGTTTGTTATACACTTAATCCCTTCAAAATGGTTGAAAGCAGTATGATTTTCAATTCTAAAATCATGAACATACTGCTATGTCAAACAATTTCTTAAAAGGATTTTCAAGGATTCACAAAAACCATCCATTGATGGACCATGAGTCAAATGTCCATTGATTCACCTCTCATAGGAGTTAACACACCTAGAAGTGATGAGGGCAGTAACTTAAACTCTTAAGGAATTGATGGCTTCATGTACAACATTGTCTGACAACAAGTTCTAAATGATGAATCAGATGATAAGGAAAGATATATTTTGGTACATAGTGAGATCTTCCAAACAAGGGGAGGAAACAAAAGTTATTTGTATCTCAGGGGAGGTAATAATCTCAGGGGAGGAAATAATAGCCCAGAAAAGGAAGATAATCCAATAAAAGGAAGGAGAAGACAAGAGCATACAAGATGATGACATGGAGGTTGAAAATGACAAGAACATTCCAAAGGAGAAAGTTCTATCTAGGTCAAACGAAGAAAAGTTTCAATTTCAGTTTACCACGTTTGTTCATCACTTGCAAAGACATGCTGATAGATGATTTCACTTGTTGAAACAAGCATCCAAGATACACAGCATCATTGCCTCTTATAATTCCTCCATCCAAGGAAATTGCACCATCTTTTAGTCCAAGATTGGAGCAATGTGTTGATATTGTTAAAGTCAAATAACAAAGCAGATGAATTACTGAGAAGATATTCAATCTTGAAGAACAGAAGTATTTGAAAGATCTTCACAATCCATAATTTAATTCAGAAACATGTTGAAATGGATTCACATGTTTAGGGGAGGATTGTTGGGAATTAAATATTCAAGATGTTTAATATCGGGTTCTACTCAAAGAAAAACGTTAAGTGTGATTCTGCTGCTAGTGCATTTGGTTCCTGCTGCTAATGTTTGTTCCTGCTGCTAGAACATTTGATCCTGCTGCTAGCGATAAATGATTCTGCTGCTAGGCTTAGCATTCTGCTGCTATTGATCCTGCTGCTATTATACTTGTTCCTGCTGCTAAGCGATAACTCATTGCTGCTGCTAATGAACATTCTGCTGCTAAGTGGATAAGCATGAAAAGATATTATTTGTATTTTGGTCAACAATATACGGTAGATAATATCTTACCCCATGTGCTTAGTTAACAAGTTGTGTACACAGATACATGTTGTATCTTATGTACTGACACACTCAAGATAAGTTAACAAGTAAGTCGGCTAGACTTTAAGCAATATGTAAAGATCTTCTTGGACTATAAAAGAAGATCTTAGACTCGATATTATGTGCATAAAAAAATAGATAAGTTAAGAACTCTCATAACTGTTAAGACATAGAAAAAACACAAGTATATCACAAGTTGTAAAAACTTAAGATTCAAGGTTGTAACCCTGGTGATATTTCAAGATCACTCGTATTATTTTGAATAATATTGAATAGTTTTGATAAAAAGCTTTCATTGTTCATTGTCATAGAACTAACACAACCATTCCATTTCCACAACACAAATCACCTTCTAAGTGTGATTAAGTAGATTCCGCATACTTAATCATATTCACTCAATATATCATACACACAAAGAACGTAAGGTTTAACCACCTTAACCATGTGAACAATCCTAACACACAATTTGAGCGTTATCAAATTCCCCCACACTTAAACTTTGCTTGCCCTCTAGCAAATCTAGAAGTAAAAATAATTATCCACATGGTATACGAAATATGCTTAAAAAAAATGTGATGCAAATCTATCAAGTACAAGTACAAGTTAGATCCATCATTTTAAGCTTTTGTAAGTGAAGATTCGAGATGTTTGACAATACCCTAATGATTTTCTTGCTTGATGAACATTACAAATCACCTCATGAAAAAGGAATGAAATATAATTCACTCAAATCACTCATTTATATGGTTGGTGGAGTATTTAAGAGAAATCACACTCATTAATCAGTCTTGATCTAAATATTACCATATGCTTGTACAAAAAACAAAACTAAACCGACATGGTGTGAGCACCAAGTATACATATCAAAGAGGTCTTTTATTCGGGTTTAAGGCTTCAAGGGTTATATCTGACTTACGTGCAAATATCTTGTGCAAAACATAATAGATCGCTGACGCGAATTCTTGCATTACCAAACAACGGATGGTCACTAAGGATAACCTTAGATCGCTGGCGCGTTATCTAGTTCCTCTAGAACTCAGATGGTCACTATATGTCAATACACCTGATAATTTCACAAAGCCAAAAGGTAAGGATAAGACATGGGATATGTTTGGAAAGGTTGATAATAAAGAATATACAAAATAGTCAAAGTCTACTAACCAAATGTTGCTAGCTATTTCGAACCACTATCATGCAATCTTGAGAAACTCCATACTTGATCGATCAATACATTATACCATAGCTCATTGGCTATTCTTGTCACCTTATAGTTGCGATGACTTTTTTTTTTTTTTTGAACATAAACTCATTCACATGTCATCTTATAGTTGCAATGACTAGTCCCTCTCTTTGCTTCAATCACTGCTTTAGGAGTTTGCAATTTTCTTCTAACTTTCATGATTTCCCACATAATATTCATCTTGCCATATAGCTAGCAACCAACCAAGACTTGACTAAAGGTAAGGCTAGGCTAAAAAGTGTAAAATCTTTTTGTATTTTTCTGGATTTATTCAAAATAAAAGACAGGCTCAGAAGGTGTAACTAGGTGTATCTAGCGTTAAAGATAAACGCTAACAATAGGGTTTATATTAGTGGTTAACTAGTCAGTGTAACTAGCTAAATATCAATACGGAAGGCTATTTGGGTTAAATCCTAAGGTTGCCTCTTATCATGCATATACACTTATATCACACACGAAATGTGATCACACAACGATCTCGTAATGATTTACAAGCACAAGTTCTAGAATAAATAAAATCACCGGCACACTCATAGCATAAAAGATGTATGCCAAATACAGAACAGGCTCAAATCCTCACAATTTAGTTGAAAGGCTATAATATGTGCTAGCTAATGTTATCGATTCCAGAATGGATTGCAATATTAATCGGGACACATCTCAATTTTTCAAAAATTACAGGTTTCACCAGTGGATAGATCCAGTTATTCTAATATATTATCCTAAAAATGACAAATAACTAGATCACAAGGGCAAACAAAAATTTAAAAACTTAACTCGAAATTTATAAATTATCCTTATTTTCCTATTCTCCCCCCCCCTCCCCCCCCCCCCCCACACTTAAGTTAAGCATTGTCCTCAATGTGATAAACGAACTTCAAAGTATGAAAATAGGGAAATAAGAGAATAAACCATATTTTCCGGGCTTCATATGATTATTTGATCCAAGTGTCCAAGCTTAGTAATTATAACCTGCAGTAATCTTAAAACAAACAAAACAAACACACGAAAATATTTCTACGTTTTATTAAAAAATCAGTGGTACACCCCCACACTTAAGTTCAACTAAGGGATTAGAGAAACTTTGGGGTGTAATCACTTTGAAAAAGAAAATAAGAAGTAAAAATAGCAAACACACGGGTTGCCTCCCGAGAAGCGCTTGTTTTATTAACGAGTCATCAGCCTGACTCAAACTTCCTTTAGTCTACTTTGGTGCAATTTTTGGTTTCTTCCTCGAGGATTTGGGAACATACACCACGTTTATCACTATTCCTTCTCCAGTTTCATCTATGTCATCTAATTTCACTCTTTCCCAAGCTTTAGGAAGAACATCATAGATAAAACCAGTTTCTTCGGCCCAAGGATTATTTTTCTTATAATCGGCCGGAAAGGGTGCCATGAATGTTATAGCTTCATATTCTGATTCAGGCGGAATTTCTTCGATGGAAATCTCGTTCATTTGCTCCTTATCATAGTACAATTTAATCCGGTGACCATTAACAATGAAACTTCCACCCTGTTTGTCATATAATTCAACATATCCAGATGGAAATCCATGTTTCACTATATATGGTCCGAACCATTTCGGTTTTAGCTTAGGAGCTTTAAACTTGTATTTCATATTGAAAAGCAAAACTTTGTCTCCAGCTTTCAATTCTTTCTGTATTCTTAACTTTTTGTCATGATAAGCTTTGGTTCTAGCTTTGTAAAGCTTGGAGTTCTCATAAGCTTGGAGTCTTAGCTCATCGAGTTCATGCAATTGCAAAAATCTCTTCTCTCCAGCTATTTTGAGATACGGGTTACATTTTCTGAGTGCCCAGTAGGCGCGATGTTCGATTTCGAACGGCAAATGACAGGTTTTTCCATACAAAAGTCTGTATGGTGTTGTACCAATTGGAGTTTTGTAAGCCGTACGAAATGCCCACAGAGCATCATCAAGTTTTCTCGACCAAACGGCAGGATTGTCTTTGACCGTTTTTTCGAGTATCCTCTTTAAGGCTCTGTTGGTGTTTTCGACTTGACCACTGGTCTGTGGATGATAAGCTGTAGCAAAACGATGACGAACTCCATATCATTTCATAATTTTCTCCATTTCTTTGTTACAGAAATGGGTTCCTCGATCACTTATTAATGCTTTAGGAATTCCATAACGAGCAAAAAGCTTTTTGAGAAAATTAACAACAACTCGTGCATCATTTGTGGGTAGAGCCTCGGCTTCTGCCCATTTGGAAACATAATCAATAGCAACGAGAATGTATTCGTATTTGTTCGATTTAGGAAATGGTCCCATAAAATCGATTCCCTAAATATCGAATATTTCGCAGACTTGAATGCTTTTTTGAGGCATTTCGTCTCTGCGAGAAAGACTACCGGATCTTTGGCAAGCATCACAGTTTTGAACAAGAGTATGAGCTTCTTTGAAAATTGTCGGCCAATAGAATCCAACATCAAAAACTTTTTTAGCTGTGGTAGAAGGACCATAGTGTCCCCCAGTCGGGCCATGATGGCATTCATCAAGAATTCTTCTTGTTTCGGAACCATAAACACTTCTTCTGATCATCCCATCGGGACACATCTTGAAAAGATAGGGCTCTTCCCAATAATAGTGTTTTAGTTCTGAGAAGAATTTACTTCGTTGGGCATGTGATGAAGCGAAAAGTGTACCGCTTTTAAGGGGTCATTTAAGCCCTAAATCGTATTTATTTGATCAAATATTACCCTAAATCGTTCCTTTTGTCATTTTAGGTACTTTTGAGAAGAAATCTGAAAAAGGAAGCATTTTGGACGTTTTTGGAGCATAAAAGTGAAGAAAACGACAAAGTCTCAAAAACCGGCTGAAAAGTACCTTGGACGGCGTCAGGATTTGTTCTTGACGGCGTCATGGCTTGGTAAAAGTGGTGGATATGAAAATTACTCATGATAAGCCAGAGAAATTTGCATGGGAATTCTGACGGCATCACCCTTTGGAGTGATCAAGGTCGTCACGGCTTAATTTAAAGAGGGACGGCGTCACGCCTAATTCTGACGGCGTCAAGCCTTGATAAGCCAGAACGGATTTTGGAGAGCTAAAGAGGGACGGCGTCAAGAAGGCCATCCGGGAACCCTAAAAGCGGCGAGGTGACGGCGTCACACTCCATAACGTGACGCCGTCAGATCTGAATGTCTATATATAGTTTTGCAATTTTTTGTCATTAGTGTGGAACTTATTGTGGAACTTTGTGTGTGAAAACCCTAAGACGATTTTAGCAGCTTTTTCAAGGCTTTTTGCCTTGAGATCTTCCATGTTACATTGAAGATAAGTTATCAATTAATCATTCAATATGTCTATGTGTTGTTTGATTCTATCTTGTTCTTGTCTTTTGTTTAACATGCTAGGCTAGGTTTTCTTTGTGTTTGCTTATATCTAATGAAACCTAGCTATTGATTATTGGTTATTAGTGTGTTATTAGTTGTATTGGATGATTGTTCATCTATGTTAGGCTTAAGAAAACTGGGTAACTTCCAATTCGGTAACTTGCTTGAACGTCTTAAGAACATGAACCAATGCGTACTAAAGGTTTTTATGGTTGTATTTAATGCACAAGCGAATTCTAGTGATCCCATGTTAGGAGCTTCTTAGCCGGCTCGACATAGGAGTGAAGTAGGAGCTTGTAGAGTTGGGGAAGTACGTACGCCACCCCACGATTGGTATTAAGGAATACACCCGTCATCCACGCAATTAATACACACTAATCAACCGGTAAAAGATAGTTAGGGAGTAAGGAAATCTAAGTAAACACATTTCTCTCCACATAAGTTTTACCACCTTTTCATTTTCAGTTATTTTATTTTAATTGCATTCGTAGTAACTTGAGTTAGTTGACTAGCAACTAATTCCGCCCACTCTTTCAAACCCGAGATTTTACTTGCTTTCATAAAATTATAAAAACATAAAAAGAATCTTCTCTCACCCTTAGACCTATTAGAGTAGTTTTTCATACCTAACGAACACTATTCCCTGTGGAGAACGATCAATCCCCCGTACTTACCACTACACTATACTACATCGTTCAGGTACACTGCCTGGTGGGGTTGTAAGCCTCTTGAGATCCCTCGAGAGGTAAAACCTGTTGTAAGGTTGCAAAACCACGCATCAAGTTTTTGGCGCCGCTGCCGGGGAATAGTTATTGTTTAGGTTGAATTTTTATTTTTATAGGTCTACTCACTAGATTCCTTTCTAGTGAGATTTTTATTTTCTTTTTCTAGGTTTTCTTTAGTCTATCTATTTTCTTCGTTTCTTTGTTCGTAACCATTACCATTCGACATCATGGAAGGTGGTAATATCCTTGATCCCAACAACCCACCACAACAACCACCACCTCCTAGAGCCCGTACTTTAGGAGAGTATTCCCGTCCTAGCCACCATGGCTATCGAAACACCATTGAGCTCACTCAAGGAGCCAATGTCACTCCCTTGCGATCCGACACCATCCGGTTGGTGCAAAGCGGATGCGCAGTCCATGGACTTCGTTCTGAAGATCCTAATCAACATCTCAAGGACTTTCTCAAAATCGTTGATTCTATAGACCTTGATGTTGCCACTCGAGAGACGACCCGACTGCGTCTCTTTCAATTCTCTTTGCGGGACCAAGCTAGTCAATGGCTAGAGCGTCAACCCGCAGGATCCATCACCTCTTGGGATGATCTCACCACTCGTTTCCTTGCTCAGTTTTTCCCACCGGGAAGAACTACCAAGCTAAGGAATGATATCTTGATGTTCCAACAACGTCAAGGCGAAACCCTCTACGAGGCATGGACTCGATTCAAGGACTTACTCCAAAAAGTCCCTCACCATGGCATAGAACTTTGGCTCCAAGTCCAAATCTTCTATGACCATATCAATCTCTCCACGAGGCAAACCATTGACCAAGCGGCCGGTGGTAAGCTACGTGATCTAAGTGCGGAACAATCATGGGCTCTCCTAGAAGATCTTGCTCTTTATGACAACGAAAGTTGGAGTGATCTCCATGATTTGAATAAAACGGTCAAGGCAATATCTTTGCCTTCGAACAATTCAAGCACTTCCGACCGTAGGATCATAGAACTTGAAGACCAAGTCAAGTTTCTCATGAAATCCTACGAGGCTCCTAAACCTTCAAGCCAAGTGAACAAAATCACTTCTTCATGTGTATTATGTAGTGGTCCCCACGACACTCGTGATTGCATGGAACTCCCCGAACAAGCTTTTGCGGACTACGCATCCTCGCGTACCGACGGAGCGGGAGACAAGTGGTACACATTCAAACCCGAGCCAAACCCCTACGGTGATACATACAACCCCTCATGGAAAAATCACCCGAACCTTAGGTGGAAACAAAACCAAAACACACAACAAACCAATTCTTCCAACCCACCTAATCGTTTCCAATCAAGCGGTTCCAACTCGAACCGTACTTTCAATAACAATCCTTCCAACAATTATGGTAGTACCAATAACTTTGAAGGATTGATGTCCCAATTTATGGCATCTCAAGAAGCGCGTATAGCTAAGTTTGAATCCGAATTCAATCAACAACAAATGGAGATGACCAATAAAATTGACAACTTATTGAAAGCCCTCAATAACCAAGTGCTATCACCTCCACATAAGGACGCTAGGAACACAAATAGCGGATCCCAAGTAAAAGACCCCTCTTCATCCAAACACGTCCACTTCGTCAACATTGTCACTATCAAACCAATTGATAGGAATGAGGATAATAGTGAACCTGAGGATGAGGTTAAGAAAGTCGAGGTTGATAAGGAAGTTAGGTCAAGTGAGATTGAAGAAGTAGATGATGATGAGGACTACTTCATTAGGCTACCCACTAAGGAAGAGCGCGCATATCATACAAACTTATTCGATGACCCCGAGACACCATACTTCCTAGGTAGACCAATCATAGAACTAGGCGACCCTTCTAATATCAACATACCATGCAACATCGGACATTTGCATGTGTGGAAAGCCTACATCGACCTTAGATCACCCATAAACATCATGACTAGAGCCCACTACAACTTGATAATGAAAAATCAACTTGGGTATAGGATGTTCCCTGACAAGGGTTGGATGAGTAACTTCACGGAAAGAGTTAAGGGATTACCGGTTTATGTAGGAAACTTCACCTATGTCACCGACTTTGTTATTGTAGAAGATATCCGCCCAATAGTCGATGCATCCTTAACTCAAGTGGTTTTTGGAAAACCATTTGTTGAGGTCTCTAGAATGACTTATGAACCTTCCTTAGGGATAGTTAGATTTAAGGATGAGACCGATGAGGTAAACTACCAAATGCCATTTAAGATAGAGCAATTCCAACACTTGTCAAATGTTGAGAAGGAGCTTAAGCAAGCAGTCTACTATAGGAATGATAGAGATAGAAGTAAAGGAGTAGACTATGTTATGGGAAGGATATTCGGTTTCTACAAGGATTGTTTGAAATTAGGACCGGAATATAAAACCGGAAATGAAAATGGCCTAGGAACCGTGACCAATGATGGAGTCACGTAATGTACGTGACTTTGAGTCTAGCTACAAGACTCGTTAATAAAGAAAAGCGCTTCTTGGGAGGCAACCCAAGTTTTATTTGCTTTGTGTGTTTATTTGTTTGTTTGATTTTATTTGTTTCCGTATGTGTGTTTAAGTTTTATTATTATTGATTCATGTTAAAAAACTAATTTGTGAAAATGCTTTATCTTGTTTTTAACTTCGTCTTAACTACATATAAAGGTATTTTGCAAAAGTTAAGTGTAAGGGAAATCTAAATCGGTTTATTTAGAACACAAATGAACATGAATCGTAATAATAATAAATGAACATACATATTAGTGTTTGTTTGAGTCAAATGCTTGTATCGAATCATAATGATGTTTTGCAGGATTTCCAGGAAGTAAGGTATAGGTTTTTCCAAAAATTTTCCGGAAACGTAACATGAGAATTCTGTCAGATCAGTTCTGACGGCGTCAGGATTTACAACCTGACGGCGTCAGGTTTAATTTTCTGAAATTTTTTTTTTCAAAGTTTTGTTTTCATAAAAAGTTTTTATTAAATCTATAACTTATAATCTCTAGGAATCTGCAAAACTATCATTCCACAAGCATTATATCCTTATATATAGAGTTTATCCCGCCGATGTTATGCAGGTTTTCGTGTTTGTTTTCTCAGGTTTAACAGGTTATTTTGGACAAGGAAATGTTTTGGATCAAGCTTATGGCGATGCATTAGTCATGGAGCTTCAACATTACTTTGGAAGAAGATCTAACCATGTTACTTCATTATCCACCGAGCGAATCAGGGGAGTATTTGATTTCATTCTTTTACTTTTTTTTTCTTTTACATCTTGTTATTTGAACATTGGGGACAATGTTCATCTTAAGTGTAAGAGGGGGGGGTAAAAGTACGATTAGAGAATGCTATTACGCTTGATTTTTGTTTGTTTAATAGTAGATGTGTAATAAAACTGAGATAAATACCTGTTAGGGTAATTTTAGCACCAAATTTAAATTTTTTACAACATTTAGGAGTGAAACTTTGATCTTAATGAGCGTCTCATGGATAGGAGTTATATGACTAGCACAAAAACCGTACCACTAAAAAAAAAAAATTTCCAACCCCAAATATGTGAGGTTCGCGCCCTAGAATTGGTAGGAAAAGCATTTATGCTATGATGTGTGTACCGGTAGCACTTAGATTCTAGAACTTGCGTTAGGACCATTCCAAGGCCACAAGTGAGACTACATTCGTGTAGTTAGATTTACTACATGATAAGAGGCATTAGGATTAACTCATTGTTTTACACCTGTGTTTTTGTTATAATTACATTGGCTACATTGGTCAAGTAATTCTCCCACACCCTTTGCGTTGTACTCATTTTTAGTACACGATACCCCTAGTACACCCCTCAGAGCCTATCTTTTCATTTCGACCTTTAAGCATTTTACTTAAAGGAAGAATTTGTTACGCCCCACTAAAATGTACACCCAAATCGCCTTAGCCTACCTTGTATGCACTTATCTTTAGTGCATTATTGTTACAACATTTGTTTAAACCCAAGTTAATTATCTAATTGATTACATGGTTGCTAAGTCGAGTCATATCCTTGTACATATTGTTTTGGGACGATTGGGACTCATGGGTAAAGTACTAGTGTAATGGAGTAATGGGGAAGAACATCATTTATTACCCCCATATGTGCTAAATATTTTAAAAGTACTCCAAGTTTTTCAATTATCTTAATCCGAGTCATTAGAATAGTTATTTGTAAAGTTATGTAAAAGTTCAAGTGTAAGGGGAATGCAACGCCCCTATGATGTATTATTTTGGATGGTAGGGGAAAAGTGTATGCAAAAAAAAAAAAAAAAAAAAAAAAAAAAAAAAAAATTCAAGAAAAATTAAAAAAAATGAGAAAAAGAGCAATAGGAAAAACATACGGACTACCATCCCGTTTCATTTTATGTTTATTTTATGTTTTTGTTATTTTATTTTTAGCTTAAGATTGAGTCGAGTCTTGGCTTAGCAACATTGTATAGTACATGTAATTAATCAAGATCTTTAACTCGCCACCAGTAAAATATCCCTTATCCAACAAAACCGTGTTTATCATATCCCTACACCTAACATTATAACCCATGTAAAAGCCCTCTTTGATAGTTTATCTTAGGTGCTTACGCCTAGTGGAGGAGGTTTTCGATCCTTTTCCAAGCCTATGGTAATCTATTTGCTATGACAGGTAGTGAGAGATATTATCCGTTTTCATTTATGAGATTTATTTTGATGACACTTGAGAGATGTGAGTATCTAAACACTACTTGTGAGGTGCTAGTTTGTAATCTCCGTGCTTATTATGATTAAAGTGGAACGATTATTTGTTGCAATTACTTTTATATTAGCATTAAATGACCCCTAACTTGTATTTTGATTAGAATAAAAGCGCATTTGCTTGAGGACAAGCAAATCTCAAGTGTAAGGGTATTTGATGAAGCGAAAAGTGTACCGCTTTTAAGGGGTCATTTAAGCCCTAAATCGTATTTATTTGATCAAATATTGCCCTAAATCGTTCCTTTTGTCATTTTATGTACTTTTGAGAAGAAATCTGGAAAAAGAAGCATTTTGGACGTTTTTGGAGCATAAAAGTGAAGAAAACGACAAAGTCTCAAAAACCGGCTGAAAAGTACCTTGGACGGCGTCAGGATTTGTTCTTGACGGCGTCATAGCTTGGCAAAAGTGGTGGATATGAAAATTACTCATGATAAGCCAGAGAAATTTGCATGGGAATTCTGACGGCGTCACCCTTTGGAGTGATCAAGGTCGTCACGGCTTAATTTAAAGAGGGACGGCGTCACGCCTAATTCTGACGGCGTCAGGCCTTGATAAGCCAGAACGGATTTTGGAGAGCTAAAGAGGGACGGCGTCAAGAAGGCCATCCGGGAACCCTAAAAGCGGCGAGGTGACGGCGTCACACTCCATAACGTGACGCCGTCAGATCTGAAAGTCTATATATAGTTTTGCAATTTTTTGTCATTAGTGTGGAACTTATTGTGGAACTTTGTATGTGAAAACCCTAAGATGATTTTAGCAGCTTTTTCAAGGCTTTTTGCCTTGAGATCTTCCATGTTACATTGAAGATAAGTTATCAATTAATCATTCAATATGTCTATGTGTTGTTTGATTCTATCTTGTTCTTGTCTTTTGTTTAACATGCTAGGCTAGGTTTTCTTTGTGTTTGCTTATATCTAATGAAACCTAGCTATTGATTATTGGTTATTAGTGTGTTATTAGTTGTATTGGATGATTGTTCATCTATGTTAGGCTTAAGAAAACTGGCTAACTTCCTATTCGGTAACTTGCTTGAACGTCTTAAGAAACATGAACCAATGCGTACTAAAGGTTTTTATGGTTGTATTTAATGCACAAGTGAATTCTAGTGATCCCATGTTAGGAGCTTCCTAGCCGGCTCGACATAGGAGTGAAGTAGGAGCTTGTAGAGTTGGGGAAGTACGTACGCCACCCCACGATTGGTATTAAGGAATACACCCGTCATCCACGCAATTAATACACACTAATCAACCGGTAAAAGATAGTTAGGGAGTAAGGAAATCTAAGTAAACACATTTCTCTCCACATAAGTTTTACCACCTTTTCATTTTCAGTTATTTTATTTTAATTGCATTCGTAGTAACTTGGGTTAGTTGACTAGCAACTAATTCCGCCCACTCTTTCAAACCCGAGATTTTACTTGCTTTCATAAAATTATAAAAACATAAAAAGAATCTTCTCTCACCCTTAGACCTATTAGAGTAGTTTTTCATACCTAACGAACACTATTCCCTGTGGAGAACGATCAATCCCCCGTACTTACCACTACACTATACTACATCGGTCAGGTACACTGCCTGGTGGGGTTGTAAGCCTCTTGAGATCCCTCGAGTGGTAAAACCTGTTGTAAGGTTGCAAAACCACGCATCAGAGAAGAATTTACTTCGTTGGGCATGAGTTAAACCTTTTCTTAAAAATTTTCCAATGAGATAATTTGCAAAGTCTGCAAACCATGGAATTTCTTTTTCATCAATTGTGTCAACAGTTATGAGAGTTTCATCAGGGAAATAATCGTCGATTTCATCTTCCCTTAATTCTTCCAAATTTGGATTCTTGACACGAGACAAATGATCAGCAGCTAGATTTTCTGCTCTTTTCTTATCTTTGATTTCTATGTCAAATTCTTGGAGTAGCAAAATCCATCAGATAAGACACGGTTTTGCATCTTGTTTGGTAAACAGATATTGGAGGGCTGAGTGATCAGTAAACACAGTCGTTTTTTAGAGCACAAGATAAGATCTGAATTTGTCGAAAGCAAAAACAACGGCTAACATTTCCTTCTCCGTAACCGTGTAATTTTGTTGAGCATTGTTAAGTGTTTTGCTAGCGAAGTATATAGGACGGAAGTGTTTTCCTTCACGTTGTCCTAACACAACTCCAACAGCAAAATCACTTGCATCGCACATGAGCTCGAATGGTAGTGACCAATCAGGCGAAACCATAATAGGTGCACTAGTCAATTGATTTTTTAATGTTTCGAAAGCCTTAATGCAATCCGAATTAAAGTCAAAAACAGAATCTTTTTCAAGAAGTTTTGTCATGGGATGAGATATTTTGGAAAAATCTTTAATAAAACGACGGTAGAAACCGGCATATCCTAGAAAACCTCTAACGGCTTTAACGTTGGTTGGAGGTGGTAATTTGGTGATAACATCGATTTTTGCTTTGTCAACCTCCATTCCTGCACTGGAAATTTTGTGTCCAAGCACAATTCCTTCAGTCACCATGAAATGACATTTTTCCCAGTTAAGAACAAGATGTGCAGCTTCACATCTTTCGAGCATTTTATCGAGATTAGAAAGGCAAGCTTCAAATGAGCTTCTAAAAACTAAAAAGTCATCCATGAAAACTTTCATAGTTGTTTCAAGCATGTCTTGGAATATTGCAATTATACACCTTTGAAAAGTTGCTGGTGCATTACAAAGACCGAAAGGCATACGCCGGTAAGCGTAAGTTCCAAAAGGACATGTGAATGTAGTCTTTTCTTGATCAGCAGGATCAATAGGAATTTGGAAATATCCTGAAAAACCATCAAGGAAACAAAAGTACTTGTTCCCTGCTAGTCTCTCAAGCATTTGATCAGTGAAGGGCAGAGAAAATGATCCTTTCTGGTGGCTTTGTTTAATTTTCTGTAATCAATACATACTCGCCATCCAGTGACAGTTCTAGTAGGAACTAATTCATTCCGTTCGTTAGTCACTACGGTCATTCCTCCTTTTTTCGGAACACAGTGAACTGGACTCACCCAAGGACTATCCTCGATGGGGTAAATAATACCGGCATCAAGAAGTTTGATGATTTCTTTCTTAACAACTTCTTTCATGTTGGGATTGAGTCGACTTTGTCATTCTACAATGGGTTTAGCACCTTCTTCAAAATTGATTTTGTGTTTACAGAAATCAGAGCTAATTCCTGGGATATTAGAAGATTTCCACGCAAAAGCTCTTTTATGCCTCTTGAGAACAGAGATGAGACAATCGTTTTCATCGTCATTGAGCAAGAAAGACATGACTACTGGAAGAACTGAATTATCCTCTAAGTAAGCATATTCAAGATGATCAGGAAGTGGTTTTAGCTCAAGATCAGTTGGTGGTTCTTGAAGAGATGTTTAGATCGTTAATTGATCATTAAAGGTGATTTCCTCAAAATTCTCTTCCACTATTTCTCCTTCTTCAACTTCTTGAATATCTTCTTCGAATTTTACTTCCATAAAATCAGCGAATTCTTTATCAAGATATGTTTCACTAATTTTCTCCGAAGTATTCATGAATGGATCAGAATCTTCAAGTAATGCAACCAATTCTTCATTAGTGACTTCATCGATTACGTCAATGTTAAAACAAGTGTCATCACTAGAATATGGATATTGCATTGCTTTATCGATTAGAAAGGTAATTTTATCTTCTCCAACTCCAAGATTGAGTTCTTTACCTTTTACTTTGATGATAGCATCAGCAGTGTTTAGGAAAGGTCTTCCTAAAATAAGAGGGAATCTACTATTTTCCTTCATTTCTAAGATCACAAAATCTACGGGAAAAACAAATTTACCAACTTGAACAAGCATATTTTCAGCAACCCCAACAGGATATTGGTAAGAATGGTTGGCTAATCGAATACTCATCTTTGTAATTTTCAAGGTATTGATTGAAAGTTTAGAATATAACGAATAGGGCATCAAATTGATACTTGCACCAAGATCAGCTAAAGCATCACATGTGATGTTGTTTCCTAATGTGCATGGAATCAGAAAACTTCCGGGATCTCTGAGTTTTGGTGAAATTCTATTTTGAACAATGGCTTAGCATTCTTCATTGAGAAAGGTAGCGGATATTTCTTCCAACTTGTTCTTGTTATTCAGAAGTTCCTTTAAAATTTTTCCATAATTCGGCATTCCAGCTAGAACATCAACGAGGGGTACATTGAGTCTAACCTCTTTGATCATTTCAACAAACTTCTTATAACGCTCCTCCATCTTTTCTTTCTTAAGGCGTTATGGATATGGAATTTTTGGTGTGTACGCCTTGACTGTTGAAATAGGTTTTTCTTTGGTGGGTGTATTTGGAGTATTTTCCATATCTACTCCCTTAGCTTCATCCTCACTTTCATCATGGATGATCGTGATATCATTTGGATTGGGTGGTGGATCATAAGAGAGACCACTTCTTGTGAATACAGCATTGATATGCTCATTTCTAGTCTGTGGTGGACGATAAGTTTTATCGTTTGATCCAGATGATGTTGGTTTAGGGTTGGATTGGGTATTACTTGGTAATTACCACGATAACTGCCTCCACGGTATCCTCCTTGGACATAATTAGCTTCTCCTTTTTTAGGTCCGTCCATTGGTTGATCGTCACATTTCGATGATGGGTGATTACCTCCACAGTTGTTACAACCATCTCGCATTTCTTTCATTTCTCTTTTAAGATCTTTGTATTGCGAGTCGATTTTGGAAGTCAAGGCTTCCATTTTCTCCATGAGTTTAGAGGTATCGGAACTATCTGCAAAAGCAACGGTTTTTCTTAAAGTTTTAGTTTTGGAATCTTTTGACCAATCGAGTTTGAGGAGTACTCGGTCTTCCAGTAGTTGATGTGCCTCGCTAGGGGTCTTATAGAGAAAAATTCCTCCAGCATCAAAGATTCCTTGAGATGTTTCATCAAGTCCATGGTAAAAGATTTGGATAATGGTTCCTCGTCCTAAACCATGTCCATGACAACTATGAAGCAATTCTTTCATCCGAAGCCAATCTTCGACGAGTGATTCGTTAGGATTTTGTGTGAAAGCACGGATTTCTCCCATGAGTCGGTCAAACCTGGCAGGTGGAAAGAATCGGCTTACAAAAGCTTGCTTCATCTCCTCCCAAGTATTGATAGTTCCTGGGGTTAATTCGTTGTACCACACTTTTGCATCTCCGGCAAGTGATGATGGAAAAAGTTTGAGTTTAATGGCGTTGACATCGGTGTTGCCATATTGGAACATGCCACAAATTTGGATGAATCCGGCAATGTGTTTATGCGGATCAGCCGGCGAACGGCCATCGAATTGGTGGTTTTTGATCATAGAAAGATGGTGACCTTTCACGGAGAAATTATCACCCGGGTTAACAGCAACAATAGCACCTCCAGGAGTGGGTGCTACGGCTCGGTTGGTGGCCCACATGGGTTCATCGTCAACCATGGGAAAAGGTTGATCAGTGAATGGGTTATAAATGACTTTGGCTTTGAAAAGGTTATCAAACGGTTGGTTTGGTACTCTTGGTACACGGTTGGTTAATGGAACAAAAGGTGTTCTTCTTCTTGGTCTTCGAATTAAACTTTCGGGATTTGAAAGAGGTGAAATTGGTTCTATTCCAGTAGAGCGAGTGTTCATACAATTCCCAAGAGAATCTAGGTAACATTTAAACACACGAGCAAAGAATGAAAACAGTTTGAAAAGATCAGATCAGATGATCCAAATCGGATACGGGTTGAATCCGATCGTTTGGATCAATGTCTAAGCGATCCGATCGGATAACAGGCATGCCGATGGGATAAACGTCCTGGTAAAAATTGATTATTGGGGAACCGATCGGATGGTTAGCTCAATTTTTTTTTCTTTCGAGAATGAACTTGGTAGGAAATGGACTTCTAAAACTTACAGAAACACAATCAAAATCCCCGGCAGCGGCGCCAAAAACTTGATGTGTTACGCGTGTGTACAAGTTTTAAATTTATAAGGGTTGAATTACCAAATCTAGAAATAGCACATACGAGCAAGTGAACTCGTTCGTTATAGAAAGATTATGATGGTAAGTCGGGATCGTTTGCAGGGATTTGTGAATGAATCGAGTTGTAAGTATAAAAGCTACTAAAAGTAAATCTCAAAAAACAAGCAATAATGATAATATGATAATTCAAATGATTAAAACTACACTTGCTTAGACTAGTTTACTACTCTTGATGAGCATGATTGTGATAACTTTTGTTAACATGTCGGTTATGATAATTAGTTGGTGAACTAATATATTGTTCTTACAAGTTAAACCTTCGTCAAGATTTTAGTTTATAAAAACAAGCATTAAGTTTAACCAATCAATTCAAGATAAATTCAAGTTTCACAAGTTTGGTTTAAAAAACGTAAACACAAAAATAATCTTTTGTTTTATCAAATAAGCTTAGGAAATGGTCAATACAAAAGGTAACCGATCATATACAAAAAGGTTACAATTGATTGTAAACTACTAATCTTTCGACCTATTAGGTGGTTTTCAATCAATCCAATTTGATAAACAAAAACATTCTTATTACAACCACAATTAAGTTTCTTTGTTTAACCAAGAATAATGGGTAAAAACAATCATTCTTAGACAAATGATTATAACTAGTTGAATAACAATAAACCTTTCGACATTTAGAATTACTAACAACTAGTCAAACTTGAATAACAAATATCACTATGAAACTTAAGCACAATTGGATCTTAGAATTAACTTGAAATTGAATTAAAACATGTTATCACAATCATACGCAAATCATTATGTAATATACATCATCTAAGCAAGTGCACAAAGGCACTAGCCACTCATAGCAAACATGAACATAAACTCAGAATTTTGAACGTTAGAAATCATGATTAAAAGTGTTACAATGATTGGAATGAGATTGCAAATGATTAGGTAATGATACCCAAAGTATTGGTGTTGACTTCTTGAGAGTTTGACTTCCAAATGTTGACTTCTTGGACTTCTAAAGTTTCATGGACTTCTAAGGACGAATTTGAGAGATTTTAAGAGTGGTTTATGATTAGAGAGAGTTGATTGCTAGTTGTGTAATAGTTGTGTAATTGTTTTTTTTGGTTGTCTCTTAGTTGTGTTTCTCAAATGATTTCCAAAGGCTCTATTTATACTACTCTCAAGCATAGGAACTTTAAATGTTGCAACTTGGCCTCCAAGTAGCTTAGAAGGACCTAGAATACCAAATAGAAGAGACTAGAATTGAACCAAAGCGCAAATTTGAGAAAATTACGAGGGCTCCATCCGATCGGATACAGGTTGTGTCCGATCGGATGGTCTTGATCATCATCTCCATCCAAATCGGTCGCGGGTTGCATCCGATCGGATGGAGTTGTCCTATAGACACAAACTTGGTCTTTTGATGTTTTGCTTGTATCTTTCTCATAGCTCTTGGAACTTAGAATCATGAATACTTGGATCTTCATTCTATGAAATGCCTTTTCGGAGTGGATCTTGATATGGGAATCTTCGTACAATCGTAAATCCTTGTTTTCTTCATTAATCTTTCACTTTTTCTTCTTTTTTCCTGTACTTGGCTACATATACTTTCCAAACATACTTTGGTGCGATTAAGTAAAAAAAGCATATAAATATAACCAAATAATATATACAAAAGCAAGAATAACGCTACTAAAAACATGCATAATTTGAGCGTTATCAGCTGCACAGGAAAATTCGTGACTTCCAAGTCACGGTACCGTTAATTTTAACGGTACCGTGTGGTATTTAGTGGTACCGTGCCCTTGTTTGACGAATTTTCACTGTTTCCTCTAGATCCCTTAACCTCAAACCTGCAAATTTTGCAAACTCACATACACCCCAAGATTCCCTTCCTACACCATAGAACACTACCACCACCTTTAATTCAAATCCCCCAATTCTTGCCTATATAAGGCCTCACCATTGCAAGCTTATCTTGCACTTCATCTTCAACCTCACACAACTCAATCACCATGTCCTCCACACAAGGATCAACAAACCACATTTCCAAGAAATCTAGGATAACTGTAAGACCACCATCTAAACCTCTCTTTTTTGATCTAACAAAAGATGATGAAGTCACCACACCACCTTCCCAAACCACTCCCCACTCACCATCTCCACCTAATGCTCCTTCCAAGACTTCTTCCACTAGAACCACATCTTCATCATCTCCCTCTCTCAACACCATGCCATCATCCATGGACTATACACTCTCACCCATCACTCCATTGGATTATGCCATGCCAACCCCATCACCAACTAACTCACCACCACCTCCTTCCCCAATCATGGGACAACCAATCCAACCTCATCCCTTTGATCTATATAGTGATAATTGCCTATGTTGCCTCCACAACCGTAACCTCATCTTCTCCTTGAGAGATGAGATTCATTTAATGTTTTTCTATGTGGAGCATCTCTTAACACCACCACCACCCACAATCATGTCACCATCTCCACCACCTCGTAGCCCACATAACTAAACATCTTCATGTTTAGTTTTCAACAATAAACCTTTAGGACCCTTTTGGAAATGAAGCTTGCCTCTAGTCATTAAGGATTTATGCTTCTTGTTGTTTCTCTTTGTGTGTTATGCAGTCATACCTATGTATGACATTTGGATTTATGAATGAATGGGCTTTTTATGTGGTTGTTTATTTTTGGCTACTTAGTCAATTTTTTTGTTTGTGGTTGGATATTTTTCTTGATTGCTACATGTTAGATATTGTATATTTGTCATCTAACTTTGTTTTGTAGCAAGAATCATTGCTCAATTCCTTGGTGTCCTCCAAACAAGGGGGAGTATACATCAAGGGGGAGCCTTAGCAACCTTTTTGCTTCGAAAAAAAGGGGGAGAAATGGGATATAAACTCTTTGAAAACTTGTTAAAATTAATTTTAACTTAAAATGAGTTTAGGTTTTGTCGTCATCAAAAAGGGGGAGATTGTTGATGCAAATAATGTTTTAAAAACGTTATTTATATCTTTCGATAACTTCACGTTTTGAGGATGACAAAATGTGAAATCACGTTACGTTTAAATTAACGTAAACAAGTTTTTAGTCGAAAGATCTCATTTCTACGCAAATCACTCTAGGTATGCACAAACAAATTTACAACTTGACAAATGATCAAATAAGTGAATTTGTGTCTAAAACTTCACATTTTTAATGTGACAAAATATTTTTACAAAAATATACTTTACAAGTTATTTTTGAATAATTAAGAAATGTTTTATTGGAAAAATATGTTCAAATAACATAACAGCTATTTTTACTCCCAAAATCAGCTCCAAACTTTCCCAAATAAGTTTTCACCACTAAAGACAAAAAGAGGAGCATTTTTGTCTGGCACGGTACCACGGTTCCACTAAATTTAGTGGTACCGTGGGTGATTTAGTGGTACCGTGTCTTCATAACGGCTAGATTGTTTCTGCCTATAAATACCAGCCCACTTCACAGTTTTTGGGCATCTTTTTTCGCACAGAAATTTCTGAGTTCAATACTCTCACCACATCTTTTCTTCTTGATCATTTAGTTTAGTTTTCTTTTGTTTAAGAGTGATCCAATCATCCAACCTAGAGATCACCTTCATTCCTCTTTAAGTGCAAGAGAAGAACAGAAGGTATCAAAGAAGATACAAAGTGTTGTAGTTGTAATTAGAGCACTTGTAACACTTGTTACATACTTGTTGTATCTTTGTATATATCAAGTTATTTTTTCTTTTGAGAGTTTGTAAGAGAAGATCATTGTGATCTTATAGAGATATTGAATATCTATTGTAACTTATGAGCTAGTGTGTTGATCAAGTTGATCAAAAGTAGATAGGGCAGATTGAGTTAGGTGAGAGTTGATCATTGTGATTGTGTCGAGATCTTGGAGATCTCTTGAAGCTTGCGGGCTAGTGTGTTGATCAAGTGGATCATAGGTAGACCGAGTCTTGTGTGTTGATTGTGTGAAGTAGAAAGGATCGGGTTGATCGTGGTAGATTGGTGCTAGCTAAGATTAGCACTCGACATTTAGCTTAGTGTCGGAAAATAGGATAAGTGACGTTGTACGGTTTTCTCCGCTTGAAGGGAGGTTTGTTGACATAGTGCTTGAAACTCTCGAGTGTGGTACTCGGGGAGCGGAGTAGGGCGAAGAAGAGCTTCGTGACCGAACCACTATAAATCTCTTTTTCCCGGTTTGATCTTTCCATCTCTTTTCTTTACATTCATTATTTATATTGCATAGTTTAGTGTAGTATTCATATTGGTGTTGATTGATTACACATAAGATTCGAATCAAGATTTTTCAATAGAAAAGTTTTTGAAACAAACTAAAAACCGGTAAAACTATTCAACGCCCCCCCCCCCCCCCCCTTCTAGTTTTCTACAAATTATGTACCTAAAAAGCCAAATAAGCAAAAAAACGTAAAAAATAACCAATCTCAAACACCTTCAAAGGCAATCTGCAAGACTCCAACCGTGGTCTTTAGGCCATCTAAAACCATGGTCTCTAAATGCACTTTTATTTCATTTTTAAAGAATGGAGCACAAAAACTCATCCACAACCATCCTTGTTAGGAATATAAATATTCAGTTGAAGACTCGGTCACCCCGAGTACTTAATAGCTCTTAGGTTTATTAGTAATATTAGCAGTAGATTAGTTAGTATTAATATTATGGAGTGGGTCGGGTCTTTTACCCTCTGTCAGCTCGCTCCACAGTCCACTAAGGACACCCTATGTAGTACTATATATATCCCTCTCCACCAAAGGAGAGGGTTGGACCTTCCTCTCACTTAATCTAATACTTCTTTCTTTCTCTCACTAAGGTTCCACCTCCCTATCTCTCTCTCTAGTTCTTCCTCTATTCGATCCATAATCTTGTCCCAAACGTGTGTTTCTTGCATTGTGAATATACTACAATCCTCTATATTTGGAGAAATTTTTGTACCATTCCTCAACATCCTCTATATTTGGAGGATCACTATCAATCCTCCAAACTTATAAAGTAATGAGAACAAATTAAGTTATTGGGCAAAAATAAATCATTTTAGTAGATAAAGGTTTTGAAGTATATGATTGGAGACGATAATTTTTTAGAGGATGAATGTACGTAAAAGATGACATATTTTCTTCAAATTTGAAGATTTTTTTTATGGATATAGTTAGGGATGGCCTTAATCAACATATTTCTTCATATTTGAAGAATGGTGCGACGGTTCGGGAACATCCCATAAGATAAAGAACAATAACATACATAATTTGAGAAATAAAGTTTACAATATTACCTAAACGTCTATATCCAAAACCGGATAATAAAACATAAGTATTAATTTGTTGAAACATTGGTCTTTGAAATGATAATGGATGACTTCAATTGCAAGTGCCTTCGAAAAATATTACTGATGATCACTTGAAAATGATACTCGAAAATGTGAACATAACGTTGGTGAGTTCGTGGGTTTAAACAAATGAAATTCATACTGTCGTGTACGATATACAAGTGGGACAACGTGCAATTTATAAAGCAAACTACATGCAGTACCGTTGGATACCAATCTACAATTAATGTTCATGTAAACACATGAAATATACACGTAGATCCTGAAAAACTTAATAGACTTTAAGGTTTTTAAGGGAGACTTATACGTTCATAGAGTTGGGGACTTCGGCACCTCCGCACGACCAATATTACAGAATACAACGCTTCAATTAAAACAAGGACGTGACAATTCGAAAAATAAATATGTGATAACTAAGCAGTAAGGAAATCTAAATAAACACGTTTTCCTCATTATAAGAGTTACCACTTTTATTTTCTTATTTATTAGCTTAATTTAGTTTTAATTATTAGTTTTGCTTCAGTTAATTAGTAGCTAAACTACCTACTCTTCAAACCCAGAGATTTTTAATTCCTTTTCATAAAATATTAAAATACAAAAAGACTCATCCCTCACCTTTATACCTATCTCGACATACACTTTGGCCTTCACATACAATATTCTCCTAGAGAACGATCAGTCCCCCATGTCTTGCTTATACTACACTACAACGGTTAGGTACACTTCCTAGGAGGATTGTAAAACTTTTTAGGAGGTCTTGAAACCGCCGCATCACAAATTCAATTGGTATTGGTGTCTAGTTATAAGCCCACGTCAAAATAGTTTAACCTTGTTTTTAGTAAATTATGGTTCACTTTCTTTGATTTTTAGAATATACCTAACTAGCTCCTGAGGTTCTCTAATTTTTACCAATGGTACTTATATCTGTTAAGTACTTCCCATAACTTTTATAGATTTTATATCCTAGTGTAAGTATTTCATAAAAATTCATTAAACCAAACTGTCCAGAAAGTGACCTGATTGAACATCCAGAATGTTTGCATTTATTAAATATATTAAGACCTTCCAAAAAAATCCATAAAGACCACAGTAATTAATATACATGCTGAATATACTCCTGCTAAAATTGGGGTTCTAAATCATTATAGTTTGAAAGATAAAAATTGTAGAAATCGACTGAAATCAGACCCAAAAATTCAGACTCGAAAACCAATATTGGAAAAATCGTTCGACTGCCTTCCCGACCTCTATTGACCACAAGGCTTACATATTCAGAAAGTAGACATCTTGAACTTAATATTAGACATAAGAATCATGCAAAAATCTATTGTATAACCAATTTTGCAGCCCTATCTTTATGAGGTTATGAATCTGCCAGAATCATACCTTAAATTCTATAATCATTAACTTGTTAAATCTTGCAATAATCATACTAACACCTAAGTTTATTACCCTAATCATCATTAAACTACAAAATTACAGATTTATAAACATAATTTAAAAACCCTAATCCACCTTGTGAGTTAAAAGAAAAGTATAAAGATTAAAAACTTATTAATTAAAGAATTAAGAATAATAAAGATAACTAACCAAACTTTCTTGAATTCTCAAACCCTAAATCGACTTCTTTTTTTTCTTCTTGTTCGGCTGAAAACACAAGGGGTAGGGGGAGGGTCAGTTTTTGGGTATATAGTGCATGGGTTGTTGTTTAGTTTGGGTTGGATTAGGACTTAATGTTTGGTAAATAAGAAAACTAAGCCCAAAACCTCTTTTTTGTATATATACGAGGGTGATAGCCCGCGCTTCGCAGCGGGGCATTTGCACACGTAATTGTTATAGACATAAGATGAACTAATAATTTATAGAACACTCTTTAAGGCTTGCGCTTCGCAGCGGGATGTTTGAATGGGATTAATACAAAACTATACATGATTTATCAAATAGTACTTGAAATTTTGCAAAAAAAGTGTTGGTAAGTTTATAATAGTAAATGTTTTTGTTGTTACATATAGTTTGGTCATCAAGATACATAGTTGCCTCATCCGTTTGCCTGTTGCATTGCTCAATTTTGGCACGACTTTCTTCACTAACTTCCCTGACCATACTATGATTCCATCTACTTTTTGAACTGCAACATTTTCTCATATGACGACGGCCTGTGTTCCTGTACCTATAAAGAAAAAAATAGAGGCCTAAATAAATACCTAATTTCACATAATTCTTGGCATAAACTTTAAGCCACATATACGATTGCTTATTACTTATATTGATAAGCAGAAGCAAATAAAGATTGAAATATTCAGTTTCTAAATCATCCTACATAGTTTCGGTTAGGACTTAGGTGTCACTTCAGGGCCAATTTAAAACAATTTGAACACCTCTGTTGATAAACTTTTGAGCTTGCAATTTGAAGCTGAATATGTAAAGATGTTTTGGTTAGCTAATTTTTTTATTTATACCCTTAGTAACATGAATATATAGCTTAGCTAAGATGACAAACTATAGGAATTAATAAAACATAGGGAAATGCTAATCCGATAACCACCTTCCTTCTTTAAATTGTGCAATTAAAAAGGTGTTGGCTGATATGATATTCTAACCAGTGCATACATGCTTTTCATTGTCTCGTTAGCCGGTTCATCACTGTTTGCTGGAGAAGTGTCATCTCCAAACGAAACCAACAAATAAGCTGCAACAACCTACATTCAATCAAAACAAACAACAACATTAACCCAGTCGATATTTATACATCAAGTTATCCCATTAACCCATTAATACTACAAATGGTTAAGGGCCTCACACTACTATAGAAAAAAGCATGAAAGCTGCGAATTTATACATGCAAACTGACCAAAATTTTCTTTGAGCTTCGTCATCAGATCTGGTGGTGGTACTGGTGTAGGGAAGCCACACCTCAACAATCTACTACAATACCATTTTAGATTTAGAGCAAAGTCACACGTCAACAAAACTAAAAGTTTATACTCAAAAACTGAAAATACATAATGTCAGTTAACCGCCCCCCTTAGAAACAAATATAATATCCGGTTTGAAAAGTTATATAAACATACAAAATCATAACAGTAGAGAAGTCTTCAATAGAGTTGCCAAAATGCATATTTCACTCTCAGTAACCTGTTTAGCTAAATTCTTTCGTATTTTTTTAATTAGGTTCCAAACTTAATCAGTAGCCAGCTTAATAGAGTGAATGATTATATTCATAAACACAACTATACTTTTAATTTTTCAGTTTTTTTATTAGTGAGAAGTTTGTTCTTGTTGGTCACTGGAGTAACGAAATTCTCAGGTCATTAAATCATAACCACCAATTGAGAACTATGCCATGTTTTCCAGGCTAGTGACTCTGATGCAAACCTCCCCAAACAAACCTTGATGTGTCGCGGTTGTTGCAAGTTTTAAATTTATAAAGGTCGAATTACCGAATCTAGAAATAACGCATACGAGCAAGTGAACTCGTCCGTTATAGCAAGATTACGATGGTAAGTCGGGATCGTTCGGAGGGATTTGTGAGTGAATCGAATTGTAAGCTAATAAAAGTAAATCTCTTAAACAAGCAATGATGAAAATATAATACTTCAAATGATTAAAACTACACTTGCTTAGACTAATATACTACTCTTGATAAACATGATTGTGATAACTCTTGTAAACATGTTGGTTATGATAATTAGTTTGGTGAACTAATCTATAGTTTTTACAAGTTAAACCTTCGTCAAGATTTTAGTTCATAAAACAAGCATTACGTTTAACCAATCAATTCAAGATCAATTCAAGGTTCATAAGTTTGGGGTAACAAACTTAAAGACAAAAATAATCTTTTGTTTCATCAAATACGCTTAGGAAATGGTCAATATAAAAGGTAACTGATTCATAGACAAATAGGTTACAATTGATTATAAACTACTAATCTTCCGACCCTTGAAATAGTTTACAATCAATCCAATTTGATAGACAAAAGCATTCTTATTACAACCACAATCAACTTTCTTTGTTTAATAAAGAATAATAGGTAAAATCAATCATTCATAGACAAATGATTATAACTAGTTGAATAACAATAACTCTTTCGACCTTTAGTATTACTAACTAGTCAAACTTGATTAACAAATGTCACTACGAAACTTAATCACAATTGGATATTAGAATCAACTTAAAATTGAATTAAAACATGTTATCACAATCATACGCTAATCAATAAACAATACATATCATCTAAGCAAGTGCACAAAGGCACTAGCCACTCATAGCAAACATGAACATAAACTCAGAACTTTGAACGTTAGAAATCATGATTGAAAGTCTTACAATGATTGGAAATAGATTAAAAATGGTAAGGTAATGATACCCAAAGTATTGGTGTTGACTTCTTGATGTTTTGACCTCCAAATGTTGACTTCTTGACCCTCCAAAGTTTCCTGGACTTCTAAGGACGAATTTAGGATTTTGAGAGAGTATTTTGATGAGTGGATAGTTAATTGTCTTGAAAGATTAAGAAAAGCATACTCTAACACTTCACAAATGGTCCTATTTATACTACTCTCAAAGCCTAGGGTCTTTAATGCTTCATCTTGGCCTCCAAGTAAAGAAGAATAGTCTAGAATGCTCAATAGAAGGCTTAGGAATCGTGTGCATAAAGATAGTATCCTTAATGATGAAGTTTGGGAAAACAGCCGACATCCAACCGATCGGCATTGGTTCCAACCGATCGGTTGGCCTTCAAACTTGATCTTTTCTTCGTCTTGGAACTTGTCAACATGAATACTTGGACCTTCATTCTTCGGAATGCCTTTTTGGTGTGGAACTTGACACAAAAATCTTCGTACCATCATAAATATTTCCTTCTTCCTCATTCTTTCATCTTTTTCTTCCTTTTTCCTGTACTTGGCTACATATACTTTGCAAACATACTTTGGTACGATTAAGTAACAAAAGCATATAAATATAACCAAATAACACATATAAAAGTACGAATAACGCTACCAAAAACATGCACAATTTGAGCGTTATCAAATTCCCCCACACTTAAACTTTGCTTGCCCTCAAGCAAATCTAGAAGAAAAAACAATAATCCACATGGTACTCAAGTATGTTTAAGAAAAATGTGATGCAAATCTATCAAGTAAAAGTACAAGTTAGATTCATCATTTTAAGCTTTTATGGTTGAAGCATCGAGATGTTTGACAATACCCAAATGATTTTCCTGCTTGATAAACATTATTAAACACCTCACGAAAAAGGAACAAGAATAATTCACTCAAATCGCTTATTTATATGGTTGGTGGAGTATATAAGAGAAATCACACTCATTGCTCCGTCATGATCTAAATATTACCATAAGCTTGTACAAGAAACAAAACTACACCGATATGGCGTGAGCACCAAGTATACGTATCAAAGAGGTCTTTTATTCGGGTTTAAGACTTCAAGGGTTATATCAGACTTATGTGCAACTATCTTACGCAAGAGATAACAGCTCGCTAACAACGAATTTTTGTATCACCAAATAACGGATGGTCACTAAGGATAGCCTTAGATCGCCAGCAACGTTATCTAATTCTTCAAGAAATCAGATGGTCACTACATGTCAATACACTTGATAATCCACAAAGCCAAAAGGGTAAGGATAAGATATGGGATATATTTTAGAAATGGTTGATAATAAAGAATATACAAAACTAGTCAAAGTCTACTAACCAATTGTTGCTAGCTGTTTCGAACCACTATCATGCAATCTTGAGAAACTCCATACTTTATTGTTCAATACATTATTCCATAGCTCATTGGCTAATCTTGTCTCCTTGTAGTTGCGATGACTTTTTTTTTTTTTTTTTTTCACAACATAATCTCATTCACTTGTCATCCTTTAGTTGTGATGACTTGTCTTTCACTTTACTTTGATAATTGCTCAGGGAGTTTACAACTTTCTTTGAACTTTCATGATTTCCCACATAACATCCATCTTGCCAAATAGCTAGCAACCAACCAAGACTTGACTAAGGGTAAGGCTAGGCTAAAAAGTGTAAAATCTTTTTGTATTTTTCTGGATTTATCAAAAGAAAAAGAAAGGCTCAGAGGGTGTAACTAGGGATATCTAGCGTTAAAGGTAAACGCTAACAATAGGATTTATATCGGTGGTTAACTAGTCAGTGTAACTAGCTAAATATCAATACGGAAGGCTATTTGGGTTAAATCCTAAGGTTGCCTCTTATCACGCATATACACTTATATCACACATGAAATGTGATCTCACAACGGTCTCGTAATGATTTACAAGCACAAGTTCTAGAATAAATAAAATCACCGGCACACTCATAGCAAAAGAATCAAAGCATAAAAGATGTATGCTAAATACAGAACAGGCTTAAATCCTCACAGTTTAGGTGGAAGGGCTATAATATGTGCTATCTAATGTTATCGATCCCGGAATGGATTGCAATATTAATCGGGACACATCTCAATTTTTCAAAAATCACTGGTTTTACCAGTGGATTGATCCAGTTATTCTAATATATTATCCTAAAAATGACAAATAACTAGATCACAAGGGCAAACAAAATTTAAAATTAGCTCGAAATTTACAATCTATCCTTATTTTCCTATTCACCCCCCCCCCCGCCCCACACACTTAAGTTAAGCATTGTCCTCAATGTGAAAAACGAATTTTAAGGAATGAAAATAGGGAAATAAGAAAGTAAACCATATTTTCCTTGCTCCATATGATTCTTTGATCCAAGGGTTCAAGCTTCGAAATTATTACCTGCAGTAATCTTAAAACAAACAAAACAAACACACGAAATATTTCTACGTTTTATTCAGAAGTCAGTGGTATACCCCCACACTTAAGTTCAACTAAGGGATTAGAGAAACTTTGGGGTGTAATCACTTTGAAAAATAAATTAAGAAGTAAAAATAGCAAATACACGGGTTGCCTCCCGAGAAGCGCTTGTTTTATTAACGAGTCATGAGCCTGACTCAAACTTCCTTCGCTCTACGTTTGTGCAATTTTTGGTTTCTTCTTTGAGAATTTTGGAACATACACCACGTTTTCTATCACTATTTCCTCTCTGGTTTCATCTATGTTGTACAACTTTGCATTTTCCCAAACTTTAGGAAGAACATCATAGATAAATTGAGAATTTCCTTTGTAGTCGGTTGGAAAAGGTGTCAGAAATGTGATAACTTCATATTCGGATTCCGGTGCAATTTCTTTGATAGAAATCTTGTTCATTTGCTCCTTATCATAGTACAATTTAATTCGGTGACCATTAACAATGAAACTTCCACCTTGTTTGTCATATAACTCAACATATCCAGATGGAAATCCATGTTTCACTATATACGGTCCGAACCATTTTGGTCTTAGCTTAGGAGATTTAAACTTGTATTTCATATTGAAAAGCATAACTTTGTCTCCAGCTTTGAATTCTTTCCGAATTCTAAGCTTTCTGTCATGATACGCTTTGATTCTGGCTTTGTAAAGCTTGGAGTTCTCATAAGCTTGGAGTCTTAGTTCATCGAGTTCATGCAATTGCAAAAATCTCTTCTCTCCAGCTATTTTGAGATCAGGGTTACAGTTTCTGAGTGTCCAGTAGGCGCGATGTTCGATTTCGAATGGCAAATGACATGTTTTCCCATACAAAAGTCTGTATGGTGTTGTACCAAATGGCATTTTATAAGCCGTACGAAATGCCCACAGAGCATCATCTAGTTTTCTCGACCAAACGGCAGGATTATCTTTGACCATTTTTTCGAGTATCCTTTTTAAAGCTCTGTTGGCATTTTCGACTTGACCACTGGTTTGTGGGTGATAAGCTGTAGCAAAACGATGATGAACTCCATATCGTTTCATAATTTTCTCCATTTGTTTGTTACAGAAATGGGTTCCTCGATCACTTATTAAAGCTTTAGGAATTCCATAACGAGCGAAAAGCTTTTTGAGAAAATTAACAACAACTCGTGCATCATTTGTGGGTAGAGCTTCGGCTTCAGCCCATTTGGAAACATAATCAATAGCAACGAGAATGTATTCGTATTTGTGCGATTTAGGAAATGGTCCCATAAAATCGATTCCCTAAATATCGAATATTTCACAAACTTGAATGCTCTTTTGAGGCATTTCTTCTCTACGAGAAAGACTACCGGATCTTTGGCAAGCATCGCAGTTTTGAACAAGAGTATAAGCTTCTTTGAAAATTGTTGGCCAATAGAATCCAGCATCAAAAACTTTTTTAGCTGTGGTGGAAGGACCATAGTGTCCCCCAGTTGGGCCATGATGGCATTCATCGAGAATTCTTCTTGTTTCGGAACTTGAAGCACATCTTCTGATCATCCCATCGGGACACATCTTGAAAAGATAAGGCTCTTCCCATTAATAGTGTTTTAGTTCTGAAAAGAATTTACTTCGTTGGGCATGAGTTAATCATTTCCTGAGAATTCCTCCAACGAGATAATTTGCATAATCTACAAACCACGGAATTTCGTTTTCATCAACTGTATTAGCGGTCATGAGAGTTTCATCAGGGAAATAATCGTCAATCTCATCTTCTTTTAATTCTTCCAAATTTGGATTCTCAAGACGAGACAAATGATCAGCAGCTAGATTTTCTGCACCTTTCTTATCTTTGATTTCGATGTCGAATTCTTGGAGTAGCAAATCCAGCAGATAAGACGCGGTTTTGCATCTTGTTTGATAAACAGATATTTGAGCGCTGAGTGATCAGTAAACACGATTGTTTTTTAAAGCACAAGATAAGATCTGAATTTGTCGAAAGCAAAAACAACGGCTAACAATTCCTTCTCCGTAACCGTGTAATTTTGTTGAGCATTGTTGAGTGTTTTGCTAGCAAAGTATATAGGAAGGAAATGTTTCCCTTCTCGTTGTCCTAACACAGCTCCAACAGCAAAATCACTAGCATCGCACATGAGCTCGAATGGTAGTGACCAATTAGGTGAAACCATAATGGGTGCACTCGTCAGTTGGTTTTTCAATGTTTCGAATGCCTTCATGCAATCTGCATTGAAGTCAAAAACAGAATCTTTTTCAAGAAGTTTCGTCATTGGACGAGATATTTTTGAAAAATCTTTAATGAAACGACGGTAAAAACCGGCATGTCCTAGAAAACTTCTAACGGCTTTAACGTTTGTTGGAGGTGGTAATTTGGTGATAACATCGATTTTCGCTTTATCAACCTCCATTCCTGCACTGGAAATTTTGTGTCCAAGCACAATTCCTTCAGTCACCATAAAATGACATTTTTTCCAGTTGAGAACAAGATGTGCAGCTTCGCATCTTTCGAGCATTTTATCGAGATTAGAAAGACAAGCTTCAAATGAGCTTCCAAAAACTGAAAAGTCATCCATGAAAACTTCCATAGATGTTTCAAGCATGTCTTGGAATATTGCAATCATACACCTTTGAAAAGTCGCAGGTGCATTACAAAGACCAAAAGGCATACGCCGGTAAGCGTAGGTTCCAAAGGGACATGTGAATGTAGTATTTTCTTGATCGGCAGAATCAATAGGAATTTGGAAATATCCTGAAAAACCATCAAGGAAACAAAAGTATTCGTTCCCTGCTAATCTCTCAATCATTCGATCCATGAAAGGAAGAGGAAAGTGATCTTTTCAGGTGGCTATGTTTAATTTCCTGTAATCAATACATACTCGCCATCCAGTGACAGTTCTAGTAGGAACTAATTTATTCCATTCGTTGGTCACAACAGTCATTCCTCATTTTTTCGAAACACAGTGAACTGGACTCACCCAAGGACTATCCTCGATGGGGTAAATGATACTGGCATCAAGAAGTTTGATGATTTCTTTCTTAACAACTTCTTTCATATTGGGATTGAGTCGACGTTGTCTTTCTACAATGGGTTTAACACCTTCTTCGAAATTGATTTTATGTTTACAGAAATCAGGGCTAATTCCTGGGATATCAAAAGTTTTCCACGCAAAAGCTTTTTTATGCCTCTTGAGAACAGAGATGAGACATTCTTTTTCATTGTCATTGAGCAACGACGATATGACTACTGGAAGAATTGAATTATCTTCCAAGTAAGCATATTCAAGATGATCGGGAAGTGGTTTTAGCTGAAGATCAGTTGGTGGTTCTTGAAGGGATTTTTTGATCCTTAATTGATAATTAAAAGTAATTTCCTCAAAAATCTCTTCCACTATTTCTCCTTCTTCTACTTCTTCTTCAAACTTTACTTCCATAAAATCACTGAATTCTTTATCAAGATCTGTTTCACTAATTTTCTCCGAAGTAGTTATAAATGTATCTGAATCGTCAAGTAATGCATCCAATTCTTCCTCAGTGACTTCATTGATTACGTCAATGTTAAAACAAGTGTCAACACTGGAATATGGATACTGCATTGCTTTATCGATTAAAAAGGTAATTCTATCTTCTCCAACTCCAAGATTGAGTTCTTTACCTTTTACTTTGATGATAGCATCAGCGGTGTTTAGGAAAGGTCTTCCTAAAATAAGAGGTACTCTACTATCTTCCTCCATTTCTAAGATCACAAAATCCACGGGAAAAACAAATTTACCAACTTGGACAAGCATATTCTCAGCAATCCCAACAGGATATTGGTAAGAATGATTGGCTAATCGAATACTCATCTTTGTAGGTTTCAAGGTATTGGGCATCAAATTGATACCTGCACCTAGATCGGCTAAAGCATCGCATGTGATGTTGTTTCCTAACGTGCATGGAATCAGAAAACTTCCGGGATCTCCGAGTTTTGGTGGAATTTTGTTTTGAACAATGGCTGAGCATTCTTCATTGAGAAAGGTAGCGGATATTTGTTCCAACTTGTTCTTGTTATTCAGAAGTTCCTTTAAAAATTTCCCATAATTGGGCATTCCAGCTAGAACATCAACGAGGGGTACATTGAGTCTAACTTCTTTGATCATTTCAACAAACTTCTTATAACGCTCTTCCATCTTTTCTTTCTTAAGGCTCTCAGGATATGGAATTTTTGGTGTGTATGCTTTGACTAGTGAGATGGGTTATTCTTTGGTGGGTATATTTGGAATATTTTCCTTCTCAGCTTCTACAGCTTCATCCTCACTTTCATCATGGATGATCGTGGTATTATTCGGATTAGGTGGTGGATCATAAGAGAGACCACTTCTTGTGAATACAGCATTGATATGCTCATTTCTAGTCTGTGGTGGATGATAAGTTTTATCGTTTGATCCAGATGATGTTGGTTAAGGGTTGGATTGGGTATTACTTGGTAACGAACCAGATGGTCGGGACGCAAATTGATTAGAAAGTCTAATGATTTTGTTTTCAAGATCTTGAATAGATGCTTGATGATTTTTCTGTCCCTGCTCAACTTTGGTTTTGAGATTGAATAATTGGTTCTTGACGAACTCATTAGTTGATTTTTGAACAGTCAAGAATTCTCTCATCATTTTGTCAAAATCGGTCTCTTCTGGTTTTTTATCAGAGGTTTGTGGAGTTTGATTGTCTACTCGTGGTTGAGAATCACGGTTGTTATTCCTTTGTTGGCAATCTTACTAATTTACAGAATTTCTCCCATAATAATTTCCACCATAACCACCTCCACGGTATCCTCCTTGGACATAATTAGCTTCTCCTTCTTTGGGTATATCCATTGGTTGATCGTCACATTCTGATGATGTGTGATTACCTCCACAGTTGTTACATCCGTCTCACATTTCTTTCATTTCTCCTTTAAGATCTTTTGATGCGTGGGTTTTGCAACCTTACAACAGGTTTTACCTCTCGAGGGATCTCAAGAGGCTTACAACCCCACCAGGCAGTGTACCTGACCGATGTAGTATAGTGTAGTGGTAAGTACGGGGGATTGATCGTTCTCCACAGGGAATAGTGTTCGTTAGGTGTGAAAGGCTACTCTAATTAGGTCTAAGGGTTGAGGAAGATTCTTTTTATGTTTTTATATTTTATAAAAGCAAGTAAAATCTCGGGTTTTGAAGGAGTGGGCGGAATTAGTTGCTAGTCAACTAACCCAAATTACTACAAATGCAAATAAAATAAAATAACAAAAATGAAAAGTGGTGAGAAACTTATGTGTAGAGAAATGTGTTTACTTAGATTTCTTACTCCCTAACTATCTTTTACCGGTTAATTAGTGTGTATTAGTCGCGTGGATGACGGGTGTATTCCTTAATACCATTCGTGGGGTGGCGTACTTACTTCCCCAAACTCTACAAGCTCCTACTTCACTCCTATGTCGAGCCGGCTAGGAAGCTCCTAACATGGGATCAATAGAATTCGCTTGTGCATTAAATACAACCATAAAAACCTTTAGTACGCATTTGGTTCATGTTTCTTAAGACGTTCAAGCAAGTTACCGAATAGGAAGTTAGCCAGTTTTCTTAAGCCTAACATAGATAAACAATCATCCAATACAACTAATAACACACTAACAACCAATAATCAATAGCTAGGTTTCATTAGATCTAAGCAAACACAAGATAAATTTAGCCTAACATGTTAAACAAAAGACAAGCATAAGATAGAATCAAACAACACATAGACATATTGAATGATTAATTGATAACTTATCTTTCAATGAAACATGGAAGATCTCAAGGCAAAAAGCCCTGAAAAAGTAGCTAAAATCGTCTTAGGGTTTTATCCCAAAATTCCACACACTAAGCTCTCCCTTAATGACAAAAAATTAGAAAACTATATATAGACTTTGACATCTGACGGCGTCACCTTATGCATTGTGACGCCGTCACCTCGCCGCTTTTAGGGTTCCCGGATGACCATCTTGACGCCGTCCCTCTTTAGCTCTTCAAAAATCCATTCTGGCTTATCAAGGCTTGACGCCGTCGGATCATGAACGTGACGCCGTCCCCTTATGATTTAAGCCGTGACGCCCTTGATTTAGTTAAAGCGTGACGCCGTCAGAATTCTCATGCAAACTCACTGGCCCGTCATGAGTAAATTTCACATCCAACTTTTCTTGCCAAGGCATGACGCCGTCCCATGTTAATTGTGACGCCGTCAAGAGTAACTTTTAGCCGATTCTTGAGACTTTGCCGTTTTCTTCACTTTAATGCTCCAAAAACGTCCAAAATGCCTCCTTTTCCAGATTTCTCCTCAAAAGTACCTAAAATGACAAAAGGAACGATTTAGGGCAATATTTGATCAAATAAATACGATTTCGGGCTTAAATGACCCCTTAAAAGCGGTACACTTTTCGCCTCATCAAATACCCTTACACTTGAGATTTGCTTGTCCTCAAGCAAATGCGCTTTTATTCCAATCAAAATACAAGTTAGGGGTCATTTAATGCAAACATAAAAGTAATTACAACAAATAATCGTTCCACTTCAATCATAATAAGCACGGAGATTACATACTAGCACCTCACAAGTAGTGTTTAGATACTCACATCTCTCAAGTGTCATCAAAATAAATCTCATAAATGAAAACGGAAAATATCTCTCACTACCTGTCATAGCAAATAGATTACCATAGGCTTGGGAAAGGATCGAAAACCTCCTCCACTAGGCGTAAGCACCTAAGATAAACTATCAAAGAGGGCTTTTAAATGGGTTATAACGTTAGGTGTAGGGAAAAGGAGAACACGGTTTTGTTGGATAAGGGATATTTTACTGGTGGCTAGTTAAAGATCTTGATCAATCACATGTACTATACAACGTTGCTAAGCCAAGACTAGACTCGATCTTAAGCTAATGAAAGAAAATAACACAACATAAACATAAAATAAACATAAAATGAAACGGGATGGTAGTCCGTATGTTTTTTCTATTTTTCTTTTTTTTTTTTTCTCATTTTTTTGTATTTTTCTTGATTTTTTTTTTTTTTTTTTTTTTTTTTTTTTTTTTTTTTTTTTGCATACACTTTTACCCTACCATCCAAAATAATACATCATAGGGGCGTTGCATCCCCTTACACTTGAACTTTTACATAACTTTACAAATACTAATCTAATGACTCGAATTAAGATAATTGAAAAACTTGGAGTACTTTTAAAACATTTAGCACATATGGGGGTAATAAATGATGTTCTTCCCCATTACTCCATTACACTAGTACTTTACCCACGAGTCCCAATCGTCCCAAAACAATATGTACAAGGATATGACTCGACTTAGCAACCATGTAATCAATTAGATAATTAACTTGGGTTTAAATAAATGTTGTCACAATAATGCACTAAAAATGAGTGCATACAAGGTAGGCTAAGGCGATTTGGGTGTACATTTAAGTGGGGTGTAACAAATTCTTCCTTTAAGTAAAATGCTTAAAGGTCGAAACGAAAAGATAGGCTCTGAGGGGTGTACTAGGGGTATCGTGTACTAAAAATGAGTACAACGCAAAGGGTGTGGGAGAATTACTTGACCAATGTAGCCAATGTAATTATAACAAAAACACAGGTGTAAAACAATGGGTTAATCCTAATGCCTCTTATCATGTAGTAAATCTAACTACACGAATGTAGTCTCACTTGTGGCCTTGGAATGGTCCTAACGCAAGTTCTAGAATCTAAGTGCTACCGGTACACACATCATAGCATAAATGCTTTTCCTACCAATTCTAGGGGCGAACCTCACATATTTGGGGGTGGAAAAATTTTTAGTGGTACGGTTTTTGTGCTAGTCATATAACTCCTATCCATGAGACGCTCATTAAGATCAAAGTTTCACTCCTATATGTTGTAAAAAATTTTAAATTTGGCACTAAAATTACCTTAACAAGTATTTCTCTCAGTTTTATTACACATCTACCATCAAACCAACAAAAATCAAGCGCAATTGTATTCTCAAAAATCGTACTTTTACCCTCCCCTTACACTTAAGATGAACATTGTCCCCAATGTTCAAATGACAAATGTAAAAGCATAAAGTAAAAGAATGAAATCAAATACTCCCCTGATTCGCTCGTTGGATAATGAAATTACACGGTTAAATCTTCCTCCAAAGAGAATGTTGAAGCTCCATGACTAATGCATCGCCATAAGCTTGATTCAAAACATTTCCTTGTCCAAAATAACCTGTTGAACCTGAGAAAACAAACACGAAAACCTGCATAACATCGGCGGGATAAAATCTATATATAAGGATATAATGCTTGTGGAATGATAACTTTGCAGATTCCTGGAGATTATAAGTTGGAGATTTTAATAAAAACTTTTTATGAAAACAAAATTTTCAAAAATTTCTGGAAATTAAATCTGACGCCGTCAGGTTATAAGGCCTGACGCCGTCAGAAATGACCTGACAAAAATTTTCATTTTAAGTTTCCGGAAAATTTCTGGAAAAACCTTTACCTTACTTCCTGGAAATCCTGCAAAACATCATTATGACTCGATACAAGCATTTGACTCAAACAAATACGGATATGTATGTTAATTTATTATTATTACGATTCTTGTTCATTTGTGTTCTAATAAACCGATTTAGATTTCCCTTACACTTATCTTTTGCAAAATACCTTTATATGTAGTTAAGACGAAGTTAAAAACAACATAAAGCATTTTCACAATTTACTTTTGAACATGAATCAATACTAATAAAAATTAAACACACATACGGAAACAAATAAAATCAAACAAACAAACAAATAAACACACAAAGCAAATAAAACTTGGGTTGCCTCCCAAGAGCGCTTGTTTTTGTTCGAGTCACGAGCCTGACTCTACCCTTATTTAATGGATAAAGGAGAGGTTTTCCCTACACTTAGGATTAAGTGCGGGTGATAGTAGCGATACACACCAGCTCGGTAGGAGTATGCCACGTGAGGAAAGAGTGGTGGATGAATTATATGCTCAAAGGGGTGTGCTCCTTTCATCATAACCTTGCCTAGTTCACTTTGGTCAATGGGTGATTTTGAGTTTCCTCCTAAAAAGGGATCATCTTCTATCAACTTCGAGAGACTCCTAGTTGGGAATCCATCTTGACCTAATAAACCCGGTTTAAACCCATAGTGTTTCTTGTGATCAATCATAAATGGGTGATGTAAGTATGTAAGGTCATGGTTCACTCCTATATTAGCTTCCACTCTACAAGGCTTAGAGTCTACTACCTTCAACATAAAACTACCCGGACTATATGGTTTGATGGGTGGGTCGGGACCTAATTCAATTCCTAAGTTCACATCTAAGGATGGAAGATTAGGTAACGGTTTTGGTTTAGGCTCCGATTCATCAAAACTTGGAACTTCCATAGAACTAAAAGAAAGGTTATGACTACAAGTATTCAAACCTATTTCTTCTAGTTTTGTTTGGTCCAAGGGCTCTACCTCTATTGGGGTTCCTATAGTCTCTTCTACTTCTTCCGGGTAAGTCATGGGTGGTGTGTGTGCCTTAAATGATGGTAGGACTTGTGGGGTACTTGGTGGGCTTATGTTACTTACCTCATCATTCCTTATGTCAAGATCACCTATATCCTCATCATGTCTTTTAGTAGGATCTAACCCTAACATTTTCCCAAGTATCTCAAGTGCTTCTCTAGGCATCTCAACTTCTATGTCCGAATCATAAGGATCATCCTCAATATTCTGACTGCTATATTCAAATTGCCCAAAAGATTCATCATGTGTTTCTTGAGATTCAACGTCATCAATCACAAAACCTAGGTCTTTTTGATCAATGTGATCATGTTCGGCTAAATCCTCCATCATATCAAGGTCACCTATGTGTTTGTTTTGTAATATGGCATTACATGACATCCACTTAGGTATCTCAACACTAACATATTCATCCCCAAACAAACTTGTTTCATGATCCTCGAAATTTGTGGTCAATTGACTTGTACTAACGTTTGTTGGGTTGTCTACTATATAATAATATTGGGCACACTCTTCAATAGCTTCCCATGCTTTCTCGGCACTTAATTCCCTAATATCCCTGCCGGCAATATGGTAAATGTCCCTTTGGGCATGTCGGTCGACATGATTGTAAAAGATTTGAGTTAGGGACCAAAAATCAAAGTTATGATGAGGGACTTTTTGGAGTAAATATTTAAAACGAGTCCATGCATCATAGAGAGGTTCATCTTTATGTTGTTTAAACATCAAGATGTCATAAGGAGTGGATGAATTTCGTGGGGGGTAGCATGGTGGATTCGCGTTCTCCATGATGGTGAACGGAAGAGTCAATGGAAATTACGAACAAACACACAAAGAAATAAGATAGACTAAAGAAAATCTAGAAAAGTAAAATAAAAATCTCACTAGAAAGGAATCTAGTGAGTAGACCTAATAGAAATAAAAATTCAACCTAAACAATAACTATTCCCCGGGCTGCGGCGCCAAAAACTTGATGCGTGGGTTTTGCAACCTTACAACAGGTTTTACCTCTCGAGGGATCTCAAGAGGCTTACAACCCCACCAGGCAGTGTACCTGACCGATGTAGTATAGTGTAGTGGTAAGTACGGGGGATTGATCGTTCTCCACAGGGAATAGTGTTCGTTAGGTGTGAAAGGCTACTCTAATTAGGTCTAAGGGTTGAGGAAGATTCTTTTTATGTTTTTATATTTTATAAAAGCAAGTAAAATCTCGGGTTTTGAAGGAGTGGGCGGAATTAGTTGCTAGTCAACTAACCCAAATTACTACAAATGCAAATAAAATAAAATAACAAAAATGAAAAGTGGTGAGAAACTTATGTGTAGAGAAATGTGTTTACTTAGATTTCTTACTCCCTAACTATCTTTTACCGGTTAATTAGTGTGTATTAGTCGCGTGGATGACGGGTGTATTCCTTAATACCATTCGTGGGGTGGCGTACTTACTTCCCCAAACTCTACAAGCTCCTACTTCACTCCTATGTCGAGCCGGCTAGGAAGCTCCTAACATGGGATCACTAGAATTCGCTTGTGCATTAAATACAACCATAAAAACCTTTAGTACGCATTTGGTTCATGTTTCTTAAGACGTTCAAGCAAGTTACCGAATAGGAAGTTAGCCAGTTTTCTTAAGCCTAACATAGATAAACAATCATCCAATACAACTAATAACACACTAACAACCAATAATCAATAGCTAGGTTTCATTAGATCTAAGCAAACACAAGATAAATTTAGCCTAACATGTTAAACAAAAGACAAGCATAAGATAGAATCAAACAACACATAGACATATTGAATGATTAATTGATAACTTATCTTTCAATGAAACATGGAAGATCTCAAGGCAAAAAGCCCTGAAAAAGTAGCTAAAATCGTCTTAGGGTTTTATCCCAAAATTCCACACACTAAGCTCTCCCTTAATGACAAAAAATTAGAAAACTATATATAGACTTTGACATCTGACGGCGTCACCTTATGCATTGTGACGCCGTCACCTCGCCGCTTTTAGGGTTCCCGGATGACCATCTTGACGCCGTCCCTCTTTAGCTCTTCAAAAATCCATTCTGGCTTATCAAGGCTTGACGCCGTCGGATCATGAACGTGACGCCGTCCCCTTATGATTTAAGCCGTGACGCCCTTGATTTAGTTAAAGCGTGACGCCGTCAGAATTCTCATGCAAACTCACTGGCCCGTCATGAGTAAATTTCACATCCAACTTTTCTTGCCAAGGCATGACGCCGTCCCATGTTAATTGTGACGCCGTCAAGAGTAACTTTTAGCCGATTCTTGAGACTTTGCCGTTTTCTTCACTTTAATGCTCCAAAAACGTCCAAAATGCCTCCTTTTCCAGATTTCTCCTCAAAAGTACCTAAAATGACAAAAGGAACGATTTAGGGCAATATTTGATCAAATAAATACGATTTCGGGCTTAAATGACCCCTTAAAAGCGGTACACTTTTCGCCTCATCATCTTTATATTGCGAGTCGATTTTGGAAGTCAAGGCTTCCATTTTCTCCATGAGTTTAGAGGTATCGGAACTTTCAGCAAAAGCAACTGTTTTTCGTAAAGGTTTGGTTTTGGAATCTTTTGACCAATCGAGTTTGAGAAGTACTCGGTCTTCAAGCAATTGATATGCTTGATTAGGAGTCTTATAGAGAAAAATTCCTCCAGCCTCAAGAATTCCTTGAGATGTTTCATCAAGTCCATGGTAGAAGATTTGGATAATGGTTCCTCGTCCTAAACCATGTCCATGACAACTACGAAGCAAATCTTTCATACGAAGCCAAGCTTCGACAAGTGATTCGTTAGGGTTTTGTGTGAAAGCACGAATTTCTCCCATGAGTCGGTCAAACATGGCAGGCGGAAAGAATCGGCTTACAAAAGCTTGTCTCATCTCCTCCCAAGTATTGATAGTTCCGGGGGTTAATTCGTTATACCACACTTTTTCATCTCCAGCAAGTGATGATGGAAAAAGTTTGAGTTTAATGGCGTCGACATCAGTTTCGCCATATCGAAACATGCCACAAATATCGATGAATTCAGCAATGTGTTTGTGCGGATCGGCCCTCGAACGGCCATCAAACTGATGGTCTTTGATCTTAGAGAGATGGTGACCTTTTACGGTGAAATTGTTACCAAGGTTAACAGGAACAATAGCAGATCCAGGAGTGGGTGCTACGGATCGGTTGGCGGCCCACATGGGTTGATCGTCAGCCATGGGAAAAGGTTGATTAGTGAATGGGTTATAAACGACTTTGGCTTCGAAAAGGTTATCAAACGGTGGGTTTGGTACTCTTGGTACACGGTTGGCTAATGAAACAAAGGGTGTTCTTCTTCTTCTTCTTCTAGTTCGAATTAAACTTTCGGGATTGGAAAGAGGTGAAATTGGTTCTACTCCAGCTGAACGAGTGTTCATACAATTCCCAAGAGAATCGAGGCAATGTCTATCACACGAGCGAAGAATGAAAACATTTTGAAAAATGAGAACTGAGTAACCGATCGGATGGATGAGATACCGATCGGATGGGAGTCTCGGTAAATTTGGATTTGGAAGGATCCGATCGGATGGAAGCAATACCGATCGGATGGTGTTCTCGGTAAAATTGACAAAATGGACAACCGATCGGATGGTCAGCTCGGAAAACTTTTTTTTTTTTTTTTGAAAACGAACTTGGTGAGAAATGAACTTCTAAAACTTACAGAAACACAATCAAAATCCCCGGCAGCGGCGCCAAAAACTTGATGTGTCGCGGTTGTTGCAAGTTTTAAATTTATAAAGGTCGAATTACCGAATCTAGAAATAACACATACGAGCAAGTGAACTCGTCCGTTATAGCAAGATTATGATGGTAAGTCGGGATCGTTCGCAGGGATTTGTGAGTGAATCGAATTGTAAGCTAATAAAAGTAAATCTCTTAAACAAGCAATGATGAAAATATAATATTTCAAATGATTAAAACTACACTTGCTTAGACTAATATACTACTCTTGATAAGCATGATTGTGATAACTCTTGTAAACATGTTGGTTATGATAATTAGTTTGGTGAACTAATCTATTGTTTTTACAAGTTAAACCTACGTCAAGATTTTAGTTCATAAAAACAAGCATTACGTTTAACCAATCAATTCAAGGTTCATAAGTTTGGGGTAACAAACTTAAACACAAAAATAATCTTTTGTTTTATCAAATACGCTTAGGAAATGGTCAATACAAAAGGTAACTGATTCATAGACTAATAGGTTACAATTGATTATAAACTACTAATCTTCCGACCCTTGAAATAGTTTACAATCAATCCAATTTGATAGACAAAAGCATTCTTATTACAACCACAATTAACTTTCTTTGTTTAATCAAGAATAATGGGTAAAATCAATCATTCATAGACAAATGATTATAACTAGTTGAATAACAATAACTCTTTCGACCTTTAGTATTACTAACTAGTCAAACTTGATTAACAAATGTCACAACGAAACTTAATCACAATTGGATCTTAGAATCAACTTGAAATTGAATTAAAACATGTTATCACAATCATACGCAAATCAATAAACAATACACATCATCTAAGCAAGTGCACAAAGGCACTAGCCACTCATAGCAAACATGAACATAAACTCTAAACTTTGAACATTAGAAATCATGATTGAAAGTCTTACAATGATTGGAAATAGATTACAAATGGTAAGGTAATGATACCCAAAGTATTGGTGTTGACTACTCTCAAAGCCTAGGGTCTTTAATGCTTCATCTTGGCCTCCAAGTAAAGAAGAATAGTCTAGAATGCTCAATAGAAGGCTTAGGAATCGTGTGCATAAAGATAGTATCCTTAATGATGAAGTTTGGCAAATCAGACGACATCCAACCGATCGGCATTGGTTCCAACCGATCGGTTGGCCTTCAAAAATAGCCTCCATCCGATTCGGTTGCGGGCTGCATCCGATCGGATGGGGGTTGCTGTGGATATGATTTTTGGACTTTTGGTATTTAGCTTGTTTCTTGCTTGTGGCTCTTGGTTCTTCATCCAAACTTGATCTTTTCTTCGTCTTTGAACTTGTCAACATGAATACTTGGACCTTCATTCTTCGGAATGCCTTTTTGGTGTGGTACTTGACACAAAAATCTTCGTACCATCATAAATATTTCCTTCTTCTTCATTCTTTCATCTTTTTCTTCCTTTTTCCTGTATTTGGCTACATATACTTTGCAAACATACTTTGGTACGATTAAGTAACAAAAGCATATAAATATAACCAAATAACACATATAAAAGTACGAATAACACTACAAAAAACATGCACAATTTGAGCGTTGTCAAACCTAATCACCAAAATCATGTACATTATTACCCTACAATTTTTCGAACAACAACAAATCTACAATAAATTACCTAGTACACACAAAAATACAGATTTATCATCTTATACTTTAAATGGATCCAGTTTCGTAAGGCATATGATAGAAAATGTGCCTAATGTATATGACCGATGAGTGGACGAAAGGGATTGTGCAAGCTATCAAAAGAATACGGTTCTGGGTTTATAAGACTCTATTAGACATTCCCATTTTGTACCAAATCCTAAACTATATATAGGTTACATCTTAAGGGGTGTTTAGATATATTCTTATAGAAATATGTAAATCAGCCATACGGGGTGTTTGGATATGCTCTTTAGCGCGTCATTCCATCTATGTAACTGCATTTATTGAGTGGTGAAAACAAACTATAGCAAACGATAATATCTAAATATGTTAGCCTGTAATACCCAAAAATTGAGCACGGTTTTCCATAAAATCGGTGAATTAACATTTTAATGTTGAATTACCTAAGTGAGGAAAAGAGAGCATGACGGGTTGAGACTTTATACACACCAAGGAAATTGGCAGAACAAAATATTACTTAACAAAGCTTGTTAGTTAGAAGAAACGCTAAATAAAGTAGACTTGGGAATACATTTACAAACCTCTCTGCCATTTCTTAGTTTGAACCGATTATCATCATCAACAACCTCATCATGATAATCCACTCTACCTGCAATCAAAAAGAAATTGCAAAATACGTTAAAGAATATTATAGATATCGACTCATGACTGATACTATTACAAAGTCTTAAATCAAACACATCACCATTATTTAGTAAAATCATGTTGATTGCCATCAGTAACTATGCAGTAGAATCCTAATCTTGGTCCTTAACTTAGCAATTGCCTGTTAAAACTTACGACTAAACAATACATTAAATCTTATAAAAAGACAATCCTACTGAATTAGAAGCAATTTACGTATGAAAATATAGCTTGAAAAATGTAGTAGACACCCATTAAATTAAATTGTCTTCTGCCTACTTTATCATTCCATATCATTTTCTAAATAGGTAACTCGACATTCATTCATTTTTATGACCATTAGTATTCAAGTCACAACCATAACAGTGAATTTTTATCTCCTTTTAAAATGGACAAAGGGAGGAAAGCTAAAGTAGGGCTAGCAAACCTGAGACCAGTATGAATTCTAGATGCTGCGAAGCACATCGGTTGCGTGAATCAGACAACATCTTTACATTTGGAAAATTAATCTGCCTATACAGTTAACAAAATCAATTAGCATGAGTGACAATGATTTCTGTAAGGGAAAGCTTGATTTAATTTACTATAAAACAAAGAAAGATAGTACCTGGCTAATGCGATGATTTTGCGTCAAATCCAGATGCTGAGGTACTCTGGTTCATATCTTCGTGAGCACTTGATGTTCATGAGTTCCTCTATTATTGTGCACTTGGGTGCATTTTCTGATGAGGAATTGGACTCCATTTCAGCATCTCCGCCTTCCTCTTTGTAAATTCTTCCACCATTGGCTTCCAAAGACGGACACGCGCTTTTATAAACCAGTTTGACACCTGCCCAATATGAATAAAAGAATTGAAATTTGAATTTTGAATTTAAATTAAAAGTATAGCCTTGGTAAGAGAGTTTGAAGAAGTAATTTACCTGGCTTCGGGTCAACCCTGTTTGTCTTGCTAGCATAATCTTGTCTGAATCTTTAGGATACCTGGAAAAAAAAATGTTGATTATAATATAAGCAGATAACCAAGCAAAAGGCAGACGGTCATATATATAAAGAAGATAATATAACGATAACAATCCGTTGTAGTTACATTTTCTTGCAATCATAATTACCGTATTACTTGAAAATTTTGAAAACAATATTGTTGGTCAACCTAACCCCCTTTTTTCAACCCAAACTTATTTTGACCCGTTACCTCTTTTCCATCTTTAAATCAAGGTTGAGCCAACTAAGTCTATGGCAAACATCACTCGTTTTTTCATCTATAAAGAAAAGACTAATTATGGAAAAAGATGGAATTAATCGTATAGAGAAGGTAATAAGTGATTACGGAAGAAGAAAATACTCAAACAGCCAAGCACGAAGAATCATCACAGAGCTTTCAGGAAGCCCTCTTTTTTGTCTCTAGGCATGTTGTTGCATCATTCCGAGCTGCTGAAGTGCTCTCTGTTGCCTGAGCTATTGATCCACAAACCGAAGCCAGAAATCCCAACTCCTTTGCCATTTATGGTGGAATCAGTCTCTCCAAGGCTTCTATGAGTTGCTCTTATTTGCCCATTTGCAAAACATCAATTTATGAAGGAATCATCAGATAATCAGAAACTGGATTAGAAAGAATGCAATCCCAAAAATAAGCAAAAAAATTACCTCAAGCACGATTACACTGCGAAGTTAACCTCAGCCCCAGGGGTATGCATGTCAAAGGTTTAATCTTAATCCCATTCAACCCCACTACAGCAAAACACATATTGCACACGAACACCATCCATCTCCGCCGACCCAAACACACAAAACACAAAACCATCACCAACAATTCAAACACTAAATACACACATCAAAACCGAAACTGTGAACATATATTCAGTTTACTACCACATAGTTTTTCGCAAACTGTTGTTACCCAACATTGTACAAAGAACAGACACTAGTCAAAAAGCGAATAAAAAAAGTATTTTACTCAACTTCAGAATCAGTACAAACTGATCCCCCATTTGTAGTTGCCCTTTTGTGGACCAGTTCCTTATTATTGACAACACGGGTTTTGTCCCGCCTATTACCTGCATTCAGTAAAAAAAAGGAAAGTTAAATCCATAAGCACAAAATGTGGATATTGAAAGCGATAAATTAGAAAAGAAATATACCTTTTGTAGTTTTTCTTCCAAGCTAGTAAAGAAGGTTTAATGAACACTAAGATGAGGCTCAGATCTGAATTTTCTCTGGGCAACATGGCGCACCCGCTATGGCTGCAAGCACATAACAGCCCTGGTTACCAAGCCAAGTTGCGGGAATGCACTAGCCACACTCAGTAAAAAGTTAATACACAGAAAGTTCATCATTGCCCACACGTTCATGATATCAGGCTTTCAAATATAGGCTCGGATAGGGCAGCAATTAGGAAAGAATGGACGCACCCGTCATGGCTGCAACTCTAACAGGCTGCCGTGCCAAGATACGGGGAATCTCATTTTTAACATGACCCATTAAAACTCATCATAGCCTCGAGATAGCAATCTAAATTAAATTGCAAAGAAGTATACGTTGCATTCCATGCAAGTTAGTCACATCTGCAAGCCTAATGCAGCCAAGCGTAACCAACAAATCAATAGAAACAATAAGCATTCTATATTGTTGCCCATGGCTGCAAACATAGTTGTTTGCCGCGCCACCTACACTACGTACGGCATGGCTGCAAACCAATTGAATTGCCCTGCCAAGATATGAGTCCACCCCCCATGGCTGCAAACACGTTACCGTGATACCCTGCCAAGATAGGGGCAGATAAGGCTAATCCAGCATTAACTTCACTCATATCTAACAGACAAACACCAGAAACCAAAACCACATTGGCAGCAAACCCTACGCAAACCATGATTTTTGCAACCAAGACACCGCCAAACCCATACCTAGCAAAAATTATAAGTCCAATGTCTTCCAATGCAAATAATTCGCCTAACAATAAGCTAATTAGCAATTTTTATCACCAATCAAACACCTCTATAGTATTATTACACAAAAACTATTCAAAATCCTGACTTTAACCTAAACCCATTTGTGAAAATCACTTATATGATTATATGACCCAAAAGAAATAAAGGAAAAAATAAAACATACCAACAAATACACTTTAACCAATTTCACTAACATAACTTGGAACCAACGGACCTCATTAATTCTACAATCACGCTATGAAACAACAAATACAGTAAAAGGAAATTTTTTGTAGTAAAAAACTCCAATCTTTTTATCAACGCATATATTAAATTCCAGTTTAAAATAAAAAATAAAAAAAATGCACACTTGAGTTTGAAGAAAGGCACAGAAAACCCAAAATCAGAAAAAGCTAATCTTTATCCATCATCCACTTTAACCAAAAGGAAAAATCAGGTCGTCACATGGGAAGAAGCTTCAAGATATGAAGCCACCTAACTTTAGATCATATAAAACAACCAAGAAAAATGATATGGATAGAAAGAATGAGAAAACTGTATATCTAACATATGGCTTAACCACAACCACAAAACCATTAAAAAATTCGTTTCACTATTGCTTTTCCTATAGATCCCCTCACAGGCAACTGTAGTTGCCACAAAACCCATTTGGTCGGATCGGGCAAAGGTGAATCGGCGTTGGGTTTAGGTCTCGGAGTTGCACCGATCGGATCTCAAACAAAGACGGAGGGTGTGAGTTATGGTGAATAGTCCGGGTCGGACAACAATATACCACATTATTATTTGGGCTTGGATGGAGCGGGTCACAAATAACATTCGGGCTCCAAAAGCCCACTAAATATTAGTAAGATAGTATATATCCGATCGGCTCTTAATTAATATATATATATATATATATATATATATATATATATATATATATATATATATATATATATATATATATATATATATATATATATATATTACTTATTAATACTTATTAGAAATTTACAAAAATTCCTAAGTGCTAAATATGACCCGTAAATTCTCGTTTTTTCGTAAAATGACTTAAAATAATTTACAATTAGGAAATTGTGGAAATCGTGGGGGGGGGGGGGGGTGAATACGTTTTCATTGAAAAACTTAAAACTTTTTGTATCAAACACACGATCAAGTGTGACGTAATATGAAAAGTGTCAACAAAGATCATACAACATCTATAGATGGTATAAAGTAAACTATAACACAAACACAATCAAACCATGACACAAGCATAATCAACATATTATAAACAACAAACCACATAAACATAAACGCAATGCAAATATAAATATAAAGCGATAAAGAATAAAATTAAAAGTAAAGAGATAAGTAAGAAGGCGCAAACCGGACACGATGATTTATAGTGGTTCGGTCACGAAGCTCCTCTTCACCCTACTCCACTCCCCGAGTACCCAACTCGAGAGTTACTTCACTAATAAACAAGCTCCCTTCAGGCGGAGAAAATCGTACACGTCGCTTATCCTATTTTCCGACACTAAGTTAAATGTCGAGTGCTAATCTTAGCTAGCACCAATCTACCACGATCTACCCTTGATCCACTTGATCAATTCACAAGCCCACAAGCTACAAGAGATCTCCAAGATCTCAACAGGATCACAAGGATCTACTCCCACTTGACTCGATCTACCCGATCTACCCTTGATCTACTTGATCAATCACACAAGCCCACAAGCTTCAAGAGATCTCCAAGATCTCAACAAGATCACAAGGATCAACTCCCACTTAACCTGATCTACCTGATCTACCCTTGATCTACTTGATCAATCACACAAGCCCACAAGCTTCAAGAGATCTCCAAGATCTCGACAAGATCACAATGATCAACCCTCACTTGACTCAATCTACCCTTGATCAATCTTGATCAACACACTAGCTCACAAGCTTCAAGAGATATTCAATATCTCTATAAGACCACAATGATCTTCTCTCACAAACTCTCAAAAGAAAAATGAACTTGATGTATGCAAGGATACAACAAGTATGTAACAAGTGTTACAAGTGCTCTAACTACAACTACAACACTTTGTATCTTCTTTGATACCTTGTGTTCTTCCCTTGCACTAGAAGAGGAATGAAAGTGATCTCTTGGTGGGATGAAAGGATCGCTCTTAAACAAACTAAGACTCTCTAAATGATCAAAGAAAGTGATCTAAGTGAGGAGGGATTAGACCAGAGAAAACTGACTGGAAAAATCAAGTTGGAAGTGTAAAATGGTCCACTATTTATAGGCAAAGAGAAAACAAACCTTTTGAATGACATAATCATCTACCTAAGATGCTTGGTGTTAAGGATGGTTTGTTGATAAGACATACTCTAAATGATTACTATTATGACAAGTCATGCCATAAAGTAGACTCAATAGAAGATATACCAAAAAAAAATGAAAATGAGAAAGATATGCACCTAGATGCGAATGGAAATGATTTCATAAGATGGTAAAGTGTTGGTTTTGACCTTTGAGGAAAGGTGGGGAAAAATGGTTTAGATTAATATATCGTTTGCACTGACATTGAGATGCATGATATATTTCAAAAGAGGAAAAGAAAAGGTGCATGTTATCCTAACAGGATTGTTGGTGGATATCTCTAACGGGGTTGAGGTAACGAAGTTTTAGATTTCTAGTTTGGATGATCCTAGTTGTGTTTTAGAGATAATTTGGTGGATGAAGGGTTTCGTGTGTTTGTGAGGATTGAAGGTTGTTGAAATAACTATCACTTATCCAAAGTGATGAATAGTTGTAAGGTTTGAGTGTAATGATCGATGAGTTGAAGGTTTTTAGACTAACTATCACCGTCAAGAGTGAAGTGTAGCTAAAAGGTTTGAGTGAGATTGATATAAGGGTTGAACGTTTTGAAACTAAATATCACTGTCAAGAGTGAAGTTTAGTTATAAGGGTTGAGTGTGATGATGAATGATGTTAATGTGAGGTTTGAAGATGAGATGCAAGATAAGCTTGCAATGGTGAGGCCTTATATAAGCAAGAGTTGTGGGATTCAAATTAAAGTTGGTGGTAGTGTCCTATGGTGTAGTGAAAGAATCTTATGGTGTATGTGAGTTTGCAAAATTTTGCTGGTTTGAGGTTAGGGATTCAGGGATCTAGAGGAAACAGTGAAAATTCGTCAATCAAAAGCACGGTACCACTAAATACCACACGGTACTGTTAAATTTAACGGTATCGTGGCCTATTTAACGGTACCGTAACCTGGAAGTCACGAATTTTCTTGTGCAGCCTAGTTCAGGGCAGCTAAAGGGAAGTTTTCTAGGGAATAAGAACTACATTTGTGTGTTCTTGAGAGTGTTTGTTGAAAGACTATATGAGTGTGTTTTTGCTCCCCCTTAATCTATGAACATCCGGACAAGATGTGAAAAGAAAAAAAATAAAGAGGAAAACAGACATTGACGGAAGCGATGAGCTTAGTAACGTCATGAAAAGTGGTGGATAGCATACAATAAACTTCACCTTTGAAGTCACGTAGCTCGTCTTAATCATTGTGAATATTCATAGGACATTCATATGATGAGGCATGTGATCACGTGGAGATATCCTAAGGGTTAAGAAGATAAAATCTTCAAGGTTGTGAGGTTAGTGATAAGGTTCTAGTGGGGTTATCTATGTTGATGAAGAAGGGTTATCTCAACTTATCCTAGTGGTTCTTCGTTTGAAGTGTGTGGAAGATGAGTGGGATGCGGAAGCATTGGTAGTGTAGAACTAAGGTTGAAAAGTGTAGATAAGTTGAGAAGATAATGGATACGGAAGTAATCAAACATATGGTGTGTTCAGTACCATGCGGAAGTGAAAGAGGAAAAAGCTAAGGAATCAGAAGATAGACAGAATCTATTCTGATAGGAGACGGTTCTGATTCAAGACTACATCGAGTGGGTTTCAATAGTGTTTTTGAAACAGTGAGAATTGAAAACAAAATAAACTGTCTCAGCAGACAACGGTCCTATGGTACCGTTAAATTTAGCGGTACCGTCCCCTATTTAAGGGTACCGTGACCTGCTGAGGTCAGTTTTGACCCAGAATTAGATTTTTGACAAAGAAATTTCACATATGTTGTGATTTTTCTGGACCTCAGATTAAAGGAATTTATACCGAATAAATTCTTTTATGAATGAATCCAACGGGATTCAATGAACGTTGATCGAGAACGAGAGATGACATTTAATTGCATTTCGCAAATTAAATATACTTTAAATATTTCAGATGAAATATTTAAGTTGTCATTAGAATTTAAGAGGATTTTACGAATAAATCTCGCTGATTTAGTGAGACTTTTCGACACGAGAAGATAATTTATACCTAATAAATTCTTTTTACGAGATGAACGATACTAGACGAGAAGAGATGACATTTATATTTCCGAGGAAATACATAGGTAGTCATTAGAGCAATGCGAATGATGACTTAATATTTCCAGTAAAATATTTAAAAAGTCATGAGACGAGACACAAGATATGACTTCAATATTTTTAGTGAAATATTCAAATAGTCATAAGAGGGATGTGAAGGATGACTTAATATTTTCAGTGAAATATTTAAAAAGTCATGAGACGAGACGTAAGGGATGAATTTAATATTTCCAGTGAAATATTTAAGTGGTCATACGAGGGATGTGAAGAATGACCCAATATTTCCAGTGAAATATTTAAAGAGTCATGAGACGAGACGCACGAGATGACTACAATATTTCCAGTGAAATATTCAAGTAGTCATAAGAGGGGTACGAGGGATGACTTTAATATTTCCAGTGAAATATTTAAATAGTCATAGATTTATGGAATATGTTCCATCATTCCTAGACCTAGACGAAGATAGTTAGAGGATTCTCGTTTGAGAGGTTTGGTTGATTTACGGATTTTGATGTGCTTCGCACGTGAGTGTTTCACGGGGTTTTGAAAGACGTAAAGGAAAACCTATGGTGCTGATTCGCAGCAGGGTTTGGGATCTTAAGAAGTGTATATACACACGAGGATGAAAGGAACTACTAATCACTTATATAGTAACTCGTGAGTCCTTTGTCACTCGAAGGTTGATGTTAGCATTTAGCTTTTGGATGAGCGTTTTAACATATGTTGTTAAAAGGCTTGAATATGATTTTTCGGATATGACATTTAACAATTGCGATCGCAAGTTAAACTTACTTGAATATTTCGAATGAAATATTTAAGTTGTCAAACCTACTCCGAGTTCTATTGGGTTTGTATCTAACCTTCCCATGACACAAGGGTGTATTACTTGGAAGAAGGCGAAGTGATAACTAGGGAATTAAGACAACTTCGCGACTACTTTAACTTATAGGTTTTGACACTAGTGTATGACTCTATGACTTCTAAGGGTTCATAGTGATAGGCAAATCTAATTCCTAATGTGTTAAAAGGACATAGTGTGGGTGCAAAATTTACAAGCAAATCATGTAAAATACACATAAGGAATAAATGCAAATATCATGCAAATCATGATAATCATTTAGCATTTAAGATCATGAAGATATTTAATCATATCTTACGAGAACATGTTATCATTTTGAAACACATATGTGGGATGCAAGCAACCTAGGTTTGCTAAGGAAGATCCTAATTACCACTTGTTCAAAATAAAATCCTAACGGGAGATAAAGTTCACCGATGTAAACTGTCTCTAGTCAAATGTAGGAATGAAAATTTTTCAAGTTAGAGAATGAGTATGAGACTATCACTAGTGGTACTCAATTCAGGCTAAACACGACCATTTTTACGAGTTATACCAAGAACCCAACTTCTCTCCTGGAAGCAATTCAACCGTTAGGTCAAATTGAATTTCTAGTGCGATAAGTTCTCCAGTAGTCATTCTCATGTTAGAAAAATTCAAATTCCTATATTTGCCTATCGAAGTATAGCAAAGATGATATTAGCTTATTTCGCTAATACATGGCCTAATATGACTCAACTAACCGTATTTTGAAAGTCGGTTACGAAGATGACATGTCTTACACAACTTCTAACAAAGGCAAACGAAATGTTTTAATTTCGTGTTTGAGGTTTAGAGGTTATTTGGTGGAGATGGTGCATTTTATGATCTCTTGGATAACAACTTTGTTTGTTGAGTTGTTGCATGTTATTTTAACATGATTTGGTTTCCTAGAACCAAGAGATTCTCTAATGTGATACAATGTAGAATCTTCTACATCGAGAGTGTTTCAAGAATGCTCCTTAGCATATCTTGAGAGAAGAATCTAGTAAAGGTTATTTACCTCAATAGATCTTGTGAGTATTATATTTGAAATGAGACATATTGTATATTTCAATAAATATGCTTTTCTAAGAGGAAACTTATCACTCTTACGAATGCTTAGTGAAACAAGTATTTTAGTGTATGACCAATTTTACTTGTTTATGCAATGAAACATGTTGTATTGGGTTATTATTCAACTCTAATATCCTATATTTGTTAACAAGATGCAATGTATTCTCTTGTAACATAACCATTCATGTTACAAAGAAAATAAGATGCACAGGATATAAGTTATCATTTTTCAATCTTTTGATAAGAGAAATACATGTGATATTCTCAAAGATTGATGACTTACATAATAGTTAATAACATATTATGTGTGACACTTTTACTAGACATGTGATTTTGAGTGTTGAGTCGTTCATGAGCAAAGTTTACAAATGTTGTTTGTTTGCTCGTGTTTGGTTTTTCGAAAATGACACATTTACTAATTGCATTGCAAAGTAAATTACTTGAATATTTCGGATGAAACTTCCAAGTTGTCAATCCTACTTAGTTGTGCATTTTATGCATCATTTAAACATATTAGTTTAATGTTTGGAACACAACCATTGGACAAGAAGACTCAATATGGCATCTTCAACACAAGTGTGAGTTATGATCCGATGCATATTATTTTCGTCTTGAGAGGACGTCATTATTTTCATAACAATCGAGTGTGATTGAGTATGTAGATTCAAGATAATATATTTCATCATATTTTGATGTTATCTTGAAGCTAGACAAATAATGACTCCAATTATATGTCCATACTCGAAAACTTGTCAATTAGATTCGATAATGATATTAATCATAATTTGAATAATGAATTGATATGTACTCGAAATCTTTCTTGACCCTCACGACCACTCCTTTTAAAAAGATAATAAAAATTTAAGGAATATGTTCCATTTATTTTAATACTAGTAGTATATGTGAGGTTAATGACATATTTAGTTACTACTTCGATATTGTCATTTATTTTTATTTGCGAAAAACTATTTATATTATTAAGAATAATATTCTTAGTTTTTCAACACCTCATTATTATAAAAATAATTATCTTAACTATTTTTGAACAACATACGTAAAATACTAAATGTTTAAAACATTTTGTATGTGTGTTAGATCAATGCAAGTTTAATACATTTTCTTTTACTTAAATACTAATGTATTAATATGATCTTTTATCGTGTTTAGACAACCCAATGTCAAGCAAGACAAGAAGATGTGATGTTTTAGAGATCATGTTACGGATTTACTGAAAGTGTTAAGTATTTTGAGGTGATATACTTTTTATACTTAAACCTTTGGAAAAATAATTGTGTAAGACAATATCTGTCGACGCACATGATCAATCAACTTAGTTTCCATTCCTAAAAAGGTTACTAAAGCATCCTAAAACTTGCAAGATGTCGAAAACACATATGCAAAAAAAGTGGTCTATGCCTATATGCAATGCAAAATCAATTACGCAACTTAGTGCAAGAAGTCTAGTCTAAGTCCTATTGACGCATAAGCCGAAAAACTAATAATCGACACATAGCAACAAGGTATGAAAGACACTTATGCTTATAGATAAAATTAGCTCAACTAAAGATAACAATAAGCATACAAAAATATTAACTAACAATACTAAGACACAAAGAAAAGAAAATAGTCATTTAGCATAACACACAAAGATACTTATCGTCATTTTGTGTATTAAGTATAACAATATACACTTAGCTTGATTTTATTTGAAAATGAACTATTTTCCACCCCATTTCAAAATTTGATCAAGTTCAACACCTTGAAAATATGAATACATCAACGTGTGATGTTCGCTTTGTAATTTGACAAAAAATTTGTGCAATTGGCATGACCGGAAAAGACTATCTGTTACGAATTAAAGACTCTCATAAATTTTACTTTACAATCATTTTTTAAAAGTATTTTTAAATGAAAGTAGACTCAATTACGTTTAAAACGATAGGTGGCACGACTCCTATTGACTTACGGTTGATTTTATACGAATTTTTGAAAATTACCCAATTCTGAAAAACAGACGAAGGTACCGTTAAATTTAGCGGTACCATCCATATTTAATGGTACCGTCTGTTATATTTAACGGTACCGTGACCTGTTATTACAGTTTTGAAAAAAACCAACCGCATCACTTTACGACTCGTTCTATAGACATGACCGGACACTTACAAACTCTATTCTTTTAGTGGTTTAAGAAAACCTTCAAGCTAGTATGACAAAGTATACTTAACAACAAAACTTGTAAGTATTAAGCAACTAAATACTTTTCATATTGTATCACCTTCATAGGTAATTTGATACATGGATCGCACTCAATTTTGAAAACCATTTGTTTTAAAAATTTGAGCGACGTGGCTCTGGTACCAATTGTGGAAACCGTAGAGGGGGGTGAATACGTTTTCATTTAAAAACTTAAAACTTTTTGTATCAAACACCCGATCAAGTGTGACGTAATATGAAAAGTGTCAACAAAGATCATACAACATCTATAGATGGTATAAAGTAAACTATAACACAAACACAATCAAACCATGACACAAGCATAATCAACATATTATAAAGGGGCAATTACATATATGTCCCTGCTAAGCTAGTTTATTACATATATACCCAAGCTTAAAATTTAATTACATATATCCCCTTCTTAAACACTCTTAATTACATATATATCCAATTCATTTAAAATAGCTTATTAAATGACTATTATACCCTTATTAACATTAATATATTTCTCCCTTCTAATATCATTTCTTACATAGTTTCTGTTGTGGCTTATGAAATGAAGTCTGCGGCCAATTGGTGCTATGCAAGTTACCATTGGGTAAGGGACTAGTGAATTTTATATGAATGGAATTAAAAAGGTAAGGTTGATACCTCTAACATCTAGCTTCTTGTATATCAAATAGCATGATATAGATAGAAGTAAAACTAACGGTATAATCATAACGATTAACCCAATCCACAATACCTTTTCCTTTTTGCTCATCTTCTTCTCCTCTGTCTTGATCACTGGCTTGATCTATGCATTTGAAGAAACTATGTAAGAAATGATATTAGAAGGGGGAAATATATTAATGTTAATAAGGGTATAATAGTCATTTAATAAGCTATTTTAAATGAATTGGGTATATATGTAATTAAGAGTGTTTAGGAAGGGGATATATGTAATTAAATTTTAAGCTTGGGTATATATGTAATAAACTAGCTTAGCAGGGACATATATGTAATTGCCCCTATTATAAACAACAAACCACATAAACATAAACACAATGCAAATATAAATATAAAGCGATAAAGAATAAAATTAAAAGTAAAGAGATAAGTAAGAAGGCGCAAACCGGACACGATGATTTATATTGGTTCGATCACGAAGCTCCTTTTCGCCCTACTCCACTCCCCGCGTACCCAACTCGAGAGTTACTTCACTAATCAACAAGCTCCCTTCAGGCGGAGAAAATCGTACACGTCGCTTATCTTATTTTCCGACATTAAGCTAAATGTCGAGTGCTAATCTTAGCTAGCACCAATCTACCACAATCTACCCGATCTACCTTTGATCCACTTGATCAATTCACAAGCCCACAAGCTACAAGAGATCTCCAAGATCTCAAAAAGATCACAAGGATCTACTCCCACTTTGCTCGATCTACCCGATCTACCCTTGATCTACTTGATCAATCACACAAGCCCACAAGCTTCAAGAGATCTCCAAGATCACAAGGATCTACTCCCACTTGACTCGATCTACCTGATCTACCCTTGATCTACTTGATCAATCACACAATCCCACAAGCTTCAAGAGATCTCAAAGATCTCGACAAGATCATAGTGATCAACCCTCACTTGAGTCAATCTACCCTATCTACCCTTGATCAATCTTGATCAACACACTAGCTCACAAGCTTCAAGAGATATTCAATATCTCTATAAGATCACAATGATCTTCTCTCACAAACTCTCAAAAGAAAAATGAACTTGATGTATGCAAGGATACAACAAGTATGTAACAAGTATTGCAAGTGCTCTAACTACAATTACAACACTTTGTATCTTCTTTGATACCTTGTGTTCTTTTCTTGCACTAGAAGAGGAATGAAGGTGATCTCTTGGTGGGATGAAAGGATCACTCTTAAACAAACTAAGACTCTCTAAATGATCAAAGAAAGTGATCTAAATGAGGAGGGATTAGACCAGAAAAAACTGACTGAAAAATCAAGTTAGAAGTGTAAAATGGTCCACTATTTATAGGCAAAGAGAAAACTAGCCGTTATGAGGACACGGTACCACTAATTGTCACACGGTACCACTAAATTTAGTGGTACCGTCGGTACTTTAGTGGTTCCGTGAACGCTCCTCCGTTTGTTTTTAGTGGGGAAGGTTTATTTGAGACTGTTTGGAGCTGTTGGGGGGGGGGGGGGGGGGGATGACTGTTGGGATTTTTAAACTTATTTTTCAAAATAAAATATTTCTTTTTAATTTAAAAATAATTTGTAAAATGTATTTTTGAAAAAATGTTTTGTCATATTAAAAATTCGAAGTTTAGAGAAAAATATAATCCTTTGATTATTTGTCAAGTAGTAGATTTGTTTGTCCATATCTTGAGTGATTTACGTCGGGATAGAAATCTACGTCTTTGTTGAAGCATACTTGAGACGTCGAGAGGTGTTGATGTAAGTATGCATTGATGATTTATGTTTACAAGTAACTTGCGCATTTTACGTTATGCATTACAAGTTACATGTTTGTTATTATTAAAACCGAAAAAACCGTTTAGTTTAAATATTGTAATATTTGCACTAACAGAAATGAATTTTCAAAAATAGAAATACACTTATAAATCACCATTTCATTTTTTTTTTTTTTTTTAATCTTAAATAAACACTATTATAAAGTTTATAGATTCGTTAAATGAGCATAAACCAATACCACGAATTTACTAATCACCGAAAAGGCCTAATGTGCACTTAAGTGAAACATCACCAACATTTCACAACCCTGAAAAACCAAGGAACATATATAGCATATACTCACATATATAGTTATAGACATATGTTAACTATATACTAGGTCGATCATGAAATGAAATCACATAAATCACTAAACACACAAACACATAACACATAGACAACTAGATAACAACAGATTTGGCCAAAAGTCAAAAATTTACTGTCCTGTAAATGTGCGGTTGTCACAGAGAACACTAAAACACCTCTAAAACATGCTCCATTTTTAAAGATTTTTTTGAAACATTGTTAAGAATCCTCCATATTTGAAGGATCACTATTCATCCTTCAATTCATAAAATAATGCAAAATATGCATTAGTAATGTAGATACATCATGTTATTGGTTGAAAGAAGAGTAGTTTAGTATAAAATGATTTGAAGTTAAGATATGGAGTATATGGTTGGAGAACGCAGATTTTTGGAGGAAAACTGCTAATGATATATACTCCTTTTTCTTTAAATTTGAATTTTTTTTTTTTTATTTTTTTTTGAGATGACATAAGATAATTTGAATTAGTCAAGTTTACCCGATATTTAATGGTAGTATTTGTGTTAAGTTGTATTTTAAAAATTAACACACTTATATTCTTTGTGATCTTATGGCTATCACTTATCTACTTGACATGCTTTCTGGCTAGCATTTTGTAACAAGCGCTAGTGGAACCTAGCTAGCGATGTATCATGCTAACGTTGTCTGAATCTGAAGAAAAATTGATAAACTCTAAAATATAAAAAGTGCCTCATAATTTAATCTATATTCACATATTACATTTACCGGGCTTTGTTGCCCCTCCCCTTTTTTGCCTCCCCTCACATATCCACTGTAGAAACCATTTAGGGCGGGTCGGGTTTAGAAAAAAACTTGGACCCGTGCAAGCTACAGTCGTATCACAATAATAATAATATACTACTTACTACTCCTACCATTTCCAGATGGTTCATCACAAAACACACACACACAATGATACTCACATCAAAACACACTAAATAATCAGATTATATGTTATCCATAGATCTGTATGCTATCCATAGATGTGTATACATATCATTCGTCTATGGCGGCTGCTGATTTTCTTTAGCAGTTTCGATTTAATAAGCTGCAATGAATCAAGAAGTTTTTTAAACCACCATTAGTGGGTGAGTGTTTGTCATTAAGAATTATTATTATTATTATTATTATTATTATTATTATTATTATTATTATTATTATTTATCATTTAATTTGATGTGTTCCTTTTAAAAATTAGGGTTTGGAATTATTATTAGGGTTTCATTAATTTGGGGGTTTTTTGTTTCTATCAGGTTGTGGTGTTTGCCTCCATCTGTTTGATAAAATGCCTGAGTAATATCTTTGTTTGTTTTTGTAAGTGGAATTTTCTATACATTGTTACTCCAAACTTTTTATACCCATTTTGTCAAGAGGTATGTATTAGCTTAATTTTTAGCTAAACCCCTAGCTATTACTAAGTATCTCAATCTTTTTATAACCATTTTGTCATTTCTTTTTAATGATTTCAGGTGAGGAAGGCAAAATTGGATAATAGACAGTCAGTTAGGTGTATGGTCTTCACACACACAAATCCATTCTTCTGCAAATCTAAAAGCTACGAGCACACACAAATCAGGTAATGTTTTTTAATTTTCGGTTACGGTTTAGTTTTGCCTAATTTATTAGTTAATTTAGATATTTCTTTTATTTATATTTTTCCTTCAAATTAGGGTTCCGTTAATTTTGGGGTTTGACTATGTCATGTGTTGATTTGAATTGAAAGGAAGGTGTGAATTCTTTGTATTTTTATATTAGGGTTGGTTATTTATAAGACATGATTTGTAGATGGTTGGGTTACCTTATTTTCCCTGCTTATGAGCTTATTTATTTTTTTGGAGCTGATAAGGTTTATTTTTTTGGTAGGATTTTATGCCTTTTTTTCTGCTGGAACATGATGGGTGAAAGCGGGCCCTTTTATCCGGTTACGCACTTGCAAGTGCCTGCTATTCGCTTAATGTGTGTTGTGCCGGTACGCACATTGGCATGGCAAATTATTGGATTTGCAGCCGTGGAGGTCGTACCTGTTTTTATTCCTATCCTTTAACTGTTTGAGGTTTATCTGCAATGCCGTTCACACTTCTTATGGCTGGGCAACCTTGCAGCCATTGGCGGGTATATCCTCTAAATATACTGAATTTGTAAATTAAGGTTGCTTATGTTTACTGTTAGACGAAACTGTTTGTGATATTGCTTATAAGAGGCAATGATGAATTTGAAAGAGTTTCATTAAAGCCGTGAATCTCCGTGTCTTGGCGGGGCAAACTATCAGGTTTGCAGCCATGCCGGATGTATCCGCTTTTTGAGATTGGTAATCAATCTGAGCCTCATATCGTCAACTGAAAATCAATGACAGTTTTTTGATTATATGGGCGGGTTACAACATTGAGGGTTGGTATTAGCTTATGGCTGCTTTTTTGAGCTTATGGCTGCTTATGGGGTTATGGTGATTGGATTGTCTTATTATCTCACCTCATTTTAGGCTTATGAGGTTGGTTTGTTGGGCTTATGAGGTTGGTTTGTTGAGCTTATGGCTGCTTATGGTGGGTAGAAGCGACCTGTATCTTGGCGGGGCATCACGACATCGTGTTTGCAGCCATGGCAGGTCGGATACTCCTTTGTCCACATACATGAGCCCTATTTGTCGCTGTTGTAAGGATCGAATAATATGTGACCTTTTATAACTGGGACTTTCCTGAAGCTTTGGCAAACAGATGGGTGATATCCGGTATGTAACCGCAACTGTTTTCCCACAGACTGATGTGGATTTTTTTAATATGACCACTGAGGCAATGATGATCGTCACATTTTACTTAACTCCGTATTTTGGCGTGGCAGCCACACCAGAGATGTGGCTGCATCCGTGGTACTGTTCAGAAATTCATGGACGTGTTTTTGATTGTTTAAGAAACGCAAATTTTGTTGGATCTGATTTTTTTTCCTTATTTAGAAAGATTAGAACTACACTGCACCTAGGTTGGTTATTGTAGATAGTGTATTTCTTAAATGGAGGGAGTTTTATACTTTGGTCATGTAATCACTCGGCTTTCAGGTATTATTCAAGCTAGATGTAAGATGTGAAAGTAATTCTAATTTCAAGTTTTTTTTTTTTTTTTTTTTTTTTTTTTTTTTTTTATTTTTTAATTTGAAGTATTGAATTGGGTTCATTCTTTGTTTTCAGATTTTTGTAGAGATTTGGGTCTCCGAAGCAGGTTCCGATTCATGGATTTGGGGTCTCAATTGCAGCGGTGGTGATGGTTGTTTACTGATAATCCACGGCGGTAGTGTGATGGTGTCGTGGATCCACATAGTTTATTAAAAGTAAAGGTAAGAGGGTGTTTGTATTAGCTTTTTTAGTGGGCTTATGAGGTTTAATTAATTGGAGCAGTATACCTTTGTTTATGGCAGATATAGCGTTGGTTGCGGCTAATATTCAAGAGGGCGTTGATTGCGACTGATATTCAAGAGGTGATTCGAAATGCCATTGCAATCAAGATTTTGAGCAACGGTGCCGGGCAGTGAATGTGTGTCGTTGCAGTTTAAAACCAAATGTATAATTGCAGGAAGGTTGAGAAACTGAAGAGTGACGTGAGCAAATACATGACCTATAGCCAAACAGCAGTATGTCCCGTAAGTCCAACTTATTAAAATTCTAATAAACTAATAAGCTCATCAAATAACCTAAACTTATGAGCTTCTTTGAGGTTGTTTCTATCAAATGGATTTTATGCTGTTTCTATGAATGTGTATACATGGGAGGTTTGTGTTAGTATGGATAATGGCCATTTTGAGTAGATATACCGTATACAATTTTTTATTGACTTTAACGACTAATAAGAGAAGTTTTGAACCAACGTGTGAACTCACAACATAATAATTTCTGAAGAAAGGTATGCACACCCACTCAGATTTATTTTTTTATTTCTGAAATTTGTGGGTTTGAGAACTTGACAAAACAAGTTTATGGCTTTTTAGTTGTGTGCTAGCATTAGGCAGATTGCAAAGAATCTGTGTGATGGTCGATAACCATTTTTTTGGGAAGGAGAATGCAGCCTTAGTTTTGACCATTTGAAATAAAAAAAAGTTTGTTTGTACAGGTTATACAAGATTAGCAAGCCGTGTTTGTGGCATACTGTAGGGGAAAGAATTATAATTTAATGTTACTTTTTCTTTCCTTATACACAGGTCATGCATGGTGCTGATTGTTGTTGCTGTTGACACATCTAGCTGCGACAGTTTGGGGTGTTCGTTAAATTGATCAGATCAAAATTCTACTCACACCAGTAATGTAACTATTTGTTGGAGATGTCAAATGTAACGGCACTTTTATACAGGTATCTTGGCTCAAGTTCACCAAAATACGTAAATATGAAATGCAACTAATTTTACTAAATCTGGATAACACAGGAAAGAATGTTGAGGAAATGACTTGCAAAGCACTACAATGCCTAAGATAAATGACCTGAATTTCAGCAGGTGATTCATTACTTATTTTTTGTTATGTGATTATGCCATAAACAACTGTGTAAGCAAACTGCTATGCCACTCTTGCAATGTTACTTAAACTTGCGGAATCTGTTTTACTCAACCTTATCAGCTCCTCTATTGTCCAGAAACTCACAGCAGGTGATAAATGACTATAAATCTTATACATTCTCCTATTGCATCAGATATTCAAATTTTCCTAGCACCTTCTTTTGCTAAACACCCCGCGGCAACGCGCGGGTGGTCCTACTCGTTCACATACAAATATAAAATCAACAAATAAGCTCGCACAAACACCCCTGGCTACAAATATCATATGCCACTTTTGACTGTCAGTGTTACGAGTCAATGCAACTGTGACACAACACATATCGCATGAAAGTTTAGATTTAACGAGCTGGGTAGCCCGCGCTTTGCAGCGGGTGTGTTTTGCACGTAAGTTTTGTGAACAACGTTGCTTATCCGGATTTTATGCAAAAGCGCGGTGGATTTTGCGAACACATATTGAAAACATGTTTGATTCGGTATGCGTTATTTAGCAGGCACAACCTAGAAAACACGAAATGTATCGTATTTGTCAAAAATATTGATTTATGAAAGTATTGCAAATTTATACTCGTTTTTATTGGAAAAATTATTTCGTGAACAATGGCGCAAGTTTCGTAATTTTTCGAGTCCGTTTGGTATGTTAAATGGGTCCCGCAAGGTTTATTTTAAAAGTTTAGCCAAAGTGGCAATATCAGTCCCTCCGCCCCCTATTTTCGTTTCACTCCCCTCACTCCATATTTACACATTTAGCCCCTCTCTCAACATTATATATACCCCTAAAATAATATTTAATTTCATTTTCTCACACACACACTTCACCCCACCGCCGGCGACATTCACCGTCCGGCCAACCACCGTCGCCGGAATATTTTCCGGCGATACATTTTCTTTTCCGAATCAATAGATCGGTGTATCTAGACCATTTCTGGAGCTCGTGAGCTTGTGACGCGGCTCGTATCACCGTCACGCGCCACCACCGCCTACTGCCACCCTCGTCGCCACCACACCGACGCTCCACCACCCTTTCTCTTCGGTAAAAACCCCTCACGCGCTTACCCCTACCCTTCTTTGTTATTATTTTTCATACCCTAATTTCTAAATTTTTTTTTTTTTTTTTGTTAAACCGATTTTAATATAAAACTTTTTATAAAACATTTGTAAAACTTTTTATTGTTTTTGGCCGTGTTTGGATTTTGATTCGATTTGGAGTTGGATTGGTTTGGTTCGGATTGGATTTGTAGTTTGGATTTTGGGATGGGTTTCGGTTTTGTTCGAGCCGTGATCTGCTCGAACAATTGTACACATAATCAGTATTCGATTGGTTTGATATTTGTTTTTTCGTTGTTTTCAGGTTATGGTTGGATTTGGAATTGTGCGAGGTCCGTTTGGTTTGATCGGGAGGCCAGCAGTGTATGGGGTTAGGGTTAGGATTATATTTTTGTTTATGTACATATTTTTGTTTAGATGTGGATTTTGAATATAGTTGGATTTGTATTGATTTGATTTTTTGTTTATGATGATTGATACTCGTACATACGGAAATTATTATAGTTGGATTTGTATTGATTTGATTTTTTGTTTATGATGATTGATACTCGTACATACGGAAATTATTTAGCTTGTTACTGTTACGGACAACTTGTTACAGCAGCTGTTACTGTTTGAACCACTGTTACAAACAACCCATCAAAGCAGCAAAACCCACTGTTCCGAACAACATTTTTATGCAGTGGTTACTGTTTGAACCACTGTTCCGTACAACAATGTGATGCAGCCCAAATCCCCTCTTTTAGTATATATAGTAATTTTAATCAACAAGCTAAGTTGTTTATATAAGAACAACCATACAAATGTGTTATGTCGTTTTGACTTTAGTCCCTTATAGTACTATTTTTACACCATTAGTTCTTTTAAGTTTGCAATGTTAATCCTTAAATTGTGTAAAATTTTATTTAAATATGATACTTTATTTTATTTGAATTATGTAATGTTTTTATTTAAATGTGTTGTTTAATTATATAATTGAAAAAAAAAATTGTGAGGCCCGGTAATGTTCTATAACTTAAGTGATGAGAGAAGGTGTTTTTTTGGTTAAGTTATAAATCATGAGTTATATAAGGTTAAAAGTTGACGTGATAGTACCTTTTATATGGCTCCGAATACACCTTGTCCTCTGAGACGCATGCTGTAAGGTTAGTTGAGCTATTAAACGATACGACGTCGTAACAATACACCTTGTCCTCTGAGACGCATACTGTGCGGTTAGTCTCCTCCACCAATACCTCCGGACCTAGCATAACCCTCGTTGCCCTAGCTTATGCGGAGGACCTTTCTAGCGTGGAATGACTTTACTAATCTTTAGTAAGAAATAAGCTAAGAGTTATTTAGCTCCTCAGGAGTATTAGGAGTAGATGATACCTTATTAACCATATTTCATTCAGTTGAGGTTATTATCAAAACATTAAAGAAGTTATAAATCAGTTAATTAAAGGTAAAACTATCGTTCTGTAAAAAACTAAGAAAAAGAAAACTGTAATTATGATGTTTTAATTATATTATGTGTTTTTTTTCGACGAACAATTATTTTGAGATAAAGTAGGTAACTTATTAAATCAAAATAGTTACTATAACATAAATTTATTTTAGAGGTGGCAATTTGTGACAAAGAAAAAATGGCTAATTTTGGCTACTTTAAAAAATATTTGGGCACATTTAGCCCTCTTTTTTTTTTGAAATGAGAACATTTAGCCAATTGAAAAGTTAAATAGGCACAACGAGCACATATATTTTCTCTTAATTAGAGAACATTATAATCGTTTTTGAAGAAAAACTTATATATATATATATATAATATATATATATATATATATATATATATATATATATATATATATATATATATATATATATATATATTTAATTTTTTAAATATAAATAAGGTATTACGTTTATAGAATTTATTTCGTCATTTTTGGTCTTCTATAAAGCAATTAGTATAACATGTGCCCGTTTAGCTCGTGCATATTCTAGCCCGTGCCCGTTCTAGCCCGTACCCGTTTTAGCCCGTGTCCGCCCGGCCCGCCCGTTTTGGCACCTCTAATTTATTTTCTAGTGGTGGTGGCTTAAGGGGTTAAGTGAGTCCCCTGTGAGAGCACTAACGGTTGGGTGACCAACCGAGAAGTTCTCACATGGGGGCGGGTCACATGCTCTGTTGTTATCAGGCAATGAAGAGGAGAGTCTTTGAGCCATTAGTTGCGGAGACTCGAATCCGAGCCGGCCTCGGTTTTCATCCGGCTGTTACTCCAGCGAGTATTCTAGTGTGGAGGCAGTACGATTTTCGGGCGGAAGCCGTTGAATCCCCACTACACCAGCGTGGGCCCGGTTAAGACAACATAGTTTGAGTATGTGGTGAATGGGGGTCTGCCTTTATGGCGAATACGACTCTCTAAATCAAAAAATTAAAAGTCGCTTTCAAAAAAAAAAAAAAAAAATTGCATTGCACCAACCATCATTGTACGTCGTCTGTCTATAGACTGTGGACATCTGAGACGCATGCTGTACGGTTAGTTGAGATGTTAAACAAATCGTAAGAAATAAAACTAAAAAAAGAAAATATGTGGATGCATACCAAACCCAAAACAGTGAGTCATTCACTTGTGGTCCATGTCGACCCGAACCGGAGACAAAAGATTTGAGGATGAAATGGACAAATGACTACTCAGTTGGGCCCACGTTACGTACCACGTGGCAACATTATAGGACGGGTACTCAGAAATTGTGGGGACCTTGAAATAGGTAAAAAGGTTTCCTCAGTATAATCCATAAACCAACCTACTACTTCCCACGTGCGAGGAGGGGTTCCACAACATGTCACACCATTTGGAACACTTTTCTTCGTAATCTTTGAAAGAAAAAAAATAATAATACTGTAATGTGCCAGGCTATCCTGACACCCATACAAGGGGTATATGTAATTATTGCATGCAGTATATTGTTGTATTGTCTGCTTCGCGAGTTTGTACATTTAACCATAGGTGGTGTTTGTATAGCATGCCTCGTAATGTAATAATCATCTTTAACCTTTATATTTTCCGAACGGTAACCATAGTAATACGGTGAGAAAAAAAATTAATAAATAAAATAAAAATTATTTTTAATTATATATTTTAAATAAGAGAAAGAATTTTATATATATATATATATATATATATATATATATATATATATATATATAAAAGAAATATGTGATTATTATTATTCTCACATTTCTTATTTTAATTTTTTTTTCTTATTTAATCATAACTCTTCATCCTAATTTAAAAGAAAAGGGTTTTAATAGGTTTGCTTTTGCCATGCAATAGATAGATGACTAAATAGTTGAAGTAAGTTATAAAAAAAGGGACAAGTTATACAAGCCCCCCTAATTTTGTTATCCTAGCCCCCTCATGTTTTTTTTATTTTTTTGATTTTTTTTTATTTTTTTTTTATTTTTATAATTTTATTTATATCAAAAAACTATAAACCTGAAAGTACGGAACAGAAAATATAAAGTTTAATATGTCAAACGCTAAAAACTGTCAAAAATACGGAACAGAAACTGACAGAAAACTATGTAATACTGCAAAATAAAAGAAAGATGCCCTTTGTCCCCTATGATGTGACATCATAGGGGGGGCTTGTATAGTATAACCCAAAAAAAAATAATCAAAGATAAATGTAGAGATGAACTTTCTTCATCCGTACAGGCAGTTGTTACTAACGACGAGCTTTACTTGAAATTGCTACATTCTATAAAAGTATATGAGAAAATGATTTTCTGTTTAAAGACTATGAATAATTGTAACACTTGTTTAAAGTCAAGATGCAAATTGGTTATTTGCTTTATTTTGTCTATAACTTCTAGAGCTGTACTCCCTCGGTGTCAAAATTATTGTTCCTTTTTAATTTTTTCGATCTTTACTTTTCAACTTTGATCTTACGTATTTTTGTTTATATTACATAATACTTAATACAAATTATATGAACGGATTAAGTTTTAAATGTATTTTCATTAGTATAATTTTTATCAAAAATTCTATAACACAAACAAAAATATTCATAATTAAAGTTGATAAATAAAGAATGAAAAAATCGAAAGAGGACAATAATTTTGACGGAGTTAGTAGTTGTCTTGTTTTTTTGGATTAGAATGTGGGTTAGACACTTGTAACATTATTTCTTACTGGTCAAACAATTCCTGTACCAGTACTTTATAAACTTTGAAAGTGAAATGGGCACCAGCAAAATTTAGTTCACACATTCATGAGCCTACATATTTTTTATTTCCTTATTTTTGTAAAAAGATGTTGTATTAATAATAAATCACAAATAATTAAAAAAATGTTTTTTTTTTTTTTTTTTTTTTTTTTTTTTTTGAGAAAAGAGGCCAAGCCTAACAACTAAAGGCATCAATTATGGATGAACCTATTAAAAGTTTATAAAATTGCTACATCTTATAATGTTATTAATTCTTAAAACTTTTTATATTATGAACATATTCTTACTATGGATAAAGTTTTGAAGTTTATAACTTGTTTCATCATTTAAATGTCATTTATTATTTAGTTAAAAACAAAAATAAAAAAAAGTTAATATATATTTTTTTTACCTCTCCAAGATCTTAGACTTTTTTATGCCACTTATGCATGAAATGGTTCCTCACTATGATATAAAAGTTCTTGGACCTTTTTCATAAATGTTTAGACCTACTCTTAAACATTCATAGTGGATGCTCTAAGAAGAAATAACACGACGTGACCATACGACACCTTTGACATCCTCAAGGATAATTGAACCAAGCTCGGGAAGAGGGGAATCAAACATGCACAACCGCTCTTCTTGCTCATAACCATGATTTGCCAACCAATTTGCCGCCTTATTAGCTTCCCCGATAACAATGCTGAAGTTTCACTTCTCAGCATGAACTTTTCAAAAGATCACAACATTTTTGCACATTGTTGAATGCAGGGCTATGAATTAGTCTCCCCCTTTATTAAACGAATCACCACTTGAGAGTCCACATTAATACACAAAGGATGCAAGATGACGTCCTAAAATTACACTAGCTTGAAAACAAAGTTGAAATTGCTATCATCACTCGTAAAATTGAAACTAATTGTTATCGATAAAGTGTAAATTACTAAGTAAAATTAAGCTTTTGAGCGTAACTTGAAATCTCTAAAGAAGGTGGCGTTTTCCCGATAAATAAACTAAAACGGGAAAAATTGTTCGAATAATGAAGTTTCTTCACAACACACTAGAGATAAAATTATTTTTTATGGTGATAAAAACACATAAAGTTATTCGTTCATCATGTTCTTTGTTTATCAATTTCATTGTTCATTATTATAATTATTATTATTATTATTTGGAAGTAGTGCGCAACTTTTTCTTTAAATTTAGCGATTTTATGTTTGTTTGGATCCAAACAAATTTTTTGAAGACTTTGTATGCTTATGAAGTGGGTTCCTTTTAATTAAATTGGCTTTTTTCCATTTGAACATCATTCGTAGGTACGTGTTAATTTTCTTTGAGTGTTTTCTTGAATTCTTTCTTTTGGTTGTTTTCTTTTGCTCAATGCATTTTACTCAACTGGAAATTTGGTGAGTGGTTCATTGTCAAAAATGATGAAGCCATCGTCATCGTGTTAGTGTGTTGGCACTTGGCTTCATTTCGTTCTTTGGCTTAGACCACTCCCAACGGGGAGGGTTAAACTCGCGTTAAGGCCACGTTAAGGCCAAAAATTTCACGTTAGTCGCGTTAATTGTTGGGACGAGCTATGTTAATGTAGCGTTACGGGGCAGCGTTAAACCCTTAATGCTGCGTTAATGGTACTATGCGTAAAAAAAAATTAAAAAAAAAATTAAAAAAAAAATAAAAAATCACTTTGCCCCCTTTTAAAGGTAGTTTGTGTAAAAAAAATGTATGATATAAAGGTGAGTTAAGGTGTGTTAAAGCTGAGTTAAAGGTGAGTGTGTTAAAGCTGACGTGGCAGTGTGTTAAAGTTTAAAGCTGAGTTATTGTTGGGAGTGGTCTTATTAATGATCAATAACATCCGATATCCTTTTCAAATACCTATCTCAACTTACTGCTGTACGATATTTATCACGAAAGGTATACGAGACTTGCAATATTGCTGTTGCTTCATAAGGAGCTTTGACTTTTTATTTGACAATATTATCATGTCAATGGTTGATTAGGTCTTATACAAGTTATGGCATCCTTGTCTTGCCTATGTGTATAAGAGTTGATTAATTCGGCAATAAATTAACTTTAAAAGAAAGCAAGATTAAGGATTTTTTTTCTCCTGTAAATAAGACTTAATAACTAGAAAATTAATTGAAGAGGTTAATGCTAAAGAGAGCTATATCGTGAGTCTTCGGGTATACGATGATGTTGAGCGCAGCTCGACTCTTGTATTAATGTATTTTAATCCATTAAGAAGTAGGTGAGAGAACTTAAGGGGCCGTTTGGTTTGTTGCTAGTAATCACAATGAGTATTGGATTTGGTATAGGGTAAAATGACAATAGATATGAAAAAGTGTATCATTGCGATTGTTTATGTTTGTATGACAAAATAAGGTATAAAAAAATGTATAGATATTTGAATTTTGTAGTGGTAAAGTGAAGGCCCACGGAATGAGTTTTATAGATATCAAATTGGTAGGTAATGAGTCTATGACTATGATATAATCATTTCATTTCTGGCCCACTAACTAAACACCATTAATGGGTATGAAACCCATAACCCCATTCTCATGTACCTGTACCAAACACACCATGGCCCGTTTGCTTTGTAGATAGGTTTAGGATTAAGATTTAGATTTGGATTAAAATTAGGAATTGAATTTGGATTTGGAATTGGATTTAGTATAAGTTTAAATTAAATAGTAAACTGCAAAAAAAGTTCCTAAACTTTCTGAAAAATGCGAAAGATTAATAAATTAAAAAAAAAAATAAAAAAAAAAAAAAAATAAAAAAAAAATAAAAACTGCAAATATTGTCCCTGAAGTTTCAATTTTCTGCAAGTTATATCATTGTCGTGTTACTGTAGCTGCAAATTCAGTTTTTGTACTAACGCTTTTTAACTTTTACACGTTAGTGGCGTGTGAAATGGCTATTTTACCCTCATCTTCATCCCACAATTTTTTTTTTTTATATTTGCAATTAATGTCCCTCCATCACCACTACCCTTTACCACCACACGACAGCACCACCACCACACAACCAACACCACCACCACGATTCATTTATGGAGTTATAAGTGATTTTCTTTTCCTTCCATTATCTTCCCAACTTCAAAAAAAAAATCATTTGCGCAAGTATTCGTCTGGTTTTTAATAAAACATTAACGCATAATTCATTGGTAGTTGACACATTCGGATACTAGTATAACAAAATCCGGAGTTTAAATCTATCTATTTTAACTACTTAAACAAAACCAAAATACATTAAAAAAAAAGTTATGTACTCGTAAGTATTTAAAGTTTTTTTTTTTTTTTTTTTTTTTAAAAGCAAAATACTGTTATAGGAAAGCATGAAAAGGGGAAGGGGCACGTGAGAGTGGGGCAGGGGGAGTGGCAGTGTTATGTAATTAAGGGTGACAGTGGAGGTGAAAATGAAACGTGAATATAAAAGGAAACAGAAATTCTGTGCCGGGTTTAGTCTAGCCAACCTTGTTACCTTCTCATGGAACACTCTCTGCCCACGCTCCCATGACATCACCCACCCCTAACATTTTCTTTTAGTTTTGAAAAAAGAATATATATATATATATATATATATATATATATATATATATATATATATATATATATATATATATATAATATATATGAGAGCTCCTATGGTAACACCTCTTAGTGGGTGGGCCATCTTCTATTTTTGGAGAATGTATAATCCGATAAAGTAGACAGTACAAGCGACGGCAGCAGCAAAAAAGTCAACACATCCTCTATGAGGGTGTCAGCGTATCATGTCCCTATATATATATATATACAAATTTATCATAAAATATGAAGAACAATTAAAATTAAAAAAATAAGAAGAACCCATAATCACACATTTTAAATACATTTATAAAAACATATATATCTCCTCTTAAAATTTTTTATTTTTATTTAAAATGTGTGGCTTTAAATCTTTCTTATTTTTCTCTTTTTTTTTTCCTCACCGTTCTTTTTAACATTGCATTTTTTTTCTTTTTTTTTAAAGCAAAATACATTTACTTCTAACTTTATAAAAATACATAAAAGAAAAAAAGTTGACTGTGTGCGTAAAATATTATATTGTATTATTGTACAAAGAGAAAGAAATTAAAAAAAATAAGAAAAAAAAATAAAAAAATAAAAAAAAAAAGAAGAAAAAAAGGTGATATTTTCCGGAAAATTGAAAATATACATTATATGAAATAGGCATGAATACAATAAAGCTCACCCATTATTAAACATTTATATATCTCACGAGTTAACAACGATCAACATCTAATCTAAAATGTGATGTTGAATTCATTTTATAAATCATGTACTCATGTAGCATGTGTAAACTCGATTCTAACTAATGAAGAAGTTGTAAAAAAAAAAAAAAAGAAAAAAGTAGCACGAGCCACGAGGTGTTTAGCATAATGTATGAGAGCTATAACACTCATAAGTCAAGCATGGAAATTGTGAGTAACAAACATAAAATAAATTAGACAACTTATTTAGGACGCAAAAATTGCTATATATTCAAACAACATTTTACTCCTTATCTTTACTACTTATAAAAAGTGCATATCATTTCTTGAAACTTAAAATTTAATTAACCTACTTGACTAGTTATCATATAAACATCTATTACCATATATTGATCTTATGGGGCAAGTATGCTAACGGGGCAACTATGTTTCTCATTGTTGAATACAATAGTGGAATATCTAAATTCAAACTAAAATTCCTAATCATGTTCATTAGTGGAATACAATAAATCACAATATCATAAACATCAATATTTCCAATGAGAAAATTAACTTTTCGGTCCTTTAGTGAAAATGTTCAAATTTTTTGAATAATGCAACATACTTGTAATTATGGCACAGGGCTTCCGAAATCAACGGGGCGGCCCTGATCAAAGGTCACATGAGAACCACAAGTTTGAAAGTATAATTATTTGCCGCCATACACCGTCGTTTTAAACGGATAATCGTCTAATTGGATAATAAAGTGTCAAAAATCATGCCATACTCTAAAATTTTAGAAATTTTTTTGAGTCATTACTCAAAATACTCCATATTTTAAGAATCACTTTTTATTCTCCAAATAATTAATATTGTAAGTATATACTCAAAGTAGTGTATATGGATAGCTGTTTCAAAAAAAAAAAAAAAATGTTGTGGATGAAATAAATTACTTTAGTTTGAGAATGTTTGAAATTAAAGTTTGTTGTATATGATTAAAAATGATATGTTTTTCGTGCATCTACTATGGTGGGTTATGAAAATGTTTACATAAATATGAAGAGGTTTATAAAACAAAAAAGGTTTATAGCTTAATGTCATAACACAAGTATAGAACTTCTAAAAGATTTACCATATTTGATTACCTTAGAGGAGAAATGTAAATGATGATTCTTTTTCCTTCGTGTTTGTTGCTTTTTTAAAGTAAATGTTTAAATATTGCCTTATAGTTATTTCAAATATATGCCACATTGTTAAATACTTTGTGTTAAACCATGAAGTATTTCAAAACATGCAAGTTTTTTTGATGAGAAAATATATTGAATAAGCTATGTTTTTTTAGTTGTGGTATCATGTATAAGGCTTGTAATGTCTCATAATTCATCCATTGGATGACGGATGTTGTGAATTGTATGTTATTTTTTCTTAAAAAAATTCAAACCTATAGCTAGAGGACAGTTAAATACTATAAAATTTAATCACCAATTAGTATTTTATGGGACGACCCCCCGCGTTGCGGGGGGAGGAGGGGTGGGGGTGTTCCTCAACTTTTTTTGTTGAAAAAATTATTTCGTTAATAATGACGCAAGTTTCATAATTTTTAGAGGCCGTTTGGTACGAAAAATAAAAAAAAACAAAAACAAAGACAAATACATTGATTTCGAGAAAGTATTGCATATTTATACTCATTTTTGTTGTGAGAAAAATTATTTCGTTAATAATGGCGCAAGTTTCATAATTTTTCGAGGCCGTTTGGTACGAAAAATAAATAAATAAATAAATAAATAAATAAAAAAATAAAAAAAGGTACTGTAGCTACAGTACTGTTGCTACAGTACTGTAGCAAAAAATAATAAAATATGGCAATTGACAGAGTTGTGTTTTAATATATAGAGGTTAATCACCAATTAGTATTTTATGTAAATATCTAAGAAAATCTCACTTGAGGTGAAGTTGAATTTCTAGGTCTTGGTTTTCGTGCTAGGTGAACCACTGTATGCTCGAAGATCGATTTGACTTGTTGTGAATTAGTTGTCTTGCGTGTTTAGAAGGGTTAAGCTAGCCGATCCAGCTCCTAACTATATTATATCTATAGGTGTTGTGACTCGATCACCCAAGTCGAAGGCATCACATCAAAGATTATTTCATGTACTTGCTAGAACTAAGCAATTGTTAGTTGGTTTGAATTATTAGTAGATTGTACATAACTAGTTGTTTTTATCTTATATGATTGTTATCCTTTTATCTTATTGTGATTTTATGTTTTCCAATAATCGATCTCAAACCCCCCTGAATTTACTGCTATTTGATAAACTTGAAGATACCAAACATAGCTCAATCCATTAGAACATCAGGAAGCCGCCTTCATTTCTTCCTAGTTGTTCCCCATGGGAACAAACTTCTTACAATATTTACCTATACTGCTTTAGTATGATTACATACACTGCCTAAAGATTGAAAACTTCCTCATCAAGGTCTTTTTTTTTTTTTTTTTTTTTTTTTTTTTTTTTTTTTTTTTAACTGATTAGTGATGAGATGATATATTTAGTCTCAAGTTTTAATACTAACCTATAAATACACCTACATCTGGTTTGGTTATTAAATATGTTGTTTTTTTCATCAAAGTTTTTTATGACCCGAGCTAGAGCCTCAATTCCTCATCTATCTGCTGACTCAATCATCCACTACTTGAGTAGCTTAGTCTTTTCATAATAAATTATTTTTTTAAAAATTTTCATCGCGACAACTTTTCTTTTCATTTGCCAAAACTAAAACACATAAAAGTTAACTTACCATGCCACTGTATTTAGGTGCCATAGTTAGATTTGATTTTTTTTTTTAGTAAATTTGATGCCATTTGAAAATATTCATTATACTTGTGGATGAGATCAATTGCAAAACGATGTTTAAAGCCTGAATTTCAGTGTAAAAGTTAAAATGACGTACGACTTTATACAAATTTACTTATTACAAGAAGCGTAACAGTTATGACTACTGACTAACAACCAACCATACTTAAATTAACTTATGACAAAAAGTTATAAATAAAGCAAACTTTCCGAACCATAATATTCGCCATAAAGGTTATTTCAATTAATTCAGTACAGGTTAAAAGTCGTACTTTACGGATATGAATTTTTATAAGAACAGCATACGACTTTTTATCACAACTGATTGAAAACGCAATGTAACATATAGAAATTTTAAAATTTATTTACCAATTAAATAAGTAATTAATCATATCAAGTTGCACAACAGAAGACTCAATTAAAATCACAATTTACATGAAAAGTTTTCCCCCCGAGATCTATATACACGAGATTTAATCAATCATGTATAAACAATAAATTAAATTTCATGTGCAAACTAGCAAACACAAACAATTGCAGATCTTGATCACCATCTTCAAATAAATCGCGAACCAAGAGTCATGAACCATAATGATCATGAACTTATAATAATGAACTAATCACAACAACAAACTTTAAATTTAAAGTTTGATCTGATGAACCGTTAAACCATACTAACACTCAAACGGCTTCCTTCAGCTGCTATGATTAATTACATGTCACCATAACAATCACAAGATTAGATCAAGTAACACACGATCAACCACTTGGTTTAGATCAAGTGACCACTAGGGGTAACCTTAGGGGGGGGGGGGTAGGTTGTTTCCCTTGGAGGTCTCGGGTTCGAGGCTTGCCAATGGTGTTTTATCCTAGGCGAAGCAAAAAAAAGAAGTAGGGTTTATTCGTCAAAGGCGAAGGTTATAGGAGGGCATACTGCCCGCTTGGATGTCACTACACGAGTGGATCACTAACTACTAACAAGTCGTTTTAAAAAAAAAGGGTAACACACTATCAAATCAAGTGCCACACAAACACACAAATGTGTGTTGTGTATGTTTACAAGTCGACGACAAAAAAGAGGAGACACGATAAATCGTATTTATCGGCTCCTAACCCTAATATCTATTAATTATTTAGGAGATTTAATTCTTATCCAATAAGAAACTTATATTTTAAAAAATATATTTTTTATTCTAAATACAATATATATCATTTTCTTTTTATCCAATCCTTTCGAAAACTGAAAATTTCTATGGGATTCATCTCATATATTCACATGAGTTTTCATGGATTTTGGACCAAGGCTATGTTTGGCGCAGAGCTTTTTGGAGCTTTTTGAGGCTATAAGCGGTGAGCAATGAACTTTTTGATTTTTAGTGTTCGTTTGGCAAAAGAGCGGTGAGCTTTGCTATTTTTTAGGAAAGCTCAATTGTCTAATGCTTCTTTAAGAAGCTGTGAGCGGTGAGCAGTGAGCTGTGGCTACAGCTCACTGCTACTACTCACAGCTACTTTTGCCAAACACAGCCAAGTCTATTTGTTAAATTTTAAATTAATAGTCTATTGTCTTGTAAGACAAAGTTTTAACATAATCTTATATTGACGCAAAACTACGAGACCAATAATAATAACTTATGTGGTTACAAGAATTTATAAAGTTGAGAGGTATCTTTTAAATTAATAAATTTACTGAAAACATAGAAACAATGAATTTTTCACATAAATTTATAAAATTAAATTAAGATTATTTTTTAAAAGTTATAGATTTGGGTGTAATTTTTATAATCAAAGAGAATATACCAATTTTTCCACTTACGTCTAAAAGAAAGAAAAAAAAAAAAAAAAAAAAAAGGCCAAACGAGTACATGTCATTTTTTTTCATCATCTTGTAGAAAGTAATATTTTATCAAATTGAAAACCAAATTACTTAGTAAAGGATTTTACATATTTGTCTAGTAAAATAAATAGTTCATTCAATTATAATAAAAAAATGAATAATAGTAGTAATCATCATAACAAAATCTCATATATAATCACTATAAATTATAACTTTTTTTTACGACTGTGAAGATAGTGTTATATTAATAAAAAAGTAACACTTGTTATATGTCTTTGATAAGAAGTTTAAAATTATATTTATCAATATATTTCATATTCACCTCCGACGCAATTGAGTATTGTTGTTGTTGTATTTATTGACACGCTAGATTAGATGCCCCCAAATTTAGATAAGCATGCTATACCATGTTTTTTAAATAGAATTTATTTCTTTAATGAAAATATAAGACTTCATGTATGTTGTGATTCATAATGTTGTGCTAAACGTCTGATAATTCATATAATATGATATAAGACAACATATAATAATTTATAATAAAATTTAATACATTTTAATACAATATTATGTAATATCTATAAGTTGATATAATATATGATATAAAAAATATTATATATTGCAGTATAACATATAAAGATAATAACATAATGCAATTTAATTTAAATTCTTTTGTAACTTTGTCACAATATATATTTTTATTTTAACTCTTTTCTAATAATAGAATGTACCATCAATCCATCATAATATGATGTTATGATATATTAATATAATATAACATATTACATATTACATATACAGTTTGCTATTATTGGCCAAAAGTTAATGTCTTAAATAATTTCACATTTATTGCTTCCTATATATAAAGGCCACCACCATTGGTTTAGAACATCAAAGTTATTTACCAAATAACTCATAGTTCACTCAAATATCTTGTTTCGGGTTTTACTTTCGAGTTGGGCGACTTTCAGAAGGTATAAACTTAAGTTAATAAGAAGCAATTATTGGTTTTTATATTATAATTGAGTTTACGAGTTATGTTATGTTTCTTTTAATACAATTATGTTGTTTGTATTTCGTCTTAATTTTATGTGTAATTATACTATTATGAATAATTCGACTAATTTAAATTTTAAATCAAAATCCCAAAAGTAGGTTGAAGCTACATTTTTTAAGATGCAATTTATTTATTTATTATTATTTTTTTGTCATATACCAAAAATACGTGAATAAATATGAATGATTACACATTGCATCATTTTTGTTTTATAAAATTTTTGTTAAATCATTTTTATAACTTGAAATTTTTTAGCTTTTCAGAGGATTTTTAATACTACACTTAAAAGCTATTTATAAAGAAATCAAATTGATAAAGTAGTGCTCTCATGGTTGCGATTGTTTTCTCAGACTTAGAATTATAATAACAAAAATAAAAACAGTATTGTAGAATATTTAGGCGTGCTTGGTTGGGGGTATTGGGAGTAGGGAATGGGAAAGAAAATGAATAAACATGCCTGATGGAGTAAGGAATGTAATCATTGCTTAGTAGTGGGTAATGAAGCATTACTTAATAAATTAGGAGGAATGTTAATGATTACCGATCACCACCACCACCACCACCACTACCACAAGCCACCACCAGCCACCACCACCACCATCACCAGCCACTACCAGCAGCCAACACCACCACCACCACCAGCCACCACCACCAGCCATCACCACCACCAGCCACCACCACCACCAGCTACAATCATGAGCCACCACCACCACCACCAGCCGCCACCACCACCAGTAGCAGCAACCACCACCACCAGCCACCACCACCACCACCATCACCATCACCAGCCACTACCAGCAGCCAACACACGACGACGACCACCCACCACCACCAACCAGCACCACACCACCACCCAACCACTAACAGCTACCACCACCACCAGCCACCAACCACGAGCCACCACTAACCACCACCACTAGCAGCCACCACCACCAACAGCCACCACCACCACCACCCCACCACCACACCACCACCACCCCACCACCACCACCACCACCACCACTAGCAGTACCACCACCAGCAGCCACCACCACACCACCACCACCACCACCACCACCACCAACAGCCACCACCACCACTAGCAACAGCCACCACCACCACCACCACCACCACTTTGGTGGTTAATGCGTTTTTCTTAAACCAAGCACTATCATAGATAATGATAATCTTCATTCATTTCCTTTATATTCCATTATATTACCTTTATCTTTACTATTCTTATTCCCCTTTTTGAATTAAGCGCACCCTTATTCTTTATTATTAGTCCACTAGCATATTTAAAATAAAACGTAAATTTAGTTTATATAAAACAAATTCTTCCTATATTTTCCATTTATACTATCATAATAAATCCAATTTTGATATACATCTATTTATGTTAATATTGATATAATTTTGGTTAATAAAAAAAAATATTATGCAAAGATCCACTTTCAATCTATTCCATAAAATAAAATCTGTTAAAAAGTTAGAAAATACGAAAATATCTACTTTGCATATTATTTATAGTTAATTTTATTTCATGCATATGTGACGCTTTTGTTTGACAGGATCATGCATATGTGACACTATAAATGTCCAAAATCCATATAACATTATAATAACTGAATGAAATTCGAGTTTTGTAAAATATTTATAACTATGTTGGTCCTCTCATTTAATATTTAATAATACATCCTTAAAACTACATAAATGAATTAACTTTGGTAAAATTAAATACTCATGGCTCACAAGGTACCAAACAAACTTTTAATAAAGCTGTTGAATAATTTAATACATAGGGTATCATTGCCAAAATTAGCTGTAAGCTGTATGGTGTAAGCTGTAAACTGTAAGCTGTAAGCTGTAAACTGCAAAATTGTTAACATGAGCTACAAGCTGTATCTTTTTTCAATAAAAGTGTTTGATAAGTTAGCTGTTAAATATAAATATAAGATGTAAAATGACATAAAATGACATATTTATAATTGTAAACAAATATTTGGTGGGTATATCACTATTTTAAAGTTTTAACAGCTCCAAGATGTTTAAAAAACTTCATGAATCAGCTTTTCATTTAGGAGCTATTTGTTTGAAATAAAAGCTTGAAGTTAATGTATCCAAACGGAGCTATTTATTTCAGAGGAGATTATTTTTGTAACAAAAAGCTAACAGCTCCCCAAAAAGCTCTTACCAAACAGGCCCAGGGTATCATTGCTAAAATTAGCTGTAAGCTGTAAGCTGTAAACTGCAAAATTGTTAACATGAGCTACAAGCTGTATCTTTTTTTCAATAAAAGTGTTTGATAAGTTAGCTGTTAAATATAAATATAAGATGTAAAATGACATAAAATGACATATTTATAATTGTAAACAAATATTTGATGGGTATATCACTATTTTAAAGTTTTAACAGCTCCAAGATGTTTAAAAAACTTCATGAATCAGCTTTTCATTTAGGAGCTATTTGTTTGAAATAAAAGCTTGAAGTTAATGTATATAAACGGAACTATTTATTTTAGAGAAGATTATTTAAAAAAAAAAAAGCTAACATCTCATCTAAAAAGCCCTTACCAAACAGCCCCATAATATTCATTATTCAGTCCAAAAGTTATATACATATAACAAAAAAAAAAAAAAAAAAAAAAAAAAAAAAAAAAAAAAAAAAAAAATCATACATCACGGAAATTGTCTTGTACCTCAAAATAAACTTAAAAAAGTTAAACAAAAAAACTTAACCATGGTTAGTTAGGTTAGCTTCACGCACTACACACCACCAAGAAAGGAGACAAACACAGCTTCAACTCTTTTTAGTGAGAGAATAAATAATGGAGTATTTTAAAAAAAATAAAAGATAAAAATAGAAAATACTCTCACACCATATATATTTATTAAACATTGTTTTCACATTTTTCATCATTCATTTTCATTCTAGTGAGAGAAAAAAAACCAACCAAACTAAAAAAACTGTGTGTGTGTTTTTTTAGTGAGAGAAAACAACACAAAACAAAACAAAACAACCTTAACAACTTCTCTTTGATCTGTAACGTTAAATTAATGTTTTTAGGGTTTCATCAAGTCACATAAATTGTTTATTAAACTTCAATTAATTTAAACCCTCCATATAATGCAGTAAGTTTCATCTATCTGAAGGCTTAATTTTAGTTTTCTGGTTCAATTTAGGGTTTATTTTGCTATGGATAATCAAGGTCTACTTGAAGGTACAAATTCTCACTCAATTCTTGCTTAAATTTGGGGCTTTTTGTTTCTATGATTTAGTTGTTATGTGAATTGAGTTACCCTTTTTTTAATTTGATTATTGTTGGCTAATTTTTGTTTTTGTGTTTTATGAATTTTGTGAAGATCCTTTGTATAAAGAGTTATGGAAGGCTTGTGCTGGCCCACTTGTGGAAGTGCCAAGACATAATGAAAGGGTTTATTATTTTCCGCAGGGCCATATGGAGCAGGTTTTTTTGTTTTTTTAATTTTTGTTTATTTTTATATATTTTTTTTGTGTTATGGGTTGATGAAATTATTTAGATCTGTGTTTGGTTATAAAGTTTTGATTTTTATGAGTTTTTATAATTGGGTTTTTTGGTTTTATATGTTTATGCTATTTTTGGTGCTTGTTTCAGTTGGAAGCTTCAACCAATGAAGAGTTAAATGAAAGGATTCCTTTATTTAATTTAAAATCAAAGATTCTTTGTAGGGTGGTTCATACTCAGTTAATGGTATGTGTTTTTTTGTTGCTTGTTGGAATATTTATTTTTGGATTAATTGATGTTTTTTAAATTTGCTTAAAAAGTGGAAGCAAATTAGGTGTTGTGTTTGGTTGGTGGGTTAGTTTGTTTGTTTTTAATAAAAATGTTTTGTGTTTTTGTAGGCAGAACATGATTCTGATGAGGTTTACGCCCAAATCACTCTTCTGCCTGAAGCTGATGTAAGATTTTGCTTATAGTGTGTGACTATTAATTTTGTATGATGTTTTTGTATAGTTGTTGATTAAATTTCATGTGACATTATACAGCAAACTGATCCTACAAGTCCAGATGCATGTGTTCCTGAGCCCCCGAGGCCGACCGTGCACTCTTTTTGTAAAGTCCTGACTGCTTCGGATACTAGCACACATGGTGGATTTTCGGTGCTTCGTAAACACGCGAATGAGTGCTTACCCGCTTTGGTATATTTGCTGATCTCATCTTTTTTGTTTTGGTTATGTGATTTCGTTTTGATTTTCTAATTATTGAATTTTTATACTCATTTTTCAGGACATGACTCAGGCTAAGCCTACACAAGATTTAGTAGCCCTCGATCTCCATGGCACTGAATGGCGTTTTAAACACATATTTAGAGGTCAACTGAATATATTTGCTGCTTTCTTTTTCTTATGTTAGTATATCCTTATGTTATTATTCCTTAAAAAAAGATGCTTTTTGACCATTCAGGTCAACCCAGAAGGCATCTTCTAACAACAGGATGGAGCACGTTCGTCACAAACAAACGATTAGTGGCTGGTGACTCGTTTGTTTTTCTAAGGTATTGTAATCTAATATCATCTGTATTTATATTGAATTTTAGATTGTAAACTTGACAATATGGTGAATAAAATATGTGTGTAGGGGCGAAAATGGGGATCTGCGTGCTGGAGTTAGACGTCAAGCACGTCAACAAACCAACATGCCATCATCTGTTATTTCTAGTCAGAGTATGCATCTGGGAGTCCTTGCAACCGCTTCTCACGCAGTTTCAACACAGACACGGTTTGCAGTGTATTACAAACCAAGGTATGATTCCGTGTTTGATTAAAAAATGGTGACTTTTGATCATTAAAAATTTCTTTACATATTTGGAATGCCAAATGTTTTTCAGGACCAGCCAGTTTATCATTGGCTTGAACAAGTATATCGAAGCTGTCAACAATGCCTTTTCAGTTGGAATGCGCTTTAAAATGCGATTCGAGGGCGAGGACTCCCCCGAAAGAAGGTAAATGATATATTCTATAAGCCAAGTCTTTATCAAAGTAACTATATCCATATGGATTGCTTATCGATTCAAATTCCTTCATTTGTTAGGTTTTCAGGAACTATTGTTGGAGTTGAAGATATATCTCCACAGTGGGTAGAATCAAAGTGGTGCTAGTTGAGGGTTAGTATATATGCTTGATTCCTCTTTTGATCTTTAGTTAATTAAAAAGGCCAAATGCTAAAATGTCATACTATCTGTTGACAATAACAGGTCCAGTGGGATGAACCCGCTTCTATTGTGAGACCAGAAAGGGTCTCTCCATGGGAGATTGAAACCTTTGTAGCTCCTATTCCAACAGCCCTAGCCCCACCAGTGGCTGCACTAAAGACTAAGAGGCCCAGACCTCCAATGGAGATCCCTAATCATGGTGCGTAAAATTTATAACTTTACTTAAATAAAAAATATGCTACTTTTTGTTTGCATGCATATTAACTTCGCTTGATGTGTATCATGTGTAATAGAACCTGCAAGTTCACCTGTATCCATTGTTCGGAACCAATCTCATGATTCAGCAGAAGGATCGAGGGGTGATAGTGGCTGTCTTTTAAGGACACAAATGGAAGCTGGATGGTTATCATCTTCCCCTGTTAAAGCTTCACGGAATGAAACAGAAGATAGGAAAGGTTTGTCACCATGGTCTGTTCAATTGGCTTTCTCACCTCGGGAATCATCACTCAAGCAGACTAATGATTCACTTCAAAGTCCAGTCGAGAAGAAGCAATCTGTAAATGCTTTTTCAAGTTGCAGACTATTTGGTTTTGATCTCATGGTCCCTTCTAAAGCCGATGCTACACCTGGAAACGCACCCATGACAGTAACACCATCCGATGTGTTATTTAATTCGTCTATTGAAGGGCAGTTGCCCAGCACCTTTTCGGCCGGAGTTTCAGACCTCAAGTCTAATCTTTTCAAGGGCTGTAAAGAACAAGGGAATGTGCTAGTGTCACCAAAAGAAGTTCAAAGCAAATCTACCCGTAGTCGTACTAAGGTACATCTAACCTTTCAACTTCAAACATACATTTGCTTTCTTTTTTAATCAAGTCTGCTAATATCAGTTGGGTAATAATGATAGGTTCAAATGAAAGGGATGGCGGTGGGACGTGCTGTGGACCTAACTGTCTTGGGAGGATATGATGAGCTGATTGATGAACTAGAAGACATGTTTGAGATCAAGGGACAGCTACGCCCTCGTAAGGAATGGGAAATCATTTTTACTGATGATGAAGGCGATATGATGCTCGTGGGGGATGATCCATGGCCGTAAGTTTTTTTATTGCAAAAAGACTAAACACGGTTTCAAATTAAAGAATGCATTTCTTTTTTTGTTTACAAAACCCTTACAAAAGTTATTATATGGTTGTGATTGCAGTGAGTTCTGTAACATGGTGAGACGGATCATGATATGCTCGACACAAGATGTGAAAAAAATGAAGGCTGGAAGCAAGTTCCCCTCATCAAACGACAATGAGACATCTGCTAGCTTGGAAGCTTCGGATAATTGATCTATAAAAGATCAATGTTTTTCTTTTTAAGTACCCCCAGCTTTTAGTAGTATTTAACTTTTTATGTTTTTAATTTTATTTTAAGTCGTTTTAAGGTATCGGGTTTCACCTAGTTGTGAAAAGGTGTTCCCGAAGATAAAGAATGGAAGTGTAAAGAGGGGACGGCTAATTTGTGTTTATTGCTAGATGACTGACCCTCTTTAGAATTATTGGATAGGAATGAAGTAAGGTGAGAGTATGTGACTATTTAGGAGTAAAAGTATGTTTATATTAGAGGTGTTTGAATGTTAAAAAATGCTGATGGGGATTTATGTTCAGTTTCCTTTTTTTCTTTTCTGATTGTAAATATTTCTTATGCTCTTTTAACTTTTTATAGGCAGCAATCTAGACTTTAATATCATGCTGAGTTTTTTGTTATGTCTGCAATTCATAGCAGCAAAGTGTTTGATGGTTGAAGCTTTTTTACTACTATAACTATGTAACAAAAAGCCTACTGTAATCATGCCTTTTCTAGTTTGTATGCACAAATACACATTCCTTTGACAAAACAGGCGGGTTTTGTGATTACTAAAGTGAAACAGCAGTGAAAAAAAAAAAAAAAAAAAAAAAAAAAAAGCAAAGTCATAAAGGAATTTAAACTCTTCATTTCTTTGATCTGCTCAAATCTTTTTCATGGTAATCAGTTTCTCACTTGAGGTAGATTAGAATTAGATGGTCAAATCTCTGTAATGGTTCTTGATTTTTCACATGAGGTTATTAGTTTTCTCACCTAAGGCATATTAGATGGTCAAATCGCTTTCCAGTATTTAAGCTTGATGGTCTGTGATTACAATATATTTGGTCGATAATCATATTCTCGCATGGGCTATATTTTCTCTCTAGGTTCCTAATCCAACAATAACACACGTTCCGTCTTCTCTAATTACAAATACTTGATCTGGCTTGCTCTTCTTTTAGAAGTCAGATCGTGATATTAGCTTATGGGTTCTGGCATATAATGGGATCATGTTCTGAAATAATTAGGACACGCGTCTTTGGTTGTTTAAAAGCTAAATGACTATACGTTAGAGTTGTGCCTGTTACTTGTTCTATCTTGGTATCAAATTGGTCGTTTCTGATATATCTTGTTTCAGGTGCCTGTAGCTTAATGCTAGTGGGTTACGTTTGTTAACGAAATATTGATGTAACATGCTTTGATGACTGGTTAAATTTAAGATGTGAAAAACCCATAAAAACATAACTAATGTATTCACATAACACCAATATGGCTTGTAAAGGTATTTGAATAAAGGGTTAATACTCAAAAAAGTTACTAAAGTTTCCAAAAAAATTTGAATTAAGTTACAATAGTTTTTTTTGGTTCAACCAGGTTATCATTGTTTACGTGACTGGTTCCATATGTCGCTCCTTCCATTGCATCTCATTATAACCGGTTACAATCCACGCTGACATCCTAAGTGGCAATAATCCATTTTTTAATTGAGTTGACCATGACCCGTATTTTATAATAACGGGTTGATCCAGATCATTTGTTTAATCCGCCTCTTTTTATCCCCTAAAACACATATCTCTCTTCCATAAACACAAATCTCTCTTCTATATCTTGCAACTGACCTTGATTTATGGTTGTCATCTTCCCAACAAGGTAATTTTTGGAGAGTATTTATTAGTTTGAATTGTTTATTAACCTTGATTAATGTTTTAAAAATTAGGGTTTTGCGTAACAATTTATGGATTTGTGAAATTAACATTTTTTTTTCTTTCTTGTTTCAGATGGCATCTTCCTCATCAACTTCTAATTTTCTCATAAAATTTAATCGTGGTGGTGTATTTGTAAGGGATCCTTTTGCTTATGACTATGAAATTTTGAGTGAAATTCCTAATGTTAATGTGTGTGAATTGGGATTTGATGGTTTAGTCAAGGTTTTAGTAAGTGAATGTTCTAGTGACATCAAACAATTTTTTTATGTTGTTCCTGGTTTTGACTTAGAGTTAGGACTGAGAACCTTAAAAAATGATGCTGACTTGCAACAATGTGTTGAATTAGGTGAAAAAAATGATAATGTCTTAGAGATATATGTGTCTCACTCTGTGTTTGAATTACATGATGCCACTGCCACTAGTGCTTTACCAGCAGTTGAAAATGTCCAGCCAAATGATGATAGTGATAGTGACTTAGAGGGTGACTATAATATCTTTGAGTATGATACTGAAGAAGAGAGTGACACTGCATCAATAGATCACTTATCTGATGGTGAAGAGGAGCTTTTTGAAGTTAGGACCAAGAGACCAGACCCTGCTCTTAAAGCAAAAAGTAAGAAAATGTTTGATGAGAACTTTTTGACTAGGGTTTACAATGGGTTACCTAGGGATGGGTATGCTGAAGATGATGTGTCTGCTAAGTATAAAAGTGTTTCACATGAGGATCAGGATAAGTTAGGCGATCATTGGCCAGTCCATGATCCTGATATCAAATGGAAGTTAATGAAACCTCATTTAGGTGAAAAGTTTGAATCAACTGAACAACTTAAAAGAATGTTGACATATTAGCTCAACATTATGAATCACAACATACATGAAGTCTTATATTTTCACTAAAGAAATAAATTCTATTTAAAAAAACATGGTATAGCATGCTTATCAAAATTTGGGGGTATCTAATCTAGCGTGTCAATAAATACAACAACAACAATACTCAATTGCGTCGGAGGTGAATATGAAATATATTGATAAATATAATTTTAAACTTCTTATCAAAGACATATAACAAGTGCTATTTTTTTTTATTAATATCACACTATCTTCACAGTCGTAATAAAAAGTTATTATTTATAGTAATTACATATGAGATTTTGTTATGATGATTACTACTATTATTCATTTTTTTATTATAATTGAATGAATTATTTATTTTACTAGACAAATATGTAAAATCCTTTACTAAGTAATTTGGTTTTCAATTTGATAAAATATTACTTTCTACAAGATGATGAAAAAAAATGACATGTACTCATTTGGCCTTTTTTTTTTTTTTTTTTTTTTTTTTTTTTTTTTTTTTTTTTTTTGTCTTTCTTTTAGACGTAAGTGGAAAAATTGGTATATTCTCTTTGATTATAAAAATTACACCCAAATCTAGAACTTTTAAAAAATAATCTTAATCTAATTTTATAAATTTATGTGAAAAATTCATTGTTTCTATGATTTCAGTAAATTTATTAATTTAAAAGATACCTCTCAACTTTATAAATTCTTGTAACCACATAAGTTATTATTATTGGTCTCGTAGTTTTGCGTCAATATAAGATTATGTTAAAACTTTGTCTTACAAGACAATAGACTATTAATTTAAAATTTAACAAATAGACTTGGCTGTGTTTGGCAAAAGTAGCTGTGAGTAGTAGCAGTGAGCTGTAAGCTGTAGCCACAGCTCACTGCTCACCGCTCACAGCTTCTTAAAGAAGCATTAGACAAATGAGCTTTCCTAAAAAATAGCAAAGCTCACCGCTCTTTTGCCAAACGAACACTAAAAGTCAAAAAGCTCATTGCTCACCGCTTATCGCCTTAAAAAGCTCCAAAAAGCTCATTGTCTGCACGAGGAAGCAAAACGTCTGACATTGGTTGTTTTTTTTTTTTTTTTTTTTTTTTTTTTTTTTTTTTTTTTTTAAATGTTTGGTCAAGACATCACATGGTTGGGCCCGGCTTCAAAGGTAGCTGGTTGATATCATTAGAGCTTATGGTCCCCATGTGAGGACTTCCCGGTTGGTCACCCAACTCGGTACTACTCTCACCTAGGCTCGCTTAACTTAATATTTTTAATGTTGTAAATATGTTTATAAAGTTTATAAACTAGAAAATTAAGATACATTAAACAGCAAATACAAATACATTACACATCAAATACAAATACAAATACATTACACAATTAAAACGTCTGACATTGGATATTTGACACACAAACGATTAACACAAATAACATACGATTAACATAAACATCGAACGATTAATGAAAAGTATCATCTGAATCTGGGTAACCATCATCAGATGATTCGGAAGGTGTGTAAATACCACACTCCCACCTTTCCCTGCGTTCTTCAGCCTCTTTTGCTTCCCGCTCCAAAAGATCCCGCCCAGATTTGAATGTTTGAATTTAAAAAGATCCCGCCCAGTTTTGAAATTTTGAATTTAAAAGAATCCCGCACATGGGAATGGATGCAATTTTGTATGGTTATAAATACCATACCATTATATGCGTTTTATCCAAACTTGTAATATTCTCCAACACAATTGAAATGAGTAACCGTTAGGCTATAGAGGACGAGAAGTTGCTAGCAGAAATTTGGGTTGCGGTTTCCCAAAGTCAAAGCTTCGACAATGAGAGATCATTTTGGAACCAGATTGTAAACATGTTCAACAATATGTCAAACGGTGAGATCCGTACCAGAAACTCACTCAGTGGTATATGGGCAAGAATTAGCAGTGAATGTCAGAAATTCAAAGCCATTTTCTTAGAGTTGCAACGTACACGTGAGGACAATGATGGTGAGCTTCTCAACACTGCAAACACAATGTTTCAAGAACGTTTTGGGGGAAGAAGCTTTCAATACGTTCACGTGTGGGAGGTTGTGAGAAATGTTTAACAATGTTGTATGATGTGTTATCTTTATCGTTTTTAATATGTTGTATCGTTTTTAATATGTTGTATCCGTATCGTATAAGTATGTTGTACTTTACTTTGAATTTGAATAAAACTCCAACGGCTAGTTTAATGGCCTTTTCGAGTAGTCGGATCTAATCAACAACTACAGCTCTATATAAAAATTCGTATCGTATAATAAGTATTGGTTGTCTCGTTATTTTTAATTCCCGTATTTTTTTATTTTTTTTCGTATCGTAACTTTATTATTATTATGTGTTTAAAATTGTTGTATTGTATTTTTAATTAAATGAAATGAATTTGTTTTATTTGGGTATTTAATTAAAAGAAAAAAAGAAGATAGTGGTGGGGCCGGAATGAGGAGTTTGTGGCTTGTTGTTGTAAGGGGGGTTGTTTGTTGTGGTTTGTTGTAGTGACATGGCACCAAGTGGGGCCGGAATGAGGAGCAAAATTTGCTCACCACACCTAGTCCTCTAAATAATACCGGTAATGAACACAGAACAAAATCGCTATACATGATAGGTGGTCTGCACATCACTTTCGGTGGTGTGCATATCACCCCCTTTAAAAAAAGATAAAAATGGATGAGGTTTTCCATTACATATTTTGGTTACCGATAATTTTAAGTTTAATTTAAACATGATAGATTATATTGAGGTGAATGAGGAAAAAAGAAAAGTGAACCCTTTAATGCGTGACTTTTTAATTTTTTCAAATTCAAAATCCTAACTTGAGAAGATCTTATATTTTGGTTACTCAGAGTGCATGTATCTTTGTGATGGGTAAAATGCCATTAGTGTGTTACCAAACTAGGTCAACAACAGCCATAAGAGCAGTTCCAACGCTTAATGCACTAGGTGTGTAAGTGTGTTAGGTTAACCATCAATGCGTTAAGGTGCGTTAAAGGTTGAATGGTAGCTGCGTTAACGCAACGTTAAAGGGGTGCGTTAACCCTTTAGCGCTGCGTTAAGGGGTGTGTTTGCAAAAAAAAAAAAAAAAAAAAAAAAAAAAATCATTTCGAAAAAAAAAAAAAAAAAAAAAAAAATTAATTTTGCCCCCTTGCGTTTTTAACCGTTACATAAAAACGGCTATATTATTTTAAAAAAATAATAATAAAAATAAATAAATTTCAAAACCACTTTCACTCCCCTATAAATACCAAATTAACACCACATTTTTTTTCACACTTCTACAAATCAATCTAATACATCATATACTTCCATCTTCATACTTCCACAAAAAAAAAAAAAAAAAAAAAAAAAAAAAAAAAAAAAAACCTTGTTCATTCACAATGGATCCGAATCAAAGTCACGAAGAATTTAGCAACTAGTCAGATGTAGAAGACGAAACTGACATTCAGTTTATGACACCCGCGTACGAATATCAGCTGCAGATGGAACAAGCAGCAGCTCAACCTCCGATATCACGTGGTCATATCTTTCGTGAACGTGAGCTTGCTGAACAACGTTTGCGTGGCGACTATTTCGATCACAATTGTAAGTATCCGCTACGGTATTTTCGAAGAAGATTTCGTATGAGCCGAAAACTATTTCTACAAATAGTCGAAGGTATTGAATCTTGTACCTCCGGTTTTCTTCCGAATCATTTTAAGTATTTTGCTCAATCACTCGATGCTACGGGTCGAACGAGTATAAGTGCTCTTATGAAGTGTATATCTGCCATACGCCAATTGGCGTACGATACGTCACCTGATGCGTTTGATGAGTATTTGCAAATGGGTGCGAGTACTTCATTTGATTGTCTTGATAATTTTACCAAGTGTGTAATTGATTTGTTTATGCCGGAATATTTAAGAAAACCAACATGAACCGACATTCAAAGTATTTATGAAAGACATGAGGCGCACCATGGTTTTCCGGGAATGCTTGGTAGCATTGATTGCATGCATTGGGAGTGGAAAAATTATCCGGTTGCTTGGCAAGGGCAATTTGGTAGGGGTGATAAAAAATACCCAAACTATAATGCTTGAAGCAGTTGCTTCGCAAGATTTATGGATTTGGCATGCATTTTTCGGGATGGCGGGGGCGAATAACGATATTAATGTTTAGATAACTCTCTGTTATTCGACGACATTCTTAATGACGTCGTCCCTGCAGCACCTTATATGGTAAATGGAACGAGGTATGAAAAGGGGTATTACTTAGCTGACGGAATTTACCCACAGTGGGCTACGTTCGTCAAATCATTCTCGGCAATAACTGACGAAAAACATGGTTACTTTAAAAGGAAACAAGAAAGTGCACGAAAGAATGTCGAACGTGCTTTTGATGTGCTTCAAGGACGTTGGGGTATACTACAACAACCGGCACGTCAAATAGAACTTGTGAAGATACGTAGAATCATGTATTGTTGCATTATTTTGCATAATATGATTTTGAAAGATCAAAAGTTTGCACTACGTGAGTTTTTCGATATGTGGGTGGATCCGTCAGCATGTATGAGGAAAGACAGGTGGGTCGACAGATGCGATGTCCAACGTCGAAGGGCAAAAGAAATACGCGACAAAGAAACGCATACTCAACTCCAACGAGACCTTATGGAGCATCTTTGGCAGAACCACTTTCAACATCAACAGCAACGACAAGAATATTCCGAAGACGATGAATAATTATTTATTTCGTTATCATTTTTTTTTTTTTTTTTTTTTTAAATTTTGCTGTATTTTTTTTTTATTAAGTATGTAATGTAGTATGTTTTTAATGAATGCTAAGTTTTTAATAAATGAAGTATTATTATAAGTTTAGGGGTTGAAGTTTGAAAATATTTGATTTAAAGGTGAGTTATGATTGTGGGTGTTTTTTTTGAGTTAAAGATGAAAAAGTTAAAGCTGATGTGATGCTGACATAACAGTGTGTTAAAGTTTAACTATAGGTAATGGTTGAGATTTGAGAGTGGTCTAATGACCCTCAATTCCTCAAACACTCTCAGACTCACTGTCCTCTGCTTTTCAGAAAAGTATGGCCCATATCAAATTATGTTTTTAGAAAAGTACGGCCTCAAACACTCACAGACTCACTGTCCTCTGCTTTTCAGAAAAGTATGGCCCATATCATTTGTACTGGCCCATATCTAATTATGTTTTCAGAAAAGTACGGCCTCAAACACTCACAGACTCACTGTCCTCTGCTTTTCAGAAAAGTATGGCCCATATCATTTGTACTGGCCCATATCAAATTATGTTTTCAGAAAAGTACGGCCCATATCAACTTATGATACGAGATATATGAGTTTGAGGTTAAGAATAAGAAAAAAAATTCATTAGCATTACAAGTTTACAACTATTATCAACACTAAAGTAGCTAGTTAAACTATTTAAAAAGTTTATTGATTTGTTGAAACACGTCTTTTAAACAATAATTGCGAATTCAAGTATTCGTTGAAATGATATACGCATTTAGTTTGCTATCAGGTACACAAATGTGTATAGGGTAGAAATTTGCTTGGTTTTTTGAGATTAGTTTTGTATTACATAGGTAATTTTTTTAAGGATAATTAATTATCTCACAATATTTACACCACGAAATATCTCGCACGTCTTAATAAAGACTTGAATCTACAACCATTTGGTTAATGAGCTTCTCGTACAACAAGAAATACTATTGTGACGCAAGCAATTTGGTATTACATGGTAATCTTATTACTAGTGGCAAAAGTTCAATATAGTGTATGTTTGTCAAAACTAGCTGTAAGTTGTTAACGGTAAGCTGTAAGCTGTAAACTGCAAAACTGTTAACATGAGCTACAAGCTGTATCTTTTTTTCCAATAAAAGTGTTTGGTAAGTTAGTTGTTAAATGTAATTATAAGATTTAAAATGACATAAAAGGATATATTTATAATTGTAAAAAAATATTTGGAGGGTATATCAGTAATTTAAAGTTTTAACAGCTCCAAGATGTTATAAAGCTTCATGAATCAGCTTTTCATTTCGGAGCTATTAGTTAGATATAAAAGCTTAAAGTTAATATATCCAAATAGAGCTACTTATTTTAGAGGAGATTATTTTTGTAACAAAAAGCTAACAGCTCTCTAAAAAGCTCCTGTCAAACAGGCCCATAGATCTCATATTTGTCATAGATTCAATGAAACAACCATTGCCATTCATTTTTTTGATCAAAACAAAAAAAATAAACTTTCACCACTTTTTTTAAAAATTAAATATCTCGCAAACCATTAATTGTTACGCGAAAAAAATTATACTATTGCGACGAGAATTAAATTAACTTTCTATAGATATGCATTTCTATATACTTTCGACGAATTTTTTTTTCCAAAATTTCCTTCCAGAAAAATCACACGTGATTTGTAAAAATCATGTATGATTTGTAAAAATCACATGTGATTTGATTTTTACAAATCACATGTGATTTTTACAAATAATATGTGATATTTCTGGGCGAAAATTTTGAAAAAAGAAAGTTCGTCGAAAGTATAGAGAATTGCATATCTATAGATAGATAATTTAAATCTCGTTGTGATTGTGTATTTTTTGTAGCTTGGAGATTTACCGTTTGCAAAATATGTTGTTTAAAAAAAAAAATGTGAAAAATGGGTTTTTATTAATTTAGATGAAAAATGGATGGTTAAGATTGTTTCTTTCGATATATGTCAAATATAAGATCTATATTAATATCAACTCCTATTATCTATACTACATATAAAACAAATATGGTCAAACATTGGTCTTTGCTTAAAACTATTAAAAACTTAAAAAGTGAGTAATGTTGTTGAATAAAAATACACTTACGTAAACACAATCTTATTTTCCGTACAATTTAACCTACAAACTTTTTCCACTCTCCATTGCTCAAAAAATAAACACACAAATTGTCGCTACTTTACACCGTCGTCGATATGCGCGAGTGTCGTCTAGTTATTATAATATAGTAATAGAAGTTTACAAAGTGAGAGTGAGTTTGGTATTACAAAGTATTATATGTATTAGATCTGTTGAACATACGTATAAGAAGAGAAGAAAATGTTTGTGAAATGAGTTAATTGGTTAATATAACTTAAACGAAACAGAAGAAAATAGTGAATAAAGATGATATCAAAGTGAAAGCATTACTATAATTTAAGGTGGTGTTTTTTTTTGTATAGAAATACCTCTTAACATACTCTTAATCTGATTCATTAAGACGCGGTCAGACATTTGTGTCATTAAGTGCGTTTGTTTTTTTCATGTCAATAAGAGGCAATCAATGTTAAGAGCGTTTGTTTTTTTCCTGACCATTAAGTGGTAGTAAGACGCATAAACCTCTTATTGAACTAGATGGAGATAAGGTGTCTTAACACCTCTTAATGTGTTTTTTTTCTTACTTTTTATATGTTTTAACCTTTTTTCCTTTCTTATGATTTTTTTATTTGAGTTTTTTATTTTTTTAATTTTGTTTTTATTTTAATTTTTCTTTGTCTTATTTTAACTTTTTATTTCGTATTAAAGGTACGTTTACATATTTTCTGTTAGATTAAGAACGTAAAACATTATAATAATTATCTGATAATTCCTATTTTGTTCAAATTGGAGAGTTCGGTTTAGCGAACTTATATATCTTAACTCGAACCCAACTCATTTATTGCCATTTTTTTTTCAATTAAACCTAAGATTGAATGTTTTGTTTAAAATAATTCTAACATTTAATTGATTATATTATAAATTTTGTTTTTTTATGTTTAATAAAGTTTATTTATCGCGTGAATGCAATTGCTTATATTAAAGTGTAAAAACTGATAGTTTAACACATTTAGACATTTTTACAAAAACAAACAGATTTATTTGATTCAGATTTAGATTTCTCAACCACTTATTCAGATTAAGATGGAATCAGATTCAGACTTTTCAACCATATATTCAAATTCAGATGTGCGAATCAGATTCAGACTTAGTGCCTCTTAATAAACAAACAACACCAAAATATTGCATACATATACATTAGGTGAAATAGATTATAGATAATTTTACTAGTTTTTGACTAAATATTAAGGGAATTTCTAATTTGTGCCACAGTGTTACAGGTTTAAAAGGCATTAATGGAACTCAAATTACCATATTTATGTTAGTTGATATTAATAATTTTCTTTATTTGTGATGTTTACCAAAATTATTGATGTTTTAAGCTTGTGCTACTATGACACAAGTTAGAAAAAACACAAATATTAATTATAGATAAATTTACTCTTCGTTACAAACAATAACAAGTTACGTTATAAACATTGTGATAAATCCATTTTAAGCTACTAGACAAGTACCCGTTCACATCAACGGAATATTATAGCGGCACAAGTTTTCGGCCGTGTGCATTATATGATTGAATACTTTCCGAGATTATAATAATCGAATAGTTTCTGATAATAGGTACATAATTAAGTTTTCAGTCATTTTGATTCAATATTTCCTTAAATATATTCAGTTTTCAGTTTCACTTTCAAAGAAAAGTTGATTTTTCCATTAAAATATTTTCATAAAACCTCTCTAAAATATGATTTGACAGTCCTTTGTCACTCTTTAGTCATGTTAAAATGACAAGAAAAACAATAAATAATATAAATGGAAGACCATAGTACATATAGACAACAAAGCTCACTATATTTAAAAAAAAATAAAAAAAATAAAATAAAGAGTAAATTACAAAGATGGTCCCTGTGGTTTGCATTGACTCACACTTTTGGTCATTTAACTTTTTTTTTTGCACTTACAACCACCAACTCTGAAACCCTTAACACTAATAGTCCCTTGACCAAACAACGTCAAGTTTGACTGTTAAACACCCCTCATGTGACTTGCACATGAGGGCAAAATAGTCTTTTAATGTCTAACCACATGGACCATATGTGTTAAATCATCTCCACCTTCATCTCTTACACAACCTCCTTGTTTCCATCCACCACCACACACCACCCTCATTATCCTCACCACCTGCCACTTGTTGACAATCCGGCAGCCACAACGGCACGACACCACCCTCGTCACAAACACTCACACCCCTTTTTTCTCACTCAATTTTCTTCACCAACACAACACACAAACACTCACACCCCTTTATTCTCACTCCATTATCCTTACCCTCCCTATGTAAAATTGTGGCAAACCTAGCCTCCATCAACTGTTGTGCCGCCGTCATAGGTGTTTATTTTTGTGAACAATAAGAAGCTTGTGGCTAGTGATTTGATTGTATCTCTTAGAGCTTGTTAGTGCAAGCAGTCTCGTTGGGGAGATTGCTAGTGCAAGCAGTCTCGTTTGTTTTGAGTGATGACAAACATGTGACTTGATACATAACGTAAAATGTACAAGTTACTTGTAATCATATCTTGTCTCAACATACATTCAACACCTCTCGAGTCCTCGTATGATACAACACAGGTTCGTACATGTTTGTTATGTAGCATTATGATCAAACCCTTAACAAACCATTTTGAATGTTTAAAATACGGTTAGGTCAATCATTCTATTTAGAACCTCATTTTACAAACATATATTAGTTAAAGCTAGCATATACATGTTACATGATCACTAGGATACATGTTACACATTACAAGTTTACTAGGAAGAACAACATATACAAGTTTACATGTTTATTTCTTAAAATGGAAACTTTATTAGTTAAATATTAGGATGACATCATTGCATACATCATTAGAAAATATTAGGAAGATTTGAAATATATTTTGGAAAGATTCTTAAGTAACAAAGTTGACTTTGGTAGATATGGAAAGATCTTAGAAAGATCTTGAAATGACTTGACATCGATATGAAAAGATCTTGGAAAGATCTTGAAATGACTTGACATAGATATGGAAAGATTTAGATAATATTTTGTATAGATCTTCAAGCTACTAAGTTGAATTTGAAAGATCTTGAAATGACTTGACAAAGATATGGAAAGATTGTGCAAGATTTGGAAAGATTTGGAAATCTCTTAGTTGTCATGATTTGACGGATCCAAACGATTACAAAGACGGATCCAACTTTTGGGATCCGCCGGATCTGCCAACTGTTCACTCAGTTTCCCTATAAATAGAAGCTCATTGTTTACCCATAGTTTCATCCAACTAGAACACACATTCCCTTTATTATTTCACACACTTAGATTAGTAGCAAAACATGTAGATTCATAGATTAATCACCCTTTCCATAATGATCATAATGTTACTAACTTTCATTATGTTGTAAGCATACATTGTTAATGATCCTGTGAAGCAAGCTCAAGATCATGAGACATCTTCCATAGCATACTTCCTGATCCACCAAGAAGATCTCACTTGCATACATGAAGATCCATCACAACAAGTTTAGGGAGCTTGTGATCTTCATACATTGAAGGTTTTCGATCAATGGAAGTTCATATAGAGTAGGCATTCATATCCATGATACACTTATGTCATGGATCATCATTTTATCATTTAGATCAGTTGAGTGTGGTTAGTATTTTAGTCCTTAAAATACAAAGAGTGTCGGGAGTGGTTGTACCCTTGTAAATAACTCGACATCTAGCTTAGTGTCGGAAATTGTATAAGCGACGATGGGAGTGGTTGTACCCTTGTAAAGAACTCGACATCTAGCTTAGTGTCAGAAATTGTATAAGCGACGATGGGAGTGGTTGTACCCTTGTAAAGAACCCGGTGTTTAGCTTAGTACCGGAAAAGGAAGTAAGCGACGTGTAAAGGTTTTCTCCGCCTAAGAAAGGGAGCTTGTTGATCTAGTGAAGTAACTCTCGAGTTGGGTACTCGGGGAGTGGAGTAGGGCGGAGAGGAGCTCCATGACCGAACCACTATAAATCATCGTGTTCGGTTTGCGCTTTCTTTTACTTATCTCTTTACTTTTATGTTTGCATTATGTGATTGCTTGTGTTGTGATTATTTGATAATACTTGTGTGACAACTTGGTAGTCATAAACAACAACAAGCATCTTTCATATTAGAACAAGCCAAATTGGAAATTTGATACAACAAGTTTTAAGTTTTAAAACGGTAAACGTATTCACCCCCCTTCTACGTTTTCACAGAGCTGATAATGATAATGGTGATTTTTGTGTCATGGTTCGAAGGGCAAAATAGGAAGCCATGGTGTTGGTGGTGGATATTGTGGGCTCATAAAGGAAGATGAGAATAATAACCAGTCATCTAAGGACTCTAAAAGGAAATTTACTGGTGAATTTGTGATGTATGGAGGTTGTTGTCACTTTATGGTCGTTCTTCAGAGTGAGCTCGATGGAGTAATGAATTCACAGGCTATAAATTCATTCAGAAACAATATATGGCATGTCGTGAATAGGTTGATTCTTGCTACTACTGCTTATTATATTTGGCAAGGAAGAAATCACAGACTGTTCACAAATGAAAAAGAATTAAAGCAGAGGTTTATAGGTTGTTAGTAATGTGAAAGATAGGCTGATGAGTCTAAGGGTGAAGAAATCTAAAGTTGTTCTGGTTGTTGCTGCTCAATGGGGATTAAAATGGGTTGATATGCAATTGGAAAGTACTTAAGTAGATTCGGATGAACAGTAGTTGTGATGTTGTAGCAGTTGAGATTAATGTGGTTTTTGGTGATGCAGCTGGATAAGATTCACACTCATTATGATAAATAGGGTGAGTCATGAAAGATGAGACTACCTTGATTTGTCAAATGAGTGTGGATCCTTGGGGTAAAGTTTTATGTGATCTCATTTCTTTGGATGATGCTAGTTTGTGATAGTATTCTGTGGCTAAATATGCGGATGTAGTTGTATTTAGGTTGCAGAATAATCTTGCAAATTGGAAATGTAGTCTGGAACTGTTGATATCCATAGAGCTTTAATATTGTTGATTGGTAGAGTTCAATCAGTGGTGATGCCTATCTCTATTAGGACATATAATGTGGATAAATTATGTGTTTTTAATAGAGTTTAGGAAATGTAGCCATTGGGAGGAATGAACTAGCATTAAGTGATATTGTTTCTTTTATGATGCCTTTTTTTGTGATAGGATCTTGTATGTTTTCAGTAAGGATGTAGCTGCAAATTGACTTCAAGATAATCTTACAATTGTAGATTGTCTTTATTTTTGTGTTTGTGTGTATGCTTGTCTTTATGGTTTGTGGAGATATATAAAATTGAGAAGCAGATGATATTGAAATTTATGGGTGGCCGGAATTTGAGGAAGGTGGCAGGAAATAATAGTGGGGAGGTATTGTATATGATTTAATATGAAGCTGAAGATGTGGATGTTGAAGATGAGGTTGTGTAAGAGATGAGGGTGTAGATGATTTAACACATATGGTCCCTGTGGTTAGACATTAAAAGACTATTTTGCCCTCATGTGCAAGTCACATGAGGGTGTTTAACAGTCAAACTTGACATCGTTTGGTCAAGGGACTATTAGTTTTAAGGGTTTCAGAGTTGGTGGCTGTAAGTGCAAAAAAAAAAAAAAAGTAAAAGGACCAAGAGTGTGAGTCAACGCAAACCTCAAGGACCATCCTTGTAATTTACGCTAAAATAAAAAAAAATAATAATAAAAAAGAAAAAAAAAATGCATGCATTATTTTCTCCTTTAGTTTTTATTGAGAAGTGATATGTTAAATTAGTTTTAACTATTGTAAACTTGATTTTTATAATCAGGTTTCCTTAATATAATACGTAGTAGAAGTTTGTAGTTCATGCAAGTAAGCAAGAGTACAAATAGTAGTTCTTGTTATCAGGCATGCATAACATATTTTATCCCTTGTCAAAAAATGCATAGACTTAATCATATCCTTCGACTCAACATGTCGCAACAGATCTGATCTTCGCCAAATAATTGTTTACAAACTAGCAATATACATTTTTGTCTGTCACGGATTTAGCCCCAAAAGTGTGTTATTCGTTCTCGGTGGTACAGAGGCTCCGAGAATCCAGCAGTGGCCGATTATAGTGTGCATTAGCTCAAACAGTATGTATTTGTTGGGTCACAACGTACATGGAAATGATTTATAAATAATGATCGACCTAATGAAATTGTTTGAATCGTTGTTCTCAAACCTTGTGATTTGGATTTAGTCTCTAAAAAAGTTGAAATAATGTGTAAATAGAAATGCACATCTCGCTTCAATTAACATAATTTTGAGAAGTAACTTCTTAAAATCTAGCGATCATAAGCACTACAAATATATTATAAGCGACTAATCTAAAACGTGGGAATAAAATTAGATATATTTCTAAGGGTGTGAATCCCGTGAAATCAGATCTAATAAAAAAATGTCGTAGCTAGAAGAATTTATATATGCACGTCTTACTGGAATTAAATACTACATCCGTCTCAAAATAAGTGTCAAGTTTGATTTTTTAGAGTCAAACTGGTTCAACTTTTACCTTCTCTATTTTTGCAGATATTATATAATACTTGATGCAAAATATATGAATGGATTGAGTTTTAAGTGTATTTTTCATTGGTATAATTTTTCATCAAGTATTATATAACAAAAAATATATATATATATATTTAAGGTCAAAGTTGAACCAGTTTAACTCTGAAAAGTCAAACTGGACATTTATTTTAGGACGGAGGGAGTAGCAATCCAAGGCTACCCACACTCGGTATGAATAGTTGGGTCGGTCTCCAACAAACCAAAAAAGCGACCGAACAAATGAGAGGTCGGTTGGAGTGTGGTGATTCGGTCGGTCGATTTTTTTTTTAAGTATCGATCGAATAACCGACCGATTATACACAAAGCATTTTCCAAAACTTTTCAAACAGTTTGATATTTAAAAAAAAAAAAAAAAAAAACTTTTTCAATCTTATAAATACCCACCTCAAACACACAATTTCAAACACAATTCTCATCCATACTTCTAATCATGTCTAACCAAAACACACCCACATCAAAAAACCGACGATCCCGGCTACCTCAAAACAACTTCTCGCCGGAAAACAACTTTGAACTATACGGCATAACACCACCACAACAACGGGGTATTCGATTTCGTGCACCCTCGCTTGAATACTCATCACGATTACCACAACCCAACCCAAATCAAAACATATTTTACGTGAATCGTCCATATGTTCCACCATATCCTCCAAATACGGTTTATTACCAAGAACCAAGTGTTCAACCGTATCGGCCTAACATGGATTTTGTGCAAGCTCCCCAAGAGACGCAACATTATCAACAACATTCCCCGATTCAGAATCTTGATCTTGATTTGAATTTTGAAGATTTCATGGCGAACAAAGAGACGCAAGAATATCCGACCCAAGATGCGTCGATGGGTCAAGGTTCGGGTCACGGTTCTTACCATGATTCGTTCCACGGTTCTTTCCATGATTTCGCCGTTGAGGACGATGACGAAGAAACATCACCCGTCAAACCAAGAAGCACTTCCCGACGTGCTATGAAGGCGAATGCGAAGGACAAAGGGAAGAATGCCGAACCGTCCCAAAAACAGACTAGTTGGACAAAGGAAGAAGAGGTCGCTCTTTGTAAAGCTTGGGTATTTGTCTCAGAAAATTCCGAACGAGGTAACGCTGTCAACAAGAACCGCTTTTGGGAGTTGATTATAGGATATTTTAAGAAAGAAACCGGTTCGGATCGAAGCTACGACTCTATCGCAAGCAAATGGAAGAATCGGATTAGGCCACGGGTTTCAAATTTTGCTGCTATCATGGATAATATCAAGCTTAATCATGGTAGTGGTGAAAATGATGTTGATGATCGTGGGAAAGCGTTGAAGGAATACCGTACGATGTACAAGCATGAGTTCAACTTGGTGGAATGTTGGAAAGTCTTGAGGCATCACGATGCTTGAAAGACGGAGGGGGAAGCTATTCGAACGAATAGTAGGAAAAAAATAAAAGGCTCTACAACAACTTCGGGGTCAACACAAGGTCCTATGAATTTTCATGAAGTCGATGATGATGAAAGTGAAGATGATACTAGAGAATCACGACCAGAAGGTCGTGACGCAACAAGGAGGAAATCATCGTCCTCCTCTCGTGAACCACCAAAATCGTTTGTAGCTTCAATGAGAGAGAACTTCTGGGATCGAGGCCATCAACAAAAGGGGGAAAAAATAAGATCGATGGAGATGAATATAGGTCGATGAAAGAAAGAGAGTTGGCCATCAAAGAAAGAAAAATAGCACTTCAACAAGAACAGGTCGAGCTCTTGAAACAATCGGCGAGGAACCAAGATTTTATCTTATACTACACCAAAATCGACCCAACATTGCCTGAAAGTGAACAAAATCATCTTAAGCGGCTTAAGGCAGAAATCAAAGCAAAATGCAATTTGTAGCTGATTAGTTTACGTTTTTTTAATTCCGTATTGTAATGTTTTTAATTCCGTATTGTAATGTTTTTAATTCCGTATTGTAATGTTTTTATTATTAATGAATTTTAAGTTTTTTTTAAATGTTTGGAAAAAAAAAAAAAAAAAAAAAAAACCGGATCACGAAGTGTGGCAGGTCGGTCGCTTCTGGTCGCCGGAGAGAGAAAGCTGACGTGGCAGCCGGTGACCTAGGTCGCTTCGGGTCATGAGTGTGTCCAGCCTAAATCATCACTTGTTAATTATGAGTAGTTAAGACAGACCATCTTGTCATACTGGTTTTATATTGCTTTTTGGGTTTATGAAGATTTAAATCTATTTAAATAATATTATAAGAAGATTTAAATCTATTTAAATTGCAAAAATTGTCTTTGTGGTTTGGTCAAATTGCACGTTTCGTCCTTGTGCTTCATTAAGTGCAAAGATCGTTCTTATTTTGCACTGTTACGTGCACTTTTGGTCATTCAACGGTGAAATTTGGCAAACCACAAGGACGATTTTTGCAATGATGGAGGACCAAAAGTGCACGTAACAGTGAAAAATAAAGACGATCTTTGCACTTAATGAACCACAAAAACGAAACGTATAATTTGACCAAACCACAAGGACGATTTTTGCAATTTACTCTAAGAAATATTGTTGCACCTAAAAATCGCTGACCTCTAAATGTGAAATCCAATAGTATGGTGTCAGCAATGCAAACTGCAAGTAATTAAATAATACCCCCACGAAACTCACGCCTAATACATTAGGGGAAATGATGCCTGCAGTTAGAAGCAGGCAATTGCCTACTTTTTTTTTTTATAAAAAGGGGCACCACTTCTATAAACATGTCAATTACACCCCTTCTCTTACTTCACCCTCTACACCTTATAACACAATGTAACTTCATTTTTCACAGATCTTCACAACATCCATCATTTTATGGCGCCAAAATTTTCCGCCAAAAAAAGTTGTCACTAAAATCATGTCAAACTCCATGAGTTTTTCAAGGACCGATCCAAATCACGAAGAGCAAATCATATCAGGTTTGATTATACTATTCAAAATGTTCTTCATTGTTGAATTCATTCTTTTTCTCAAAAAAATTGTTAAGAAAATTATGTCCAGTGGATATGGTTCAGTGAAACTAGATGAAGAAATAATTAAATTGATCTTAGTGTTGGTGTTACTCATTTTTATACTTCTGATGTTTATGGTCCTGTTCATGGGCAATGTGAGAATTTTTTTATGTGGTCCAATGAGTTTGATAGCAGCACGTTTTAACTCCTTGATCACCATGGTTTTCTGGTCCAATGAGTTTGATAGCAGCACGTTTTAACTCCTTGATCACCAGTGACTTTGATAGCAACACGTTTTATAGCAGCACGTTTTACATTGGTGAAGTAGTACAACATATCAAGTGAAGTTGGGCTCCTTTCTGATGAGAAGTGTCTATTTACCATTAAAGATTCTGCTTTATTGGTTGTGTTTACATTGGAAAACTGAAATGTTATGTTTTTGGTTCAATATTAGTGCTGTCTTCTTGCAAGTGGAAGTGGACTTTTGGCTCCTATCTGCATTGTTATTAGCTCAGTTATTCTGCTACAACATTTATTGGTTGTTAAGCACAAGCAAGGTACTAAAAAAATTCACATTGCATCCTTAGTTATTGAAGTAGCCAATCAACTCACCAGACGAGAGTCCAACATCCTATAATTACAGGCACAATGAAATTTCAGTTCAAAACATGTTTGTTGATTGCATTTTTGATATTTTTCTACTTGTAGTTTATTGCTGGCATTAAAGCCTATTGTGATATCTTTCTAGTTTCTACCTGATTGAAATACAGTTCAAAACATATTTGTTGACTGCAAGTTTAATATCTCGTCTTTCACCTTTCTCTACTGTGATTTGCACTGGTTGAAAACGTCAATGAAAATCGATCCATCATAATAATGGATGATAAAAGATTACTTTCAAAACCACAATGAATGTTGGTCTTATTGTCTGACCCGAGCTCATGGGCAGCAGCAGCAAACGACCAGCAGCAATGGAGCAGCAGCAATGAATAGTCGGTTACTGTAGCAGAGTTGTATTTTATTTAGGATTCTATATTCTAGTCGGTTAGGATTATATTATGGAATTCTAATTGTACTTGTAGTAGGATTGGTAAGCACGTTCCATTCTCTATAAATACACAGACCTACCAAGCTTGTGGTAGAGCGTGAGAACATCAAAGTTTTGAGCTTATTTTCTTTGTTAATTGGAGAGCTTGTTCCAGTTATTATTGTGTTCTTAAGTTCCAGTTATTGTGCGATTTAGTAACCTGTTAACAGCAGGTTGTCTGTGTGCGTTTGATCCTGAGATTAACAGACCTTAGATCTTGAATGAAGACATCTGAGAAATCAGTGATCGATATTGTTCTGTAGAAAGTAGTTATGCAGCAGGAGGATGAGTTAGATGAGTGATGCAATAGAAAGTAGTTAAACAGAATCTACATTAGATTCATGTGCAACAATCATGATTGCATCAAAACATGAAATCTGATTACTATTCAGTAACAATGTAAACCTTAGACACATATGCAACTGATCGTTAAATTAACCCATTTATTTGTAATTTTAAGGTTCACTAATTCCTTGAAAAACAAACCTTAGACACATATGCAACTGATCGTTAAATTAACCCATTTATTTGTAATTTTAAGGTTCACTAATTCCTTGAAAAACTCATGGAGTTTGACATGGTTTTAGTGACAACTTTTTTTGGCGGGAGATTTTGGCGCCATAAAATGATGGATGTGGTGAAGATGTGTGAAAAATGATGTTACATTGGGTTATAAGGTGTAGAGGGTGAAGCAAGAGAAGGGGTGTAATTGACATGTTTATAGAAGTGGTGACCCTTTTTTATTAAAAAAAAGCAGGCAATTGCCTACTTGCTGCTGCAGGCATCATATCCCCAATACATTATACATGTTCTTTAATATTCTACTTAATTAGTACAGTTGTTCACGAAGAATACGGGCCGATATTAGTCTGAAACTCCATTAAAAATGAATTTAAAAGAAAATCAGTACTAACTATTGATTGTCACAAAATCTCAAAACTAAGGCAATTTTTTTTTCTTCGGTAGCAAATGTCATGATACACGTTTAAGATGAATTCGAGGTTACAATATACTAAAAAAATAAAAAATAAAATAAAATAAAAAATAAACTGTGAAAAAAGATAAATTTACTACGGAGTATTATAATTTCTTATAAACGTCTCTTGTTATGATATATATATATATATATATATATATATATATATTTATATATATATATATATATATATATATATATATATATATATATATATATATATATATATATATATATTTTAAGTATTTATTGCGGTCATTTTGAAATAACAAGGTGGGCAGTGGGTCGCCGCGTTGCGGCGGGGCATTGTTTGACGTCGCTGATTTGGCTTTAAGATATACATTGTTCGAGTTTTGCTTATAAAATTATGCACAAAGTATTTGTAACAAATATACAGAGAACATGCAAAAAAGTGCTAAAAGCTGGAATCTGCACCGGTTATTATATGTAGAGCTCAGGTAATTACAGATAAAACATAACTGTAACATAACATTCACAAAAGGTATAGCGTTTTAGTGAAACTACATGTCAACGTTCAACAAAAGGGATCCTAATACATTAGCTGAATTGTGTAGCGTACTGATGCTACATATGTCTTTTGTGTTACACACGACTACTGCTTAGCTATACTGTCATATTATGCTAACTTGTACAGAAAAGTCGTTCGTAGGTATTATTCTTGCTTAGCCCTTTTTGGGGTCGTGTCTGGTTGTTGTGGCGTGCTCTCCTTTAGTAGCTGTCTGTGAACGAAAGTCCTCGTTTCTTGGGTCTTCGTAACAGTTTTTGGTTCGGTTTCGTAGTATTGTCCAGAAGTGGAAGAGGACACTTGTAGAATGTCCTGTGTAGGAGGTGCGTTTGGTAGGTTTTCTATCATTTCAGGTTCTTCTGCTGTATCTTGTGTTTTGGTTTCGGGCCCTGTTAAGAGGAGAACCTGATTGTGCACCTGTGTGCCTATTATGTTGCTTGAACCTTCGAGTTCAGCTGTTGTAAGTAAGTGTGGGCTGGTTTCCATAACTGTGTCGAGTATGTAGTCCATCTTTTCTTTTGTAGATTCGGTCGAAAAATGCAGTTGAAATAGATGAGTTGTGCCTTCCAAGGCAGTTATAACAGGTGGCAGTGTATAGATATATGTATGACCTTGTTCTGATACAACTTTATTTCACTCCGTTACCATTGAATGCGCCTCGTTACTGAAGCATGTTAATGGTTGTGTGCCAGTTTCGTCAGTGATTAGCACTTGGAAACAGTAACTGTAAACGGCAAAGAACAACCTTTAGAATGTGAGTGTGTACACGCGATGTTTTATGAATTGGAAGGTGTGTGTGTTCATTATAGTTCTGTCGTTATTACTTGTACCTGTAATCGTCTGGTTCTCTGGGAGCAGGTTGCTGGCAATGCGCGTGAGGGAAATTGTTGAAAATCTTCTGCCTGCAATCCCGACATCGGCAGAAGTACCAACCTTTTCTGGTAGTAATTCCTGTGATCGTCGCGATGACCGTAAACCTCACATTCTGCAAAAGTTAAAAAATGTTTAGTGTTTATATTGCTGAGAATATACTTCAGTAAGTGTCTGCTGTTTACCAACTAATTCTGTGGATCTTCGCGGACCAATTCGTCAACTGTAACACGATTCCGCAGCTTTTCCTGTTCTATGTTATCGTATATGTAGGTCCGCACGTTCAGTTGATCATACCTGTGTATGTGTCTTAATTTAGTTTAACTGTGCTAGAGGCTACGAATTTTATATTTTCTTAGTTAGGTAACAACTTACATGCTGAGTATGTAATCTGTTTCCGGAATATTTGGATTGAAATAGTAGTAGGTTGCGGGGCTGCTTGAAAGCTGCAACCCTGTAGATTATATACCACATTAAAAAATATATTTTCTACCCGTTTTTTTGTGTCTGTTTCTGATCGGTTTTGTGAAATCTTATATTTAATTTGTTAAGATGATAGAGTTGTGTCTTTCGTTTTATGTATTTTGAAAGAGATAAATTGACGTGATTCGTAACAAATGTTGATAACGTTGAAGATAATAAACACATATACGTGGAAGAGGCGATTCGTTCTTTGCTAAGGATTGTAAGTTGAGGTCGAATCCGTCAAGATGTCGTAAACTCGTATGAGCAACAATTTTTTTTTTTTGTTAAATTTGTGTATATGAAATTTGGTAAATTTGAACCAATCAAATTAAATATACCGAATAGTTATAGGCAGGTTCAATGAAGGCACTCCAATAGTATGTCCCATACTTACAAATTTACACATAGTTACGATTACGAAACTCGCATTTGCAACTTGCTTATTAGCTCATAATAGGTTTTTGTACGTATCAACAATTCAATGCACATTGTTGGTTTACAAAAGCAAAGACCGATGGGTGTTTACAAGCACATCTCCAACATAAAAGCTCACATTTCTCGAATAACGTGAAATAAAAAAAAACGTCGGTCCATCCACCGTTTTAAAGATGCGTCCACCGTTTTAAAGATGCGATACTCTATCAAATAAGAGACAACAAACGCAACCACGTCATGAGATCTTACTACTTGATGACATATAATACGGATAGCACGCCTATTGGGCCTGTACCGTACTATACACATTTGGGTCCTGGCCCAACAAAACAAACAAGCAAGTACACCGGACGCCACCAAACCCAGCAATGGGTAAGATACGGTCCGGATGCACAAAGACGCACGCAGATCATCTGAATGACACTTCCGTAGTACTCTGGCGGACCAACCAATGGCCGCGGAAAATGATCTGTGTCCGCAATCACGATTAAGTTACGGACCCTTGATCGACAAGGGTCCAACTCTAGCCACTAACAAAAACAAGCGAAATACTAGGAAACCCTAGTACCCGACTCGCCTATAAAAGGCAACCTTTCAACACATTTGCGAGGTATGACTTTCTCACATATACCAATACACATATTCTCTAACAAACATGATTACTTACTCTCACGCTGGAGCTTAATCGTGGGGTCCGTCCCTACGGTAAGGCTAACGGTTTACTTTTATTTATGCAGGGAATCATTTCATCACTTGGATTAATGCAAGTTTAACCTATCAACGGCCTGTTAAGGCGGTCCAAACACAATTCTAACCCAATCCAGTACATGTCACACTTTTTGCACTAACACTACTAGACTAAGACATGACTCGATATGAAGGTACAACACTTGTATAGCATAGATATATAACAATCAAACTTGAATTAATGGGGTTAGTAGTAATTGCGTATCTAGACTAATCGATACGACAACTCGTACTAGACTAAGACATGACTCGATATGAAGTACAACATGGCTCGATATGAAGGTACAACACTTGTATAGCATAGATATATAACAATCAAACTTGAATTAATGGGGTCAGTAGTAATTGCGTATCTAGACTAATCGATACGATAACCCGTAGTTATTAAGAGACATGGTCCTCTCAAATTCGGTCCAGGCATGAAAAAACTTAAATGTTTTTCTTTTAGTTTTATCTTTTTTATAAAATAAAAGTTATATATACTTCCGTAGCAAATGAGGAGGCTAAATTCCACAACACAAATAAACACACGGAAAACTCCGCCATGCTAAAATCTACACTTCGTATAAGCAAACCCTCATCCAGAAGATGGTTCAATCGAATTTACGCACTCGTTTACGCAATCGCCATTGTCGCACTCATTTATCGACATTGTTGTAACCTTCTTTACGTTCCTACGTTAACCACCGTTATCCTATTAACAGCTGATCTCGTGTTAGCTTTTTTATGGGTAACATGGCAAGCTTTCTTTATTAATCCAATCCACCATCAACTTTTCCTAGAGAACTTGCCACAAGTGGCTAAGGAAAGTGACTACCCTGGACTCGATGTTTTTGTTTGCACCGCTGATCCGTTTAAGGAGCCACCAGTTGGAGTTGTTAACACTGTTTTGTCTGTGTTGGCGTATGATTACCCGACTGAGAAACTGTCGGTATATGTGTCCGATGATGGTGGGTCGCAGCTAACGTTGTTCGCGTTCATGGAGTGTGCCAAGTTTGCTAGACATTGGTTGCCATATTGTAGGAAGTATAATATAATGGATAGGTCTCCTGAAGTTTATTTTGCAAATGATACATGTTTGTTTCCCGAAACAAAAGAAATTCAGGTGCGCTTTTTAACTGTCTAAATTCTGTAGGGGATAAACAGAATAAAGTAACAAAACCGGATATTATTTGAATCTCTGAAGTGCGTGTGAACACTTTAAGATCGAATCAATTCGGTGGTTCTCCCGAATTATTCAATCGGATACAATTCAGAAATTGAGAACGTTTTGAATGCTTGTGTTTGATATTGATGAACCAGAGAAAAAATTTATGACCAAAGAAAAATACGTACGAATATATCTCAGGGATTAGGGCACTAACTGTCTTTTAGGCAGTTTTTCAAAGGTTTCAAAATTGTCAAAATTAGTCCATTAATTTTCGAAAATTTAATTTTCTGAGGAACTTTTAGCATAACAACTTTTACGATAACAACTTAGTAAACTTTTATGAGGAACTTTTACCATAACAAATTAGTCCCTTTTAGGCAGTTTTTCAAGGGTTTCAAGCAAGGGGCACTGCCCCTTGGACCCTGCTAGGAGCTGCCACCCCTGGACCCCGCTCCCAGAGGCACTGCCCTCGTCCCCCGTCCCTTAGGGGCTTCGCCCCTAAGAACATAATAAATTAAAATAGGCGTGCACTCAGCACCTTCAAGTTTAAATGATGTCTTATTATGACTAAATTGGTCAAACAAGTTAATCCAATTACACTAAAATATCCGACAAATCCTACCTCTTCTTATTCCGCGGGATTGATATTACTGTTATTGTTGTGAATTGAGCTATAAGGCTATGCACAGTCGTTGACCCAAGCGACCTGGGTCACCGACTGCCACGTCAGCTTTCTCTCTCCGCCGACCAGACATGACCAAAGTGCCACAGTCGATGACCCACTTTAAAAAAAAGTTTATTTTTTTTATTATTTATTTTTTTTTTTTATTTTTTTACACACAAAAGCTCAACAAATATCGGTCGGTTGAAGGACCGATATTGGATTTCTTGCACAAGCGACCAATACTCCACATTAGAAGCGACCGATCATAATATCAGTCGATATGGGTGATTTGAAGCGACCGACCGAGATTTTCTGGTGGGTTGTGCATAGCCTAATGGCAACATATTTCTAGGTGAACCTTTTAACTTGTGAGTTGTGATGATAAATGTAAGATCTGTATATTATAAATAATTAGATGTACTTGCTCTTATTTTGAGGAACTACTTAGGTTAATTTCATGCACCAACACCGAATTTTAAAGTTACCACCATGAGCAAATTAATTTGATAATTAAATTCTTCTACTTTGCTAATATTGCTAGTTATATCGTGAATTTATTAAAGTTCTTCTGTTTTTGTTGCTTAGTTATTAATTATCTTGCATGTTTCAAAAGTCTAATAAATTTATTAATGAGTCTAGACAGAAACAATTACTAGGTAATCTTCAGAACTAAATTGTTAATCTTCAGAAAAAACTTTACTTGACGCAGTGCTATGATCTAGGTAACCACTATTAATAATGGATAACATGTGTCGGTGACTTTTTGTGGGGAGTAGGTAATGTATGATGGAGTCAGTGGGCCTAGCTCATTTGGCATTAGCAATGAAGATAAGAATCTGTTGCAAAGGGCGCAGGTAGGGGTGTTATCGGGTCGGGTTATCGGGTCGAGTGAGTCGGGTTTTGATTTTTTAAAAACTCACCCGCAACCCGACCCGATAAGAAATCGGGTTATCGGGTTCGGGTGATAATCGGGTCGGGTTATGCCGGGTTGGATGATTCGGGTTATCGGGTTGCATGCTATTAAAGGGAATTTTTGTAATATGTGTGCACCAACATAATGGTGTCAAATATGAAGATGCTATGTTAGTCTTGTACTCTTGTATTAATCGAGAAACATCAAATATTAGTATACTGTTTTAAACTGTACAACTAAGAATCGGGGTCCTTAGTTACAAATATTTATAATCGTAAACACCGACTATACTTGGGAGGAGCCTACAACGCATACTAGTCTATTGAAAATCAGTACTTGTTGTTCTAGTCTGTCAAAATCCATTCCAGGCACCAACAATTTCATTTCAAGTAACACTCTTAACAAAAGTGTTGCATTACTATATTAGAGGCAAAATTGATCGTCATTTTTACCTTTTGATTTAATAGTTACTCGCTGTTGCTTCATGTAGCCGTGTGTTACAGATCAACTGTTTAGAAACAAACCGCATTCTCGTTATAAATTCATAAAAAAGTATATATACGTTTCAAAAAATGCCCATATTAAGTTAGATTCTATATGAAATAGTGTTACGGTATACGGTATACACTTCACAGTCGGGTCTTATCGGGTTGACCCGATAACATTTTTTATTTAACCCGAACCCGACCCGATAACACTATCGGGTTATCGGGTTCAGGTCAAAACAACCCGACTAGATTTTTTGACCCGATTAGACCCGACCCGATTAGCCTTATCGGGTTCGGGTTCGGGTCGGGTCAACCCGACCCTACTGACACCCCTAGGCGCAGGTTCGAGTCTGAGCTTGACCCCGGTTTTACTCCGGCTGTTACTCCAGCGAGAAATCGTGTAGAGGCAGTACGGTTTCCGGGCGGACGCCGATCACAGTCCCTACTACACCAGCGTGGTCCCGGTTAAGACAACATAGCCTGAGTAGTGGAGGACGAGGGCCTGCCGTTGAGGCGGGTGCGACTCTAATCCAAAAAATGAAAGTCGCCGTTCAAAAAAAAGGTAATGTATGATGGAGAAATATATATAATTTTCCAATTCGCATCCGCGGATCCTAATGAAGTACAATACCAATTGTCACGTTTATTTTGTGGGGAGTAGGTAATGTATGAAGAAATGAAAGCCACAATTGAAGGCGTGGTAGACCAAGGATCAATTAATGTTGACCAACTTATTGATGATCGTACGGTCAAAGCATTCAGCAAATGGACCGCTGACTTTACAAGTCAACAACATCCTACGGTTGTCGAGGTATTTATTTTCTATATTGAAACAAAAAATAAAAAATATCTTTTTTGAAACAAAAGTTTATGACATTAAGCACTTACAAATAGGTTCTACTTAGAAGTGACAAAGATAAAGATGTTACGGATCATTATATGCCCAATCTCTTCTATTTAGCGCGAGAAAAGAATCAAGCCATTCCGCATCGCTTCAAGGCGGGCGCTCTTAACACCTTGGTACGTCAACCTTGATCGATCTCATTGGCTTTTGTTTTAGAAAGACAAATTAACACGCTAATAAATTAGTTGATCATTTTGTAGATACGAGTATCAACCATAATGACTAATGCACCTTTAATCCTTATCTTGGATTGTGACATGTACTCTAACGATCCCAAAACACCACTGCGTGTATTATGTTATTTTTTGGACCCTAACGTTGATCCAAAGCTTGCGTTCGTTCAATTCCCTCAACGCTTCCACAACATTAATAAGACTGACACATATGGTCTTGAACATGTGTTTGAGACACAAGTATGCTCCATAGGAATGGATGGTTTGGGTGGCACAATATTCATGGGCTCTGGAGGATTTTTTAAAAGAAAAGTTCTTCTCGAGAACCATTGTGCATCACACAAGCTATGGAATGAAACAAAGGAGTCTGAAGATGTTTTAGCATTAGCACATCGTGTCGCTAGTTGTGTTTATGAGGAGAATACAAAATGGGGTTCAGAGGTACACTATAGGAGACGAGTCTATATATATTTATTTTATATTGTAACTTTCTCATTTTGTTAAGTTAATTTATCATTATTACAATTATTTCAGGTCGGGTTTAGGTATGGTACATTGGTTGAGGACATCTACACGGGTTTTAGACTCCACTGCTCAGGATGGAAATCTGTCACATGTAACCCAACTAGAGCTGCATTTCTAGGCGGTATGCCGATAGCCTTCAACGAATTTCTATGTCAATCAAGCAGATGGTACTTGGGCTTGCTACAAACAGGACTTTCTAAATTTAGTCCAGTAACCTTCGGAATGAAGTTTTTGAACCCTTTACATGCCATGTGCTATGTTCAGTTCCATTTTCGTGTCTTTTGGTGTATTCCCATCATCATCTACGCCTTTTTGCCTCAATTAGCGCTTATAAACTCTTTCCCAGTATTCCCGAAGGTTAGTAGTCCTAAATAATGTTACTACTAAAATACTATTGATTAACTGATTTATATAATTTAAATTTGGTGGTACAGGTTTCAGATCTCTGGTTTTGCTTATACGCGTTTCTTTTCCTTGGATCATATGGGAAAGATCTTTATGAATTCTTGATGGCGGGATCAGTGTTCCCAAAATGGTGGAATCGTCAAAGAATGTTGTTAATATTGGGGAGCTCTTGTTTTCCGTTATCAATATTTAATTGGTTACTCGCATCCTTAAGCTTGTCGGCATTTGAATTCAATGTGACAAGCAAGGTGTTAGACACGGAGCTAAGCAAGCGCTATGAGAAAGGGGTTTTTGAATTCGGGGTGGATTTGCCATTGTTGTTACCGGTAAATATAGCAGCACTCATCAATTTATTAGCGTTTGTGATGGGAATAAAGGAAATTGTTATAAATAATGGGAGGTTTGAAGATTTTCTTGGGCAGTTATTCATAGCAGGGTTTGGTATGGTGAATAGTTGGCCGATTTACGAAGCAATGGTGTTGAGGAATGACAAAGGAAAGATGCCTACTAAGACTACCATTAAATCAGTTTGTGCAACTTTGGCGATTTGCTTTGTATTCAGTTCTGCATTTTAACAACCAGCTAGCTTCCGCGCGTGCATATGTCGTACGGGTAACTAGTTTAGGTGTTCGAAATTCCTATGCAATATTCTACTTTTAGCTAAATGGAATGCGATTTAAAGCCCCCTTTAATAAGTGTATTCATACACGAATAAAAATCCCATGCAATCTTCTATCTTTTCGTTGGTGTATGATCATATCAAGCATATGTCAACATTCATTTCAACAGTTCAAAATAGCAGACACATAGGTTTTCATGTTAATTGAATCACACCAACTTTTTTTAATGTTAATTTTCAATACATGCATGGCTTCAAATAAGAAGAACAAGTCTTATTTGTGCTCCAAAATGTTCTCCAAGCTAGCAACTTGAGTAATCACCAAGTTCCAAGTTTACTTGGTCATCACGATTTGACCAAACATTACAAAAATGTTTATTTATCTATTCTTCTAAAGGTTGCCTATGATAAATCCTTATTGGTCATATATATATATATATATATATATAGTTGTTATATATATATATATATATATTGGTCATATATATATATATATATATAGAAAGTTGTCACATTTAGTTCCATGTGCTTTTTCTAGACACACACATCTCATACACGAATATATAGAAAGTTGTCACATTTAGTTCCATGTGCTTTTTCTAGACACACACATCTCATACACGAAGCCAACCTTTATCCTTTAATTAAATATCCTCTATTAACGACACTCAGATTATTCTATAATTATAGCATTATCCGTGTTAAAGCGCGCTAATTGAGGTACTTACTTTGATATATAATCCTTAACTGTACTCTCAACCGGCCAATGAAGAAAAATCTGTCACAAAAGGTGAAAACAGATAGCATGGCTACTCCTCTTTTTCATTCCAGTAAACCGTTGTCCAAAACATGGCTCAATCGTATTTTCTCCATCGTCTACGCCGCCATGGTCTTTGTTCATCTCCTACGCCATTTCCGTCACTTAATCCATTCTCCGACTCCAATTACAGTTGTTCTGTTTGTAGCTGATTTTATATTAGCTTTCTTGTGGTTAACCTCCCAGTGCTTTCATTGGAGTCCAACCGAGCGTAAGGTTTTCCTAGAGAATCTTCGACAAGCTGTAGCGGAGAGTGAGTATCCGGGGTTAGATATAATTATATGCACGGCTGATCCAACTAAAGAGCCACCGCTTGGACTGGTGAACACGGCGTTATCAGTGTTGGCGTATGAGTACCCAACGGAGAAGCTGTCCGTGTATATTTCAGACGACGGAGGATCAGAAATGACACTTTATGCATTTACGGAGTGTGCTAAGTTTGCTAAGCATTGGATACCATATTGCAAGAAGCATAATATTGTGGATAGGGCTCCAGAAGTGTATTTTGGAAGTGATAATGCTAACTGGTTTCCTGACACCGCTGAAATCAAGGTGCGTGACTAGTTGTTTTCTTTTACTATCACTATTTTGTTTTTGTTCTTTGTAGTTAAATCATATTTCTAGCTAGACATATATATGTTAATCCAACTTATGACTTAGATATAATGATGTTGTTCATGTCCTTGGCATTTTCCCTTATCATAACGGGTTTTTGGCCTAGCGAGTTATTAGTTGGGTCAATTTGTTTGTTAATCTTATGGTAGTTTGGATGAAAGTACATATCAAACATGTCTAAATCCGCAAAACTTATAAGAAATGCTTAAGAGTTACCAGTTCGTCAACACTTTTTCATTAATTTATTCCTAATTATGTATGATAACATAGTTTTTGAATATTTAGTATAAAATTAAAATAATATCTTTTGGAATAAAATTAAAATAGTACGAGTATCTTTTGAAAGACGATATATGTGGTCAAACTTAGTGGCCCGATAGAGTGTTACAAGAGTGCCAGCTGTAAGAATACAACAGCAAAACTATAATCCAAAGTTCATCATTTAGAAATTCAAAGTATTTTAAAAAGCCTAACGTGCAGTTTGGTTCAAGCTTTGAAGGGGAATAGAATGAAAGAAATTCAAAATCTTGTGTTTGTTTACATTGTGGGGCCAGAGATTAGGAATTAAATTGATAGATTTGATTCAACTGCATAAGGGTGGTATTCGTTGAAAACCGTGGCCCCTATTTTGTTTACTCTCACAGTTTAATTTTTCTATTATAATAGTAATATTTAAATATAATATAAAATTAATAAATTATACTCCCTCCGTCTCAATTTTATTGTCTCATTTTTTCATTTCGGGTGTCTCAAAATTATTGTCTCATACCAAAAATGGAAAGTGAATAGGTAGTGGAGTTTGGTAAGTTTACTGTATTACCCTTGGTTGAAATTAATATTACAAACTTTAATGAAGTATTAATTAATTGGTTAAGGGTAAACTTGTCATTTGGCAAAAAAGTAAGAGAGATAAAGTAGTGATAGTGATGTTTTTCTAAAAGAATGTGCTTTTTGTTATGGGACTATAATTTTGGGACGGAGGGAGTATATAATAATATATATAATAATATATTTTCTCTCTCCTACTTTTTCCCCAAACCTTTCCCAAATCTTTCAAACCTTTCCCAAATCCAAATCCAATTCCAATCCCACTTGCGAACCAAACGCACCCTAAAAAGTTTTATTAAACGTTGGATCAAAAAAACAATCAGATCAACAACATGACGCATGTTTTTTAATCAGGGGCATTTTCATTATTTGTTCATATACTCAATCAAACACCTCTTTATTTTCTATCTCCTCTCTCATATCCAAAAATAATCCGTCATCATCATGAATCTGATCCATCATCATCTTCATCATGCATTGTACAAAACCACGTGCTCCAAAATATAATTTTTAACACTTCAAAAGGAAAATTTATGTACTCATCTTCAACCTTCTTGTAAACTCCAGTCAAACAAAAACTTAATTACAAATCGCAGATATAACTTTATTTGTAAACCGAAATTGAATCACAATGAAGATATTGTAAACTTTAAGTGGAGATTTGAATCGGAGAGAAGCAGGTGTTTTATCCAGTTCTAAAAAGTGAGAATGATGGAAGGAGAGTTGGTGGAGAACTGGAGATATGTGGTGAATGACAGTTTTAGATTAGTTTCGGTACTAAAGTTTGATACAAAATGTTTTAAAATTGGTTTCTTTGTCATATTAATAAAGATTAATAAAAGTAGTGTTTATTAATAAAAATAGTTTTTTTTTTTTTTTTTTTTTTTTTTTTTTTCATTAGTAAAAATAAATCTTCAATCAATTAAAAGCGTTGTTTAACATTAAAAAGAAAATTGTTCATCAATTAAATAGTTGTTCATTAATAAATGAGTTGTTCACGTGTTGCTCATTAGTAGGAATATATGTTCATCAATAAAAAAATAGTTGTTCATAAGTTTTTTTGCAGATTAGCATCATAATGTTCATCAGTTCATCAGTTTTCTAGTACCAAAACATAGCTTATCAAATGTAGCTTCAGCAATGTATGTTGAAAAATAATGTTGAATCAACACAAAAACTTATTTTGATATATCACGATATTTTTAAAAAGTGACTGTACAACTTTGTATTTGATCCGTTTATTTTTGATAATGTTCATCAGTTCATTAGTTAGTTTTGGTCATCAGTTAATTTTGTTCATCAGTTATTTTTTATAATGTTCATTAGTTCAAGCTAGTATTGTTCATCAGTTCATCAATTTTTCTAATAAAAACACAATGTTTATCAGTTCATCAATTATTTTTTATATTGTTCATCAGTTATTTTTTATAACGTTCATTAGTTATTTTTTATAATGTTCAGTAGTTTTCGAAAAAATAACGTTCATCAGTTATTTTTAATATTGTTCATCAGTTGATAACGTTCATCAGTTATTTTTTATAGTTTTCGAAAAAATAACGTTCATCAGTTCTTTTTGATATTGTTCATCAGTTATTTTTAATAACGTTCATCAGTTATTTTTTTTCAAAAAAATAACGTTCAACAGTTATTTTTGATATTGTTCATCAGTTATTTTTGATAACGTTCATCAGTTATTTTTTATAATGTTCAGCAGTTTTCGAAAAAATAACGTTCATACGGTTATTTTTTATATTGTTCATCAGTTATTTTTTATTACGTTCATCAGTTATCTTTTATAATGCTCTCGAAAAAATAACGTTCATCAGTTATTTTTGATATTGTTCATCAGTTATATTTTTATAACGTCCATCAGTTATTTTTTTTTCAAAAAAATAACATTTCTATCATTTCTTTTTGATATTGTTCATCAATTATTTTTTATAACGTTCATCAGTTATTTTTTATAACGTTCATGCGTTATTTTTTTTCAAAAAAATAACGTTCATCAGTTATTTTTGATATTATTCGTCAGTTATTTTTTGATATTGTTCATCAGTTATTTTTTATAACGTTCATCAGTTATTTTTAATATTGTTCATCAGTTATTTTTTATAACGTTCATCAGTTATTTTTTTTTCGAAAAAATAACGTCCATCAGTTCTTTTGATATTGTTCATCAGTTATTTTTTATAACGTTATTCAGTTATTTTTTTTAAAAAAAAATAACGTTCATCAGTTATTTTTGATATTGTTCATCAGTTATTTTTGATAACGTTCATCAGTTATTTTTTTATAATATTCAGCAGTTTTCGAAAAAGTAACGTTCATCGGTTATTTTTTATATTGTTCATCAGTTATTTTTTATTACGTTCATCAGTTATGTTTTATAATGTTCAGCAGTTTTCGAAAAAATAACGTTCATCAGTTATTTTTGATATTGTTCATCAGTTATTTTTTATAACGTTCATTAGTTATTTTTTGAAAACGTTCATCAGTTATTTTTTATAACGTTCATCAGTTATTGTTTATCTTTAACGTGCGATATCTCACTCATATTATATCGGATTTGAGTGATTCAAATTTATGGGTAAAGAATGGCCAAAAAGCTACAACTTTCGTGTTTTAAGTTTTGCAAAATTCGACCTTTAAACTAGGCAAAATTAGTGTCGAAAATGCCAAAAATTTCAAGAAAATCAACACTCACTTAAAAAGATGAAAAAAAAAGAAGTTGCGATTCATATATCACAAAGCATACCAAATTAAAGAGAATTAAATTTAAAAAATTATGTTGAAATCGGTTTTTCATAAAAGTTTATTATTTGAAAGTTATTTACGTTTGAAGTTTTTGGTTGGAATAAAAAAAATGGGTTAAAAAGACTAAAATGCCCCCTAACCGAATTTAATAAGAAAAAATGAAGGGAGTGGATGGTGGACACTTGTCACATTGTGAGTGGCTTTCTAACCTTTTTAATTTTCTTTACTTTGTAAAGGATCGCATCTCCATCATATATTTATTGCTAATGCAATCTACTATTACTCTTTTAATTCCACTGCACCCTCTGATCACGACTAACATTGCTATATATGGCAGGCAATGTACGAAATCATGAAATCAAGGGTAGAGGCAGTGGTGAAAAGCGGTGTTGTGCCGTTGAATCGAGAGATGGAATCAGAATTACAAGATGCTTTCAGCAAATGGACGCCTAATTTCACACGTTCACAACATCCTACAGTCATCCAGGTTCCTCTTAAAATCAAAGTTTATTAAAACCTTTATCATAACATATACAGCTTCATGTAGTTTTTGCATTTGAACAAAATGTAAGTTTTTTTTTTTTTTCTTTCTAAATTAATTATAATGTTAACCTCTACAAATGCAGAGTTTGTTAGATCGTGGCATAGACAAAGATGTAGAAGGCGGTGTCATGCCGAATCTCATCTATGTTACACGAGAGAAACGCAACAACAAAGCACACAATTATAAGGCTGGAGCACTTAATGTCATGGTAATTGAACTCCCTATACATTGCTCCATTTTATAGAACACGTTTCTGATTAACTATCTTTCGTTCTCTTATAATATATTAACAATTTTTTTTTTTCATAATGAAGCTTCGAGTGTCGGGCATAATGACAAATGCACCAATAGTGCTGGTCCAAGACTGTGACATGTACTCAAACGATCCCGAAACACCACTTCGTGCATTATGTTACTTTTTGGATCCTAAAGTTGATCCGAAACTTGCATTTGTTCAGTTTCCACAAAGATACCATAGCATCAACAAAAATGACATTTATGCGAATGAGTTCAAGGCTGAGACACAAATTCTAAGTCTTGGAATGGATGGTTTGCTAGGCGGTCAGTATATGGGTACAGGAGGATTTCTCAATCGACATGTTATTAGCGACAGTTCATCTGTGGGTGTCACTGCAAGTAGCGTGCGAGATAATGCAAAATCAATAAAGAGTAAAGAGATTGTAGTTTCAGCATACAAAATAGCCAGCTGTGATTTTGAAGAAAATACCTCATGGGGTTCCGAGGTTAGATTCTTTACTTTCTCCAAATAGCGTCCATAAAATTGAAAAAGATGGCACTACAAGAAAACTGTCATTAGAGGCACATAAAAAAAGGTGTCACAAAATGTTCAAATGTGTCACTAAAGTATTAAAAGAGTCACTAAAAGTTCAAATAGCCACTAAATTTTTTAGTTTGTTTTTCTGCCCATAACAAGTGTAACTAAAGATGGTGTCGCTAAAATAGTGACAAAAGAATGTGGGTATATAAACTTTGGCTTTGTGACACAGTTTTTTCTCGAAAATTCTCAACCCAACCAAAGCTATAACCTTTGCCTACACCTATAATAAGAGTCACCAAGCTTAAGTAATAGTGACACATTGTTTGTGTCAGTGTGTCATTAAAGCCTCGGCAAACATGACTTGTAGTTTGGGATTTGATGAATTAAGACAAAACGTCACAAATGACTGTCATCTGCTACAATATTTTGCAGATTGGATTTCGATACGGCACTCTAACAGAGGACACATACACAAGTTTTCGACTTCATTGTGAAGGATGGAAATCAGTTTTTTGCAGTCCAAAACGTGCTGCATTTCTCGGAGGTTCACCATCAAACTTAAATGATTCCTTAACACAAGTCCAACGATGGTACACGGGATTTCTCGAAATATTTTTTAACAAATATTGCCCCATAACTTACGGCATTCGATCGATGAATCCACTTCAAGCTCTATGTTACACTCAATATACACTTCGTCCGTTTTGGATGATTCCAATCTTTATCTACGCGTTCTTGCCTCAAATTTCACTCATAAACTCCTTCCCTATATTCACGAAGGTACGTATCAATCTAACTTTCCCATCGTACCAACTTAATGTAAAGAAATTAAACGTATTACGATTATTGCAGGATTCTGAAGAATGTTTATTCTTGTACGCATTTTTATTTGTTGGAGCTTACGGAAAAGAGATACTTGATTATGTTGTGTTTGGCGGAGGATCTATGCAAAGGTGGTGGAGCTACCAAAGAATGTGGTTAGTGTGGGGACTCTCAAGCCTTCCATTTGCATTGCTAGAGTGGTCACTTAAAAGCATTGGCTTATCGTCATTTGGGTTTAATGTTACTAGCAAAGTCGTCGATGAAGAACAAAATAGATTATACGAACATGGCGTCTTTGACTTTGGAGTTACATCGCTCTTGTTCTTTCCGATTTCAGTTGCTTCATTGATCAACCTATTATCATTCGTGAAAGGAATGATTGATGTTTTTAGCATGGGGAGATCGGAAAAATTGTTTGTGCAGATTTTCATAGCTGGGTTCGCGGTGGTGAATAGCTGGCCGATATACGAAGGCATGGTTTTCAGAAAGGATCGAGGGAGGATGCCATTAACTGTCACCATAACATCAATATCGATTGCAGTTGCGATTTGCTTGGCATCGTCTTTGTTTTTTTAAAGTTGAATGTATCATGAAAAACAACCAAATGAAGTTGCATGATGTAGTATTTTATTTACCTGTTGAATTATTGGACGTTTAAGAAAAAATGTGAAAGATGAATAAATTTGTTGGTGTCACTTTTAATCAACCGGACATATTGTCCCAATATTGTTTCTTTCGGTGTCCACTATGAAGGACAAATAAGAACTAAATGAAATAACTTCTGTCGTTTATATTCATGTCCAAATCAATCTTAATCGACCGTGTATGAATAACACTTCGATCCAGAAACTTGGGTTTAAAAAGTTCATTTGATAAGGTTAAAGATGGTCTTACTATCTATTATCGGGAAAGAAATCTCGCGAGATGAAAAATTCAAATGGTAAGAATAGAAAGAAATAATTATTTGAGCTTTATAGCTTTTATTCCGGTGTATAACCGTTTTAAATAGTAATAAGGTTATATAATAAATCTTTTAGACTATCCACAGTAAGGCAAGGGGAATCGATCGGTGTCGATCGTCCTTGCTGTGGAACAATTTGAGGAATCGATCGATTGCATCTATTTTGTGAATGAAGGTCGTCCAAACGACTACCAATCGTTTGGTATTTTGCACTTATTTTTTTTTTGTCCGTTTGGATTTGAACATTGGGCCTAAAAAAAATAAAAATAAAAAAAATTAACTTTTAAACTTATACTTTCAAACTATAAATAACACGCTCATTTCCTTATTTTTTTTCACACATTCTCTATATACGCATTCTCTCAAATAACACCCTTATTTCACTATTTTTTTCACACTTTCACACATTGAATTCTTACGAGCTATTTATTGCCGATTGATCTTTGTAATGTTTGAAAGTTATTTGAATTTTATTTGAATTACTATGTAAGGTTTGAATTATTAATGAAATTTAAGTTTGTCGTCAAAAATGTTAAAAAAAAAAAAAAAAAAAAAAAAGATGAAGGTCGCCCTTACTGAGTCACCCAATCGCCTGAAAGTCGCTGAAGAAAAAAAGCCGGCATGACAGAGAAAATGGGAGGGATTAACCCTCCTTACTGTGTGCAGCCTTATAATGGTTGGATACCAATATAGACGTAGCTTTAATTTAAGCGAGAAAGTCAAAAAACTATGCATATACCAGTATACCACACCGGACACTTTTGTTTATTTGTAATCTTTTTTGGAAGTTCTGTTAAAAAAAAAGAATCTTTTTTGGAAATATTCCATTTTATAAATATGATGTACGAAATAATTGTTATGTCTACATAGTTACATAACCGTCCAAAAAAGAATATGTATTTGTGAGAGATATTAAGTTACAATAAATATGATGTATATAATTTTTTTTTTTTTTTTTTTTTGAACATTAAAATCGAGATTTTATTGCTATGAAACTAGCGAGAAGCTAGGAAATACATAACAAAACAGAATAGAAAAGCACATGAAAATATTAAAAACGAAAGCTAATCCATTGTTGCCACGAGATATTCGGGGAGGGTGATCTATTGGATAGCCATAGAAAACTTGTTGACTTGAGTTCCTTGAAGGCGAATCGAAGAGAAGGTTGTTTGTTGTTGAAGATTCTATCATTTCTGCATGTCCAAATAACCCAACAGTAAGTGATGATGATCAGTCCAATGAGCTTTTTCGTCTTGATGTTCCTTGAGGTGGACATATGGGAGTTCAGAAGATGCTTCAGGTCTTGGGGTTTCTGGAGAGATAATCGACACCATGCTTGAAGATAACACCATAGCGAGTCAGCAAAGGGACAGTAGATGAACAGATGTGCAGCGGATTCATTGTGCAAATTGCAAAGGGAGCAGACTGAGCTTTGAATCTGGATATTCCTTATAAGTAACTGGTCAGCCGTGGGAATGCGCTCCTTTTCAATTCGCCAACCAAGTATGTTTGCCTTTAGTGGTGCGAAATTATTCCAGGGGAAGGCCCAACGCTGAGGGCCATATGTTGCATTTTGCAGTCGGGTTCTGAGGGATTTAACCGTGAAGCAGCGAGAGGAGCAAAGCTTCCATTCCCATGAGTCTTTTGTGTTGGTAAATCGAATTCAAACAACACAATAACTGCTTTGTGTATAAAAAAACTCATTATACAAAGTCAAAATGAATACCATGCCAACTCCTCTATTGCAAGTTGTCAACTAGGTACTCACTTTTTTCTCGATTAACTTTTGTGTTCATCATTAGTGTTTGCTTTTATGATGTACGTACAGTGATATACAATTGAATATAGTTTGTTTAAAGACACGGACTTTTTGTCCCTGACGCATAGCTTTTTCGCCGATTATTAAGGACCAATGAAGTTATAGCTATTAAAATATCTTATGTCGTTATAGTTGATGTCCAAAATGATCAGTCATCAACTTGTTGAAGAAACACTAAAAAATAGATACATTATCAAAAAGTAATCTAGACTTCAATCAAGTTAAACATATAATTGAATTTGTGTATGTATATTGATATCTTAGTACCAGTCCTCTAAAGTAACTGACGACCCTGCTATTTTGTTTTCGTATACATATATTTTGTTTTCGTATATGTATAATGTATTATTCTCCAAAAAGAAAGCATAAATTTTATACATACTTTACAAAATTAAATTAAATAAGTAAAAAATTACCAAACACTTAAAAAACTGGTTATCTACTTATTTTAATCCGAATCAACTCAAACACTCTATTCAGAAGCACTTGTTTTTAGTCAGCACAAAATCACTTCTTTTAAAGCAGAAGTAGAAAAAGCAGCAATGTCAAACACCCTCTGTATATCATAGATATAAATTATACATAAAAAGTTAAACTTTAACAACCTATATCTATATAAAGATATGTTATACACGATGTTTTAAAAGACTGGTTAAACAAAAACGGATTGCTTTAAGAGAATCTATGATATCAAAAAACTTTCATTTGAACTCAACTTTTATAAATACATCATTAGAATATATATATATTATAATATATATATATATATATATATATATATATATAGGGGGACTTTCTTACGAGAACCATTTTATCTGCGAGAACTGAGAGAACCACAAAAAACATACATGCACGCCTTTTAAAATAAAATAAAAATACATGCAAATCATCAATAATCGTAAGTATCCACCTATGTTCTTCAATATCATCATGAACTCATACTCTTTTTTCACAAAAACCTTACACAAGGCCGCAATATTGTCGTTGTACGCCTTATAAGAACATACATGCACACCTTCAAAGAAAAATGTTGTATTTCCAATTTCTTATCAAATTCTTTAGAACAACTATGTTTTTAAAAAAAAACATATATGTTGTTTTTAGAACATATGTGCAAAAATACAATTATTGAAAACGTGCATGTATGTTTTTGGTGGTTCTCTCAGTTCTCGCAGATAAAATGGTTCTCACAAGAAAGTCTCCATATATATATATATATATATATATATATATATATATATATATATATATATATATATATATATATATATATATATATATATATATATATATATATATATATATATATTATTCTATAACCATTAATACCTACATATATAACATGAAACATAATCTTATATATTATAGATAGATATACATTATACATAAATGTTAAACTTTAACACGCTATATCTATTTAAAGACCTATTATACACTATGGCTGTGTTTGATAACACAGAATGATTTAGTGCTGAATGATTCTGAAGTCTGAATGGTTCAAAGGCTCTGAATGACTTGGTTCTGAATGAAAATTGTATGTTTGATATCGGTTCTGAATGAGTTATCTGAATGATAAAAAATTACCATTTTAACCTTTTGTGAACTAAAATTAGAGTAGGTGGGATATTATTTTGTAATAAGTAGGTGGGATATTTCAACAGATGACAATAAACTACTACTAGTACAAGAGAAACGGTTATACTTTTTGCTTTTATCTTCTTCTTCGCTGCTCTATCTTCTCCAATGCTTTTCCAATAAAGCTGCAACAGAAAAAAAAAAAAAAAAAAAAAAAAAAAAAAAAAAAAAAAACCCTACCATACACAAACACAAACACAAATACAAACACACACACAACATATAAACACAAACACAAACAAACCCACAAAAAAAAAAGAAAAAGACCAGAAAGACCAGAAAGGTAACAATCGGAATGATTCAGTAGCAACTTATAAGTGGAATGATTCAGTAGTTTTTTTCCATCATTCAGTGTTCAGAAGTGTTTAACAAACAATCGGAATGCTGACCGATTCAGCACTTAGTGCTGAACCATTCCATTCAGCACAAATCAAACACAACCTATATTTTAAAAGACACTTGAACACAAAACGGATTGCTTTTCGAGAAACTATTGTATAAAAAAACTTACTTTTAGACCCAACTTTTATAAACACATATTTACAAAATATACTTTATCATCATTATTTTATAACCACTATTACTTACAATTATTACACATATATTTATAGGTTATATATAGACTATAAATGCCTATTTACAAAGTATATACTATAATTATTATTTATTAACCATTAACATTTATATTTATTACACGAAACTCGGTTTTTACATATTTTATATGTAGATAATACATATAATTATTTTATAAAACACAATTTTATAGATTATAAATGGATATTTACAAAGTATATATTATAATCATCATTTATAACCATTAACCCTTACATTATTACATGAAACTCATGTTTTTATATATTATATATTATGTTGATTTTATATTATATATTATATATTATATATTATATATTATAGAAGATAGCCATGCATGGCCCTGTGATACACATGTTCTGATACTCTTAATAAAAAGATAAACTCTAACAACATACATATATTTAAAGATCTTATACACGATATTTTTTAAAAGACTCTTGAACACAAAATGGATTGCTTTAACCCCACTTTTATAAATACATATCTACATAATATATGTTACAATCATAATTTAATAACCACTAATACTTACATTTATTAATTAAACTCAACTTTTATATATTAAGTTAAACTTTAACAACATATATCTATTATACACGATGTTTTAAAAAACGCTCGAACACAAAACGGATTGCTATAAGGTAATTTGTGATATCAAAAACTTAACTTCAAACCCAACTTTTATAATTACATAATTACAAAATATATATTATAATCTTTATTTTATATCTATTATATACATGAAACTCATATTATATATGATAGATATAGATATTACATAAAAAGTTAAACTTTAACAACCTATATCTAAATAAAGATCTTTTTTTTTGAAAGGCAATATTTATTCCACAACAACCAAAACAATTACAAACAAGGACCTCCACAATATTAACAAGATGCTAACATGTAGAGGACCCAAGGAAAGAAAACAAAAATACACTACAAACTTGACTAAAACAAAATAAACACTACAACATACATACAAAGCATATGACCACTTGAAATTAAAACATAAAAACCACTATCCCAAAAGTAAAGATGCTAGACCCACGAACAAATAGAAACCAAAACCAAATCCATATATGCTGCACCAAATAGAAGCATAACCAGTGAGCAGACAGCCTCAAAACAGCAGATCCAAACACCCCATTCAGTGAGCAGACAGCCTCAAAACAGCAGATCCAAACACCCCATTCACAGACTGCAGTTTCAAACACTCCTTTCACAGCCTGACACTAACTTTTGTCACACTTGAATCTTAGAAAACATGGCCACTTGCATGCATCTATACTTTGTCCAATCATGAGCAAAAATGTAAATAATCATGCAGGAAACCACACGAGTCATAAAATTCTCCCACTAAAGAAATTACCCATTAGAGACATAAAGTAGACAGCAAAGGCCACAAAGGACTGTAGATTGACCGGACATAGCCAAACTATCAAACTACAGAACCCATGAACCCATACTGCCAACTCAATCCTCTCAATAGCATAACCAATGTAGCCCAATGATAAAGTACTGCCAACAACCTATATCTAAATAAAGATATGTTATACATGATGTTTTAAAAGATGCTTGAACACAAAAGAGATTGCTTTAAGAGAATTAATGATATTAAAAAAAAAAAAAAAAAAAAAAAAAAAAAAAAAAAAAACACTTACCTTTGAATCCAACTTTTATAAATACATCTTTACACAATATATTTATTCACTAAAATACCTACATATATTACATGGAACACATGATATGGATTATACATAATAAATTAACCTCATGTACACACCATTAGGGCTGAGCAAACCAACTGAACGGACCGGACCGACCGACGGATCGATCGAGATCGACCGAACCGAAGGACCAACGGTCCGGTCTCGGTCTATGCTTTTGGGCGAATTCGGTCTCGGTCCGGGTACAAACCGATCAATAATGCCTTCTCAGACCGGACCGACCGAAGGACCGACCCGGACCGGACCGAACACATTCGGTCCGGTCCTCGGTCCGTGGTTTAGTCTTGGTCGGTCTCGGTCCGGTCAGGTTTTGGTCGGTCCGGTCCAGTTTTCGGACCGTAATCACCCCTACACACCCTGGCATGCCAAGCTATATGGCCCTTCCTAGTCCAACCATAGGTTTTCAGTCGTGCCACAATCGAGTTGATCCATCTTACTCATTTTAAATAACCGTCTTTAGTGTTTTCTATTTTAACAATTACTCCCTCCGTCACAATTTTATTGTCCCATTTTTTCATTTCGGGCGTCCCAAAATTATTGTCTCATACCAAAAATGGAAAGTGAATAGGTAGTGGAGTTTGGTAAGTTTACTATATTACCCTTGGTTGAAATTAATATTACAAACTTTAATGAAGTATTAATTAATTGGTTAAGGGTAAACTTGTCATTTGGCAAAAAAGTAAGAGAGATAAAGTAGTGATAGTGATGTTTTTCTAAAAGAATGTGTTTTTTGTTATGGGACAATAATTTTGGGACGGAGGAAGTATGTTTTTTTATGACGTTGCATCAATGAAATCAAGTTTATAAGTCGATATTTGTTGCTGTTATTTTGGATAATCATGTTTTGGATGGGTGTTATGTTATGTTAGTCGTTTCGGATTAAAATCAAAAATAAAGTCAAATGAACATTGAATACAATAATTGAAGGGATAAATCTTCAAATACCCCAAGAGTACAAGTGTGTTTACCCTAAATACCTCAAAAAAATTTTTTTCCCCAAATACCCCATGGGCGAGGGTCTCCCAAAAATCTTGGGCGGATTTCATAGAATTGTGCCACGTATCCCCTACCATGTCCCCACCAAATACTAAGATGGTACCAAGTACAACAGGTACTTTCTTGGGCGACTGGGCCCACATTTCTTGGACGACTTGGCTTTTTTGTCTTTTTGTCAAAAAGTTAATAATAGAGTTAAGTACATTTTTGGTCCTTGTGGTTTGATTATTGTTTCATTTTTGTTACACACATACTTTCATTTTTATCTTCTTCATCAAAAAAAATCATATCCAAAACCAAACATTTATGATCAAAATTATGCTTCCATTTTCTTTTTGTCTTTGATCAAAAGTATGCTTCGAGATCCAAACATTTAACGATACCAAATATTAATCAAGTCTCACACATCAAAATCAAAAGGTAACAACAAACTAAGAAAAGATGAGAAAAAGGAGAAAAACTCATGTGCGGCAACCACCATCGCCTTCTTCTCCGGCCAAAACCCCGCCAACGTCCGGCAACCACCATCGCCGGAAAATTTTCCGACGAGACCTTTTCTTTGCCGATTCGATAGATCGGTGTACCTAGAACCTTTCTGGAGCTCGTGAGCTCTCGACGCGCCGTGTAACCCCGTGACACACCACCACACCATCACGATTCGTCTCGACCAACTATAGGATTTCCACTAGGGACTTGCGTTGCTTTTAATAGTTGTGTTCAGTCTTAGTGGTATATAGATCTAAAAAGAAAAGATGAGAAAAAGGAGAAAAACTCATGTGCTAGTCCAAAGCTGTAAAAAAGAGAATAAAGATGCAATGGTGAGGCTGAAATTAAAGGAGTGTTTGAAATGAAAGAGTAGGTAAATGATTGGAAATGGTTAGCTCGATAACCTGCAAATGCCTATGTGTTAGTCCAAAGCAGTAAAAAAGAGAATAAAGATGCAATAGCTTGATGACTTCAATATTGATGGATGTTTTAATCTTGACAAAAAGGGTGTTCAGGCTATTCAAAAACAAAAAACAAATTTATCTTTATTCATGTGGAAAAGACCTGCTCCACATAGGCATTTGCAGGTTATCGAGTCAATCGATACATAGGCATTTGCAGATCTGGGTTTTGATTGGAAATGGTTGTGACACTGGTTTTGATAGGTATAAGAATGTATATATTATATAATCTAGGTTTTGGATATGATTTTTTGATGAAGAAGATAAAAATGAAAGAATGTGTGTAACAAAAATGAAACAATAATCAAACCACAAGGACCAAAAATGAACTTAACTCTATTATTAACTTTTTGACAAAAAGATAAAAAAGTAAAGTCGCCTAAGAAATGTGGGCCCAGTCGCCCAAGAAAGTACCTGTATAAAGTAGTATTGTATTAGTACTTGGTGGAGACATATATAGGGACACATGTCACAATACAATGAGATCCGCCTAAGATATTTGGGCGACCCTCTCCCATGAGGTATTTGGGGGGAAAAAATATTTGGGGCATCTAGGGTAAACACCCTTGTACTTGTGGGGTATTTAGAGAATTTTCCCATAATTGAAAGTTAAAGTCGGGTGAAAAGGACAAGGAATGGGAGTGTGTCCCATTATGGAGAATGACAAATAAAAGTTTGGGCGAAATTCATGAAATAACAATCATGTTTCAATATTGTTTCTCTCAAGTTACTCAAACTTTGTTTTACTTGCAAAAACCACTTAAGTTTTATTATTGTCTCCTTCAAGTAACTCAAACTTTATTTTCACTACATAAATCATTCAAGTTTAAATGTTGTTCTAAGATTGTGAAAATTTTGAACATTTTTTTAACGAAAGGAACAAAAACTTTTTATTTTGGTTATTATTTTGTAGTATATAAAATTAGTTGGGAGAAGTTAAATTCAAGTGAGTAGTTATTATTCAAAGTACAAGTAATTGATACATGTTTAAATACTTTAAAGAAAACTCTAAAAGATAATTTATGTTTATCAGTTTCCTTATAAAATTCACTAAAGTTGTACGATATTAAAAATTGAGCGGTTTTTGTTGTTGAAAAAAACTGTGTGACTTTAATAAACAGTTTTGAAACTTGAATGATTTTATAGTTGAAATAAAGTATGAGTAAATTTAGTGGAACAATTATGAAAATTGATTGACCATAAAAGTTTCATATCCAAAAGTGTTGGCAACGTAAGAGCCTTGGATCATGCATGGCACAAGATTCAGCCATCAAAATTTGATTCATTCAACTTTCCAAATATAGGCAAAAGTTATGAGCCATATATCAAGTGTATAAAATACGGAGTATGCTTTACATATATGTAACCACTGTGAAAATCCCACGTTATAATAATCTAGCACTCAGAATAATTATTTTTTTTCCACGTATAATTTTTTTTTTTTTATTTGAATGTATCTCCTATCTTATGTGACGTAGCTCACATCATGGATAAACGTGCTCCCACAAGACCTGGATAACAAACCTGATGTTTATTTCTTAAACATAACGATATTATAGAATACCATTTACCATTTTACGATAAATCCTTAACGAACATATAAAACATTCATTAATTATATAGAGTTTCTATGAAACCCTAAAAATTCATCACAACACCAAATATGAACAACTAAACCTCAGAACATAAAAATATAACATATCTGAGTTAATGTACAAGTTACTAAAGCACCAGAAACCCTAATTCTATTTCAGCTCCCGGTAAAACCCTAATTTCACATAACTATAATTTTATGTATTCATTTCACAAACCCTAATTTATTTATACAATATTTTTACAAAGTATTAAGTTTACAAATTATTTAAGCTAGAGTACAAGTCATTATTGCATAAAGTCATTTATTTACAAAATCTTTATAAAAATCCTATTTATAGTTACTTCTAAAAGCATAAAGTACAAACCATTTATGCATAACTTTTATAAATTATTTTTCCTAAACTCCATAATTATTTTTACAAGTCTTTTAACACAAAGTACAAGTGCCTAATGCACAAAAACTATAAATTCTATTTATTTACTTATAAACATAATAAACTTTAACAAATAATTTTTATAAACTAACCAACTAGTAAAACAATATTTTTCTTATATCCTAAACTATTGTACAACTCTATAAAGCCTATATTACAACTCTTATAAGCCTAAACTAATTTTCTTTCTATTCTTCAAAAATCCGAAATAGGTATATATATGTAATAATTATAAATACTTTTCTAACTAATTAAATACATAAACTAACTAGATTAACCCTCCCCCGAAACCCTCAATACAACTCACTAAAGCCTATTGTACAACAACTCCAAGCCCATTCGAAACCCTCTTCTAAAATTCTGTTCGAATACAACAAGAAATCATAACCAAATTACTCTTACATAATATCTTCACTAGATACATCCCCTATACCCATGAACACACTTACATGCCTCTCCTCTCTTCTTTCCATTCTCATCAATAAACTAGTCCACATGTCTCCCTTCTCCTTCAAGAACAACCCCTATTGGTAGTTGCATTCCATGAACAAAAACCGGCCACATCACCCCTTTTCCCTCCCCCTCCAAGTGGCACTCTTTTTCATTTCTGTCAGCCATGGTCTCCCTCACCTTGTCTCCTTATCACCTTCTTACAAACCCTAATTTCCATTTCTATAAATAGCAGCTCATGTAACACCTTTCTTCTCACCATCACACGACCAAACATCAAACACAATCCTATCACATTTCCACTCTGATCACAACCCTATAATACTTTCAACACAAGCTTAGGAAGACTAGAAGAGGAGGAGATACTCTGATCGAACCCAAGTCATTCAAAACCCTAGTCGAACCCCAACCTTAAGTAAGTATTCTAAACTTCTTTAAATTCAGTTACTCATGTTATTTATTCTTAAAAACATCTAAAAAACATTACTACATAATCATTAATAACACACAAGATCATAAAATATAAGTTTTCCTTTTCTCTTTTGCTTGTCTGATCGAACAGTTCACACTAACGCACCCTGTATGTTCGAGTTTTTGCTAAAATGAATCAAAGATCAGTAAAACATGTTAAAACATACTCAACAATATCATACCATGCATAGAAACTAAGTTACAAACGTTTAAAAACACAGAAACCCTATCGGGTTGTTTTTCTGTAATCTAGTCGAACCAGAAAACACCCCAGAGACCCAACTTGTGACCTTTGAACCGACACCCAAACGACCCTAGTAAATTCTTATTTTTCTCATGTGTATAGATCACCTAGCTAGCTTTAATTAGAAACAAGAATCAATAAAAATGGTCAAGTATCAATTGAGATATCGAGTCTTGAAGTTTGCTAAAAATCGCTATTAATGAAAAAGTAAATAATCAGTTATTGTTTTTCTTGTTTTGTCGCCCCAACCCTCTTACTTGTGACTTGTAGATCGACAAACACCATGATAAAATATAATATTTGGCATGAATAAAGACCATCCAGCCACCTTTATTTAGAAACAAGAATAATCGAAAAAGGTTAAACGAGCTAGGAGATATCGAGTCTTAAATATTGCTTTATATCACTAGTATAGGACTTATATTTCCAGTTATTATTTCCAAAAACTATCGACCCACTCATCAACTTTGAACCTTGTTTTCGAAACCCTTTAGACCTTTAAAAATTCTAAATTTCTGGAATAATAAAGTTCATATAGTGAACTTAAATTAGAAGGAAAAAGTTTGAAAAACCAACGAGTGGTTTAAAAGATATTCGAGTCCAAAGATTGCCCATCGCTAGTCCAAAAACCCTTTTCCAAATTCTCATTAAAATTTATTTCGACCACTCAACTTTTGGGATATAATTCAACCATCAAACGAGTTTCATAAAATTAGGAACTTAGCTTATTTTAGAGTTGACCTGGCCAAATTTTTATAGAAACCAAGAGCTCGTTAAATGATCCCGTTTTCGTTAAGTTATTTGTGTCCAAAACTCTAGCCAAGTCATTATTTGCATATGCCTTATTTTCAAATAATAAGAGTTTTATTATGTCAAATTTTGTAAATATTTTATACCAAGGACTATTTTCTGTCAATAACAAATAAAAAGGGGTGAAATTGTCATTTTTGAAACTTGAGGGTAGAAACTGTCATTTTCCAAAAGTCCAGGGTGTGAACTGTCAATTGACCAAACCTTAGGGATTAAAGCGTAACTTTTCATAAACATTATTTTTATCATTTCTATTTATTTTCCGACTCAATACTAACATAACATGTTTATTTTATTGACGAACGAACGAAAGATAACTTTAACAAACAAACAAACGAACATAAGAACGAAACAACGAAACAACAGAACAAAACAAAATAAACTATAATCATTAGAGATGATTACTAAATATTGGCATAACAACTCAGGTTCCTTGTCCGGAGACGTTTATCAACTTTCTGTCATTTTGTTTTCCATCCAGACTTCTCAGGTGAGTTCATAGTCCCACTTTTTAATTACGTTTTTCTAAATATGTGGGGAGATACATGCTACTAAACCGAACACAAGTACTTTTCCGTATGCTTTCCTGATTTATATTGCATAAATTTAACTGTTGCCTATTTAAAAGACCCTCTATCATGAACCATTAATCACTTTCGGGTGAGCGCGAATATAATGAATAGATCTATTGGATTGACAATCCCTTTGTGTTGCTGGATAAGTAACCCAATGCATTTTATTTGAAAACGTTTAATAAAGAGTTCAGGCAGACTCCTACTCGAGGGCATAATTGCTACATTTAATTATGTAGTAATTTACGTCATAGCTTATAACTATGATGTCCATCGTGTTAACGCCTTGCGATTCATGAGACTTAGAGAAATATATAATAAACAGCGATATAACTGATTTACTTTCTATCTGGCTTGTGTTCAAACTGATTTAACGTTAAACGCTATGGATTCACTCAACCTTTGTGTTGACCTTTTTAGCATGTTTATCACAGGTAACTGGAAGTACGATTTGGCACGAGTGGCGGTGGACTTTCTTTTAAAAGAGTGTCCGTTTTGTTATCATTCAAATGAATAATATATCATTTATAACGTATTTCGAAACCTCCTGCTGGGACCTCTACATGTAAACTCTGATTTTAATAAATGAATGATAACAAATTATTTAAAACGTCTCTTTTCGAGTCATTTTCTATCATCATGATTGTGAACTGTGAAGTAGCACCCCAACTTATATTTCCGCTGCGAATATCGAAAACAGGGGTGTTACAGAGTGGTATCAGAGCTCATGGTTATAGAGAACCAAATGTTTTCAAACATTGGACTATAATCGCTTTTCGCAAAAACTTAACCCAAAAGTCCTCCGTGCCACAACGCCACTGAAACGTTACTATTATATGTTTAGTTCTAATTATTTAGCTGCATAGTAAGATGTTTATAATTACCGGGTGGTTACAGAACCCTGCCTTTCCTTACCTATTCTATTCCTCTTATGTCGGACTCGGATATTGAAAAATATCACGATAGTACTGGACATCACGCTTGTACCTATATCCTCAACATCGCTACTACGTCCACTTTCCTACATATATGCCGTCAGTTCCTACATCTTTACCTCCGCTTCACTATCATCTATAAATTTTTATTCCTCATATATTCCGTTTAAACTTAGTAAAGAAATTAGGACCATTATCGTCCGATATCATACTTTACCCCGATTACCTATTCCCGACTTTCCTAATTCCACCGCGAGTTTTTGAGATGAATAAAAGCTCGCAACCGACACCGGAACGACAACCGACTATTTTCACCATGCTGACGTAATTAGAACGGCAAGAAGAACAGATTGAGACTGCTTAGGTCATCCCGACAAGCTGCCTCTAGAATGCATCGAGGGTATAAAATAAAGAGTTGAAGATTTAGAGGCCATGAAGCAGAAGATGGACGAGAAGACAGAGAACCATCATGAGCAGCTGAGATGAGAAATATCTATGACGAATTGAAGATGTTAGAAGAAATAATGAAAAGAAATGAAGAAGTGACGACCGCTCAGACGAAGAACACTATTTTGGAGAAAATAGTGGGAGACATGCAAGATAAATACTAAGAATAAATCCTCGTCAGCATGATCGCCAAACTGAAAAGTTGACTCGGAAGAGTTTCTGGTAGCCACTAAAATCAGATTTATATCTACCAGCTTTTGTACTATATCTTGACCATGAGATATGTAGCATAAATATGACGCTTGTACTAATTTTGTTATATATAACAAATTAGCAAGTTATTTATGACTATATGTGGTTTTGATTTTGTTGTATTTTGCTGTGTACGGTATCGGTTGACGTGGACCAGTGATGATCATCCTACCTACTCGTATGATAGTATTTGGACATGTTATGACCGTATGATTATCATGAGTTTTACCTTGATAATCTAGCATGTACAAAATATAAACGTATGTTTTATTATGGTTTTAATAGAAATATGCCTCGCACTTCCCCCGAACCACCCATGTCCCAAGCTGCTATCTGAAAGCTTGTTGCAGACAGTGTTGCTGCAGCCTTAGAGAGTCAAGCAGCAGAATTTTCTCGTACTGGAAGCTCAAGCCGACCCAATGGAGATAGTGAGTCAGCTAATGCTCGCAAGTGCACCTACAAAGACTTCATGAACTGTAAACCAACTTTCTTTAAGGGAACAGAAGGAGCTACTGAATTAGCTCATTGGTTTGAACGTACGGAAGTAGTCTTTGTAAGAAGCGGGTATACCAATGACTGCAAAGTTGCTTTTTCTACGGGAACTTTATTGGATGATGCCTTGTCTTGGTGGTCTGCTACTTCCCAAACCATGGGTATTGAAGCAGCTCACCAACTGACTTGGGAAGATCTCAAGAAGAAGATGTTGAAGAAGTACTGCCTCCGTACTAAAATTAAGAAGCTGGAGGATGAGTTCCACCAACTGGTTGTGAAGGGAATGGATATCAGGACATACAATAGAAGGTTTCAGGAACTTGCTCTCCTGTGTCCAACTGTTGTGCCTGATCTCGAGAAATTGCTGGAGAAATATACAGAAGGATTACCTCGAAGCATTGAGGGAAATATTACGGTGTCAAAGCCTCAGTCTTTGGAGGAGGCCATGTCTGTAGCTCAGCAGTTAATAGAACGAGAGATAAAGCGCAATTCCATTCAAGGAAATGATGATCACAAGCGAAAGCTTGAAGATAGAAGGACTACCCATCACCACAACAACTACCAGCACAACCGTAACCACCATCAACAGAATCACCGACAGGAGACTGCTAAAGCCTATACCGCCACACCTGCTGAGAGGAGTGGTTATGTTGGAAGAAAACCGTCATGTAATCTATGCCTGTTGCACCACTTTGGTCCATGCACTGTTAAGTGCGCAAGGTGTCAGAGGATTGGACATTAGACCAAAGATTGTAGAGCAACAGGAGCCAACCTACAGCCGATAACCGTAACTTGCTTCGGATGCGGTGAGAAAGGGCATTACAAGAGCCGGTGCCCAAAGTCAAAAGACGACCAGAACAACAGTGCCCGCGGAAGAGCGTATGTGCTAGGAGATGGGAACGCACAGCCAAACCAAGACTAGTGCAGAAGAATGAGAACTCGTTAAGATCCCGAAAACGTCAAGTAATGATATCCCTATTTAAGCAGAAGATAAACCTCCGTTATAGCTAAATAAATCATATCGTAAAACTTCCTAAGTCTATTTCCTATTGTACTCTACCTTAGTTGCGATGGTGTAACAACTATCCTTTCTACCGTATGAAGTCTTTATCTTGTAATATTTCAGTAATAATCACAATCTACGTTTCTATTCCATTTGATCTGTTCGTAGTCACTACACTGTCATCTCACTAGAAATTCGGTTAACATTAGTTTTGACTATTCCGTAAGAATTCCACTCGAACCTTAATAATTGTTTTAAGAATAATCCATTTCCACCCTAGAAATCCCTGACCTATCATCATAGTATGAACAAAATTTTTTGAGAAAAGCAATTATGTGATCATTTTACAAAAACAAAACGTTGAACACCGTCTAAAACTTTTTGAGGAAATATAAGTATCATCATAACTGGACCAAATATCACATCATTCGGTCCTTAGTTATGCATAGCCTGGCCAACTATGTATAAATTAGGAAGAATCATGTCATAAGTGGAACAGTTAAACTTTTCAGATTTTCAAATAACAATTCTCAGTCAAAAGTAAAATTTTGAATTGTTCATACTAAATTCATTTGACCAATCACAATAGATGTCTACAAATTACTATCCATCACCTCTAAGATGAGAAAATCAAATGCGGACAAGATACCCAAACCTTTTCCCTCACATCTCGACCAACATAGACTGAATCTCGGGACGAGATTCCCTTAACGGGGGGTGACTGTAACCACTGTGAAAATCCCACGTTATAATAATCTAGCACTCAGAATAATTATTTTTTTTCCACGTATAATTTTTTTTTATTTGAATGTATCTCCTATCTTATGTGACGTAGCTCACATCATGGATAAACGTGCTCCCACAAGACCTGGATAACAAACCTGATGTTTATTTCTTAAACATAACGATATTATAGAATACCATTTACCATTTTACGATAAATCCTTAACGAACATATAAAACATTCATTAATTATATAGAGTTTCTATGAAACCCTAAAAATTCATCACAACACCAAATATGAACAACTAAACCTCAGAACATAAAAATATAACATATCTGAGTTAATGTACAAGTTACTAAAGCACCAGAAACCCTAATTCTATTTCAGCTCCCGGTAAAACCCTAATTTCACATAACTATAATTTTATGTATTCATTTCACAAACCCTAATTTATTTATACAATATTTTTACAAAGTATTAAGTTTACAAATTATTTAAGCTAGAGTACAAGTCATTATTGCATAAAGTCATTTATTTACAAAATCTTTATAAAAATCCTATTTATAGTTACTTCTAAAAGCATAAAGTACAAACCATTTATGCATAACTTTTATAAATTATTTTTCCTAAACTCCATAATTATTTTTACAAGTCTTTTAACACAAAGTACAAGTGCCTAATGCACAAAAACTATAAATTCTATTTATTTACTTATAAACATAATAAACTTTAACAAATAATTTTTATAAACTAACCAACTAGTAAAACAATATTTTTCTTATATCCTAAACTATTGTACAACTCTATAAAGCCTATATTACAACTCTTATAAGCCTAAACTAATTTTCTTTCTATTCTTCAAAAATCCGAAATAGGTATATATATGTAATAATTATAAATACTTTCCTAACTAATTAAATACATAAACTAACTAGATTAACCCTCCCCGAAACCCTCAATACAACTCACTAAAGCCTATTGTACAACAACTCCAAGCCCATTCGAAACCCTCTTCTAAAATTCTGTTCGAATACAACAAGAAATCATAACCAAATTACTCTTACATAATATCTTCACTAGATACATCCCCTATACCCATGAACACACTTACATGCCTCTCCTCTCTTCTTTCCATTCTCATCAATAAACTAGTCCACATGTCTCCCTTCTCCTTCAAGAACAACCCCTATTGGTAGTTGCATTCCATGAACAAAAACCGGCCACATCACCCCTTTTCCCTCCCCCTCCAAGTGGCACTCTTTTTCATTTCTGTCAGCCATGGTCTCCCTCACCTTGTCTCCTTATCACCTTCTTACAAACCCTAATTTCCATTTCTATAAATAGCAGCTCATGTAACACCTTTCTTCTCACCATCACACGACCAAACATCAAACACAATCCTATCACATTTCCACTCTGATCACAACCCTATAATACTTTCAACACAAGCTTAGGAAGACCAGAAGAGGAGGAGATACTCTGATCGAACCCAAGTCATTCAAAACCCTAGTCGAACCCCAACCTTAAGTAAGTATTCTAAACTTCTTTAAATTCAGTTACTCATGTTATTTATTCTTAAAAACATCTAAAAAACATTACTACATAATCATTAATAACACACAAGATCATAAAATATAAGTTTTCCTTTTCTCTTTTGCTTGTCTGATCGAACAGTTCACACTAACGCACCCTGTATGTTCGAGTTTTTGCTAAAATGAATCAAAGATCAGTAAAACATGTTAAAACATACTCAACAATATCATACCATGCATAGAAACTAAGTTACAAACGTTTAAAAACACAGAAACCCTATCGGGTTGTTTTTCTGTAATCTAGTCGAACCAGAAAACACCCCAGAGACCCAACTTGTGACCTTTGAACCGACACCCAAACGACCCTAGTAAATTCTTATTTTTCTCATGTGTATAGATCACCTAGCTAGCTTTAATTAGAAACAAGAATCAATAAAAATGGTCAAGTATCAATTGAGATATCGAGTCTTGAAGTTTGCTAAAAATCGCTATTAATGAAAAAGTAAATAATCAGTTATTGTTTTTCTTGTTTTGTCGCCCCAACCCTCTTACTTGTGACTTGTAGATCGACAAACACCATGATAAAATATAATATTTGGCATGAATAAAGACCATCCAGCCACCTTTATTTAGAAACAAGAATCATCGAAAAAGGTTAAACGAGCTAGGAGATATCGAGTCTTAAATATTGCTTTATATCACTAGTATAGGACTTATATTTCCAGTTATTATTTCCAAAAACTATCGACCCACTCATCAACTTTGAACCTTGTTTTCGAAACCCTTTAGACCTTTAAAAATTCTAAATTTCTGGAATAATAAAGTTCATATAGTGAACTTAAATTAGAAGGAAAAAGTTTGAAAAACCAACGAGTGGTTTAAAAGATATTCGAGTCCAAAGATTGCCCATCGCTAGTCCAAAAACCCTTTTCCAAATTCTCATTAAAATTTATTTCGACCACTCAACTTTTGGGATATAATTCAACCATCAAACGAGTTTCATAAAATTAGGAACTTAGCTTATTTTAGAGTTGACCTGGCCAAATTTTTATAGAAACCAAGAGCTCGTTAAATGATCCCGTTTTCGTTAAGTTATTTGTGTCCAAAACTCTAGCCAAGTCATTATTTGCATATGCCTTATTTTCAAATAATAAGAGTTTTATTATGTCAAATTTTGTAAATATTTTATACCAAGGACTATTTTCTGTCAATAACAAATAAAAAGGGGTGAAATTGTCATTTTTGAAACTTGAGGGTAGAAACTGTCATTTTCCAAAAGTCCAGGGTGTGAACTGTCAATTGACCAAACCTTAGGGATTAAAGCGTAACTTTTCATAAACATTATTTTTATCATTTCTATTTATTTTCCGACTCAATACTAACATAACATGTTTATTTTATTGACGAACGAACGAAAGATAACTTTAACAAACAAACAAACGAACATAAGAACGAAACAACGAAACAACAGAACAAAACAAAATAAACTATAATCATTAGAGATGATTACTAAATATTGGCATAACAACTCAGGTTCCTTGTCCGGAGACGTTTATCAACTTTCTGTCATTTTGTTTTCCATCCAGACTTCTCAGGTGAGTTCATAGTCCCACTTTTTAATTACGTTTTTCTAAATATGTGGGGAGATACATGCTACTAAACCGAACACAAGTACTTTTCCGTATGCTTTCCTGATTTATATTGCATAAATTTAACTGTTGCCTATTTAAAAGACCCTCTATCATGAACCATTAATCACTTTCGGGTGAGCGCGAATATAATGAATAGATCTATTGGATTGACAATCCCTTTGTGTTGCTGGATAAGTAACCCAATGCATTTTATTTGAAAACGTTTAATAAAGAGTTCAGGCAGACTCCTACTCGAGGGCATAATTGCTACATTTAATTATGTAGTAATTTACGTCATAGCTTATAACTATGATGTCCATCGTGTTAACGCCTTGCGATTCATGAGACTTAGAGAAATATATAATAAACAGCGATATAACTGATTTACTTTCTATCTGGCTTGTGTTCAAACTGATTTAACGTTAAACGCTATGGATTCACTCAACCTTTGTGTTGACCTTTTTAGCATGTTTATCTCAGGTAACTGGAAGTACGATTTGGCACGAGTGGCGGTGGACTTTCTTTTAAAAGAGTGTCCGTTTTGTTATCATTCAAATGAATAATATATCATTTATAACGTATTTCGAAACCTCCTGCTGGGACCTCTACATGTAAACTCTGATTTTAATAAATGAATGATAACAAATTATTTAAAACGTCTCTTTTCGAGTCATTTTCTATCATCATGATTGTGAACTGTGAAGTAGCACCCCAACTTATATTTCCGCTGCGAATATCGAAAACAGGGGTGTTACAGAGTGGTATCAGAGCTCATGGTTATAGAGAACCAAATGTTTTCAAACATTGGACTATAACCGCTTTTCGCAAAAACTTAACCCAAAAGTCCTCCGTGCCACAACGCCACTGAAACGTTACTATTATATGTTTAGTTCTAATTATTTAGCTGCATAGTAAGATGTTTATAATTACCGGGTGGTTACAGAACCCTGCCTTTCCTTACCTATTCTATTCCTCTTATGTCGGACTCGGATATTGAAAAATATCACGATAGTACTGGACATCACGCTTGTACCTATATCCTCAACATCGCTACTACGTCCACTTTCCTACATATATGCCGTCAGTTCCTACATCTTTACCTCCGCTTCACTATCATCTATAAATTTCTATTCCTCATATATTCCGTTTAAACTTAGTAAAGAAATTAGGACCATTATCGTCCGATATCATACTTTACCCCGATTACCTATTCCCGACTTTCCTAATTTCACCGCGAGTTTTTGAGATGAATAAAAGCTCGCAACCGACACCGGAACGACAACCGACTATTTTCACCATGCTGACGTAATTAGAACGGCAAGAAAAACAGATTGAGACTGCTTAGGTCATCCCGAAAAGCTGCCTCTAGAATGCATCGAGGGTATAAAATAAAGAGTTGAAGATTTAGAGGCCATGAAGCAGAAGATGGACGAGAAGACAGAGAACCATCATGAGCAGCTGAGATGAGAAATATCTATGACGAATTGAAGATGTTAGAAGAAATAATGAAAAGAAATGAAGAAGTGACGACCGCTCAGACGAAGAACACTATTTTGGAGAAAATAGTGGGAGACATGCAAGATAAATACTAAGAATAAATCCTCGTCAGCATGATCGCCAAACTGAAAAGTTGACTCGGAAGAGTTTCTGGTAGCCACTAAAATCAGATTTATATCTACCAGCTTTTGTACTATATCTTGACCATGAGATATGTAGCATAAATATGACGCTTGTACTAATTTTGTTATATATAACAAATTAGCAAGTTATTTATGACTATATGTGGTTTTGATTTTGTTGTATTTTGCTGTGTACGGTATCGGTTGACGTGGACCAGTGATGATCATCCTACCTACTCGTATGATAGTATTTGGACATGTTATGACCGTATGATTATCATGAGTTTTACCTTGATAATCTAGCATGTACAAAATATAAACGTATGTTTTATTATGGTTTTAATAGAAATATGCCTCGCACTTCCCCCGAACCACCCATGTCCCAAGCTGCTATCTGAAAGCTTGTTGCAGACAGTGTTGCTGCAGCCTTAGAGAGTCAAGCAGCAGAATTTTCTCGTACTGGAAGCTCAAGCCGACCCAATGGAGATAGTGAGTCAGCTAATGCTCGCAAGTGCACCTACAAAGACTTCATGAACTGTAAACCAACTTTCTTTAAGGGAACAGAAGGAGCTACTGAATTAGCTCATTGGTTTGAACGTACGGAAGTAGTCTTTGTAAGAAGCGGGTATACCAATGACTGCAAAGTTGCTTTTTCTACGGGAACTTTATTGGATGATGCCTTGTCTTGGTGGTCTGCTACTTCCCAAACCATGGGTATTGAAGCAGCTCACCAACTGACTTGGGAAGATCTCAAGAAGAAGATGTTGAAGAAGTACTGCCTCCGTACTAAAATTAAGAAGCTGGAGGATGAGTTCCACCAACTGGTTGTGAAGGGAATGGATATCAGGACATACAATAGAAGGTTTCAGGAACTTGCTCTCCTGTGTCCAACTGTTGTGCCTGATCTCGAGAAATTGCTGGAGAAATATACAGAAGGATTACCTCGAAGCATTGAGGGAAATATTACGGTGTCAAAGCCTCAGTCTTTGGAGGAGGCCATGTCTATAGCTCAGCAGTTAATAGAACGAGAGATAAATCGCAATTCCATTCAAGGAAATGATGATCACAAGCGAAAGCTTGAAGATAGAAGGACTACCCATCACCACAACAACTACCAGCACAACCGTAACCACCATCAACAGAATCACCGACAGGAGACTGCTAAAGCCTATACCGCCACACCTGCTGAGAGGAGTGGTTATGTTGGAAGAAAACCGTCATGTAATCTATGCCTGTTGCACCACTTTGGTCCATGCACTGTTAAGTGCGCAAGGTGTCAGAGGATTGGACATTAGACCAAAGATTGTAGAGCAACAGGAGCCAACCTACAGCCGATAACCGTAACTTGCTTCGGATGCGGTGAGAAAGGGCATTACAAGAGCCGGTGCCCAAAGTCAAAAGACGACCAGAACAACAGTGCCCGCGGAAGAGCGTATGTGCTAGGAGATGGGAACGCACAGCCAAACCAAGACTAGTGCAGAAGAATGAGAACTCGTTAAGATCCCGAAAACGTCAAGTAATGATATCCCTATTTAAGCAGAAGATAAACCTCCGTTATAGCTAAATAAATCATATCGTAAAACTTCCTAAGTCTATTTCCTATTGTACTCTACCTTAGTTGCGATGGTGTAACAACTATCCTTTCTACCGTATGAAGTCTTTATCTTGTAATATTTCAGTAATAATCACAATCTACGTTTCTATTCCATTTGATCTGTTCGTAGTCACTACACTGTCATCTCACTAGAAATTCGGTTAACATTAGTTTTGACTATTCCGTAAGAATTCCACTCGAACCTTAATAATTGTTTTAGGAATAATCCATTTCCACCCTAGAAATCCCTGACCTATCATCATAGTATGAACATAATTTTTTTTGAGAAAAGCAATTATGTGATCATTTTACAAAAACAAAACGTTGAACACCGTCTAAAACTTTTGAAGAAATATAAGTATCATCATAACTGGACCAAATATCACATCATTCGGTCCTTAGTTATGCATAGCCTGGCCAACTATGTATAAATTAGGAAGAATCATGTCATAAGTGGAACAGTTAAACTTTTCAGATTTTCAAATAACAATTCTCAGTCAAAAGTAAAATTTTGAATTGTTCATACTAAATTCATTTGACCAATCACAATAGATGTCTACAAATTACTATCCATCACCTCTAAGATGAGAAAATCAAATACGGACAAGATACCCAAACCTTTTCCCACACATCTCGACCAACATAGACTGAATCTCGGGACGAGATTCCCTTAACGGGGGGTGGCTGTAACCACTGTGAAAATCCCACGTTATAATAATCTAGCACTCAGAATAATTATTTTTTTTCCACGTATAATTTTTTTTTATTTGAATGTATCTCCTATCTTATGTGACGTAGCTCACATCATGGATAAACGTGCTCCCACAAGACCTGGATAACAAACCTGATGTTTATTTCTTAAACATAACGATATTATAGAATACCATTTACCATTTTACGATAAATCCTTAACGAACATATAAAACATTCATTAATTATATAGAGTTTCTATGAAACCCTAAAAATTCATCACAACACCAAATATGAACAACTAAACCTCAGAACATAAAAATATAACATATCTGAGTTAATGTACAAGTTACTAAAGCACCAGAAACCCTAATTCTATTTCAGCTCCCGGTAAAACCCTAATTTCACATAACTATAATTTTATGTATTCATTTCACAAACCCTAATTTATTTATACAATATTTTTACAAAGTATTAAGTTTACAAATTATTTAAGCTAGAGTACAAGTCATTATTGCATAAAGTCATTTATTTACAAAATCTTTATAAAAATCCTATTTATAGTTACTTCTAAAAGCATAAAGTACAAACCATTTATGCATAACTTTTATAAATTATTTTTCCTAAACTCCATAATTATTTTTACAAGTCTTTTAACACAAAGTACAAGTGCCTAATGCACAAAAACTATAAATTCTATTTATTTACTTATAAACATAATAAACTTTAACAAATAATTTTTATAAACTAACCAACTAGTAAAACAATATTTTTCTTATATCCTAAACTATTGTACAACTCTATAAAGCCTATATTACAACTCTTATAAGCCTAAACTAATTTTCTTTCTATTCTTCAAAAATCCGAAATAGGTATATATATGTAATAATTATAAATACTTTTCTAACTAATTAAATACATAAACTAACTAGATTAACCCTCCCCCGAAACCCTCAATACAACTCACTAAATCCTATTGTACAACAACTCCAAGCCCATTCGAAACCCTCTTCTAAAATTCTGTTCGAATACAACAAGAAATCATAACCAAATTACTCTTACATAATATCTTCACTAGATACATCCCCTATACCCATGAACACACTTACATGCCTCTCCTCTCTTCTTTCCATTCTCATCAATAAACTAGTCCACATGTCTCCCTTCTCCTTCAAGAACAACCCCTATTGGTAGTTGCATTCCATGAACAAAAACCGGCCACATCACCCCTTTTCCCTCCCCCTCCAAGTGGCACTCTTTTTCATTTCTGTCAGCCATGGTCTCCCTCACCTTGTCTCCTTATCACCTTCTTACAAACCCTAATTTCCATTTCTATAAATAGCAGCTCATGTAACACCTTTCTTCTCACCATCACACGACCAAACATCAAACACAATCCTATCACATTTCCACTCTGATCACAACCCTATAATACTTTCAACACAAGCTTAGGAAGACTAGAAGAGGAGGAGATACTCTGATCGAACCCAAGTCATTCAAAACCCTAGTCGAACCCCAACCTTAAGTAAGTATTCTAAACTTCTTTAAATTCAGTTACTCATGTTATTTATTCTTAAAAACATCTAAAAAACATTACTACATAATCATTAATAACACACAAGATCATAAAATATAAGTTTTCCTTTTCTCTTTTGCTTGTCTGATCGAACAGTTCACACTAACGCACCCTGTATGTTCGAGTTTTTGCTAAAATGAATCAAAGATCAGTAAAACATGTTAAAACATACTCAACAATATCATACCATGCATAGAAACTAAGTTACAAACGTTTAAAAACACAGAAACCCTATCGGGTTGTTTTTCTGTAATCTAGTCGAACCAGAAAACACCCCAGAGACCCAACTTGTGACCTTTGAACCGACACCCAAACGACCCTAGTAAATTCTTATTTTTCTCATGTGTATAGATCACCTAGCTAGCTTTAATTAGAAACAAGAATCAATAAAAATGGTCAAGTATCAATTGAGATATCGAGTCTTGAAGTTTGCTAAAAATCGCTATTAATGAAAAAGTAAATAATCAGTTATTGTTTTTCTTGTTTTGTCGCCCCAACCCTCTTACTTGTGACTTGTAGATCGACCAACTAAACACCATGATAAAATATAATATTTGGCATGAATAAAGACCATCCAGCCACCTTTATTTAGAAACAAGAATCATCGAAAAAGGTTAAACGAGCTAGGAGATATCGAGTCTTAAATATTGCTTTATATCACTAGTATAGGACTTATATTTCCAGTTATTATTTCCAAAAACTATCGACCCACTCATCAACTTTGAACCTTGTTTTCGAAACCCTTTAGACCTTTAAAAATTCTAAATTTCTGGAATAATAAAGTTCATATAGTGAACTTAAATTAGAAGGAAAAAGTTTGAAAAACCAACGAGTGGTTTAAAAGATATTCGAGTCCAAAGATTGCCCATCGCTAGTCCAAAAACCCTTTTCCAAATTCTCATTAAAATTTATTTCGACCACTCAACTTTTGGGATATAATTCAACCATCAAACGAGTTTCATAAAATTAGGAACTTAGCTTATTTTAGAGTTGACCTGGCCAAATTTTTATAGAAACCAAGAGCTCGTTAAATGATCCCGTTTTCGTTAAGTTATTTGTGTCCAAAACTCTAGCCAAGTCATTATTTGCATATGCCTTATTTTCAAATAATAAGAGTTTTATTATGTCAAATTTTGTAAATATTTTATACCAAGGACTATTTTCTGTCAATAACAAATAAAAAGGGGTGAAATTGTCATTTTTGAAACTTGAGGGTAGAAACTGTCATTTTCCAAAAGTCCAGGGTGTGAACTGTCAATTGACCAAACCTTAGGGATTAAAGCGTAACTTTTCATAAACATTATTTTTATCATTTCTATTTATTTTCCGACTCAATACTAACATAACATGTTTATTTTATTGACGAACGAACGAAAGATAACTTTAACAAACAAACAAACGAACATAAGAACGAAACAACGAAACAACAGAACAAAACAAAATAAACTATAATAATTAGAGATGATTACTAAATATTGGCATAACAACTCAGGTTCCTTGTCCGGAGACGTTTATCAACTTTCTGTCATTTTGTTTTCCATCCAGACTGCTCAGGTGAGTTCATAGTCCCACTTTTTAATTACGTTTTTCTAAATATGTGGGGAGATACATGCTACTAAACCGAACACAAGTACTTTTCCGTATGCTTTCCTGATTTATATTGCATAAGTTTAACTGTTGCCTATTTAAAAGACCCTCTATCATGAACCATTAATCACTTTCGGGTGAGCGCGAATATAATGAATAGATCTATTGGATTGACAATCCCTTTGTGTTGCTGGATAAGTAACCCAATGCATTTTATTTGAAAACGTTTAATAAAGAGTTCAGGCAGACTCCTACTCGAGGGCATAACTGAACTGATAATTGGTCGGGGCATCTTTACCAACAAAAAACACAAGGTATTGCTTTAAGGAAATCTATGATATAAAAAACTTAATTTTAAATCTACCTTGTATAAATATATAATTTCAAAATATATATTAGTGTTATGGATAATTATTAGTGGATGTCCTTATTGATAACATATAGGCCAATAAGAAGCCCACGACCCAGTTAACTATTAGGGTTTTACCATAATATTTATCCTAGAGTAAATTACATCGTTTGTCCCTGTGGTTTGGGCTAAATCCCTGATTGAGTCATTATTTTTTTTTCTTGCATGGTTGATCCTTATTTTGAAACTATGTAACATCATTGATCCTTATAGCTAACGTTCGTTAAATTCTTCCGTTAAATCTATCATGCGACATGCACATGATGGTATTATTATCATTTCATGTTTTTATTTAGTCAATTAGTCAATAAATCCCCATCTCACAAACACACAATGATATCTTTCTTCTTCTCTCATACATTATCTCCCCCTAACTTTCTCTATCTAAGAAAATACGGTGAACCACCACGGTGACCACCGAAGATTGTTGACGACCAGCCACCAGCTTCACACACCCACTCCAGCCACCCAGATCCCACCATCACCAAAACCCACTTCACCACTCATTTCTAACTACGAGATACTTCATAACCTCACCGGACCATTTGTGGCACCATGTTTCCGCCTGCCGGATCTTTTTTATGTTTACAAGACCGTTTCAAAGATCAAATAAAAGTTAAAAAAGAACATACTTATATTTAGATCTGTGAAGGTGGTGGTGGTCGATGGAGATGGTTGATTTGGGGATTTTGATATGCGGTGACTGCACCGGTCAAATGAGAGTGACGGAGGTGGCTGTGAGCAACAAGGTAAAAAATTGAACGGTTTGTAAAATGGTGCCTAGCCGGATAATATGGTGGAGGTGGGTTTGAAGGTCGTGGTGGCGGTTTCTTTCAGTGGCAGTGGTTTAGGGGTTCGCAGTGATGTTGTGGTGGTGTAGGGGAGTTGAAGGGGTGGAGTGGAGTTTCAGATCTTAACATGTAGTCGACTCCTTATTGGCCACTTCACGTGTCATTGTCGCCGCGATCTCCGCTATCTCTTTCGGGTTTATACAACCACCTTCTTTCCTCTCCCATTTTATTTTTCCAGATCTAAAGGAGGTGTTTGTATGTGTGGTGATTATGATGATGATGAGTGACTGAGTGTTTATTATTTTTCCAAATCTAATTGGACTGGTTTGTTTAAATACAATATTTATTATTTTGGTTGCTTGATTTTGTTTGTAAATTGAGACAGAAAGAACTAAAAAGATGGTTGATTTATTTTGTGAGAAACAAATTGATTGCTTTTGGTACAGTGCTAGAAAGAAAAAAACATTGTAAATGGTTGTGGTGTGCAAAATTAATGAAAAAAATAGAGTATATAATTAGTTTAGAATTAAAGTGAGTATTAATATTAAATAAAAAATTAAAAATAAAATAGAAAACTGTGTTAAAGTGGAAAAGACAGAAATGCCATCGCATGTAAGGCATGCGAGGGGAGTTAACGGAGAAAGATAACTGGATTGGGTGATAAGGATGGACGGTGTTACAAAGTTTGATTATAAGGATCAATCATGCAAGAAAAAAAAATAACGACTCAATCAGGGATTTGGCCCAAACCACAGGGACGAACGGTGTAATTTACTCTTTATCTCATAGTTTTCAGGTTCTCGATCATGATCTTAGGATCTTACGATTTTACGATACTGCAAAGCAAAAATGATCCGGATCCTGCATAGGATCTTTGCAAGCTTAAGATCTTATAGGATCACGATCTTGACCATACGATCTTAAGATCTAATCCGATCCGATCTTACTTTTCTCGGATTACAAACTTAAAAACTATGTTTATGAGCCAAGATTGTTGTATTAATTGGCATGACCGGTTGCACCATCTCGGGTCAGTGATGATGCGAAATGTATAGAAGAACCATACGTTTCTTCAAAGATAGATTTGATTGTTCTCCGAGGAAGTTAATTGTTCATTTATCACCACCATATAAGTAAGGACTTTGTCATATAAATTTTTGGAAAGTATAATAAGGGGGGTGTATGTAGGCCTATACATCCGTCATGTGGATCATTTTGAATTATAAATTGATGCATCATCAAAATGATCATCAAGGACGCAACTTAATGTTAGCGTGATTAGTGGCTCGACTTATAAAATGCGAGCATGGTTTTCCATATTGTATCGTTGGAAATGGTGGTGAATACTTCCATATGTTGGGCAATTATTGGAATAAGTGTTGAACTTTATGTAACCCAGGTTCATACGCAAATTACTTTTGTTGAAACGTTTATTAAACGTCTTCAGTTGATTGCAAAGCCAATAATTGTGAGAACAAAACTCTTAGTTAATGGGGCATGTTAAAAATATGAATTCGCATCTTGCCAACAATCTATAATGAATCCTCCCCATTAGAATGGTTTTGGTCACGAACCATATGTTTCCCATATAAAGTTTTCTGTAAATGTTTGGAACATGTATTGTAAATCCACCACAACGCACACAAATTTGGGATGTTGAAATTGATAATTCATTCAGGGGGAGAATAAGCAGCGAGAAATATGGAATGAATTATGATATAAAATTTTTGATCCTCACACTAATGAAAATGAACTTAAAGTTCAAGGGACAATTTACATTCCTCATCTAGTAGTTGCCAAACAAGTTTTGTAACCTAAATAAAGTGACTAGATCATACATACGCTGCTAATGCTCCAATTAAAATGTGTGTCCTAACATTAAAACTAATGATTGATAGTAAGTCTATGGCAAGTCTGCAACGTGATAGACTAATCGATTCCAAATAAATCCTCGAATAAATAAATAAAATGGTGCAAGAAAATTAAGATGGTCGAATCGAGGTAATAAAGACCCCATAATAGTCTTGCAAAGATACACTAGACATGAAGGTTCTTGAAAAATCCCGGGTAGATGAAAATCCATGATATCTCAATAAATAAAGGGATAATTATTAGACTGCCCCAGTTGCCCAATGCGTTTGCTTATTCGACCCGATCTCAGAAAATTCTGACATTAGACCAGGGCAACTCGTACAATTGGGCAGCTTGCATTGGAGGGTGACATGTGTCATGTAGTGTTTTTTGGGCATCTATTAGTTGTTGGGCAACTGTATATTGGGCAACTGGTTTTTTGGTCATTTTACATATTATACACAATTTACTCCATTGACTCTTGTGTAGACCGTATACGAAAAGAAAAAAATTAAAAATAAAAAAACTAAACTTTAAAAACAAACAGTCTCTCCTCTATCATCATATACCTTCTTCCCCCTAACCTTTCAAAAAAAAATATATACCTTCTTCCCTCCATCTCGTTTCACTGTCACACACACAAAAAACATACTCTGTTTATGTTCGCGCTTGTTTATCTTGTTACACTATTATTTCAATATCCAATCTACTCTGGTTGTTTTGCCTGATTCTCAGCTGAAAACAACTTCACTGTTCATTGAACAGTGACCCAATAAAATCAAGAATACTATCGATTGTTGATTTTATTAGCCAAAATGTGGTATAATAGGATATGTAAATCGTATTACGAATGTTTATTACATATGTTTTGTACCGTTATTGATTTATGTTTATTTGGTTTTTCTATTGACCTAATTTATACCAAAAGTATTTTATGCCATATTATTGAACTACAATCATATAATTGCAATGTTATGGTTAATCGTTATAGTTTATCAAAGGTTGGCATTGTATTAATTTGTATCTTAGATAGGTGTTACTTGGATTGTACAATGATTGGTTGGTTTATAGTTTGGGTGTCCTTGTTTAAGCATCCATGTGTGTTATGATCATGTTGGATCACATTTGATTATCCATTGATAGTATCCAATGTTGTTTAAGCATATACGTTATTGGAGATGTTTTTAGTGTTGTTTGTTTGTTTAAGTTTTTATGTGGATTATGATTTTATTTGTGTTTTGGGTTGTATTTGATAAGCCACAATTTAGAGGCTTTACTTGAGACTTGTTGGTTCATAATGTGTCATCACTTATAAGTCTGAAAATTTACTGGAAATTTGGGGTGAATGATACGCCAGGCCTGAATCAAATAAGGTCATAAGCACACATACACTCGTAAACAAAACACCCCCTTAGTATGGTCCAATACTAAGGGGTTGTACTTAAGTTGTAATTACTAGCCAACTAGAAGTCATCTAAAGGGGATGTTGGGAACACGTCTTAGTTAATAAAGTATTGATCATATTTTGTAATAGGTTGTTTAGGCCTTTAGGTTAGTTTTTAGCTACGGCTTGTGTAGAAGGCCCATAGGTCGTGGCCTAGTCTTTATTTTAATTATTGGGCTGCGCCCCAATCTATTGTTTTCTATATTTTGGGCCAAACCCACTTCATTATGTACTCTATAAATACCCTCCTTATTGAAAGGGAAGGGTTGTTGGTTAATGTTATTCACTTTGAATATATGTGTGTGATTTGATCTAAAAGTGGTGACCAACAAGTGGTATCAAGAGCTAAACAAGGAATTAGAATTTTTTTTCCGAGTGAGGAAAAAAAAATTCGACTTTCTGTTCATAGTAATTTTTTTCCGAGTAAAAGAAAAAAATTCCGAGTAACACAAGAAAAATATTTCCGAGAAAGGTGTTATAGGAATTCCGAGTAAGGACAAAGTTACAAATTATTGTCGAGTAATATAATATTTGTCGAAACTTGGACAAAAACATACGGTGACAGAAGAAGAGGAAAGCAGCTTAACGTTCTTACTTTATCAATTCATTTCTTTTGTCAAATATTCGGTGGACCCCAAAATCTTCAAGTAATTAATTATTGAGCAACTTCCGAAGAAAGGTTTAATATTTCGAGTAAAGTCTATTTTATATTTTCCGAGAAAGCAGCTCAAATTCTATTCGGTGGACCCTTTTTGTGACTAAGTAACAAATTGGACAACTGCACTTTTATTGTCGAGTAAAGTGGATTGTTTTTAATAATTCCGAGTTAGGAATTACGAGATTTTCAAGTAAGGAGTACTTATAAAAGTTTCCGAGTTAGGAAATTTTTATTTTAATTTTTCAAGTTTGGATCATTGTTAATTTTTCAAGTAAGGAACATTATAAAATTTCCGAGTAAGGAATCCTCCTAGTAAAGAATCCTCCTAGTAAGGAATCCTCCTAGTAAGGAAATTTCGAGTTAGGAAAATCTTCCTAGTAACAAAATTTCCGAGTTAGGAAAATCCTCCTAGTAAGGAATCCTCCTGGTAAGGAATTCTCCTGGTAAGGAATCCTCCTGGTAAGAAATCCTCCTGGTAAGGAATTCTCCTAGCAAGGAAATTTCAAGTTAGGAAAATCTTCCTAGTAACAAAATTTTCCGAGTTAGGAAAATCCTCCTAGTTAGGAATCCTCCTAGTAAGGAATTCTCCAAGTAAGGTTTCCGAGTTAGGAAATTTTCGAGTAAGGATTGCTTAAAATTTTTCGAGTAAGGAATTATTCTCCAAGTTAGGAATCCTTCAACTTAGAATTCCTTCAACATAGAAATCCTTCAAGTTAGCAAATCTCGATAAAGGACTTAACTTTAATCGAAAGTATCTCTTGAACCGTAACCAACAATAGACACAACTCCTATTTCCTTGGACCGATCCAAGATCAACTGTATCACACACCGAAATAAATGGAATCAAGTTCAAAAGGGAGAGAGATGCCTAAAAGTGTAAAGCTCGCTATGCACTCCAAAGAAAACTGTTTGGCACATTTTGAATCAGTTAAGCGTCAATGTATGTTCCTCTCAGAAGTGAGCTTACCATCATGGGATAGATCGGTAAATCGTGCTGTTGAAATACTCTTCGGACCATAAATGGATTTTATAACCTTCAAACGGAAACTCTTGCACAACATATCTCTAATAGAGAAGCAACTTGAACAAGGAAGTGACTGCATTGAAGCATATCGAGCGCTCAAGACGCAGCTAAAATGGTTTCTCTACTTAGATTTTAGAGTGCTCAGAAATTCTTCAGATTATGAATTTGTTAGCAAAAAATGGAGAGAATGCATCATTAGTTACCTTGAAGTTGAACCTTTCAGAGATCAGTTGCTTAATCTAATGAACATACTGGAACCGGTGCTCACTACAAGATCAATTCATCTGAGGAAAGAGTCATATGAAAAAGAATTGGATGAAAGAGAGTTAAAAGAAAAAGAACAGGAAAGAATCGAAATGGAGATGCAGATACAAGCGGGAACGACCAATGCGAAAGGGACATCAGATAATAATTTGGGTTTCACGAGTCAAGGGAATGGTTCAGATACTGACGGGAAACTCAACTGTAAGGATGATTTGAAGACAACAACTGCTGATGTCGGATCTTCACATTGTACAGATACATTGGTTAAGGTACATCAATCAACTGATGATATCAATACATTTGATAATGTGTTTGTTTATGAGACACAAAGTCATAGACAACCTGAGTACATTAACGACACATATGTGGTGAATCAGGATGATAGAAATATTACTCCTGAGACTCCATATATGGATCCTAATGGAGGTACGGTTGAACATGACAATGTTAATCATGATCAAGAATGTGCTTCAAATGTTTTCTTAATCAAAAATATTCAAAACGAAGTTGTTCGATGTAATGAGCTTAATCGTGAACTAAAAGCTCAAAATACGTCATTAACTGAAAAGCTCGAGAATTATAGTAAACGTATAAATGCTTTTGAAACACGAACTAATCGTGAACACTGTCTTGAAGTGGAAAATGAGATGTTGAGACACGAAAATGAGAGAATTTTAAAAGAGTCAAGCGACATCCAAGAGAAACTGAAACGTCAAATATTCTCTCTTGAACAAAATTTTCAAAGATGTCAAGCACAAAGCATTAACTTTGAAACAGAAAATCATGTGCTTCAAACAAAAGTGGTTGAGCTTGAAACACTTTTAGCTCAACAAACAAACGATTTTGAGGATGTCAAAACTGAATTTTTCACAAAAATGGTTGAGCTTGAAACACTTTTAGCTCAACAAACAAACGATTTTGAGGATGTCAAAACTGAACTCGTCAACAGAATAGCCAAGTTCGAAAGTTATTTTGAAAAACTTGAAAAAGAAAATATTGGGTTCGAACGAAAATTGGCTGTCAAGATTGACGATTCTAAAGTCGAAAAGGATAAACTTTTGAAACAAGTTGCCTCTTTAGAGTCAAAATTGGCATCCCAAGATTATCTTTCGCTTCAAAAAGAATACAGTGATTTGAGAACATCATACAATGCTTTAAAAACTAAGTTTGATGCTCTTAATCGATCAAAAAGAAAAGCTCCAATTTCAGATTTTTCATCTACAAAACTGAGTGTTTCGAAGAAGGTTTACACGGGTGAATCTTCAAAACCATTTTCGAAAAAGGTTTCCCAGTTTACAACCTATTCTTTGCAAAAAGGAATGAAGTTTTCGAAGAAACCAAGTTTTTCTGAAACACTTACTCCTCAAAAGCTTTCAAGGACAAATAATTCAAAAGAAGAGAATCAAGGTTTTCAAACTCCACACTATCGCCTTACAACGGTAAAGCAAGTGTGGAGACCAAAGCAAAGTCGTTCAAAACCTTTCAAATATTCAATATCAGAATTGCTTTCGCTGCAACATAAGAATGACTCTGCTTTGAAAATCCCAAATTCTGGAAGGTTTCCATTCATCTCAAAAACGAATTTTCGAAATGAAACACCGGGTTTCAACAATGGATGGAAAACTTCTTCTTCAAGTTTTAAAACTCCAAGAGAGACACCGGGTTTCTCAAACAATTTTCACAAGAAAAAGAGTTTTAAATCACCGTTGATTCCACGAGTGTTATTTCAAAAAGAAACACCGGTTTTCAGTCCTCGTTGGAATTCAACATCTTTAAATCAGATTGACACAACTTACAAATGGATTTCAAAATTTAGTAAACCTGTTAGCGCCGTGCTTAAATGGGTTCCCAAGGTTGTTGTCTAATCTAATTTTTTATGACTTCTTAGTACTTCAGCTAAGGACTCGGACTTCATCATGACGACTTGTACACACATTACAGTGTACAACTCGGGTTTCAAAGAAAGGAAAGTGCCTTGCTAAACCATTCTTTAAAACCAAGCATGCACTTATCCTAAAAAGTTCTTAATCTTGAGCAAAATTTATTCAAAATTTTTCAAAAGGTTTTTCAAAACTTTTCAAAATTTTGCTCAAGATTTTCAAATCTTTACTCCCCAATTCGCTCCAAAGTTTAAAAAAAATGTCAAAATTTGAGTTTTGAGGGGGAGTATTTCCAAAACAAGTAATGATCCATCAAAATCATGCTTAATGGCTTGTGTACATATCGCAGTGCACAACCCGTACTCGTATAGAAAGGACCCTGAGGTACGCTTCAGTGCCTCAATCCTAAAATAAGGAGCGAAAGCTTCTTACTTATGAGTAGAATTAATCCAGAATTTTTTCTAGTTTTTCAAAAAATTCTGCTCATAAGGACAAGTATTCCCTCGTTAAGGGGGAGTATTTGCAACTAAATCTTTGTTCTGAAACCAAAGTTCTTGAAATTCTTCCCGTAAACCTCAAAAAGAGCATATTTTAATCAATTGTTTTCCAAAAACAACATGTGTATGCTATTTTTGAGGGGGAGAATTAGTGATGATTAAAATATGGTAAATGAAAAGTTGTAATCTCACAAGAGCTCGACTCAGAATTGACCCTCGAATTGACGATAGCTAAAGTCCGTAGTCGAAAAGACATGTCCGGGACGGGTAATAATTTCAAGCCAGTTTATCTGGTGATGTAAGCGTGTCTCGCAAAGGACGTGTCTGAGTAGAATGTACCGATTTCGAGCGATTTTCTTTGAATATGATCTGGACGGGTAATAATTTCAAGCTAGTTCTACTAGTGATGTAAGCGTGTCTCGCAACGATCATATTCATTGAAAATCAATCAATTCAAAAGTGCTAACTCTTCTCGACATGAGTAAATTTACTTTAAATACTTGTAAGCACATGTTAAGGGGGAATGTTTATGAAAATCACAAAACCCTCAAAGTGTTAACAATATATGCTTTTACTATCATAAACACTTTGAGAGATTTTCAAAAGGTTTTGGTCTATGGCGATAATAGGTTAGTCATGGAGTAATAAGGTGACTAAGGTTAGGAATAACCGTCCTATGATCCGCCAGAACCGGAGGGATCTACCCAAGGACAATCCCAATAGTTTAGAACTAGAAAGTCCTAGGTATTAAGAAAAAAGGAATAATGAAATGAAAGGAGAAAGAAGGGTTGAAGAATTAAAAAGAAAAGTAAAGAAAAGGGTGAAAAGAAATAGCCCTCCAAATTGTTCAACCTTAGGGCAGAAACCGGGTTCAATACATATGCTACTGGGTGTTACTACGGCAACACCAGTATTGAAGATTAAGACGTCATGGACCCAGTGACGCACTGCACTAAACCTTCTAGCCACTCAGGTGTCTCTCAAAAGACACTTGTTTCATTTCACACGGAGATCCCTACATAATCTATCAACCTCTCACTCCGAGATGTGTTGATATTGAAAAGGAGGCATTCTGCTCCACGCCTCCGACGACCAAACAAATAAGCACTAATCGAGTCTAGAGCCAAGAGATACAACAAAAGATCTCATAGGAACACTTAGCATTACACTAGTTGTTCTACATTAATGGACGCCAGTTGTAAAATTAGGAAGTGTCCTACGCAGATCTTAGCAATCTGCCGAGAACATTCATGAGAGAATTCACAAATGTGATTTTCAGTGATTGAATGGAAATCCTGCCAGGGTCAACATCAAACAGCCCTGACAGCAGGTCACTTCGGTAATTCCTTGTAGATTACGCTTAGTGTTAGTTCCATAACGGTCTACAGTCGTGGGGTGATCTCCAGCGACTTACTGAATCGTTGATGCACTTTGGTGTATCTCGTAAGCCCTTTTGGGGGTATCCGATTCAGAACGGTCTGGGTTAGGATTAGAGAAAGTCTTCACACTATGCTGTTGACGATCTCGAAGTCCAAACCTATAAGTACCGGATGATTTATTGCTAACTGTTTACCTGCAGCAAATCATGGAGTTCCACTACCATTCCATCAAGCTCATATCCTGAAGATACGTTCTCACTAAGACTTAGAGATAACAAAAGTTCAAAGATATTAAAGAAAAGTCAAAGTTCAAGCTCTACAACCTTTCACAAGTCAAAGATTGAAGAAGTGAGAACCAGTTGAAGAACAAATGTCAAAAGACATATGAGCATGGTAGAAAAGACGTAAAGACACCAGAATTGAAGACCATTGGAAGACGGCAGATTATTACTATACCATATCACTTACTCAAGAATGAAGAACAAAGATACTGATGACGTCAGAAGCCAAAGAAGCAAAGATGACGTCAAGCAACCTCGACGATCAATACTTAGGGGGAGATTGTTGGGAACATGTCTTAGTTAATAAAGTATTGATCATATTTTGTAATAGGTTGCTTAGGCCTTTAGGTTAGTTTTTAGCTATGGCCCGTGTAGAAGGCCCATAGGCCGTGGCCTAGTCTTTATTTTAATTATTGGGATGTGCCCCAATCTATTGTTTTCTATATTTTGGGCCAAGCCCACTTCATTATGTACTCTATAAATACCCTCCCTATTGAAAGGGAAGGGTTGTTGGTTTTGTTGGTTAATGTTAATTCTCTTTGAATATATGTGTGTGATTTGATCTAAAAAGGGTGACCAATAGGGGACAAGGTTGAAGCATTGAATTAGGCATTGAATGATTATTAAGTATGCATTTGTAGGTATCACCTGAAGTCTTTATGATAGTGTTTACGCCGCCTGTATACATGTCTTCAAACTTAATTTGTTATGAATTGTATGTTCTGAGTTAACTTATTTTTTCCTATTAGGACTATGAAGCCAAACTAATCATTAGGAGCAAACTGAACTACTTTTGGTTAATAAATCAGAAATTAGACACAAAACGACGGAACTTGTTTAGGAGTACCTGCTTTGGACAATGGTTGGATCTGTTATACTTTGAACATGAAACACACCTCATAGACTATATGGTATGGAAACAAAGAAGAGTGGACGCCTCTCATTATGATATGCCCTTTATCTATTACCTAGATGGACATACTCTGCATTTGGGTCGTCCTGAGTTTTGTCTAATGACGGGGTTGCGGTTTGGAAGTGTGAGCTTTAAGTTATACACTTCTGGTGATCTTAAATTTCGTGATAGGGTATTTCCTGAAAACCAAGGGTTGATTGTAACAAACTTAGACCTTATTGGTGTCATCGAGGATGAAGAGCAGTTTCGGAAGCTATCTGATGAAGACGCAATACGAATATCTCTTTCGTTAGTCTTAGAGGTTATCTTTATGGGTCGTTTGTTGACATGCCAAGTTGATGACACATTGATGAGGTTGGTTGAAAATGTAGAAGCTTGGAATGCATTTCTGTGGGGTGAACATATTTGGACCCATTTATACAACCAACTACATAATGTAATGGATAAGCACACGGATAACCACCTTTTAGGATTGAAGAAAAACCCAAAGTATGTTCCGACATATACTTTGTCTAGATTTGTATTTGCTTTCCAGGTTTGTATTTCTTTTTATTAATAATATTTTGCAGCCGAATATTTTGACAGACTGTTAAATTGATATGTTTGTGTTTTACAATTTGTTTAGATTTGGATACTTGAGTCTTTTGAAAGATGTGAACGTTGGTGGAGTAAAGACCCAAATGTGATTCCAAGAGCTACTGCATGGTCTAGGAAGTCACTATTCAAAAGAAGTGACCGTTCCTACCTTTTTTCAAAGGTTACTCTTTTTATAGTATATTTTACGTAAAATAAATAGTCAAATACTTTTAAGGTTACATATGTTATTTGTCCCCATTTATTTGTAGGAGTCGAGTACACGTTTTGATCTCAGACCGAATACACTTGAGTACGAGTCTTCATGGTGGATACATAGCCAAGAATTTTTCCAAAACTACATTCCCAGGGCTGCAGTCACATCCAATTACACCCTCTTCGATGCTTATCTTAACAGGTTGGAAAAGGCACGCAAACGGGTCACTAATTCGTTCCAAGTAAATTCCACTCAATGCAGGACTGGTAATAGTTCAACAACCAAGAGGCTTAAGGATCGTGGCGTTGCTGCGCTGAATCGCCAAGTATTGAAACTTGAGATTATTATTGAGGTTGCGTTTTATTCAGCATAATATATCAATAGTATGCACTCTGTATATACGGGTTTTTAATACAAGTTCAAATCTTACAGGTTCTTGCTCGTGACAGAGCTGGCAGACTACAGGTACATTTTTAAAAAAAATGAGTCTCCACTTTCACATCCACTCTGTACTTTTACAAAAAATATAATGATTTCACAGGAGAAACTGGATATTGAATCACATTTTCCAAACACGAGGTCTGAATTTTGCGATTCACTTAACAACATTTACCTGAAATTGATTGCCTTGCCTGATTCTGATGAAGAACTTGCTCATGTAGAATACGTTATTCCAACTTATTTGTATACCCGATGTATACCGTAATATTATTTGTGCGGCATATATAATCCGCAATATCATGTTTCAGGAGTATCTTATTCAAGAGGAATTGAGATTGGCGTTGGCAGAGGAAGAGAGGTTGCAGTTAGAAGAAGAGAAGATGATGGCAGAAGAGAACATGAAAAGACAGGAAGAGGCTAAGAGGTTCCGCTTGGAAGAAGATAACATGTTGAAGATGGAGGAGGAGAAGAAGAAAAAAAGAATAGCGTTTATGAATTCAGAACACTATCAAAGATATTTGGCTCGGTTACCACCGAGCAAGAGGCAAAATTATTTGGAACCTGTTTCAGAATCAAACAATGCGGAACGGGTTATAGTGAGAATTAAAAAACACGGTCCTAACGTTAATGACCCAACTATTGCTGAATTGCTGACAAGAGTTCAGCCTTGGGTTGAGGTATTGCCATGAACTAAATTTAGTTGACATTTTCTTTTGTTACCTCTTTTACATTCTATCTTATAAATTGATCCACGTTTGTAGGATCTATCTCAATGGTTCCATACTGTGGAAAATGTCTGGCTTACCGATGATATTGAAGTATTTCTTAGTCAACCGGGGTACACTCACAATTGTAAATTTCCATGGTCCGAAGACTACACCATTGACCGAAATTTCTGGCTACGCTTAGTTTGCTTAGACCCTGGTAGAAAAGGTTGGCTAACTGAGCAGGTGAGCATACATGCATACTCTAATTCGTGTTTTATGTATCATATTTGCCTCTCACCCTTTCTTAAAATACTTATTATTATTTTTTAAATTCGCAGAACATAGACTTGTGGGTTGACTACATGTGGCATGTGAGACCTGATAATGCAAACTGGGCGATGGTTAGTTGTTACTTTGTTCAGCTTCTTCTTCAAAACGACACACCATCGTTTTATGCAGATGGCCAGAGGTATCCCTGTCCATGGAGCGATGTTGATCAGGTACTACGTTTATTTGCGTACGCTTAAATTTAGATGATGACTCAAGTGTTTTTATATGACCATTTTGGTTAACTTAAATACAAGGTTCATTATTCATAAATACCATCTGGTTCACTTTATCCTTCACTACTTTCATTTGGTTGGTTTGACATTTACTGGTTATTCATGAATACCCACTGAAGCATCAGTTATATCATGTCTATATGTGGTTCTCCCTCAATCCAACGACGGTTACGCACTAAAGACTTAAAATAATTCCAAACGATTACAGAGTCTGGTCTTTTGTCCGTTTAAATCTAGTATAAGTATTTATGGACATAGATATGTCGCCTAGTATAAGTATTTATCAGAAATCCTTCATATTGTAGGTTTTTATTCCGATCAATGAAACGGACAAACACTGGTGTCTTGCCCATTTTCATATACCCTCAGGAGTGGTAACTGATGAGTGTGTAAATACTCATCATTTTACACCCATTAAAGACACAAAAATGACCAAAAACACCCAAATAGACCATATTATACTGCAAATATTCTTGGTTTGTGTTTTTATGTGTTTCAGGTACAAAAGGATTGAAAATGAGGCAAAAACAGACAAAACCGAGCACAAGATTGGAAAAGCGTGAAAAGCCGAGGACGGGGAAGGAATTTATGAGTTTGGACCGGGATATTGCTCAAGTTGTCAAAAGTCAGCCTCCAAGAATATCAAAGTGTCATAATTGGTCCTTGGAGATTATTTTCAGATTTGACACAAATAGTCCCTGATGCGCGTGATGTGTCGTTGCGGTTTAGCAGTTTTAATGCCTACTCAAGTTTTAAATTTATATTTAGCCGACTTATCAATAACACACACACTTAACGAGCAGTGTACCCGGTCAGTATGAATATAATGGTAAGTAGAGTGTCGATCACTAAGAGTGGAACGTATTATCTAGTTATTCTAATCAGTATTTTAATATCCTAACGCAAGGGGGTTTCAGCCTGAGAGACTGGCACGGTTTGTTTGCAATTAAATAATAAAATAAACCAATAGGCACGAATCAACAAGTAGCACACACGTACACAGATAGATACTTGAGACAATAAGAGGGCTGTCCTTATGATTAAGTAGATTGTCACTTGTTTTATTGATAGCTTTATATGAAGTGTATGTAGTTAACCCTTTCTCGTTGGTCCTATTCTTATCGGCGAGTAAACCTTAATGATTACTTATGTCTAAAAGTTATTCCGAAGTGATCAATTTAGTAATAACCGTGGGAGCCACATTATGTCCCGCAGTCAAATGCCCGCAAGCCACTAATAAACACAGAGGTTATCAATGCACTAATAAGTAGTAACCAAAGACATCAACATATAAACTTTAATAGATGGGAAAGTAAGTATTAAAGGGAGTGCAATCTTTCGTTGTCACATTACACAAGCCACCAATCCTGATGAATTAAAGTTTGCTAACACAATAAAACAAAACTACTTAATGAATTAAATACATGCAGCACCTTCTTACAGCTCTTGTATCTTTGATTTGGGTGTGTCTTGTGCTGCCTCCTTGACTGAATTCGTCCTTTGTTTCTCCTGTTCGGACTTAGGTTATAATGTTCAGAACTTTTATAATGCACCTGGTCTACAGGGTATTTATAGTTTCTGTCTGAGGGAAGATGCGGCGCATCTACTAAGTAGATGCGGCGCATGTACTTAACTTCGCGTGGGGTCCAAGATTATAATATTCAGGAATATTCGTACACCGCCAGAAGATGCGGCGTAACTCCATGATTAGATGCGGCGCATGTCCTCTTGTATCTTGGATCGTATCTGGTGATATCTTGATAGAGATGCGGCGCATGTCATGAGTGAGATGCGGCGCATCTGGAGCAGATTAGTCTTGATCTTCTTCATTTCAGTAGACTCTTCACTTTATGCATGTTTTGCTCCATTATTAGTCCAAAATCGCTAAGTTTCACCAAATGCTTGTTTTTACCTGAGAATTACAAAAGTAAACGATTAAGTATCAATCCTCATACATAATATAGTAAAACAAGTCAATTTAATAGGATAAATGATAGTAATAAAATGTACTTATTTGAGTTCATCAAATATCCCCCCACTTGAACTTTACTTGTCCCCAAGTAAACCTTAGAATTTCTTTTATGAAAATGTATCCTAAAAGATGTTAGGATTTATTTTTATGTTTAAGCATGTATTCGTTTATTTCATAATCACACAACTAAACACTTAACGAATTAGAAGTAAAATAAAATAATTCGATAAAAGCAAATCTAATCGTTTAACTGTCCAGTCGTGACGAATATTCTATCATAAGCTTGGCAAGTATACACATCTCCACCACTAAAGCTAAGGAATAACAAGTCTAAAGCGGTAAAAAGGGTTTTTAGGCTTAAGGGTTAACTATTCTTTTTCACTATCGATCTCAAATTCCATAAAAGGCGACAAAATCACAAATACATGATCGAATCCACGAACACGATACTTGCAATTGCTCAAATCCTTAACTCGAATAGGCTAAAGATAGGTCCAAACTTCACCAATAATAATATATCAAAAAGGGCGACAAAATCATAAATACATAGCCGAATCCACGACTACGATACTTAAGATTGCTCAAATCCCTAATCTCAATAAATCAAAGGTTTGGTTGGATAAAGAATAATATAGGGCATGGATAACATTTGGGATATAAATTGGTGTAAAAATAAAAATAAACAAAACAAATAAATTAAAATCCTAAGTGTGGTTAATCACTATCCCAACCATCCCATGAATAAGACTCATATCATCGAATAACTCACGCTTTAACACTTGAAACACACGCTTTAGGTAGACACGAATTATACTCAACAAGATCTTAATCAAAGAATAAACCTTAATTGGCGTTCCCATAACTGCCAATTCCCATTCAATCCATAAATATAGTACAACAAATAGTGGTGATATCGACCACTTACATAACTTTACATCGTTGGTTTAAAACTAACTTCCAACTTTCTTTTTCTTTCTTTTTCTTTTCTCATTTTTTCGATTTTTTTTTTTTTTTTTTTTTTTTTTTTTTTTTTTTTTTTTTTAATTATTAACTTGAAACATAAACATAGATGTGTAAAATTTCACCACATCACTACAACTTTCTTTCAGGATAATTTTTTTCATACTTTTCATACTTTCAGAAATAACGGTAATAGCGAAAGTAGTAAACACACGAAAAAAATAAACTCAAAGATATACAATATTTACTTTTACTCCAATTGCATTGTGCAATTTCCCGACCTAACCATAGATAATGAATTACGCACGCGAACACAGGTAATGTAAGGAAACACACTTTGCCTATAGCAATTAACCAACCACGGATTCTAATCTACAGGGTAGGCTAAGGTGTAAGGGTGTAACGAAACATTTTAAACATAGGTATAAGAAACGAAAGGAATGGCTCTGAGGGTTTTTCTAGGGGTATCTTACTCTAAAAATGAGAGTAACAAAAGGGTTTATACGGGGGTTAACTAACCAGTGTAGTTAGTTAATAACACATAACATAATAAAGGCCATTTGGGTGTAATCCTAGAATTTTACCAATTTAGACAAGTCATTCCAATTATATAAAATAATACTCATTATGGTGGTCTCGAATAGTATACAAGCCAAGTTCTAAAGTTTACAAGTCACCGGCACACTCATAGATTTGTGAATTTTGGAAAATCACAATTTTTGAAAATAACGTCATGTGTGCAGCTATGCAACTTAGATCTTAAACAAAAACATGCTAAAAATTTTTTAAGTTTGATATATTAAGCACATTTTAAGCATAATTTTTGAAAAAGTTTAGGACAAGTAATTGTTAAGTGTTCTAATTCTCCAATCCCCCCACTTAAGTTAAACAACGTCCTCGTTGTTTGTATAAAAGGTTAAAAACTGGAAAATAAAAGAATTAGAACAGAAAAACTCCCCTGAGATTTGCTCGGTATGATCCTCCATTAGTATAAGAGCAAAAATCATCTTTCTTGTGGATTAGAACGTTAAAGCTTCATACTTGATGTATCCACAGGAAATCCAGGAAACTATAATACCACCAACACTTTAAAACACACCTAAGATAAGAAAGGTTCAAACTTGCATAATACATTAGTAGTTAGATAAGAATAAAACTTAAAAATTAAAACTGAAAATCATCAGGTCAGTCGATGCGCCGTATCTTATGGAAGAAGATACGCCGTATCGAGCCTGGAATTAATACGGATCAGAATAAAGATGCGCCGCATCCTTAACCAGGGATGCGCCGCATTAAAAATAAACTGATAAAAAGTTTTAAAGTCGGAAATAAAAATGCAGAAAAATAAAATAAGATATGACCATAGCAGGAGATGCGTCGCATCTCAGAATTGAGATGCGCCGTATCCTCATGCGGGCCTGACTGACTCGACACAGAAAACAGAATAATAAAAGATTCGCCGGGTTGTCTCCCGGCCAGCACTTGTCTTTATTCCAGAGTCTTCAAGTTAGACTCACGTTCAGCTCAGCAATAAGTCCTTGTCACGGTCCATCCTTCGTCCTTCATCCGAAAGATTTTCCCGTATATTTCTGCGACGTTTTCTTCCGTTCGACTTAATCTAGTATAACTCTTTGTCTTCACCACAGTATATTCTTCATCAGGACCCAAAGAATATTTGATGATTTTAAATTTTTCAGAAATAATCATGGGTGGCTCATTGTAAGGAATCCCAAGTAGTTGACACTTTCTTTTGGTGAACTCTTCCTCGTCTTTATCAACAAACTTAAAATAAGGATCCTTAATCAAATAATCATCTAGTTCTTCAATTAATGACTTATCGTCTTGAATCGCCTCCCATTCTCTTTCCAAATCATATTGTAACCGTCGACTAAGCTTCGTGAAATCATCAAACTGTTTATGCACCCATTCCCAGAAAGTAGTATCGATGTCCCCTTAAGTCTCTTCAAGCGTTCAATTCTGCCCTTTTCTTGTAAAGCCTCTGATTTTAGTGGGCAGTCTTCAACATTATCGTACCACTCATAATCTTCAAAGGTTACATCGTTTCCAACCCGTTTCATCCCAATTATACTTCCCCCATTACAGGTTCCGTCACTTTTATAATCGCAGGTCGGCCAAACACTACTCCCGTCCTTGAAAACGAAGGGTGTACAGGTGTGATTAATGTGCTCAAATTCCCATGGTTTATCCCAAACCCATGGTACTTGGTCATTCCATTCATAGTACCAGGTGTTTTTGAAATCGTCATAAGTCTTAAATCCTGGTAGATCTCCGGTAAGCACATCATCGTCGACTTGAAGAAGGTAGTTAAATTCCTTGAACTGCTTGCACAAGGGTGTCTCATAATCGAACACATCAATGTCAATCCTGAAAAGTTCTTCAATGCCCTCATTGATTGTTGAATCATGAAGTGACGACCCGTAATCGCTTTCTACTTCTTCATCTTCTCCTCTTATCCAATATACCCATAATGCATCCTTAGTAGCACGATCCATGCTCTTATGGTTATTAAACTTACTAGCCAACCATTCTGAAAAATCAACATCGTTAGGATCGTGGTTAACGTCAAAGCAAACCTTTCCAATCATATTCTTTTTTATCTCCATGAACTCGTTAAATTGCTTCTTAAAACTCCGAGTCAACCATGAAGTCATAATCTCCTTGACTTCATTTGCAGGGGCAAATTCCGGACTACCATATTTGAGTTCTAGCCAATCATTGAGGGAGAGGTCTATTAATCTTACCAATCTCCCATGAAATAGTAACTCCGCCAAAGCATAATTCATGTCATTATCCTGATAGTTCTCATTCAATCCCCAGTACTGTTCGGAATAAGGCATGTAAGAGATTTGGGCATTGCCTCCACCACAGCTGTTGTTGCTTGAGTCCATGTATGCAAGATAGAATTTCCCATCATCTTCTTCGATAGTAGTCCAGTTCAATCCTTCGGCTTCAATGATAGGCCATAAGAGCGACAATTCTTCCCCAGTGTACCTCACAAATACATCATAAGAGAATACCTCTTTGTCAATGTTGCATAAACGCATGAATTCCTTAAAAGCAGCTTCAAGAGGAGTCTCCCAAGAGAATAAATCTGCATCGATCATGAGTACATTGAATGAATCTGGAAACAAGCATTCCTTAGCAAGATATCCGTTAACTGACATGTCTTCCATAGCAAAATCTGTCATCCAAGGTAAAATCATCAGTAGGATTTGTTCGCTAGAAGAGAAATTAATGAATATAGAAACGGATATATGAATACAAATAGCTGATATCTGCAGACGATGCGCCGTATCCAAAGAGTTGGATACGCCGTATCTTAATACGTTAAAATTAAATCAGACTTTATTCAGAAAATAGATACGCCGCTTTAGAATTTAAGAATGCGCCGTATCGAATTAATTAATCAAAAATCAGCTTATCTAATTAAAATTAAATGCGTCGTATTAACGAAAGTTAATGCGCCGTATTTTCGTTACGTTTAAAAATAAATATCGATTTTTGATTCAGAAAGATGCGCCGTATCGACAGAGATCGATACGCCGTATCTGTTTAATAATTCGCAAACTGTTTTTAATTAAAATAATAGATACGCCGTATCTGCTAAAGCAGATGCGTCGTATGGCGTTAATTGTTTAGAAAATTTTTTTTTTATCAAAAACAGATACGCCGTATCTGCAAAAGCAGATGCGTCGTATTACTTTATCGCTTAGAAAAATTTCTTATTAAAAACAGATACGCCGTATCTTGGGGAAAAGATGTGTCGTATCGAATTAATTAAACGCGTTGTATTTTTAAAAAAATTAAACGCAATACGCCGTATCTGAGAGATCAGATGCGCCGTATCGTTTGATTAAGCACAGTACAACGATAGCAGAACAGAAAAATACGAAAAATAAAAACAAAAATAAAAACACACAAACAAAAATAAACACACAAAAATAAAAGAAAACAATTAACACACAATACAACAAATATGCAAAATAGTACAATGATGCAATTAATCTAATAAAAAGAAAAACCTAATTAAAATACTAATCAAATTAACAGATAATAACAATTCACTCCCCGGCAACGGCGCCAAAAAAACTTGATGCGCGTGATGTGTCGTTGCGGTTTAGCAGTTTTAATGCCTACTCAAGTTTTAAATTTATATTTAGCCGACTTATCAATAACACACACACTTAACGAGCAGTGTACCCGGTCAGTATGAATATAATGGTAAGTAGAGTGTCGATCACTAAGAGTGGAACGTATTATCTAGTTATTCTAATCAGTATTTTAATATCCTAACGCAAGGGGGTTTCAGCCTGAGAGACTGGCACGGTTTGTTTGCAATTAAATAATAAAATAAACCAATAGGCACGAATCAGCAAGTAGCACACACGTACACAGATAGATACTTGAGACAATAAGAGGGCTGTCCTTATGATTAAGTAGATTGTCACTTGTTTTATTGATAGCTTTATATGAAGTGTATGTAGTTAACCCTTTCTCGTTGGTCCTATTCTTATCGGCGAGTAAACCCTTAATGATTACTTATGTCTAAAAGTTATTCCTAAGTGATCAATTTAGTAATAACCGTGGGAGCCACATTATGTCCCGCAGTCAAATGCCCGCAAGCCACTAATAAACACAGAGGTTATCAATGCACTAATAAGTATTAACCAAAGACATCAACATATAAACTTTAATTGATGGGAAAGCAAGTATTAAAGGGAGTGCAATCTTTCGTTGTCACATTACACAAGCCACCAATCCTGATGAATTAAAGTTTGCTAACACAATAAAACAAAACTACTTAATGAATTAAATACATGCAGCACCTTCTTACAGCTCTTGTATCTTTGATTTAGGTGTGTCTTGTGCTGCCTCCTTGACTGAATTCGTCCTTTGTTTCTCTTGTTCGGACTTAGGTTATAATGTTCGGAACTTTTATAATGCACCTGGTCTACGGGGTATTTATAGTTTCTGTCTGAGGGAAGATGCGGCGCATCTACTAAGTAGATGCGGCGCATGTACTTAACTTCGCGTGGGGTCCAAGATTATAATATTCAGGAATATTCGTACACCGCCAGAAGATGCGGCGTAACTCCATGATTAGATGCGGCGCATGTCCTCTTGTATCTTGGATCGTATCTGGTGATATCTTGATAGAGATGCGGCGCATGTCATGAGTGAGATGCGGCGCATCTGGAGCAGATTAGTCTTGATCTTCTTCATTTCAGTAGACTCTTCACTTTATGCATGTTTTGCTCCATTATTAGTCCAAAATCGCTAAGTTTCACCAAATGCTTGTTTTTACCTGAGAATTACAAAAGTAAACGATTAAGTATCAATCCTCATACATAATATAGTAAAACAAGTCAATTTAATAGGATAAATGATAGTAATAAAATGTACTTATTTGACTTAAATAGTCCCTGAAGTTACAGACTTGGCAAAGATGGTCCCTAAAATTTAATCAAAATCCAATTCTAATCCTAAGCTATTAAATCCTACTGGACTCAAACTAAAATACCTAAACCCTTTAACCCAATCCAACCCTTAACCCATCAAGCCCACTACCCTCAAAAGCCCAAAACCCAACCCGACCTGTTTTATCCCTGAGTTAACCAAAACCAGGTTTGACCTCGGTCAAACGTTTCATCTTCAACCCACTTACCCGCCAAACTAAACCACCCTCACCCACCGTTTCTCTGCAATACCACCCCTTATCCTCTGACAATCCACCACCCAAATCCCTATCTTCACTTACACACTCTAACCCTCCCCCATGTGCTCAGAAAACGTTAAAAACCCACTTGACCATTTTCCCGCCAAAAATGCCATTGGACGGCTAGATTGAATTATGGCTATTTCAATGGTGGGATTTGCTCGAAATTGATCAGAGATACTTTTGGGAATGCTATTTAAAGAAGAGAAGTCACAAAGAAAAGATTGTCACAGTTTTTAGACCATTCATAGTGTAGAATTTCTTATTGCTTATTTTCAGTTTCAATTTAAGTTTGGATTGTCATTTCAAGTTTGTTTCAAGTCATTTGCCTTAAATTACTTCTGTATTGTACTGATTTTCCAAGTTTTCAAGTTTCCTGTTAAATTCGAATTAAGTTAAGTGTAAATTAAAAAGCCCATTTTCTGTTTCTACAAGCTCATATAAGCTTATTACAGCTTTGTGTGAGCCTATTTTGGTTCAAATTAGTTCTATTCCATGAAAAACCAGAAAAGTAAACAAAAGTCAAATTTAAGTCAAATAAGCAGTTCTGGTGGAATTAAGTTGGAGTAATTAAGCTGTAGTGGAGTTTAGCTTGGTATTGACAAACCAAGTGCAGTTCTGATCTAGTTCTATCCTGTTTCATTGCCAATCAGTTGTAAGCCATTTTCTAATATTTTGCATTATTTTTTTAGTTTACTGTTCAATAGCTTAATTTCAGCTTATTATAGTAATTTTTTGCTTATTAATAGTTTCTAATTGTATTTCATCTTTTTTATCAGATTTAATTAGCCTTTTCTTTATTTTGCTTAAAAACTTTAAAAAAGCCAAAAATAGCTTAATGTATTGTTAGCTTATTACAGTGCTTATTTTCCATTCAAAATTGATTTTTATTGCTTATTATAGCTAGTTGTCCCTCTATTCTTCAATTTTTTAGCTTATTATTGCCTGTTCTAGTTCTAATTTTCAAAACAGTCTGCTACTAGGGTGTTTGGTTTAAGCTTCTTTAAAGGGAATATGAACTGATCACTGTTCATTGACCATATGATAAGGGTTGATCTTGCATTTAATTGGATAGATAAGCTGTTAGTGACAAGTGTTAAGTTGACTTTAGTGCTTTTGAGGTTTTTAACCCATAGGTGCAATAGTAGGTGCTTAACTGCCCTTTTTAAGCTTCATTAAGCTGAGGCTTATTTGGTGTTTCTTTTTGGCTTAATTTGGTGTATTTTAGAGTGTTAAGTGTATTCCCAAGTTCTGGTTAAGTTTCATTAAGAGTTGAAAGGTTTAAGGCCTAATTGCCCTTTTCTGCTGCATCAGTGTGAATTGTGCAATCCTGCACAATTGATTGCTGATCTCAGCTTCTTATCTGCTTATTCACTTGAGACCCTTGCATAATATTTGGTTTAGAGATAGCTTGTAGTTCTAGTTGTTAGGGTCTGAGCTTAGTTTCCAAGTTAGAGCTTATTAATTAGCTTAAAATCTGTCTGCAAGAACCCCATTAAGCACTAATTCAAACCTGCATCAAATCCAGGTTCACAACCATCTGATCTAGGTTAAAATTAGAGTTCAATTGGGTTGTAACAATTGGGGCTTTTTGTATTTTAGTGTAGCTTGTAGTACTAGGAAGCTTTTGCCCCCATAAATTCCCACTAATCAGCTTAATTGAGTGCTTATTTTGATCTGCAAGTTGGGGTGTCAAACTGTCATTTCTGCATAAGTCTTGAATCTGCCCAAGTGCTTATTTGGCTCTTTCTGTGAGTTAAGCTGTTTGATTTAAGTTGTTTTATGCTTAAATAAGTTATTTGAACTGTTTCTGAGCTTGTGGTATTTTTCAGTGCTTAAGTGCTTATTTTAGTGCTTATTTCCCAACTGCTTATTAGCCCATTTGCTTATTAGGGTTTAGATAACTTCTGATTTTATTTTTCCTAGATTCAGAATAATATTTTAGATTTACCTTGAATTTTTCAGATTTTTCCCAAGTCATTTACTATTTTTAATCCTTTTAATTAGTTTCTAATAGTTTTTAATTCATATTAAATAAAATAAAAATCAGAAAAATATAAATCTTTTTTCTAAAATTTTCTTTTATTATTTAGGATTTAAGAAAAATAATTTTGTACTTGTAAGATTAGATTTCCATATATCTTAGTTTTTTTGCCCGTTTTAATAATTCCCGTAGCGCGTTTTTAATATAATCTGCTTTAAATCTTAATTTTATTTTGAGAATTTGTTTCTCATTATTTAATTAGAATTAAAAAAATAAAAAATTCCATATCCCAATCATCAGTCACTCTAATCCAAACCTTAAACGGTTGTCCATTCACACCTCGTTGGGACACGACCCGGGTAATCACTTACCTGGTATCACACATATCACAAACGTGAGTTTTTGCAAGTTAGCCTTTTTCCTAAAGGGTTGATTTGTCTTTATTCACGTGTATCCGTCTGATATTATTTATATATACACTTTAGCACGGATCAGTAACATTCTACGATAGCGGCGACATATATGACTACGACACCCGTGACTGGTATATCCGTGTTAGGAAGTGCTTACAGGTACGTTGTTGCTATATACAATTACCGATTATTATTTTGTTTAATACCATATTTTTGTGGTTGTGGTTGTGATTGTTGTTTTGGTGTTGATGCTTGTTTTGGTGTTGATAATTTTGTAGACTTCAGTTGTATTATTGCATGAGCCAGACTAACATCATCATCCAATATCTCAGCAGTAGAATCAACTTGATTCTCAGCAGTAGAAACCTTAACACCAGCAGTAGAATGATTTATCTGGTTCAGCAGCAGCTTCTTTTTCACCAGCAGTAGGAGGATTTACACCAGCAGTAGGATCAACCTTAGCAACTTTTGCAACATCTTCAACAGCAGAACCATCTTGAACTTGAGCAGCATCATCACCCAAGCCTTTAATAGTTTCCACCATCACTTGAAGCTTTAACAAGCTGCTCAGCATCCAAAGTTTTTAATTTTTCTACTAGCTGATCCTTGTTCACCTTTTCAAGCACCACCTCATTACCTTCTGTATCAGCCACCACAAACTCATCTGCATTGTCTCCACTATCCATATCCAACTCAACAGTAACACTTTCAACGTTAACCTCAGCCTCCCCTGAATTCTTGGTCTCATTCCTTCCCTGTTTGGGAGCATCCTCCCCCAAACCTGTTTCTTTAGAAGAGCTTATTCTTTGTGCTGGTCCCACCTTCTTCAATCTTTTCTGACCCTCCAAATGCGTTACCCTCAACTTAAAGCATTTAACTGTACATTGTTGCAATATACAATTACCGATTATTATTTTGTTTAATACCATATTTAGGTCACATACAACTACCTTAAACTAAACAACATAAAGGTCATTGATAACATATATCTATTTAGGTCACAACTTTTATAACAAGTTGCCCAACTTTTATAACAAGTTGCCCAAATTGAATTGGGAAGGTCTCTTCTGTTTGTAAAGTTCAACAGACATATCTCAAATCCGCCGTCCAAAAAAAACATATCTCTAATCCGCATTAATCATATCTGGCTTACTTTGCATCCAATAACTTGACAAGACCTAACTATTCACCAATTGACTATCCTAATTTATTAACATTGACTTAATGCGGATTAGTTTATAACACTCTCTGGCCACAATCATTACATATCTCTAATCCGCATTAATAATATTTGGCTTACTTTGCATCCAATAACTTGACAAGACCCAACTATTCACCAAATTTTTAGGTCACATACTAGTTGCCCAACTTTTATAACAATTTGCCCAACGTTTATAACAAGTTGCCCAAATTGAATTGGGTTGTGTTGTAAATTAGTTGACAGGAAGGGAGCAGTTTATGACACTCTCTGGCCACAATCATTACATATCTCTAATTCGCCGTCCAAAAAAAACATATCTCTAATCCGCATTAATCATATTTATTAACATTGACTTAATTCAAATGTAAGGGTGACCCTAATAACTTGACAAGACCCAACTATTCAAGACCCAATATTCACCAATTGACTATCCTAATTTATTAACATTTACTTAATTCAAATGTAAGGGTGACCCCACTTTTCTATATAAACGATCCATCAAATAGTGCAATTTCATACCACATTTAGAACCCTACTCACCTTTATACACACACAAGCATGCACTTCAAATATCAATGGATCAACAAAACCTTTTGAAGGATCCGCTGACTAGTTTATTTAAAACTAATATTGAGAGTGACTTTAAGCTCATAAAGTCACTTCATGTCGAGGTGGTAGAGCTCGCGCGCCGTTGCAAGGAAAGGGGTAACCAGATCAAACAGCGCCAAACTGTGGTTGGGTCCAGTCTCGTAACTCAGTCTTTAGATTTGCTGCTTCAAATTCAAGATGAGGACCTTGAGAAGAATAGGACACTGATGAGACTCATCAGTGAAACTCAAATCAAAGTTCTCAATACAATCTCATTTCTGGCAAAGATGCGCAAGAACTACTGAACCTCCATCCCTGGCCTGCTATGTGCTTGCTCTTAATTTCTGTCACTCTAGTCTTTTGTGTTTTGTGTTTTGTGTTTATCATCTATGTATCTCTGGTGTTGGTTGTACTTGTTTTTCTTCTTATAATGAAATGAAACAAGTTTATGTAATACTCTATTTGTTAACTAATTAAATGTTACAACACTGCATATGAAGCAAGGAACAATAAACCTTTAATAGCTTAACAAATATTCTGAACTAACTATCACCAAAAAAAACAAAAAAATTCAACTGTTTATGGACAAACATTGCTAATAAATGGATAATCCATTTATTAACTATCCAAATGTAGGCAATTGCCTACATTCCCTTTGAAAAAAAGGGTAGGCACAGGGGGAAAACATGTAATAGGGACTTACTGGAGGGACTAAACTGTACATTTTTTAAATTTTTTACAAAGAGGATGTAGGCAATTGCCTACATTTGGATGTAGGCATCATTTACCCTAACATTATTTACAAAATGTCCCTTAAGATCTCCCGTCTATGTGTACTAACATTTTATCCTATTCTACAGGCTCGACTTCCACTAGTTCTAGACCGTGCCAAAGTTTTCGATAAGAATGGAATGCGTCCAAGTGAATATAACATTACGTTTAGGCTCGCGGACAAAGTTCCAAAGCAAGGGGGTATCTTTGGTGATTGTGGTGTGTGGGTGTGTATATTTCTATATCGTTTGTCTCATGGTCTATCGTTTCATGTTGATGACCCCGTTGACGTTGCCATAGCGTATCGTGAAAAGATGGTTCGGTTTTATTACAAACACAGATATTATCCTTTGTAACTGGTTGTTTATTTTAGTTCATCTTATGTGTCCTTGTTGTATTCTAAACTTTTAGTTATCAATATAATTTACCTTGTCAAATTAGTTTACAACATTATATTAAAAATCATTGTCACCATACACATAACAAACCACTTAAAACCGTAAATACCTAAAACATTGTCAAGTTAACCAACATGCATACATATAACTTTGCATTCACTATTTGTTACTAATACCTACAACCCTTAATACCTCTATAATATACTTTACTTTATATACAAACTAATTCACTATTTGTTCCTTGTCCCTATTCAACCAAATGTCTTCCATTTCTTATACATACGTCCGACTAACTTACTAACACTAAATTAAGTCCCACTTGTGTTTAAAACATTACATTACTACTTGTTAAATCATCATGGCCTACTCTCATCTATCTCTTCCAAAGAAAGTCCCTGCAAACCCCCAAGATGATTCGGATGATATCAAACAAAGGTATGCATTTCTTTACTTTATAAAGTAATATGCTTAGTTGCTAACTTGATTTGATTTTAAGGAAATTTCCATTCGTTGTGTACAGGTCATACGTCATTACTACTACACATCTATTGTTTGAGATTCACTATGATGGTGTTTTCTTTAAAATGCCAACCTTAAAATATCAACATGGGAAAATAATGCCATTGAAGGTATGTAAGTCCAAAAGGATGAACTTTAATCAAATGCTTGACTTGTTAAGCATTAAACTTGAACAAGATATTCGATGTTTGTATTTTTGTTCTCCAAGAGTTTCTGTAGAACGAGGCTTGACTTTGGTTGAAGGTGACAGTCATATGCGAAAGATGTATGATACGGCTGATGTATATGGTTTAATCGATTTGTATGTTACCCATACACCTCAAAACCTAGCATGTTTCTATTATCCAAATCTGACTTTTGATTCTTATGATGACGAAACATTGTCAAAGCTTAAAAAACATGAAGAAGCAATGCTAGTTGCTACTTCTAAGTCGTTTGCTGATCTTGTTGCATGGGAGGAGGAAGAAGGTCGTTCACCTCCTCTAAGAACACCTCCTTCAGAACCTAGAATGAAGGAATTCATTTTAAAGGTAAAAATCGTTTAAAAGATTTTTTGCATAGTGACTGTATTAATGATGGGTTTTATTTTTTGGATGAAGATTGCATGCCTGGTGTCTTTGGTCTTGATGTTCCTGCCATGGATGTTGGGTGGTCTCGCTCGCCACCTTATGAGTGGCAAAATGATGTATTCATGTACCATGGTTCCAAACTGCCATGTGTTTCTAATGACTGTTTTGCAGACGAGGTTGTGCTGGATGTGGGTGGGTCTGCAGTTTTAGAACATGGTGGGACTAGTGTGCATCCTAGGACCGATCGACGCGTGCCGAAAAAGAAATACTCAAGGAAGTTCTACTTTGGTTCACGAACTTCATCTTTGAGGAGGCGAAATATGGTGAGCTATCTTAAAGCTCTACACAGACATCGGGTTACTGGAGGTATTGGAAAAACACTAAGTTGGTTCCTTAGGGATGGAAGGTTGCAATCTAGGGTTGTTGTCATGAAAATTTGAAAATCGCAAATCAAGATTGACCAACCGGTTGTTTAGCAAGATTGTAAGTAATGTATATGCACTGCTATAGCCTTTTCGGATACATCGTTATCTTTTTGTTAAACATTTTTTTTTTGCTACTTGTTATGACTAGTAAGAAAATGTTCAACAATTAAGTAGATAAAATTCGATGTGTTTTTGATACATCCGTTGTTACGATCAGTTGGTATGCACATGTTTTGGGTTGTACGTTTGATGTGCGTTAATATAAATGTTTGTTGTTTTATTCAACATAAAATGCATTTCATTGTGAATTTTTAAGTGGGGTTAATCACATTTAGATTTTGGATCAAACAATGCAGTAGTTTTTGGAGCAAAAAAGTTGGTTGTCTTGATAGGGCAACCAATAATTTTGGCGGGTGTTTTTATTAGGTATAGGGCACCCAATTTTTACACATCCCCATAAAAGATAAGAAATGGATGCCCAAAATCTAATGGCCCTTCCACCTGCACACCCATCAGACTGACATCAGTATTACCAAACGTACCCGATTATAAACTATTACAAAAAATGTCAGGATCTAAGAACGGAAATTGTATGCATTTTAATCCGATTAAGCCTGAAGAATAATATGCCAATGCCTTAGATGACGAATCAATCTTTATATGAAACAATAGATTTGCAAAAGGAAACATATTACTAGTAATTAATAACAAAAGATACAACTTCATTTCATTCCATGAACTAAAACTAATCTACGCCACTACATTATTTGCCTATTATCATCCCAAACCCAACACAAACAACTGCAAAAGATCCTAACAAAATGAAAAACAACCGCTCATACAACTTCAACTTTGCCTTCATATCATTCAGCTCAACTTCCATGATTGACTTGTCCAAAGCAAGAGCATCAATCACCTGCTGGTACTCCACAGTCTTGTTCAATCGTTTCGCGTTTTGTAAGAATCCATACACCAAATCTTTATAGTATTCACTTGGAAGATCATCATCTAAAAACTCATACACTTCACAAACTGAGCATTTTACAAATCGTTTACCCGGATTTGTCCTTGTTGTTGAAGTCTTAACTGTGAGTCGAATAGCACATCTACAAAAGTATTCAATTTTACCATCAATTACTCGGGTTGTCGCTCTATTTCGCGAACTCATACTTTAGGGTTTCAAGGTTTAAAACAATGGGGAAATAAGGGAAAGCTGTTGGGAGTGGGGGTGTTTATAAAAGGACTAAAAAAATTGCACGTGTGAGGATTTTTTTATTTGTAGAAATCCACTTTTGGCTAAAAAGGACTATAAAAAGTTTAGAGTTAATTTCAAAAATGGTCCCTATACTCGACCGGGTTTAACACTTTTAGTCCCCATACTTGCGACCCATAACGGGTTTAGTCCCTTGACCATAGTATAACCAAGTGTGAAACCTGCTTTCACTTGCAAAAACACAACACACATCTAACACAAACATGAATCAAAAGATTGTGCAAAAACACAACACACGCATCAAACCCCTAATTTTTTTTTCTTTTTGTAATAGCCAATTAATTGTGGGAAGAAGATACAACTTGAACTAGTTAATGTAATAGCCAATTCTTGTTTGAAGGTAAGAAGATGAAAAGCAGTTTCAACAACAAGTAGCATTTAACTTTATTACATTACAAAGTAGTTGCATTCATAGATGCATAGTACATTGCTACAAGTACCATCAAAAGCTTAAGTCATGCATACTAAACCTCAAAAGCTACCACATCCTCTGTTTCCCTTTCCCTGTTGTGTCTGGCATGCTTCTTTCCCCTCTTCCTTTGATTCCTTCCCAAATGTGCTCATTGCAGAGCCCTAGAACCTATTCCCTTTTACCTGGTATTGAAATAGAATGAGTTTCAACATGAGGGTTGACTGACCTTGTACACTTTTTTGGAGCTTTTGAAAGAGCTTGATCATCCTCAGAAGTTGAATGATAACTTGAGACCCAGCTAGGCAAAGAACTAAGTTCAGAGGAAAATTCTTCAGAGTTGGACTTTTTGTTCACTGATGTTGAATAATTGTAAGGTAGGTTTCATGGGGGTTGGGGAGACTTGAGCTCCTCGGATGATGTAGAATCTGAGAAAATTTCAATGATGGGTGGATTGGAAGTCATGGTTGAGTAGCTTGTGTAAAAGTTTGGGTGAATACAGGTTTGTTGAGTAGGTTGTGTGTATGCATAACCCAATTTAAAGACCTTTTTAGTCAAGATAGTCAAGGATAAAGTAAATGCAATTCAATGTTCGGTTGGTAAACTGGTTCATGTGCTTGTAATTTTGTGTAGATTGTGTTAAATGGAATTGAATGATAATAGACCTTGACTGTGTAATTTGACTTTTAGATGGTTTAAACCATAACTGTGTAATTTGACTAATAGACCATAACTATGTAATTTGTGCAGATTGTGCAGACTTTTAGACCATAACTTTGTGCAGATTGTGAAAAAGATGGTTTAAACCATACCTCTCTTATTTGACTTTTAGAAGTCAAATTAAAATGTACAAAATTTGGCAAAGGGACAAAGTACATACTGCAAATAGACATTGACTTTTACAAGGCAAAATATAGGGACCATTTTTGAAATTAACTCAAAAGTTTATAAAAAAATTGCACGTGTGAGGACCAAACGTGTAATTTGAAAGGGAAACACTCTAACCCCACATATCCTTTTGGTCCCAACAAACACAATATCCCCAAAGGCAGATCAAACCCTAGATCATTGTCACCACACGAATCCAAAAAAAAAAAAAAAAAAATTGCTGTCCTTTTCATCTTTATATCATGTAAACTAGGCTTGTTGTACTTTCCCATAACTATATTATTCCCTTTTATGTTCATATAAATATGATGTTACAGTTAATAAATATTTTTTTTTTATTAATTGATTTTTTTTATGTACACCGTAATTAGTTTGTAACTTATGGGTGCCAAAAATCTACATAATAAGTTTTAGTTTGTAACTATAAACTATACTCATGTTTAATTAACTTTTAGGACGAAAGTTGAGTTTAAAGTACACAAAAATGGGGAATTTGCTTTCGATCCACTACGTTATGTTGATGGGTGCGTTGGGAACGTTTGGTGTTTTACCTCTCACAGGGGTGTTTTTACTAGGGCACTTAATAATGTTATAAATGACATTGGTGGTGATAAATGGGCTTTGTTTTATTGTAAACCAAACATGTTACTTGCAAATGGTTTAACTTTACTACACACTGATAATGACGTTCGTAGATTTTTTTATCATGCTTTGAACAATGGTTCCATAAACCTATTTATTGTTCACAAGCAACAACCATTGTCAAAGTATTATTTTAAAAACATGGTTTGGCCAGAGGAGGACGCTGGCCAACGTTGCTGTAGTTCAACTCCGTTCAAGGTCAATGAAAATGGTGGGTTCAAGGTCAATGAAAATGGTACCGATAAAGGAGGTAGTGGAACTGGGGAAGATAAAATGTTGCACGAGGTTGGTGTACAAATAGAGAATGCAAATGGTTCAGATAAAGGTAAATCGAATATGTTTGAAGATGATGTGCTGGAAAGAAAGATACTTAAGGGTAGAAAGAAACGAAAGGAAACAATTGAAACAATCCGTAAAATTTCCTAATCATTAGTATACGTTAATCTAGTATTAACATATCGTTACTGTTCACTTAACCATTTTTACGAGCAAATTTAAACTTTTTGTTTATTACATTTCTAAATAAAACATTGTTACGTTATTTATGATACTATGAAACGAGCTCACACGCGGACCACGACAGATCAAACATACTCATTAAACATCAAACGGACCCTTAAATATATTTTGGCCTATTACTATTCACGGTCCAACTCAATACAAGCCCAAAACTTTATTTTCTTTTATTACAAGTCGATCTAAAGCGTATATACTTGCTTTCTTTTAAATCTAATTTCGATACGCGAGATATTATTTATTTTTACATAGCTCGATTTTCTATACACCCAAGACTCGAGAGTGATAAATCTCACATTTTATTTTTAACATTTGGTTTATGAACAATACCTAAAGTAAACCTCACTCGGACACGTGTAATATATACATTATACAACAATTCTTTTAAAAATTAAATTATACGGAGTATATATACAAAACAATTTCACAAGCAATCCTAATACTAAATCTGTACCACATATTTCGAAACCATGTCATGTGCCAATAGAATATTCTGACACAAGCACATGCGTTGGATATAATCTTGGGTTACACTATATAGACGGGGTCTAGTTTGACCCCCGTCCTTAGCTTCTTTTTTTTTTCTGATTTTTTGCAGTTTTTTGTACTTTTACTATTCATGTCAGCTTTTTTTTTTTTTAAAAGTGCAGATTCCACAGTTCACATCAAATGAAGTACCATTGTCCAAGTGCAGATTCCACACAAACACAAAAGTGAAACACAAAGTCTAAACAAAAAGTGAAACACAAAGTTAAAAGTGCAGATTTCGTCATCGCCTTATAGGCTCGGATTTGAAAACGTAATAGAAAAAAATGTAGATTTTTAGTAAGGCTCGGATTCGAAGGTTGCAAAGTGATAAAATATCACTTTGCCATGCCATTCGGTTTTGAAGGTTGCAAAGTGATAAAAATATCACTTTTCCATGCCATTCGGTTTTCGTCATCGCCTTATAACCAAAAGTGAAACACAAAGTTAAAACCATTGTCCAAGTGCAGATTCCACACAATTGCACACAAGGGGGGGCCTGGATATCAGATTGTTAACACAATCCACAAAAGCAGATTCCACAATCCACAAAAGCAGAAAGCACAGATTGTTAACACAATCCACAATCACAAATTGATACAAGCATGTCGCAAAACAGTAAGATTCCCAAACTGCATGCCCCTAAAAAACAAACAAGCCCAACAGTAAGATTCCCAAACTGCAGCTTTGCTTGATTATAAACAAAGCTCAATCACAAGCAAAGCTCACAACAAACACTACAACCATATCAACCATATCAAAAACAACCACAGAACCACAAACACTACAACCATATCAACAACAACCACAGAACCACCAACTAGAATCCACCAACACATAATCAACCACCACAGAACCACCAACCATAATCCACCATCACATAATCACCCACCACAGAACCACCAACCATAATCCACCATCAAGAAGTACAAAAAGTACAAATAGCCACAAATAGCCACCGTCCATATATAAAAATAGCCACCGTTGATACAACCATCAACAAATGTCGAATTCCCAATTTTACACAAATCAGGTAAAGGCTCAGATTTATAACAAAACTGCTTTCATATTTGGCTGCAACATCAAAGGTTGCAAAATCATTTTTTTGTTTTGCCGTCCATTCGGAAATGCCACGCCAAAATCAAGTTTTTTTTTATAAAATCATCATTGCCATTGCCAAAATCAAGTTTTTTAAAATAAAAACAGTTTCATCACAAGCCTGTGGGGAATGGGGTAGGCCAGAGCAGGTATTCATACCACTCAAAGTGGCAGATCAAGGTGTTAACCTACCCACATAATCACCACAGAACCACACACAACATCACAACATATCACATAATCACCCACCACAGAAACACCAACATCACAAGCCTGTGGGGAATGGGGTAGGCCAGAGCAGGTATTCATACCACTCAAAGTGGCAGATCAAGGTGTTAACCTACCCACATAATCACCACAGAACCACACAAAACATCACAACATATCACATAATCACCCACCACAGAAACACCAACATCACAACATTATCACATAATCACCCACCACAGAAACACCAACATCACAACATTAAAAATATCACATAACTATCAAGAAACCATCACAAAACATCACAACATATCACATAATCACCCACCATAGAAACACCAACATCACAACATTAAAAATATCACATAACTATCAAGAAACCATCACAAAACATCACAACATATCACATAATCACCCACCACAGAAACACCAACATCACAACATTAAAAATATCACATAACTATCAAGAAACCATCACAAAACATCACAACATATCACATAATCACCCACCACAGAAACACCAACATCACAACATTAAAAATATCACATAACTATCAAGAAACCATCACAAAACATCACAACATATCACATAATCACCCACCACAGAAACACCAACATCACAACATTAAAAATATCACATAACATCAAGAAACCATCACAAAACATCACAACATATCACATAATCACCCACCACAGAAACACCAACATCACAACATTAAAAATATCACATAACTATCAAGAAACCATCACAAAACATCACAACATATCACATAATCACCCACGACAGAAACACCAACATCACAAAATTAAAAATATCACATAACTATCAAGAAACCATCACAAAACATCACAACATATCACATAATCACCCACCACAGAAACACCAACATCACAACATTAAAAATATCACATAACTATCAAGAAACCATCACAAAACATCACAACATATCACATAATCACCCACCACAGATCCACCAACCCAAACCCTAATTTTTAAAAATTAGGCGTTTCCAAAAAAACTTATAGATCTGCTCAATTAGAGCACGTATCTTTCAATTAAATATGTTTAATCGTAATAAATCAAACGATTTTAAGAAAACCCCAAATTTTTTTAGAAACCCTAATTTTTTAGAAACCCTAAAAATCATAGATCTAACAAGAAACCATCACGAACAATCACATGTCACATAATCACCCACCACAGAATCACATAATCACCCACCACAGAACCACCCAACCCAAACCCTAATTTTTTAGAAACCCTAAAAATCATAGATCTAACAAGAAACCATCACGAACAATCACATATCACATAATCACCCACCACAGAATCACATAATCACCCACCACAGAACCACCCAACCCAAACCCTAATTTTTAAAAATTAGGCGTTTCCAAAAAAACTTATAGATCTGCTCAATTAGAGCACGTATCTTTCAATTAAATATGTTTAATCGTAATAAATCAAACGATTTTAAGAAAACCCCAAATTTTTTTAGAAACCCTAATTTTTTAGAAACCCTAAAAATCATAGATCTAACAAGAAACCATCTCGAACAATCACATATCACATAGATCTAACAACAAATCCATCACAACATAAACAGATCTAAATCTTGTTTAGATCTAATAAAGAGAGAGAAAAGAGAGAGAGATAAGAGATAAACGCAACAAACGCGTTTCACACACACAGGTGTGAGAAAAAGAGAGAGAGAAAATGCTTTATACCCCGGTGGGAAAAAGTGTAATGTTAAAGATTTTAAAGATTTTAAAGTATTAGTTAAAAAAATTTTAAAGATGTAAATGTTAAAAATTTTAAAGATGTAAATGTTAAAAAAGTTATAAAAAAATGTAAAAGTGTAAATGTTAAAAAGTTATAAAAGTATTAGTTAAAAAAATATATGTTAAAAAGATTTTATAGTATTTTTTTTTTAATTGTTATAAAATTTTAAAGATGTAAATGTTAAAAAAGTAAATGTTAAAAAGTGTAAAAGTTAAAAAAGTAAATGTTAAAAAAGTTATAAAAAAATGTAAAAATGTAAATGTTAAAAAGTTATAAAAGTATTAGTTAAAAAAATATATGTTATAAAATTTGTTATGTATTTTCAGGTTTTCGGTTCTTTAGAGGAAGTAACTGAGTGGGTGCAAAATATAGCTCGGGAGCTCGGTTTTGTCATAGTTAAACATAGAACCAAATCACAAAATGGTCAGATGTACGAAGTCAATTATATGTGTACAAAGGGTAGGAACTATGAACCTCACGGTAGTGGAAAACGGAAAACCAAAACATGTAAAACCAATTGTCCATTCAGATTAGATGCGAAATATCATCAAACTCAAAATTATTGGATTTTGAGGGTGAAGGATGATACACATAATCATGATATGTTAGAGTCGTTGCATGGTGTGGCATATGCAATGTGATTAAAGGAAGATGAGGTCGGGTTGGTCAAAGAATTGTTAGATTATAACGTACGACCACGTAATATACTTTCGACAATACAGGGTCGTAATCCGGATAACGTGTCTAGCGTTAGAACTATATATAACGCACAAGATAAGATCCGGAGAGCCAGAGTAGGTGATAGAACTCCAATTCAGGTCCTTTACTCGCATTTGATGCATTCAGGGTATACGTATTACCCGAGGGTAAATGAGCATAACGAGCTTGAGGAGCTATTTTTTTTGCACCCCACGTCGTATGCTTTATGGTGTACATTCCCTGAAATCATGCTGATGGACTCCACATACAATACCACGATGTTTAAATTGCCACTGTTGGAAATTGTTGGAGTAACTTCAACAAATAAAACATTTTCAATGGCGTATAGCTTTTTAAACAGTGAAAAAGGGCATAATTTTCAATGGGTATTGCAACGTGTGAAGGATGTGATAGACGAAAGATATTACCCACGTGTTATCGTCACTGACAGAGATTTAGCGTTGGTAGGGGCATGCAGAGCAGAATTTCCTAACGCTCACAAATTACTCTGTCGATGGCATATAGAGCAAAATCTGCTTCAGTATTGCAGAAATAGATGTGGTTCGTTAAAAGAGTATGAGGCCATTAAAGGGAGATGGGATCAGATGGTTAAAGCTCCGACACGCCTCATGTTCGAGCAACATTATGTACGCCTACAACAGCGATTGGTCAACCATGAGGGTAATTAATTATTAATTCATTGTTTTATATTATTTAATAAATAAGCACCCGAATGACCTTTTATTAATGTCATTGTTTTTTTTTTTCAGATATCGCTGAGTATCTGAATAACTGGCTGCGAGATTACTCACACATGTTTGTCTCGTATATTACCGATCGATATCGCTCCTACGGACAGACAACAACGTGCAGAGTTGAGAGTCACCACGCGTTGTTGAAATTATATTTGGGCGGCACACAGTCCAACTTAGACAGGTTGTTGAGTTCGGTCGATAAGATTCTCATTGCGCAAGAAAATGCGATAAAAGAGAGTTTTAATAGAAGCATCAACGAGAAACAAAATAATTGTAATATACGACTATTTGAAGAATTGTGGTATAAAGTTTCCAAACATGCTTTCAAACTCATGTTCAAGGAACTCCACCTGTCGATCACCGTAGAAGACTGTAGCCATAAGTTGCGGTCAATTTACGGACTGCCATGCTTTCATGAAATGCAATACTATGTATATCATGGTAAGTATATTAAATTTATAACTATCAAGTTATTTTCCCCGTTAATTTATATAATTCACTTTTAATGAATTCAGGACGCCCCATTCCACTGGATGAAATTCATATTTTTTGGAGAACCCTGTCTGTTCCGTGGCCTATTATCAATAGGCCACCGCCTGAAGACGGCTCTTCCAGCGAACCTGATGATGATGATGATGATGATGATGATAATACTTCGTTTCAAAATGACATGCGACAATTCAAGAATGTTTTTAGCAAAGCAACATCGTTTGTCAAGAAAAATATGTTAACGAGGATGAGAGCGATATACCAACCTGAATCTGTTGACACACGTGAACCTGTTATTCAGAAAAATACCCGTGGACGTCCGAGCGCAAAGGACAAAAAGGGCAAGGCTACAAAAGTCCCGGACTTGAATGAAGTCCCGGACTTGAATGAAGTACCAACCGTAGATCACCGAAGAAGCACAACTTCAAGATCTACAAAGTCCCGAACTTCAACAAAGAACATGCAAGACATAGTTCTTACACGGGTCCTAGTGTTCAACAAAGAATAAGACACCAGTTGTACGTTGGAGATGTAGATAACGAATATTTTATGGAGCAGATTCCAGAGAGATGGCATCCATACATAATAAGTATATATAATGTGGTAGGTGATGGAAATTGTGGGTTTCGGTGCGTTGCCCACGGTATTTGTGAAGACCAAAATATGTGGCGCGAAGTTAGAGAGATGTTATTGCAAGAGTTAGCCCTACATAGGGAGGTTTACACAAACATGTGGTTGCAAGCTGGCTTTAACAGAATTTTGTATTCAGTAAACTGGTTCGGAAATGGAGCTGCGCCTGAAGATCGCTATATGATTATGTCAGACACGGGGTTGGTTATTGCATCACTGATTAACCGACCTGTTGTATTTATATCTTGGCAGGGTTGGAATACGTGTTTTCCGCTTTTTTTGGGTCCAAACTTCTCACAAAGAACTGACCCCCTTGTGATAGCCCGTGTGGGGTCAGACGAATGTGGTCACTACATTTGTCTGACGCTAGACGGAGATTCTCCACTTCCGCATCTCCACCCACAATGGAGGAGGAACAGAACCCAAGATGCATCCCAATGGGAAACATTATATTACGATCGACTAAATAAATCATTGTAGTATCTTAGAACTAACTATTGACGAGCTTGTAATTTTGTGAACACCCTATCTTTTGAGGTATATATATAACAAGCTTAGTCTTCCTATCCGATTATTTGTGAACACCCTAACTATTGACGAGCTTGTATTGTTTAAATTAACAATACATTACTTATTTATGTTTATGTTGTAAATAACTGTTTGTATCATTTGAATTAATTATTTGGCCAGGTGGAACAAAATACTCCTTACATGTGTCGCTGTAAGAACGGATTCATTAAAGAGAGGATATCCCGTAAAGAACATAGTTATGGTCAACCGTATTACGCATGTCCTCTTTCAGTGGTAAGTAATCATATGTTTGCTTAGTTATGTAAATTATTTGTTTGTTAATAATACATTTCTTATTATTTTCTTAACATGTAACAGCCAGGAACAGATGACTATGGTTGTCGGTACTTTATGTGGAAGGATGAGTTTCAAAGGAGGCACTTTAGTCGAGCCTCTTCTTCAACGCAATGCTCAGACTACGTTGCTAACGCTAATAAGATTGACCAGCTTGAAGCAAGAAACAAGCTGTTGATGACAAGAATAAAGACGCTGGAGATGGAGTTAGAATTGGCAAGGAATCCTGAGGATCACGCTTGTCAGTCGAGTGCAAGGCTTCATGATCTTTTAAATGAAATGAATAATCTTCATATGTCGTAGATGTTGTTGTTTTTAAATAATGTGTTGACGTTGTCGTTCAATTTAATAATAAAAGTTGTTGTTGTAGTTATTTAATGTAGCAATATTTAACATGCTATTATACAAAAAAATAATTATACAAAACATTATACATATTCAAAACATTATTAAACACAAATATACAAAACATTATACATATACAATACATTATTATATATTTCTAAACAAAAAAAAAAAAAAAAAAAAAAAAGGACAAAAGCTGACAATGAACAGTAAAAAGTCAAAGTAGCCACCGTCCATCTAAAAAAATAGCTACCGTCGATATAACATGGCCCATAATCTTTAAGGGTTATACTATACAAGCCCCTCCTATGATGTCACATCATAGGGGACAAAAGGAATATCTTTTTGACTTTGCAGTATAACACAGTTTTCTGTCAGTTTCTGTTCCGTATTTCTGACAGTTTTTAGCGTTTGACATATTAAACTTTATATTTTCTGTTCCGTACTTTCAGGTTTATAGTTTTTTGATATAAATAAAATTATAAAAATAAAAAAAAATAAAAAATAAAAAAAAACAAAAAAAAAAACATGGGGGGCTTGGATAACAAAATTAGGGGGGGCTTGTATAACTTGTCCCAATCTTTAATAGTATGCATGCATGAGAAAATTCACTATATATATTACGTATAAACAGATACATGGAAATCACATTCTTACATTTTTTTCTCTCAAAAATCCTCAACTGCCGAGAATGTGTTAGTAAATTTGAAGCATTATTCGAACGGTCCTAGTTGGTTACTCTCTCATTCGATCACTTGTCGATTGTTCTAACGAAAGAAGTACCACTTAATCAATTTTCTATATCGTTTCGAACATATAAACTCCACTATTTATAGGTGTCGTAAGTCTTTCAAATTCATTTCATATATATATATATATATATATATATATATATATATATATATATATATATATATATATATATATATATATATCAATATATCATGCATCGTACTTTTAATTATTTTAATTCGTATATCATTTTTATTTCATTTATACGCTTTTCATTTTATTTATTTTACGTTTCATGCAATGACCTCCTCAATGGATGGCTAAGAACTTGCGTATATTCTATATTCGACACTTACATACACGCATTTATTTTTATTTATTTCAATCGCATATCATTTTTTTGTTACATTTATATGCTTTTCATTTTATTTATTTTACGTTTCATGCAATGACCTCCTCAATGGATGGCTAAGAACTTGTGTTTATCTATACTTGACACTGATTGCGTGGTTTTGTAACCTTACAACAGGTTTTACCTCTCGAGGGATCTCAAGAGGCTTACAACCCCACCAGGCAGTGTACCTGACCGATGTAGTATAGTGTAGTGGTAAGTACGGGGGATTGATCGTTCTCCACAGGGAATAGTGTTCGTTAGGTATGAAAGGCTACTCTAATTAGGTCTAAGGGTTGAGGAAGATTCTTTTTTATGTTTTTATAGTTTTTATGAAAGCAAGTAAAATCTCGGGTTTGAAGGAGTGGGCGGAATTAGTTGCTAGTCAACTAACCCAAAATTACTACGGATGCAAATAAAATAAAATAACAAAAATGAAATGTGGTGAGAAACTTATGTGTAGAGAAATGTGTTTACTTAGATTTCCTTACTCCCTAACTATCTTTTACCGGTTAATTAGTGTGTATTAGTCGCGTGGATGACGGGTGTATTCCTTAATACCATTCGTGGGGTGGCGTACTTACTTCCCCAACTCTACAAGCTCCTACTTCACTCCTATGTCGAGCCGGCTAGGAAGCTCCTAACATGGGATCACTAGAATTCGCTTGTGCATTAAATACAACTGATGAGTGTGTAAATACTCATCATTTCTTTCACATTTGAGCTGCAGAAACAGTCAAAAATACTTTAAAAAGTCTAAAAATGTATAAAAATATCATCTGACTGTGTTTTTATAAGTTTCAGGGAAAAAACAAACAATAAATGGCATAATTTGCATTTTAGTCCCTGAACTTTCAGAATTTGGCAAATCTAGTCCCTAGAATCTAAAAAAAGTGGAATTTATCATTCAAGGTCCCTAAAATAATCTTAATTGTCAAAATTGGTCCTTGAATGATTGTTTGAGCAAATATTACAAAAAGGTCCCTCAATTTTGAAAAGTGTCAAAAATGGTCCCTGGGTTATTTAAAATGGAAAATAAATAATTATAACCCTTGTATTATTTATCTTGGCAATATTGGTCCCTTGGATTAACTTTGGAAAAGATACCAACTCAAGCCCCTCAACTTTCAGAGAATTACAAAAATGGTCCTTGTGTTAACTAGAACCGGATCCATTACTAAACCCTTAACCCAAAATTAAAACAACCCATCCCATTTACCCAACAAACCCAACCCAGCTATTACCAAAACCCAATACCCAAATACCTAAGCCCAAAATCAAAACAAGCCCAACTGCTTAACTGAGTTTAAAAACTCAGTCAAACCCCCTTTGACCCGTCTCTTTCCCACTCACCCCAGCCATAACCAGTCATCCCCCCCAGCTGGCTCATCCACCTCATCCCCCCTCCTCAACACTCCACCTAACATGCCAAAACCAATTAATGCATCCCTCCCACTCCCCAATAGCAAAATCAGAGATTAATCACCAATTTCCACTTTTCCCGCCAAAAGTGCCAAATGGTCGAATCTGATGAATTCTTGGAAATCAATGGCTCAGATGAGGTGGGAAGTACTCAGAAATGTCGACAAGGTGATAAGGGACTATAAAGAGCAGAGGAGAGAGTGTGTAACAGATTATCTAGTGTAATTTTAGTTATCTTAGTTCGTTTTTAATATTTTTCAAATTCCAGTGTATGTAAAGCTTTCAAAGCTCTTGTTTAAGTTAACTCAGTATTAATCAAAGCTACTTTCAGTTTCAATTTCAGTATTATCTTTACAAATTCAGAATTTCCATTTTCAAGCATTAAAATCTCATAATCATTAATATGGTGTTATAGTTGATTACATGAATTGAATAAGAACATATAAGCTCCCAGAAGCTCATTGAAGCTTTTAGAATCCTTAAAACTTGTATTAGCAGTAAAAAATCAAAAATACAAAAATAGTCAAAGAAAGTCAACACAACAGGATCATGGAATTCATGGCTGGAGCAGGGTAAATACTGGATTGCCCTGGGTTAGTGAACCTGAGGAGGTTCTATAGGAGTGATTCATTGGTCCTTGTTCTTGGATTTTAGCTGGAAAGCAGTTGTAAGCATTTCCAAGGAATTTTGCATTTTACTTTTTAAGTTGCTTTTAAGCTTTGATCTTCACATTTCTGTGTTTCTTAGTTGTTGTTGAGTAGGTTTATGCTATAAAACACCTTGCTTGTTCATTAAAAATCTTAGTTGTTAAAAATTTCATTTTGGCAGTCAAAAAATTGCATATTTGTTGTTTCTAAGTATCATGCTTGTATGGCTGTTGGTTTATGTCTCTTTAGTCCTAAGATATGATACCATAAGTTCTCAAATTATAGTTGTGGTTTAAATCTCTGAATTCACTTGAAAATCACCATTTCTGAGTTTGAAAGGGGTGTTTGGATTTGCTGAATCAGTAGGTCTATAGGGTTTGTTTGTTGTTGTTTGCTGTTGTAACTTGGTTCACTAGGGTCTATTAGCTCAGTTCTAGCATCAAATTCAGTAGTCAAGAGTTAAAAAGTCAAAATTGTATTTAAATCTTCATCACAGTTAACTGTGATTGGATTTGAGTTCATGATTGTTCAAAATCATTTCATAAGTGTGTAACCTTGCTTGATCTAGTTTCTTTTAGACTTATTACATCAATATCAGTCCATTAGAACTAATCAAATCTCACCAAAGTCAAAACTTCTACTTTTCTGCAAAAGTCAACTGCATCAGCAGAAACATGGTTCTGAGCAGCTGAACTTGTGCTCAATTGGAGTACAATTGGTGTGATTCTCATAGGGCTTTTGTGATTTTTGGATAGCTCATAAGCCAATTTAACTTTTGCCCCCCTTAGGTTGACTTTTAGACAGCTTATTGAGTGCTTAATCTAGCCCTCAAGTTTGCCTGTTCAGCTGAATTTTCTGTTTTGATTTTCATAGCAGTCAAGTGTGTAGTTTGCTCAAATCTTGTGCTTATTTGCAATTTTCAGTTGTTTTAAGCTTATTTTAGTATATTTAGCTTATCCTGGTCAGTTGGTGAATTTTACTGCTTATTTGCTTATTTTTGGCTTATTAGCTTATTGCTTATTAGCCCAAATCTGCTTATTGGGCCTTGTCAGCTTTTCATTTTATTTTTCCCAGCTTCCTTATAATATTTTAGCATTATCTGTAATTTTTCATAATTTTCTGATCAGTTTTAATATTTTTAATCATTTTAAGTAGTTTTTAATAGTATTTAAATCATAATAAATAGAAAAATAATCAAAAAAATATAATTCCAATTTTCATAATTTTCTTTTGTCATTTGTAATCTAGGAAAAATATAAAAATATTTTTAGGACTTAAAAACAAATGAAATAGAAATATAGTGATAGCTTCTATTTAATAGAATTTATCTTTTTAAATTTTAATTAAGTAATTTTCATTTTTATAATTTTCTTATCTTTTTATTACCTTAGAGTATTTATATAAAAATTTTCAGATTTTTGTTTGATCTTTTAGTATTTATTAGAATTTTAATTAGTTTAAATAATAATTAAATAGTTTTTAATTAATAATAATTAATTAATAAGTTAAATAAATAATTTTCTTTTTCCAATAATTTTCTTTTATTATTAGGGTTGTAAAAATATAAATTTCATATCCGTAGGCTGTTTATTTCTTAAAACTCACTTTTTATTTCATACGTTTACGTTTATTTAAATTTAAACGTACGCTTTTAGGTTTTTATACGTTTTTAAGTAATTTGGTTTCCAGTTCTTGTTTATATAGCTTGGTTAAAGCTATTTTCTTATCTCATTAGTGTAATCAAAATCATAATCCCCTTTCTGTTCATAAACACTTGATCACAATCCGTTTTTAAACACAATTTCACACCTCGCTGGGACTTAAACGACCCGGGGATAAAACTATACTCCTTGGATTATTGCATTGTGTCCTTGATAGTTTGACTTTTGTTGACCAAATCCTTGGTCAATATTAGTTGACTGTTTAGAGCCAATCAAATTTTGGCGCCGCTGCCGGGGAGGTGTGCAGCGTGTTAAACGTTTTGCAGTATCGTGTCTTTGAACCCCAATCTGTGAATATCTTTTCTCTCTTGTATATTTATCATATATAAAGCAAAACGCTTGTGAAGTTAACTCATTTAACTGATCAAGCACCAAAAATATCGTATTTCCATTCCCCATAAAACCATATAAAAAACAAAAATATTTTCTTTTCTTTTCTATATACATTATCATATAAAAAATAAAAACATCAAAAATATTTTCCATTTTCTGTGTTAAATAATAAACAATAAATAAAAATTAACCATCGAGAACCAAGACTGAGCACTACCTAACTGGGGGTGCGGCCATAATAAGTTCCCAAACCTAAGATAAAAACTTGCCTTTGTATTACTTGCGAATATCGGCTCACCTTTAATTGATAAACAAACTCTAACGGAGGTTCTAGGATAGTCTGACATTAAATTGTCGGACTGAAAGAAGCGGGTTTTTAAGGAGCGTAACTGCCCACCTTTGCTTCTCCGCCACTCTGTGCGTTTGTCAGTTAGAGAGCTACCGTACGCCTGTTGATTATTGGTTTAAGTTCACTTGTGTTTTTTCTCGATCTTGATTTTTAATAGAAAAATTTTGTTTAAATAAAAATCCAAAAAGAATCTTCTTACCCCTTTTCTGAGTTTCCTCCACTATAAAGGATTCTCAGACTCGTCTTAGTGCATGCGCACTCGTTCTTCTAGGTCATCAAGCCCTCTCCGTGAGCTTGGAAACATACCTCGAAGGCGTCGTAGACGTTCTGCCCCATCAGGCGTATCTGAGGAACGTACTGATCCTGTCGTCATGGCAGAATTGCCAATGAATGAGCTTCTCCAGGCACCCATAGAGGGTTATGGAGATGCCATTATTGTTCCAGCTATTGTAGCTGAGAGTTTTGAGCTCAAAACCGGGTTACTGAATCTTGTAACCTCAAGCCAATTCTATGGTTTTGAGAGGGATGATCCTCATGCTCACATTCGATGGTTTAACAAAATTACATCTACCATCAAATACAAGAACATCCCTGCTAGCTCAATCAAACTTCTTCTATTCCCATTTTCTCTCGAGGGACAAGCCCGGATATGGCTTGAAAAACAACCCCCTCGTTCAATTGAGACATGGGAGGACTTAGTTACAAAGTTTGTAAACGAATTTTTTCCACCGTCTAGAACGACAAGTCTTAAAAATGAAATCATCAAATTCACACAAAGATTTGATGAATCGTTTAGTGACGCGTGGGATCGTTACAAAGAATTGCTTCGTAAATGTCCTCATCATGGTTTTACCGAGTTGATGCAAATCGACACTTTCTATAATGGAGTGAGCCAATCTGACCAAGATTCTCTCAATGCCTCCTCAGGAGGGAACTTTTTGAGCAGAACTGTCAAAGAAGCTTTAGCAATTATTGAAAATAAGTCTAAGGTCCGTACTGCACGAACAAAGCCATATCATTCTCAGGCTAGTGCTGGTCCTTCTACTTCATCTCCCGTGAGTACTTCTAGCACCGATGCTAAGATTGACAAACTCACGGATGCTATTCAAGCTTTGGTTCTCTCAAGCCAAAAGAAAGTCACTTTCACACAAACTCCTTCACATGCTGAAGTTAAAAAAGTGGAAGTCTGTGTTACTTGTGGTGGCCCTCACGCATACTACGACTGTACTGCCACTGATGGTAGTCCTTTTGAAGTTAATGCTATAGCCGGTACTTCAAATCAAGGAGGTAATCAATACCGTCCTCAAATGGAACCATACCGAGCTAGTAGTTACCAAGGACCACCCGGGTTTAATCAAAACCAGAATTTGCAAAATCGGAACCAAAATCAACCTCGAATGAACCAAGGTTATCAAAACCAAGGGAATTTCAATTCTGGACAAAATCAAGGTTTCCAACACCAAGGAAACTTTAATCGAAACAATTCCAACCAGGGAAATCATTTTCAGGGAAATGGTAATCCAAATCAAGGGAATTTTCAACATCAAGGTTATAATCAAAATAACCGAATGCAAAATTTCCCTAATCAACATCAAGCCATTCCAGCCCAACATCCATCATCTGATGAGTTGTTGAGGCAGTTCATGAAAGCTCAAGAGGACACAAACAGGTTGTTGGTCAGCCAGATCTCTGAGATTAAAAAATCTTTAAATGATCAACCTTCGGGCTCAGGAAAACTTCCGAGCAACACGATCGTCAACCCGAAGGGCGATGCTAAGGCGATCACAACCCGAAGTGGTGTTTCATATAAGGGACCCACTGTTTCCACTACCACTTCTTCTTCTTCCCCCAAGGTAGTGGGAAGTGAGCCTGAGGTGACCAAGGACCAGGTACTTCCTACTAATAACGGAGGTACCAACAACGTCCAGCCTTCAGTTGTCCCGAAACCCAAGACTAAACCTCAAGTTGTCTTTGAACATCCTGAAACCCCGGTTGAAGACCCTAAATCCAAAACTTCTATTCCCTACCCATCACGTTTAAATGAACAAAAGCTCCGCGAAAAAGCTAGTCAACAAATGGATAAATTCTTCCAAATTTTCCAAGAATTACACTTTGACATAAGCTTTGCGGATGCTATCATTCTGATGCCCAAGTTTGCATCCACAATCAAACACTTGTTGAGCAACAAGGAAAAACTGTTTGAAATGGCAAAGACTCCATTAAATGAGAACTGCTCAGCAGTTATCTTGAAAAAGCTTCCCGAGAAGCTTGGAGATCCTGGAAGGTTTCTACTACCTTGTGTCTTTCCAGGAATGGTTGAATGCTATGCCTTGGCCGATCTTGGTGCAAGCATCAACCTGATGCCTAAATCAGTATGGAAGAAACTTTCTCTTCCTGAACTTACTCCTACCTGCATGACTCTCGAGCTTGCAGATCGTTCAATATCTCGTCCACTTGGCATTGCTGAGGACGTATTTGTGAAAGTAGGAAAGTTCCATTTTCCAGCTGACTTTGTGGTTGTGGATTTCGATGCTGATTCCAGGGTTCCTCTCATTCTTGGAAGAGGATTCCTGAGAACGGGCCGTGCTCTCATAGATGTATTTGAGCATGAAATCACATTACGTGTGGGTCATGAAGCTGTTACCTTTAACCTCGATCAAACTTCGAGGTACTCCTCAAATTATGATTCTGAATCGGTTAACCGAATCGATGTCATTGATATTGTTTCAGAGGAGTATTCTCAAGAGTTTCTTGGTTATTCTGATAATTCTGTGAGTGGGGATACCACCACATCTTCTTTACCTGGCATTTCCGACTCTTCCCCTTCTCTCACTCCGTTTGAGGGAGGTGATTTCAATTTGGAAGAGATCGATGATTTTCTCAAATGTGATTCATTCCTAGAGGGGATTGATGACGCTGAGATTGATCTGGAGGGAGATATTCTTCTTCTTGAGACATTGTTAAATCAGGACAATTCTCCTCCTCTCCCTCCCGTTGAACTTCATAATGAGGAAGTCAAATCAGTTGAGAAAACTGATAAATTTCCTGAGGTCGAACTCAAAGACTTACCGCCTCATCTTGAGTACGCATTCTTGGAGGGTGATGATAAATTACCCGTCATTATTGCTAAAAACTTAAGTGATGAGGAAAAGACTGCTCTAATAAAGGTCTTAAAGTCACACAAGCAAGCCATTGCTTGGAAACTCTCCGACATTAAGGGTATTGACCCTGAATTTTGTACTCACAAGATTTTAATGGAGGATGACTTTAAACCAGCAGTCCAACATCAAAGAAGGGTGAATCCTAAAATCCACGATGTTATCAAACAAGAGGTTCTCAAACTTCTTGATGCAGGATTGATTTATCCCATTTCTGATAGTCCTTGGGTTAGTCCCATTCACTGTGTTCCAAAAAAAGGTGGCATGACTGTTGTCACGAATGATGAAAATGAGTTGATTCCAACTCGATTGGTTACAGGGTGGCGTGTTTGCATTGACTATCGTAAGTTAAATGATGCCACCCGCAAAGACCATTTTCCTCTACCTTTTATGGATCAGATGCTCGAGAGATTAGCAGGGAACGAGTACTATTGTTTCCTTGATGGTTTCTCGGGTTACTTTCAAATTCCCATTGATCCACAAGATCAAGAAAAGACTACCTTCACATGCCCTTATGGAACCTTTGCTTATAAACGTATGCCTTTCGGCTTATGTAATGCTCCAGGCACATTCCAGAGGTGTATGATGGCTATATTTACCGACATGATCGGTAAAACAATGGAGGTCTTTATGGATGACTTTTCGGTCATTGGGGATTCGTTCCAAGCATGTCTCTCCAATTTAGAAAACATGTTGAAAAGGTGTAAAGACACCAACCTTTGTCTAAATTGGGAGAAGAGTCATTTTATGGTCAGAGAAGGCATTGTCCTCGGCCATAAGATATCAAAGAACGGGATTGAGGTTGACAAAGCTAAAGTTGATGTCATTGGTAAATTACCTCATCCCACTTCCGTCAAAGGTATTAGGAGTTTTCTGGGTCATGCCGGTTTTTATCGTAGATTCATACAAGATTTTTCTAAAATCGCCCGGCCAATGACTCATCTTCTTGAAAAAGATGCTCCTTTTATCTTTTCACCAGAGTGCATCAAAGCTTTTGACATATTAAAGAAAAAGCTTACTGAGGCACCCATTCTAGTTGCCCCCGACTGGGATTTTCCCTTTGAACTCATGTGCGATGCAAGTGATTTTGCAATCGGTGCAGTCCTGGGGCAACGAAAAGCCAAACATTTTCAGCCTATTCACTACGCAAGTAAAACTATGACTGAAGCTCAAACTCATTACACCACTACAGAAAAAGAATTGTTGGCTGTGGTGTATGCCTTTGAGAAGTTTCGGCCATATTTGATCTTGACAAAATGTGTAGTGTATACGGATCACTCGGCTCTCAAATATCTCTTTGCAAAACAAGATGCAAAGCCGAGATTACTCCGTTGGGTTCTCCTTCTGCAAGAATTTGATATCATTATACGTGATAAAAAAGGAGCTGAGAACCTAGCTGCTGATCATCTATCCCGATTAGAGAACCCACACCAAGATGTTTTCGAGAAAAAGGAAATAAATGAAACATTTCCTCTCGAAACACTCAATGCGGTTACTTTTCGAGGAGATTCTACTACCCCATGGTTTGCCGACTTCGCAAATTACCATGCGGGTAACTTCATAGTGAAAGGGATGTCAACCCAACAGAAGAATAAATTCTTCAAGGATGTTAAACATTATTTCTGGGACGACCCCTACTTATTCAAAATCTGTGCGGATCAAGTCATCCGACGGTGTGTTTATGGTCAGGAAGCTATTGACATTCTCAAAGCTTGCCATGCTGGACCCACGGGTGGCCATCATAGTCCAAACTACACCGCCAAAAAGGTGTTTGATTCCGGCTTTTATTGGCCCACAATCTATAAGGATGCCCAAGATCTCATCAAAACCTGTGAAGCTTGTCAGCGTCACGGAAATATTTCACAACGGAATGAAATGCCACAAAATGCAATTCAAGTCTGTGAAATCTTTGATGTCTGGGGCATTGACTTTATGGGGCCATTTCCATCATCTCGAGGAAACAAATACATTCTCGTGGCTGTTGACTATTTGTCAAAATGGGTTGAAGCAAAAGCTTTACCCACTAATGATGCCCGAGTTGTTGTAAAATTCCTTAAAGCTCTTTTTGCCCGTTTTGGAACCCCACGTGCTATAATCAGTGATCGTGGTACGCATTTTTGTAATGACAAATTTGACAAAGTCATGCAAAAGTATGGTGTAACTCACCGACTTTCTACTGCATATCACCCACAAACAAGTGGGCAAGTCGAAGTTTCAAATCGGGGTATTAAAAGAATCTTGGAAAGAACTGTAGGAGAAAATCGTGCATCCTGGTCGGATAAATTGGATGATGCACTATGGGCCTTTCGTACAGCTTACAAAACACCCATCGGGTGTACACCTTACAAGCTTGTGTACGGAAAGGCATGTCATCTACCGATCGAATTAGAACACAAAGCCTACTGGGCCTTGAAACATGCTAACTTTGATCTACAAACTGCGGGTGATCACCATAAAGTTCAAATGAATGAATTAAATGAACTGCGTGATCAATCATACGAGAACTCTTTGATTTATAAAGAAAAGACAAAGAAGATTCATGACTCAAAAATCAAGAACCGCGTTTTCAACGTTGGTGATCGAGTCCTTCTTTTTAATTCAAAATTGAAGATTTTCTCGGGAAAACTCAAATCCCGTTGGTCTGGTCCATTCACTGTTACAAAAGTTTATCCATATGGTACCGTTGAATTATCTCAAAATGACGGACCAAATTTCAAAGTGAATGGTCATCGGTTAAAACACTACTTTGGAGAGGACATACCATTTATGGTTGTCCCGGATCTTCAAACTTTCCCCATGAACCAATGAATGCGGGGATCGAGTCAAGCTAGTGACTCGGTGATCAAAAACATTAGCAAAACATGGGTTCTTACTCGTGTCTCTGTTTTCTTTCTCTTTTCTACCACCAAGTGTGGGGGAGATTGTCTCTTCCATTAACTTCCCCGTAGACTTTTAAAATGCTTTTTCTCCCGGGCTATTCAGGAGCACTTTATTACAGTTGGCCGTTCACAAGCGGTTAGCTAGCGTGATAAACCTGACTGTTCGGGAGGAATCAACTTAATTCGGGGTCGAGTTAGGCTAGTGACTCGGTGAACAAAAAAATTAGCCCACACCATATGGGTTTTCACCCATATATTCTGACTTCTTTCTATTTTCTACCACCCAAGTTTGGAGGAATGCCCCACAGGTTGTATATATGTAAGTATTTCAATTTCAAAAAAAAAAAAAAAAAAAAAAAAAAAAAAAAAAAAGAAAAAAATAGAGGGAATTTGCATGCCGTAACGGCTTAAATGCAAATTAAATAAAAATAAAATAAATATATATAAAAATAATGGCTATTCAGTATTTCCCTTTTACGTTCTAAGTGTTGGTTTAACAGCCTGTTCTTTGAATATTGAGGGCAATATTCAGTTCTAAGTGTGGGGGGGAAATTCTAGCGAATTTTATCAAATGTATCATCTAGCACCCCCATTTTAGCCAAAATTTTAAAATTTTTTTTCTCACTTAGAACTCAGAAAATGGTTATCAGTCCGCCATGTCTAACCCACATAAGGACTGGCTAATCCTGAGCAAACGGCTGCAGGTAAAGATGTATCAAATCCGTTTATGGCTTGCAATTTGCCAAAAATTGTATGGTTCTCGACTCACCATATCTTTAATTAGTGAAGAGTTGGCTAGCCCGCAAGGTTATGGCTTGTGGTAAAGGCTTTGGAATACCATAATTGGTAATCAGCTCACCAAAGATAATAGTTGTAATTTATCTAAGAGCTGGCTAGTCCAGAAGCAAACGGCTTCTGGTAAAGACTCCTCAAACCCGTTGAAAGCTGATGGTTTGCTCAAAATCATTTGGTTATCATTGTGCCAAAGTATCACATACTAAAACAATGGCTAGTCCAGAAGCAAACGGTTTCTGGTAAAGACAAATCAAAACCGTTTACAGCTGGTGATTTGCTCAAAATCACATGGTTATCAGTGTACCATAGTTCTTACTTGAACTAAAACATTTGGCTACTCCAGAGGTGATGGCTTCTGGTAAAGAGATTCATCCATTAAAATCTTCATAAAAGATTGCTAGGGACTAGCAATAATTTAGTGTGGGGGATTGATGAGTGTGTAAATACTCATCATTTCTTTCACATTTGAGCTGCAGAAACAGTCAAAAATACTTTAAAAAGTCTAAAAATGTATAAAAATATCATCTGACTGTGTTTTTATAAGTTTCAGGGAAAAACAAACAATAAATGGCATAATTTGCATTTTAGTCCCTGAACTTTCAGAATTTGGCAAATCTAGTCCCTAGAATCTAAAAAAAGTGGAATTTATCATTCAAGGTCCCTAAAATAATCTTAATTGTCAAAATTGGTCCTTGAATGATTGTTTGAGCAAATATTACAAAAAGGTCCCTCAATTTTGAAAAGTGTCAAAAATGGTCCCTGGGTTATTTAAAATGGAAAATAAATAATTATAACCCTTGTATTATTTATCTTGGCAATATTGGTCCCTTGGATTAACTTTGGAAAAGATACCAACTCAAGCCCCTCAACTTTCAGAGAATTACAAAAATGGTCCTTGTGTTAACTAGAACCGGATCCATTACTAAACCCTTAACCCAAAATTAAAACAACCCATCCCATTTACCCAACAAACCCAACCCAGCTATTACCAAAACCCAATACCCAAATACCTAAGCCCAAAATCAAAACAAGCCCAACTGCTTAACTGAGTTTAAAAACTCAGTCAAACCCCCTTTGACCCGTCTCTTTCCCACTCACCCCAGCCATAACCAGTCATCCCCCCCAGCTGGCTCATCCACCTCATCCCCCTCCTCAACACTCCACCTAACATGCCAAAACCAATTAATGCATCCCTCCCACTCCCCAATAGCAAAATCAGAGATTAATCACCAATTTCCACTTTTCCCGCCAAAAGTGCCAAATGGTCGAATCTGATGAATTCTTGGAAATCAATGGCTCAGATGAGGTGGGAAGTACTCAGAAATGTCGACAAGGTGATAAGGGACTATAAAGAGCAGAGGAGAGAGTGTGTAACAGATTATCTAGTGTAATTTTAGTTATCTTAGTTCGTTTTTAATATTTTTCAAATTCCAGTGTATGTAAAGCTTTCAAAGCTCTTGTTTAAGTTAACTCAGTATTAATCAAAGCTACTTTCAGTTTCAATTTCAGTATTATCTTTACAAATTCAGAATTTCCATTTTCAAGCATTAAAATCTCATAATCATTAATATGGTGTTATAGTTGATTACATGAATTGAATAAGAACATATAAGCTCCCAGAAGCTCATTGAAGCTTTTAGAATCCTTAAAACTTGTATTAGCAGTAAAAAATCAAAAATACAAAAATAGTCAAAGAAAGTCAACACAACAGGATCATGGAATTCATGGCTGGAGCAGGGTAAATACTGGATTGCCCTGGGTTAGTGAACCTGAGGAGGTTCTATAGGAGTGATTCATTGGTCCTTGTTCTTGGATTTTAGCTGGAAAGCAGTTGTAAGCATTTCCAAGGAATTTTGCATTTTACTTTTTAAGTTGCTTTTAAGCTTTGATCTTCACATTTCTGTGTTTCTTAGTTGTTGTTGAGTAGGTTTATGCTATAAAACACCTTGCTTGTTCATTAAAAATCTTAGTTGTTAAAAATTTCATTTTGGCAGTCAAAAAATTGCATATTTGTTGTTTCTAAGTATCATGCTTGTATGGCTGTTGGTTTATGTCTCTTTAGTCCTAAGATATGATACCATAAGTTCTCAAATTATAGTTGTGGTTTAAATCTCTGAATTCACTTGAAAATCACCATTTCTGAGTTTGAAAGGGGTGTTTGGATTTGCTGAATCAGTAGGTCTATAGGGTTTGTTTGTTGTTGTTTGCTGTTGTAACTTGGTTCACTAGGGTCTATTAGCTCAGTTCTAGCATCAAATTCAGTAGTCAAGAGTTAAAAAGTCAAAATTGTATTTAAATCTTCATCACAGTTAACTGTGATTGGATTTGAGTTCATGATTGTTCAAAATCATTTCATAAGTGTGTAACCTTGCTTGATCTAGTTTCTTTTAGACTTATTACATCAATATCAGTCCATTAGAACTAATCAAATCTCACCAAAGTCAAAACTTCTACTTTTCTGCAAAAGTCAACTGCATCAGCAGAAACATGGTTCTGAGCAGCTGAACTTGTGCTCAATTGGAGTACAATTGGTGTGATTCTCATAGGGCTTTTGTGATTTTTGGATAGCTCATAAGCCAATTTAACTTTTGCCCCCCTTAGGTTGACTTTTAGACAGCTTATTGAGTGCTTAATCTAGCCCTCAAGTTTGCCTGTTCAGCTGAATTTTCTGTTTTGATTTTCATAGCAGTCAAGTGTGTAGTTTGCTCAAATCTTGTGCTTATTTGCAATTTTCAGTTGTTTTAAGCTTATTTTAGTATATTTAGCTTATCCTGGTCAGTTGGTGAATTTTACTGCTTATTTGCTTATTTTTGGCTTATTAGCTTATTGCTTATTAGCCCAAATCTGCTTATTGGGCCTTGTCAGCTTTTCATTTTATTTTTCCCAGCTTCCTTATAATATTTTAGCATTATCTGTAATTTTTCATAATTTTCTGATCAGTTTTAATATTTTTAATCATTTTAAGTAGTTTTTAATAGTATTTAAATCATAATAAATAGAAAAATAATCAAAAAAATATAATTCCAATTTTCATAATTTTCTTTTGTCATTTGTAATCTAGGAAAAATATAAAAATATTTTTAGGACTTAAAAACAAATGAAATAGAAATATAGTGATAGCTTCTATTTAATAGAATTTATCTTTTTAAATTTTAATTAAGTAATTTTCATTTTTATAATTTTATTATCTTTTTATTACCTTAGAGTATTTATATAAAAATTTTCAGATTTTTGTTTGATCTTTTAGTATTTATTAGAATTTTAATTAGTTTAAATAATAATTAAATAGTTTTTAATTAATAATAATTAATTAATAAGTTAAATAAATAATTTTCTTTTTCCAATAATTTTCTTTTATTATTAGGGTTGTAAAAATATAAATTTCATATCCGTAGGCTGTTTATTTCTTAAAACTCACTTTTTATTTCATACGTTTACGTTTATTTAAATTTAAACGTACGCTTTTAGGTTTTTATACGTTTTTAAGTAATTTGGTTTCCAGTTTTTGTTTATATAGCTTGGTTAAAGCTATTTTCTTATCTCATTAGTATAATCAAAACCATAATCCCCTTTCTGTTCATAAACACTTGATCACAATCCGTTTTTAAACACAATTTCACACTTCGCTGGGACTTAAACGACCCGGGGATAAAACTATACTCCTTGGATTATTGCATTGTGTCCTTGATAGTTTGACTTTTGTTGACCAAATCCTTGGTCAATATTAGTTGACTGTTTAGAGCCAATCAACAACCATAAAAACCTTTAGTACGCATTTGGTTCATGTTTCTTAAGACGTTCAAGCAAGTTACCGAATAGGAAGTTAGCCAGTTTTCTTAAGCCTAACATAGATAAACAATCATCCAATACAACTAATAACACACTAACAACCAATAATCAATAGCTAGGTTTCATTAGATCTAAGCAAACACAAGATAAATTTAGCCTAACATGTTAAACAAAAGACAAGAATAAGATAGAATCAAACAACACATAGACATATTGAATGATTAATTGATAACTTATCTTTCAATGAAACATGGAAGATCTCAAGGCAAAAAGCCCTAAAAAAGTAGCTAAAATCGTCTTAGGGTTTTATCCCAAAATTCCACACACTAAGCCCTCTTTAATGACAAAAAATTAGAAAACTATATATAGATTTTTGGATCTGACGGCGTCACCTTATGGAGTGTGACGCCGTCACCTCGCCGCTTTTAGGGTTCCCGGATGACCTTCTTGACGCCGTCCCTCTTTAGCTCTTCAAAAATCCATTCTGGCTTATCAAGGCTTGACGCCGTCTAACCAGGAACGTGACGCCGTCCCCTTATGATTTAAGCCGTGACGCCCTCGATCAAGTTAAAGCGTGACGCCGTCAGAATTCACATGCTATTTTCACTGGCCCGTCATGAGTAAATTTCACATCCAACTTTTCTTGCCAAGGCATGACGCCGTCCAGAGTAAAGTCTGACGCCGTCAAGAGTAACTTTTAGCCGATTTTTGAGACTTTGTCGTTTTCTTCACTTTAATGCTCCAAAAACGTCCAGAATGCCTCCTTTTCCAGATTTCTCCTCAAAAGTACCTAAAATGACAAAAGGAACGATTTAGGGCAATATTTGATCAAATAAATACGATTTAAGGCTTAAATGACCCCTTAAAAGCGGTACACTTTTCGCTTCATCAAATACCCTTACACTTGAGATTTGCTTGTCCTCAAGCAAATGCGCTTTTATTCTAATCAAAATATAAGTTAGGGGTCATTTAATGCTAATATAAAAGTAATTACAACAAATAATCGTTCCACTTCAATCATAATAAGCACGGAGATTATAAACTAGCACCTCACAAGTAGTGTTTAGATACTCACATCTCTCAAGTGTCATCAAAATAAATCTCATAAATGAAAACGGAAAATATCTCTCACTACCTGTCATAGCAAATAGATTACCATAGGCTTGGGAAAGGATCGAAAACCTCCTCCACTAGGCGTAAGCACCTAAGATAAACTATCAAAGAGGGCTTTTAAATGGGTTATAACGTTAGGTGTAGGGAAAAGGAAAACACGGTTTTGTTGGATAAATGATATTTTACTGGTGGCGAGTTAAAAATCTTGATCAATTACATGTACTATACAATGTTGCTAAGCCAAGACTAGACTCGATCTTAAGCTAGAAACGAAATAACAAAATAACAAAAATATAAAACAAACATAAAATAAAACGGGATGGTAGTCCGTATGTTTTTTTTTTTTTTTTTTTTTTTTTCTTTTTCTCATTTTTTTGTGTTTTTCTTGATTTTTTTTTTTTTTTTTTTTTTTTTTTTTTTTTTTTTTTTTTGCATACACTTTTGCCCTACCATCCAAAATATTACATCATAGGGGCATTGCATCCCCCTTACACTTGAATTTTTACATAACTTTACAAATACTAATCTAATGACTCGAATTAAGATAATTGAAAAACTTGGAGTACTTTTAAAATATTTAGCACATATGGGGGTAATAAATGATGTTCTTCCCCATTACTCCATTATACTAGTACTTTACCCATGAGTCCCAATTGTCCCAAAACAATATGTAAAAGGATATGACTCGACTTAGCAACCATGTAATCAACTAGATAATTAACTTGGGTTTAAACAAATGTTGTAACAATAATGCACTAAAAATGAGTGCATACAAGGTAGGCTAAGGCGATTTGGGTGTACATTTTAGTGGGGTGTAACAAATTCTTCCTTTAAGTAAAATGCTTAAAGGTCGAAATGAAAAGATAGGCTCTGAGGGGTGTACTAGGGGTATCGTGTACTAAAAATGAGTACAACGCAAAGGGTGTGGGAGAATTACTTGACCAATGTAGCCAAAATAATTATAACAAAAACACAGGTGTAAAACAATGGGTTAATCCTAATGCCTCTTATCATGTAGTAAATCTAACTACACGAATGTAGTCTCACTTGTGGCCTTGGAATGGTCCTAACGCAAGTTCTAGAATCTAAGTGCTACCGGTACACACATCATAGCATAAATGCTTTTCCTACCAATTCTAGGGCGAACCTCACATATTTGGGGTGGAAAATTTTTTTAGTGGTACGGTTTTTTTTGTGCTAGTCATATAACTCCTATCCGTGAGACGCTTATTAGAACTAAAGTTTCACTCCTAAATGTTGTAAAAAATTTTAAATTTGGCACTAAAATTACCTTAACAAGTATTTCTCTCAGTTTTATTACACATCTACCATCAAACAAACAAAAATCAAGCGCAATTGTATTCTCTAAAATCGTACTTTTACCCTCCCCTTACACTTAAGATGAACATTGTCCCCAATGTTCAAATAATAAGATGTAAAAGCAAAAAGTAAAAGAATGAAATCAAATACTCCCCTGATTCGCTCGGTGGATAATGAAATTACACGGTTAAATCTTCCTCCAAAGTAATGTTGAAGCTCCATGACTAATGCATCGCCATAAGCTTGATTTCAAAAACATCTCCTTGTCCAAAATAACCTGTTAAACCTGAGAAAACAAACACGAAAACCTGCATAACATCGGCGGGATAAAATCTATATATAAGGATATAATGCTTGTGGAATGATAATTTTGCAGATTCCTGGAGATTATAAGTTGGAGATTTTAATAAAAACTTTTTATGAAAACAAAACTTTCAAAAATTTCTGGAAATTAAATCTGACGCCGTCAGGTTATAACCCCTGACGCCGTCAGAAATGACCTGACAAAAATTTTCGTTTTAAGTTTCCGGAAAATTTCTGGAAAAACCTTTACCTTACTTCCTGGAAATCCTGCAAAACATCATTATGACTCGATACAAGCATTTGACTCAAACAAATACTAATATGTATGCTAATTTATTATTATTACGATTCATGTTAATTTGTGTTCTAATAAACCGATTTAGATTTCCCTTACACTTATCTTTTGCAAAATACCTTTATATGTAGTTAAGACGAAGTTAAAAACAACATAAAGCATTTTCACAAATTAGTTTTTAACATGAATCAATAATAATAAAAAATTAAACACACATACGGAAAATAAAATCAAACAAACAAATAAATAAACACACAAAGCAAATAAAATAACAATCAAATGAGGCTAGCATGCGATAAATAAAATCAATGTAACAAATGTTTTAAGGCAAACAGATGCCTTCCCTAAATTATTACAGACCATATTGTTTCAACACATACAACCAAATATCAAATTGTTCAAACATCAACACATCAAATCACATCATCACTGGTGTGGGGGTCCTTGGCGATAGTCATAGCCAGGAGGAAGATGCCCGTAGTACCCGTATGGAGGGTAATCCTGCTCACGACCCGGGAAAGGGTCAATCTGCAGATGCGGGTCTAACTGATCACGTGTGGATAGATGCTGCATCTGACGAACCGTGTGATCATACATCCAGTCGAACCTCTCGTCCGCCCTGGTCCTCCAAGCATCAACCTGGCCCATCCAGGTCCCCTGGTGAGCCTGCCAGTCCCCCCTGCTCATATGCCGGTAGTAATCAGCTGTACCGGCCTCATACCCATCATGCTGCTGCTGCTGGGGCTCCTCCTCCTCATCATCATCCTCATCACCATCATCCTCAGCTCCAACCGGGTGATACCACATAAAGGACCCGTCATGCATCTCCATGATCACCTCCATCTGCTTCAGGGACCTCTCCTCCACGAGATATTATTTATTTTTACATAGCTCGATTTTCTATACACCCAAGACTCGAGAGTGATAAATCTCACATTTTATTTTTAACGTTTGGTTTATGAACAAGTGATGAAGCGAAAAGTGTACCGCTTTTAAGGGGTCATTTAAGCCTTAAATCGTATTTATTTGATCAAATATTGCCCTAAATCGTTCCTTTTGTCATTTTAGGTACTTTTGAGGAGAAATCTGGAAAAGGAGGCATTTTGGACGTTTTTGGAGCATAAAAGTGAAGAAAACGGCAAAGTCTCAAAAATCGGCTGAAAGTTACCTTTGACGGCGTCACATTTAACCCCAGACGGCGTCATGCCTTGGCAAGAAAAAGTGGACGTGAAATTTACTCATGATAAGCCAGTGAAAATAGCATGTAAATTCTGACGGCGTCACGCTTTAACTTGATCAAGGGCGTCACGGCTTAAATTAAAAGGGGACGGCGTCACGTTCAAGGTTCGACGGCGTCAAGCCTTGATAAGCCAGAATGGATTTTTGAAGAGCTAAAGAGGGACGGCGTCAAGAAGGTCATCCGGGAACCCTAAAAGCGGCGAGGTGACGGCGTCACAATGCATAAGGTGACGCCGTCAGATCCAAAAATCTATATATAGTTTTCTAATTTTTTGTCATTAGGAGAGAGCTTAGTGTGTGGAATTTTGGGAGAAAACCCTAAGACGATTTTAGCTTCTTTTTCAAGGCTTTTTGCCTTGAGATCTTCCATGTTACATTGAAAGATAAGTTATCAATTAATCATTCAATATGTCTATGTGTTGTTTGATTCTATCTTATTCTTGTCTTTTGTTTAACATGTTAGGCTAAATTTATCTTGTGTTTGCTTAGATCTAATGAAACCTAGCTATTGATTATTGGTTGTTAGTGTGTTGTTAGTTGTATTGGATGATTGTTTATCTATGTTAGGCTTAAGAAAACTGGCTAACTTCCTATTCGGTAACTTGCTTGAACGTCTTAAGAAACATGAACCAAATGCGTACTAAAGGTTTTTATGGTTGTATTTAATGCACAAGCGAATTCTAGTGATCCCATGTTAGGAGCTTCCTAGCCGGCTCGACATAGGAGTGAAGTAGGAGCTTGTAGAGTTGGGGAAGTAAGTACGCCACCCCACGAATGGTATTAAGGAATACACCCGTCATCCACGCGACTAATACACACTAATTAACCGGTAAAAGATAGTTAGGGAGTAAGGAAATCTAAGTAAACACATTTCTCTACACATAAGTTTCTCACCACATTTTCATTTTTGTTATTTTATTTTATTTGCATCCGTAGTTATTTGGGTTAGTTGACTAGCAACTAATTCCGCCCACTCCTTCAAAACCGAGATTTTACTTGCTTTCATAAAAATATAAAAACATAAAAAAGAATCTTCCTCAACCCTTAGACCTATTAGAGTAGTCTTTCATACCTAACGAACACTATTCCCTGTGGAGAACGATCAATCCCCCGTACTTACCACTACACTATACTACATCGGTCAGGTACACTGCCTGGTGGGGTTGTAAGCCTCTTGAGATCCCTCGAGAGGTAAAACCTGTTGTAAGGTTGCAAAACCCACGCATCAAGTTTTTGGCGCCGTTGCCGGGGAATAGTTATTGTTTAGGTTGAATTTTTATTTCTATTAGGTCTACTCACTAGATTCCTTTCTAGAGAGATTTTTATTTTCTTTTTCTAGATTTTCTTTAGTCTATCTATTTTCTTCGTGTCTTTGTTCGTAACCATACCATCCGACATCATGGAAGATGGTAATATCCTTAACCCCCACAACCCACCACCACAACAACCACAACCACCTCCTAGAGCCCGCACTTTAGGAGGATATTCCCTAATTTTGGATGATGACCCCCCTAATCTTAGAATCACTAGGAGCCGAAGCTCGATAAAGACTCTTGCCACACCCTATGCTGAACCCGAAAGGGAAATGCATAAATTAAGGCGACTCCACCAAGCGGCTGAACCATCCACGATCAATTTTGATGATGCCCTCTCCGAGGAAGAATCCAATCATCATTCTACACCTCCTAGCCCTCAACCCAATCACGATATGGAAGTTCCCGAAATCCCAATCCCTAAATGTCTCAAGGACTACTCTTCTCCCACCCCTCGTGGTTTTTCCAATGCTATCGTTTTTCCAAATGAACACACGGATGGGGTCTTGCGTGCAACTGATATTTGGCTGGTCCAAAGTGTATGCAAGTTTCACGGATTGAAAACTGAAGATCCAATCCAACACATCAAGGACTTCCTGAAAATAGTGGATACCCTCCATACGGACGGAGCCACTAGAGATACCTCCCGGTTGCGATTCTTTCCCTTCACCCTTCATGAAAGGGCCGGAGACTGGTATAACCAACTTCCTTCCGAATCCATCTTCACATGGGAACAGCTTATCTCAAAATTCTATGAGAAATTATTTCCCATAGGAAGAACTTCAAAGTTGAGAGACGAAATCCTCCGCTTCCATGTTGGACCAGCAGAACCTATTCACAAATCTTGGGTTAGATTCAAGGATCTAATTAGACAGGTCCCTCATCATGGCATTGAACTCTGGCTTCTTGTCCAAATCTTTTATGACAGTGTCTCCAAAAACGACCAATTGGGCATTAATAATTTATCAAAAGGAAAAATAGCCAAACTAAGCGTTGAGGAAGGATGGAATAGAATTGAGGAATACGCGAATGATCAAGACGATACCTGGGATGAACCCGATTCGATCATGAGCGTTTCCAAGATCATGAAAGAGCCTCCTTTTGCTAGCCGGGTGAGTAGATTGAATGATCAGGTATCTTATCTAGACAAGTCGCAACCAACTAAGCGGTTATCAAACCCATACTTGATCTGTGATCAATGTGGTGGCCCGCATGAAGTGGAGGAATGCGAGGATGATACCACCACCGAACAAGCATGCTTGTCAAGCCACGACATCTTCGATGATCCTTCGCTCTTAACTTTCTACCAAAACAATGATTTCACCCCTTGGGGAAATCTTGTGAGAGAAGAGGGAGGAGGAGAATATCCTGACTATAAGGTTAGGAGCACTTTTGAGGATGATCTCGGGCATTTCACGTTTGAAAAGAATCTGCAACTAAATGGTCTTGACAACTTTATCAATAGCCAACAAACCAACGTGAAGGCCAAATTCGCAGAACTCAACGCCACTCTCGACGGCCTTGGCGAACCGCAAAGAGATCCTTTACTCGCCATCACCACTCGTGCTGGAACAACTACTAAGGATCCACCCTACCCAGCTCAACCATCTAACGTCATGGAACCCAACACCCCTCATGAGGGGAACGATAATGTGAACGATGAAAATCCCGAGCAAACCCCTCCGGTAACTCCATCCCCACCTACTCCTGCCAAACAGCCCCTTAAAGTCCCATACCCATCTCGCCTCAAGAACCAAAAGGTCGAAAGTGATAATAAAAGATTCTTGTCATATTTGAAGAATTCGGTCGTCACCATACCCCTTCTTGATGCATGTTATCATATGCCCAAATATAGTACATACTTCAAGAGGCTGCTCACCAACAGGAAAGGGCTCGAGGGTCTTGTAACCTTAGGAGAAGAATGTTCTGTGGTGACTCAACGAGGGCTACCAAAGAAGGTGGACGACCCAGGTAGTTTCACCTTGCCCTGTTCAATTGGATCTCTTTCAGTCAAAAATGCTTTAGCCGACTTAGGAGCAAGCATCAATCTTATGCCGCATTCCCTGTTCCTCAAGCTAGGGTATTCTGGGTTGAAACCAACCCGTATGAGCATCCAACTGGCCAATAGATCAGTCAAATACCCCTTAGGAATATGCGAGAATGTGCTGGTTAAGGTAGGGAAGTTTAAATTTCCAGTTGACTTCGTCATCCTAGAAATGGAAGAAGATGATCTTGTGCCCATCATTCTAGGAAGACCCTTCCTCGCAACTTCTCGTGCTGTTATTGATGTTCATGACGGCAAACTAACCTTACGAGTGGGGGCCGATAGCTTAACCTTCGACATCAAGGACACAATGAATCTTTCTCTCGAAGCAGATAATCAACTGTATTTCATCGAAGAAATCGATGAACTATCCGACGAGATTGATAATTGTGTAGATGAACAGGTGGAAGCTGGTTGGTTGCGAGATGAAGCTGTCTTACCCATCTTAGAGGAGGAGAAGGCTATGGATGTGAATGCAGTCTCCTTCTATCCCAGACAAGAAATCGAACAGCTTGAGCTTCGTAAACCCGAGAACAAACTTAAACCTTCCATCATCGAGCCACCCACGTTAGAACTCAAGGAACTCCCGAACAACCTTGAATATGCCTTCCTTCAAGGAGAAGATCAACTTCCGGTAATCATAAGCTCCTCCTTGAAAAGTGAACAAAAAGATAAACTCTTAGGAGTTCTAAAAAAATATAAAGGGGTTATAGCATGGAGTGTAGCCGACATCAAGGGGATTGACTCTACTTTCTGCACGCATAAAATCCTCATGGAGGAAGATTATAAACCCTCCGTGCAGCCTCAAAGGCGAGTAAATCCCAACATAAAGGAAGTTGTAAAGAAGGAAGTCATTAAGCTCCTAGATGCAGGGCTAATTTACCCGATTTCGGACAGTCCATGGGTAAGTCCTGTACAGGTTGTACCAAAAAAGGGAGGAATGACGGTAGTGAAGAACGATAAGGATGAGTTAGTACCTCAACGAACAGTAACTGGATGGCGTGTGTGCATCGATTATAGGAAGTTGAATGACGCAACTCGAAAAGATCATTTCCCTCTCCCATTTATCGACCAAATGTTGGAAAGGTTAGCAGGGCATGAGTACTACTGCTTCCTAGATGGGTTCTCAGGGTATTTCCAAATCCCTATCGCTCCTGAGGACCAAGAAAAGACCACGTTTACATGCCCTTATGGCACCTTCGCCTACAAGCGAATGCCCTTTGGACTATGTAACGCCCCCGCCACTTTCCAGCGCTGCATGACGGCAATCTTCCATGAGTTAATGGAAGACAGCATGGAGGTCTTTATGGATGATTTTTCAGTCTTTGGAAACTCTTTTGATCGCTGTCTTGCTAACCTTGAGAAAATGCTCAAACGTTGTGAGGAGACCAACTTGGTACTAAACTGGGAAAAGTGCCACTTTATGGTAAAAGAAGGGATTGTGCTAGGGCACAAAATTTCAGGAAGTGGAATCGAAGTAGACCGGGCAAAAATTGAAGCTATATCCAAACTTCCCTATCCAACAACTGTCAAGGCAATCCGTAGTTTTTTGGGTCATGCTGGCTTCTATAGGAGATTCATTAAAGATTTCTCAAAGGTAGCTAAACCAATGACTCAGTTACTCATGAAGGATGCCCCGTTCGACTTCTCTCAAGAGTGCAAGGACGCATTCGATCTATTGAAGCAGGAACTTACCCAAGCTCCAATTATGGTTACCCCTAACTGGGAGTTACCCTTTGAAATCATGTGCGATGCTAGTGATTATGCTGTTGGAGCAGTATTAGGCCAAAGGCTTAACAAACACTTTCAGCCAATATACTACGCTAGCAAAACCATGAATCCTGCTCAAGAAAACTACACTACCACTGATTGCGTGGTTTTGTAACCTTACAACAGGTTTTACCTCTCGAGGGATCTCAAGAGGCTTACAACCCCACCAGGCAGTGTACCTGACCGATGTAGTATAGTGTAGTGGTAAGTACGGGGGATTGATCGTTCTCCACAGGGAATAGTGTTCGTTAGGTATGAAAGGCTACTCTAATTAGGTCTAAGGGTTGAGGAAGATTCTTTTTATGTTTTTATAATTTTATGAAAGCAAGTAAAATCTCGGGTTTGAAGGAGTGGGCGGAATTAGTTGCTAGTCAACTAACCCAAATGACTACGAATGCAAATAAAATAAAATAACAAAAATGAAAAGTGGTGAGAAACTTATGTGTAGAGAAATGTGTTTACTTAGATTTCCTTACTCCCTAACTATCTTTTACCGGTTAATTAGTGTGTATTAGTTGCGTGGATGACGGGTGTATTCCTTAATACCATTCGTGGGGTGGCGTACTTACTTCCCCAAACTCTACAAGCTCCTACTTCACTCCTATGTCGAGCCGGCTAGGAAGCTCCTAACATGGGATCACTAGAATTCGCTTGCGCATTAAATACAACCATAAAAACCTTTAGTACGCATTTGGTTCATGTTTCTTAAGACGTTCAAGCAAGTTACCGAATAGGAAGTTAGCCAGTTTTCTTAAGCCTAACATAGATAAACAATCATCCAATACAACTAACAACACACTAACAACCAATAATCAATAGCTAAGTTTCATTAGATCTAAGCAAACACAAGATAAAATTAGCCTAACATGTTAAACAAAAGACAAGCATATGATAGAATCAAACAACACATAGACATATTGAATGATTAATTGATAACTTATCTTTCAATGAAACATGGAAGATCTCAAGGCAAAAAGCCCTGAAAAAGTAGCTAAAATCGTCTTAGGGTTTTATCCCAAAATTCCACACACTAAGCTCTCCCTTAATGACAAAAGATTAGAAAACTATATATAGATTTTTGGATCTGACGGCGTCACCTTATGCATTGTGACGCCGTCACCTCGCCGCTTTTAGGGTTCCCGGGTGACCTTCTTGACGCCGTCCCTCTTTAGCTCTTCAAAAATCCATTCTGGCCTATCAAGGCTTGACGCCGTCGGATCATGAACGTGACGCCGTCCCCTTATGATTTAAGCCGTGACGCCCTTGATTTAGTTAAAGCGTGACGCCGTCAGAATTCTCATGCTAACTCACTGGCCCGTCATGAGTAAATTTCACATCCAACTTTTCTTGCCAAGGCATGACGCCGTCAAGAGATGATTCTGACGCCGTCAAAGGTAAATTTCAGCCGATTTTGAGACTTTGTCGTATTCTTCACTTTAATGCTCCAAAAACGTCCAAAATGCCTCCTTTTCCAGATTTCTCCTCAAAAGTACCTAAAATGACAAAAGGAACGATTTAGGGCAATATTTGATCAAATAAATACGATTTCGGGCTTAAATGACCCCTTAAAAGCGGTACACTTTTCGCCTCATCAAATACCCTTACACTTGAGATTTGCTTGTCCTCAAGCAAATGCGCTTTTATTCTAATCAAAATACAAGTTAGGGGTCATTTAATGCAAACATAAAAGTAATTACAACAAATAATCGTTCCACTTCAATCATAATAAGCACGGAGATTACATACTAGCATCTCACAAGCAGTGTTTAGATACTCACATCTCTCAAGTGTCATCAAAATAAATCTCATAAATGAAAACGGAAAATATCTCTCACTACCTGTCATAGCAAATAGATTACCATAGGCTTGGGAAAGGATCGAAAACCTCCTCCACTAGGCGTAAGCACCTAAGATAAACTATCAAAGAGGGCTTTTAAATGGGTTATAACGTTAGGTGTAGGGAAAAGGAAAACACGGTTTTGTTGGATAAAGGATATTTTACTGGTGGCTAGTTAAAGATCTTGATCAATTACATGTACTATACAATGTTGCTAAGCCAAGACTAGACTCAATTTTAAGCTAGAAACAAAATAACAAAATAACAAAATAACAAAAACATAAAAATAAACATAAAATGAAACGGGATGGTAGTCCGTATGTTTTTTCTATTTTTTCTATTTTTTTCTCTTTTTTTTTTGTGTTTTTCTTGATTTTTTTTTTTTTTTTTTTTTTTTTTTTTTTTTTTTTTTTTTTTTGCATACACTTTTACCCTACCATCCAAAATAATACATCATAGGGGCGTTGCATTCCCCTTACACTTGAATTTTTACATAACTTTACAAATACTAATCTAATGACTCGAATTAAGATAATTGAAACACTTGGAGTACTTTTAAAATATTTAGCACATATGGGGGTAATAAATGATGTTCTTCCCCATTACTCCATTATACTAGTACTTTACCCATGAGTCCCAATCGTCCCAAAACAATATGTACAAGGATATGACTCGACTTAGCAACCATGTAATCAATTAGATAATTAACTTGGGTTTTAAACAAATGTTGTAACAATAATGCACTAAAGATGAGTGCATACAAGGTAGGCTAAGGCGATTTGGGTGTACATTTTAGTGGGGTGTAACAAATTCTTCCTTTAAGTAAAATGCTTAAAGGTCGAAACGAAAAGATAGGCTCTGAGGGGTGTACTAGGGGTATCGTGTACCAAAAATGAGTACAACGCAAAGGGTGTGGGAGAATTACTTGACCAATGTAGCCGAAGTAATTATAACAAAAACACAGGTGTAAAACAATGGGTTAATCCTAATGCCTCTTATCATGTAGTAAATCTAACTACACGAATGTAGTCTCACTTGTGGCCTCGGAATGGTCCTAACGCAAGTTCTAGAATCTAAGTGCTACCGGTACACACATCATAGCATAAATGCTTTTCCTACCAATTCTTGGGGCGAACCTCACATATTTGGGGTGGAAAATTTTTTAGTGGTACGGTTTTTGTGCTAGTCATATAACTCCTATCCATGAGACGCTCATTAAGATCAAAGTTTCACTCCTATATGTTGTAAAAAAATTTAAATTTGGCACTAAAATTACCTTAACAAGTATTTCTCTCAGTTTTATTACACATCTACTATTAAACAAACAAAAATCAAGCGCAATTGTATTCTCTAAAATCGTACTTTTACCCTCCCCTTACACTTAAGATGAACATTGTCCCCAATGTTCAAATAACAAGATGTAAAAGCATAAAGTAAAAGAATGAAATCAAATACTCCCCTGATTCGCTCGTTGGATAGTGAAATCACACGGTTAAATCTTCCTCCAAAGAGAATGTTGAGGCTCCATGACTAATGCATCGCCATAAGCTTGATCCAAAAACATTTCCTTGTCCAAAATAACCTGTTAAACCTGAGAAAACAAACACGAAAACCTGCATAACATCGGCGGGATAAAATCTATATATAAGGATATAATGCTTGTGGAATGATAATTTTGCAGATTCCTGGAGATTATAAGTTGGAGATTTAATAAAAACTTTTTATGAAAACAAAACTTTCAAAAATTTCTGGAAATTAAATCTGACGCCGTCAGGTTATAACCCCTGACGCCGTCAGAAATGACCTAACAAAAATTTTCATTTTAAGTTTCCGGAAAATTTCTGGAAAAACCTTTACCTTACTTCCTGGAAATCCTGCAAAACATCATTATGACTCGATACAAGCATTTGACTCAAACAAACACTAATATGTATGCTAATTTATTATTATTATGATTCATGTTCATATGTGTTCTAATAAACCGATTTAGATTTCCCTTACACTTATCTTTTGCAAAATACCTTTATATGTAGTTAAGACGAAGTTAAAAACAAAATAAAGCATTTTCACAATTTTAGTTTTGAACATGAATCAATAATAATAAAAATTAAACACACATACGGGAAATAAATAAAATCAAACAAACAAATAAACAAACACATAAAGCAAATAAAACAAATAAAGCTTGGGTTGCCTCCCAAGAAGCGCTTTTCTTTATTAACGAGTCTTGTAGCTAGACTCAAAGTCACGTACATTACGTGACTCCATCATCGGTCACGGTTCCTAGGCCATTCTCCTTCCCGGTTTTATATTCCGGTCCTAATTTCAAACAATCCTTGTAGAAACCGAATATCCTTTCCATAACATAGTCTACTCCTTTACTTCTATCCTCATCATTCCTATAGTAGACCGCTTGCTTAAGCTCCTTCTCAACATTTGACAAGTGTTGGAATTGTTCTATCTTATATGGCATTTGGTAGCTTACTTCATCGGTCTCATCCTTAAATCTAACTATCCCTAAGGAAGGTTCATAAGTCATTCTAGAGACCTCAACAAATGGTTTTCCAAAAACCACTTGAGTCAAGGATGCATCGACTATTGGGCGGATATCTTCTACAATTACAAAGTCGGTGACATAGGTGAAGTTTCCTACATAAACCGGTAATCCCTTAACTCTTCCCGTGAAGTTACTCATCCAACCCTTGTCAGGGAGCATCCTATACCCAAGTTGATTTTTCATTATCAAGTTGTAGTGGGCTCTAGTCATGATGTTTATGGGCGATCTAAGGTCGATGTAAGCTTTCCACACATGTAGATGTCCGATGTTGCATGGTATGTTGAGATTAGAAGGGTCGCCTATTTCTATGATTGGTCTACCTAGGAAGTATGGTGTCTCGGGGTCATCGAATAGGTTTGTATGATATGCGCGCTCTTCCTTAGTGGGTAGCCTATTGAAGTAGTCCTCATCATTATCTACTTCTTCAATCTCACTTGTCCTAACTTCCTTATCAACCTCGACTTTCCTATCCTCATCCTTAGGTTCACTATTATCCTCATTCCTATCAATTGGTTTAATAGTGACAATGTTGACAAAGTGGACGTGTTTGGATGAAGAGGGGTCTTTTACTTGGGGTCCGCTATTTGTGTTCCTAGCGTCCTTATGTGGAGGTGATAGCACTTGGTTATTGAGGGCTTTCAACAAGTTGTCAATTTTGTTGGTCATCTCTGTTTGTTGTTGATTGAATTCGGTCTCGAATCTAGCTATCCGAGCTTCTTGAGATGCCATAAATTGGGAAATCAATCCTTCAAAGTTATTGGTACCACCATTGCCGGAAGGATTGTTGTTGAAAGTACGGTTCGAGTTGGAACCGCTTGATTGGAAACGATTAGGTGGGTTGGAAGAATTGGTTTGTTGAGAGTTTTGGTTTTGTTTCCACCTAAGGTTCGGGTGATTTTTCCATGAGGGGTTGTATGAATCACCATAATGGTTTGGCTCGGGTTTGAAAGTGTACCACTTGTCTCCCGCTCCGTCGGTACGCGAGGATGCGTAGTCCACAAAAGCTTGTTCGGGGAGTTCCATGCAATCACGAGTGTCGTGGGGACCACTACATAATTCACATGAAGAAGTGATTTTGTTCACTTGGCTTGAAGGTTTAGGAGCCTCGTAGGATTTCATTAGAAACTTGACTTGGTCTTCAAGTTCTACGATCCTACGGTCGGAAGTGCTTGAATTGTTAGAAGGCAAAGATATTGCCTTGACCGTTTTATTCAAATCACGGGGATCACTCCAACTTTCGTTGTCATAAAGAGCAAGATCCTCTAGGAGAGCCCATGATTGTTCCGCACTTAGATCACGTAGCTTGCCACCGGCCGATTGGTCAATGGTTTGCCTCGTGGAGAGATTGATATGGTCATAGAAGATTTGGACTTGGAGCCAAAGTTCTATGCCATGGTGAGGGACTTTTTGGAGTAAGTCCTTGAATCGAGTCCATGCCTCGTAGAGAGTTTCGCCTTGACGTTGTTGGAACATCAAGATATCATTCCTTAGCTTGGTAGTTCTTCCCGGTGGGAAAAACTGAGCAAGGAAACGAGTGGTGAGATCATCCCAAGAGGTAATGGATCCTGCGGGTTGACGTTCTAGCCACTGACTAGCTTGGTCCCGCAGAGAGAATTGGAAGAGACGCAATCGGGTCGTCTCTCGAGTGGCAACATCAAGGTCTATAGAATCAACGATTTTAAGAAAGTCCTTGAGATGTTGATTAGGATCTTCAGAACGAAGTCCATGGAATGCGCATCCACTTTGCACCAACCGGATGGTGTCGGATCGCAAGGGTGTGATATTGGCTCCTTGAGTGAGCTCAATGGTGTTCCGATAGCCATGGTGGCTAGGACGGGAATACTCTCCTAAAGTACGGGCTCTAGGAGGTGGTGGTGGTTGTTGTGGTGGTGGGTTGTGGGGGTTAAGGATATTACCATCTTCCATGATGTCGGACGGTATGGTTACGAACAAAGACACGAAGAAAATAGATAGACTAAAGAAAACCTAGAAAAATAAAATAAAAATCTCACTAGAAAGGAATCTAGTGAGTAGACCTAATAGAAATAAAAATTCAACCTAAACAATAACTATTCCCCGGCAACGGCGCCAAAAACTTGATTGCGTGGTTTTGTAACCTTACAACAGGTTTTACCTCTCGAGGGATCTCAAGAGGCTTACAACCCCACCAGGCAGTGTACCTGACCGATGTAGTATAGTGTAGTGGTAAGTACGGGGATTGATCGTTCTCCACAGGGAATAGTGTTCGTTAGGTGTGAAAGGCTACTCTAATTAGGTCTAAGGGTTGAGGAAGATTCTTTTTATGTTTTTATAATTTTATGAAAGCAAGTAAAATCTCGGGTTTGAAGGAGTGGGCGGAATTAGTTGCTAGTCAACTAACCCAAATGACTACGAATGCAAATAAAATAAAATAACAAAAATGAAAAGTGGTGAGAAACTTATGTGTAGAGAAATGTGTTTACTTAGATTTCCTTACTCCCTAACTATCTTTTACCGGTTAATTAGTGTGTATTAGTTGCGTGGATGACGGGTGTATTCCTTAATACCATTCGTGGGGTGGCGTACTTACTTCCCCAAACTCTACAAGCTCCTACTTCACTCCTATGTCGAGCCGGCTAGGAAGCTCCTAACATGGGATCACTAGAATTCGCTTGCGCATTAAATACAACTATAAAAACCTTTAGTACGCATTTGGTTCATGTTTCTTAAGACGTTCAAGCAAGTTACCGAATAGGAAGTTAGCCAGTTTTCTTAAGCCTAACATAGATAAACAATCATCCAATACAACTAACAACACACTAACAACCAATAATCAATAGCTAAGTTTCATTAGATCTAAGCAAACACAAGATAAAATTAGCCTAACATGTTAAACAAAAGACAAGCATATGATAGAATCAAACAACACATAGACATATTGAATGATTAATTGATAACTTATCTTTCAATGAAACATGGAAGATCTCAAGGCAAAAAGCCCTGAAAAAGTAGCTAAAATCGTCTTAGGGTTTTATCCCAAAATTCCACACACTAAGCTCTCCCTTAATGACAAAAGATTAGAAAACTATATATAGATTTTTGGATCTGACGGCGTCACCTTATGCATTGTGACGCCGTCACCTCGCCGCTTTTAGGGTTCCCGGGTGACCTTCTTGACGCCGTCCCTCTTTAGCTCTTCAAAAATCCATTCTGGCCTATCAAGGCTTGACGCCGTCGGATCATGAACGTGACGCCGTCCCCTTATGATTTAAGCCGTGACGCCCTTGATTTAGTTAAAGCGTGACGCCGTCAGAATTCTCATGCTAACTCACTGGCCCGTCATGAGTAAATTTCACATCCAACTTTTCTTGCCAAGGCATGACGCCGTCAAGAGATGATTCTGACGCCGTCAAAGGTAAATTTCAGCCGATTTTGAGACTTTGTCGTATTCTTCACTTTAATGCTCCAAAAACGTCCAAAATGCCTCCTTTTCCTGATTTCTCCTCAAAAGTACCTAAAATGACAAAAGGAACGATTTAGGGCAATATTTGATCAAATAAATACGATTTCGGGCTTAAATGACCCCTTAAAAGCGGTACACTTTTCGCCTATATACTACGCTAGCAAAACCATCACCTGCTCAAGAAAACTACACTACCACTGAAAAGGAATTACTAGCCGTGGTATTCGCTTTTGATAAATTTCGCCAGTATCTTGTCCTTTCTAAAACGGTTGTTTTTACGGATCATTCAGCTATTCGATATCTTTTCGCTAAACAGGATGCTAAACCACGGTTACTTCGTTGGATCCTACTATTGCAAGAGTTCGATGTTGAAATTCGTGATAAGAAAGGAGCAGAGAATCTTGCGGCTGATCATCTCTCTCGTCTCGAAAACCCCAGCCTCGCTGAATCTGACAAGAGTGAGATTCGGGAAACATTTCCTGAAGAGCAGCTCATGTCAATAAATGATTCTGAACCTTGGTATGCGGATTATGCTAACTACCTGGCAAGTAGAGTCATTCCTGAGCATATGAGCAGGCATGAAAAAAGGAGGTTCTTTAATCAATTAAAGTACTACTTTTGGGATGAACCCTTCTTATTTCGAAGATGCCCAGATCAGGTAATCAGGCGTTGTGTTTCGGAAAGAGAGGCTGTCAGAATTATGAAAGAGTGTCATGCAGGTCCATCTGGAGGACATCACGGAATAAGCACTACTGCACGAAAGGTCTTCGACGCGGGATTCTATTGGCCTACAATATTTCGTGATGTGAAGGGAATGATACAAACTTGTGACGCATGTCAAAGAGCTGGGAATATCTCTAGGAGGGATGAAGCCCCGCAGAATTATATACAAGTTTGTGAGGTTTTTGATGTTTGGGGAATTGATTTCATGGGACCATTCCCATCTTCTGGAGGGAATGAATACATCTTGGTGGCCATTGATTATGTTTCAAAATGGGTGGAAGCACAAGCCCTTAGGACTAACGACGCTAGGGTAGTCATTCATTTCTTAAAAAAATTGTTCGCTAGGTTCGGAATTCCGAAGGCTCTTATTAGTGACAGGGGAACCCATTTTTGCAATTCACAAATGGAGAAAGTCATGAAAAGATATGGAGTCTCTCACCGATTTTCCACCGCTTACCATCCTCAAACAAACGGTCAAGTCGAGAACACTAATAGAGCCATAAAGAGAATTTTAGAAAAAACGGTTAATCAAAACAGAAAAGATTGGTCTTTTAAGCTCGATGAGGCTTTGTGGGCATTTCGAACCGCCTATAAGACACCAATCGGGACAACCCCGTTCCGTATGGTATATGGCAAGGCATGCCACCTTCCAGTAGAACTGGAACACAAAGCATATTGGGCACTCAAGGCTTGTAATTTGGATTATACAGTTGCGGGAACAAATAGATTTTTACAGCTCCAAGAGCTTGATGAATTGAGATTAGAGGCTTATGAATCTTCCATCACATACAAAGAGAGGGCGAAAAGATGGCATGACCAACGGATTAAGAGACCCAAGGAGTTTTCAGAAGGAGACAAGGTCTTATTATATAATTCTCGCTTAAGGCTATTTCCTGGGAAACTTAAATCTAGATGGTATGGACCTTTTACCGTAAGGAGCTCCTCTAAGACCGGAGCCGTCGTATTAATTGACGACGAGGATAGAGAATTCACTGTGAATATTCAACGAGTCAAGCATTATCAAGAGAATGGTAATGAAATGATCAATGAGGAAGACATAACTTTCGATGAAGAAGTCACGTAATGTACGTGACTTTGAGTCTAGCTACAAGACTCGTTAATAAAGAAAAGCGCTTCTTGGGAGGCAACCCAAGCTTTATTTGCTTTATTTGCTTTGTGTGTTTATTTATTTGTTTGTTTGATTTTATTTTCCGTATGTGTGTTTAATTTTTATTAGTATTGATTCATGTTCAAAAGTAATTTGTGAAAATGCTTTATGTTGTTTTTAACTTCGTCTTAACTACATATAAAGGTATTTTGCAAAAGTTAAGTGTAAGGGAAATCTAAATCGGTTTATTAGAACACAAATGAACATGAATCGTAATAATAATAAAATAGCATACATATTCGTATTTGTTTGAGTCAAATGCTTGTATCGAGTCATAATGATGTTTTGCAGGAATTCCAGGAAGTAAGGTATAGGTTTTTCCAGAAATTTTCCAGAAACGTAACATGAGAATTCTGTCAGATTATTTCTGACGGCGTCAGGCGTTACAACCTGACGGCGTCAGGTTTAATTTTCTGAAAATTTTTGAAAGTTTTGTTTTCATAAAAAGTTTTTATTAAATCTATAACTTATAATCTCCAAGAATCTGCAAAATTATCATTCCACAAGCATTATATCCTTATATATAGATTTATCCCGCCGATGTTATGCAGGTTTTCGTGTTTGTTTTCTCAGGTTTAACAGGTTATTTTGGACAAGGAAATGTTTTGAATCAAGCTTGTGGCGATGCATTAGTCATGGAGCTTCTACATTACTTTGGAGGAAGATCTAACCGTGTAATTTCATTATCCACCGAGCGAATCAGGGGAGTATTTGATTTCATTCTTTTACCTTATTTACTTTTACATCTTGTTATTTGAACATTGGGGACAATGTTCATCTTAAGTGTAAGGGGGGGGGGGTAAAAGTACAATTTTAGAGAAGGCCATTGCGCTTGATTTTTGTTTGTTTAATAATAGATGTGTAATAAAACTGAGATAAATACCTGTTAGGGTAATTTTAGTGCCAAATTTAAAATTTTTTACAACACTTAGGAGTGAAACTTTGATCTTAATGAGCGTCTCACGGATAGGAGTTATATGACTAGCACAAAAAATCGTACCACTAAAAAATTTTCCACCCCAAATATGTGAGGTTCGCCCCTAGAATTGGTAGGAAAAGCATTTATGCTATGATGTGTGTACCGGTAGCACTTAGATTCTAGAACTTGCGTTAGGACCATTCCAAGGCCACAAGTGAGACTACATTCGTGTAGTTAGATTTACTACATGATAAGAGGCATTAGGATTAACCCATTGTTTTACACCTGTGTTTTTGTTATAATTACATTGGCTACATTGGTCAAGTAATTCTCCCACACCCTTTGCGTTGTACTCATTCTTAGTACACGATACCCCTAGTACACCCCTCAGAGCCTATCTTTTCGTTTCGACCTTTAAGCATTTTACTTAAAGGAAGAATTTGTTACACCCCACTAAAATGTACACCCAAATCGCCTTAGCCTACCTTGTATGCACTCATTTTTAGTGCATTATTGTTACAACATTTGTTTAAACCCAAGTTAATTATCTAGTTGATTACATGGTTGCTAAGTCGAGTCATATCTTTGTACATATTGTTTTGGGACGATTGGGACTCATGGGTAAAGTACTAGTATAATGGAGTAATGGGGATGAACATCATTTATTACCCCCATATGTGCTAAATGTTTTAAAAGTACTCCAAGTTTTTCAATTATCTTAATTCGAGTCGTTAGATTAGTATTTGTAAAGTTATGTAAAAGTTCAAGTGTAAGGGGAATGCAATGCCCCTATGATGTATTATTTTGGATGGTAGGGCAAGAGTGTATGCAAAAAAAAAAAAAAAAAAAAAAAAAAAAAAAAAAAAAAAAAAAAAATCAAGAAAAATACAAAAAATGAGAAAATGAAAAAATAGAAAAAAAAAAAAAAAACATACGGACTACCATCCCGTTTCATTTTACGTTTGTTTTATGTTTGTTTTTGTTTTTGTTATTTCATTTCTAGCTTAAGATCGAGTCTAGCCTTGGCTTAGCAACATTGTATAGTACATGTAATTTATCAAGATCTTTAACTCGCCACCAGTAAAATATCCTTTATCCAACAAAACCGTGTTTTCCTTTTCCCTACACCTAACGTTATAACCCATTTAAAAGCCCTCTTTGATAGTTTATCTTAGGTGCTTACGCCTAGTGGAGGAGGTTATCGATCCTTTCCCAAGCCTATGGTAATCTATTTGCTATGACAGGTAGTGAGAGATATTATCCGTTTTCATTTATGAGATTTATTTTGATGACACTTGAGAGATGTGAGTATCTAAACACTACTTGTGAGGTGCTAGTATGTAATCTCCGTGCTTATTATGATTGAAGTGGAACGATTATTTGTTGTAATTACTTTTATGTTAGCATTAAATGACCCCTAACTTGTATTTTGATTAGAATAAAAGCGCATTTGCTTGAGGACAAGCAAATCTCAAGTGTAAGGGTATTTGATGAAGCGAAAAGTGTACCGCTTTTAAGGGGTCATTTAAGCCTTAAATCGTATTTATTTGATCAATTATTGCCCTAAATCGTTCCTTTTGTCATTTTAGGTACTTTTGAGGAGAAATCTGGAAAAGGAGGCATTTTGGACGTTTTTGGAGCATAAAAGTGAAGAAAACGGCAAAGTCTCAAAAATCGGCTGAAAGTTACCTTTGACGGCGTCACATTTAACCCCAGACGGCGTCATGCCTTGGCAAGAAAAAGTGGACGTGAAATTTACTCATGATAAGCCAGTGAAAATAGCATGTAAATTCTGACGGCGTCACGCTTTAACTTGATCAAGGGCGTCACGGCTTAAATTAAAAGGGGACGGCGTCACGTTCAAGGTTCGACGGCGTCAAGCCTTGATAAGCCAGAATGGATTTTTGAAGAGCTAAAGAGGGACGGCGTCAAGAAGGTCACCCGGGAACCCTAGAAGCGGCGAGGTGACGGCGTCACACCCCATAAGGTGACGCCGTCAGATCCAAAAGTCTATATATAGTTTTCTAATTTTTGGTCATTAGGAGAGAGCTTAGTGTGTGGAATTTTGGGAGAAAACCCTAAGACGATTTTAGCATCTTTTTCAAGGCTTTTTGCCTTGAGATCTTCCATGTTACATTGAAAGATAAGTTATCAATTAATCATTCAATATGTCTATGTGTTGTTTGATTCTATCTTATTCTTGTCTTTTGTTTAACATGTTAGGCTAATTTTATCTTGTGTTTGCTTAGATCTAATGAAACCTAGCTATTGATTATTGGTTATTAGTGTGTTGTTAGTTGTATAGGATGATTGTTTATCTATGTTAGGCTTAAGAAAACTGGCTAACTTCCTATTCGGTAACTTGCTTGAACGTCTTAAGAAACATGAACCAAATGCGTACTAAAGGTTTTTATGGTTGTATTTAATGCACAAGCGAATTCTAGTGATCCCATGTTAGGAGCTTCCTAGCCGGCTCGACATAGGAGTGAAGTAGGAGCTTGTAGAGTTGGGGAAGTAAGTACGCCACCCCACGAATGGTATTAAGGAATACACCCGTCATCCACGCGACTAATACACACTAATTAACCGGTAAAAGATAGTTAGGGAGTAAGGAAATCTAAGTAAACACATTTCTCTACACATAAGTTTTCTCACCAAATTTTCATTTTTGTTATTTTATTTTATTTGCATCCGTAGTTATTTGGGTTAGTTGACTAGCAACTAATTCCGCCCACTCCTTCAAAACCGAGATTTTACTTGCTTTCATAAAAATATAAAAACATAAAAAAGAATCTTCCTCAACCCTTAGACCTATTAGAGTAGTTTTTCATACCTAACGAACACTATTCCCTGTGGAGAACGATCAATCCCCCGTACTTACCACTACACTATACTACATCGGTCAGGTACACTGCCTGGTGGGGTTGTAAGCCTCTTGAGATCCCTCGAGAGGTAAACCTGTTGTAAGGTTGCAAAACCCACGCATCAACAAGACCTAAAGTAAACCTCACCCAGACACGTATACTATATACTTTATACAACAATTCTTTTAAAAATTAAATTATACGGAGTGTATATATATATATAAAACAATTTCACAAGCAATCCTAATACTAAATCTGTACCACATATTTCGAAAACATGGCATGTGCCAATCGAATATTCTGACACAAGCACATGCATTGGATATAATCTTTAATACGAGTAGTATGCATGAATGAGAAAATTCACTATATATATTACGTATAAACAGATACATGGAAATCACATTCTTACATTTTTTTCTCTCAAAAATCCTCTACTGAAAATCCTCTACTGCCGAGAATGTGTTAGTAAATTTGAAGCATTATTCGAACCAAGTCCAAGTTGGTTACTCTCTCATTCAATCACTTGTCGATTGTTCTAATGAAATAAGTACCGCTTAATCAATTTTCTATATCGTTTCGAACATATAAACTCCACCATTTTTAGGTGTCGTAAGTCCTTCAAATTCATTTCCTATATATATATATATATATATATATATATATATATATATATATATATATATATATATATATATATATATATATATATATATATATATATATATATATATATTAGACTTCAAAGCCCGCCCAATAGGCGGGCATGACTTGTAATTATAGTTTTTATGGCCCGCTCAATGGGCGGGCATGACTTGTAAGCCCTCCCGGGCATATAAGCCCGCCCACAGGGCGGGCATAACTTATGATTATCATTGAAAAAAGTAAGTTTACCAAAAATAAATATACAAACATACTAAATTACATATGTTGCATACCAATAACTAATACCTTCAATGGGCGGGCATGATTTATAATTATCGTTTACATTTTTTTGGTTTAGCTAAATATTGGTGTTAAAAAATTGTTTATTATACAAATATTTTTAAAAGAATAGTACCACTGTTTGTCAAATTGTTTGTGTTTATTACAATGTTCTTTGCAACGACATAGTATATGATTTAAACTTAAATGCGGAATAACGCTTCTTTATAAACAACATTTGTAGTAGCATAGCCCGTCCGATGGGTGGGCGAGCCTTATGAATATCGTTGGAAAAATTAAGTTAATGAAAATAAGTTATGAACATACCAAAGTATTTATTGAATGCATTAAGAATGAAAAGAAAACAATTGCAGACACTGATGCGTGGGTTTTGCAACCTTACAACAGGTTTTACCTCTCGAGGGATCTCAAGAGGCTTACAACCCCACCAGGCAGTGTACCTGACCGATGTAGTATAGTGTAGTGGTAAGTACGGGGGATTGATCGTTCTCCACAGGGAATAGTGTTCATTAGGTGTGAAAGACTACTCTAATTAGGTCTAAGGGTTGAGGAAGATTCTTTTTATGTTTTTATTTTTTATGAAAGCAAGTAAAATCTCGGTTTTGAAAGAGTGGGCGGAATTAGTTGCTAGTCAACTAACCCAAAATTACTACGGATGCAAATAAAATAAAATAACAAAAATGAAAATGTGGTGAGAAACTTATGTGTAGAGAAATGTGTTTACTTAGATTTCCTTACTCCCTAACTATCTTTTACCGGTTAATTAGTGTGTATTAGTCGCGTGGATGACGGGTGTATTCCTTAATACCATTCGTGGGGTGGCGTACTTACTTCCCCAACTCTACAAGCTCCTACTTCACTCCTATGTCGAGCCGGCTAGGAAGCTCCTAACATGGGATCACTAGAATTCGCTTGTGCATTAAATACAACCATAAAAACCTTTAGTACGCATTTGGTTCATGTTTCTTAAGACGTTCAAGCAAGTTACCGAATAGGAAGTTAGCCAGTTTTCTTAAGCCTAACATAGATAAACAATCATCCTATACAACTAACAACACACTAATAACCAATAATCAATAGCTAGGTTTCATTAGATCTAAGCAAACACAAGATAAATTTAGCCTAACATGTTAATCAAAAGACAAGAATAAGATAAAATCAAACAACACATAGACATATTGAATGATTAATTGATAACTTATCTTCAATGTAACATGGAAGATCTCAAGGCAAAAAGCCTTGAAAAAGAAGCTGAATTCGTCTTAGGGTTTTCTCCCAAAATTCCACACACTAAGCTCTCCCTAATGACAAAAAAATTAGAAAACTATATATAGACTTTTGGATCTGACGGCGTCACCTTATGGATTGTGACGCCGTCACCTCGCCGCTTCTAGGGTTCCCGGATGACCTTCTTGACGCCGTCCCTCTTTAGCTCTTCAAAAATCCATTCTGGCTTATCAAGGCTTGACGCCGTCGAACCTTGAACGTGACGCCGTCCCCTTTTAATTTAAGCCGTGACGCCCTTGATCAAGTTAAAGCGTGACGCCGTCAGAATTTACATGCTATTTTCACTGGCTTATCATGAGTAAATTTCACGTCCACTTTTTCTTGCCAAGGCATGACGCCGTCTAGAGTAAATTGTGACGCCGTCAAAGGTAACTTTTAGCCGATTTTTGAGACTTTGTCGTTTTCTTCACTTTTATGCTCCAAAAACGTCCAAAATGCCTCCTTTTCCAGATTTCTCCTCAAAAGTACCTAAAATGACAAAAGAAACGATTTAGGGCGATATTTGATCAAATAAATACGATTTAGGGCTTAAATGACCCCTTAAAAGCGGTACACTTTTCGCCTCATCAAATACCCTTACACTTGAGATTTGCTTGTCCTCAAGCAAATGCGCTTTTATTCTAATCAAAATACAAGTTAGGGGTCATTTAATGCAAACATAAAAGTAATTACAACAAATAATCGTTCCACTTCAATCATAATAAGCACGGAGATTACATACTAGCACCTCACAAGTAGTGTTTAGATACTCACATCTCTCAAGTGTCATCAAAACAAATCTCATAAATGAAAACGGATAATATCTCTCACTACCTGTCATAGCAAATAGATTACCATAGGCTTGGGAAAGGATCGAAAACCTCCTCCACTAGGCGTAAGCACCAAAGATAAACTATCAAAGAGGGCTTTTAAATGGGTTATAACGTTAGGTATAGGGAAAAGGAAAACACGGTTTGGTTGGATAAGGGATATTTTACTGGTGGCTAGTTAAAAATCTTGATCAATTACATGTACTATACAATGTTGCTAAGCCAAGACTAGACTCGATCTTAAGCTAGAAACGAAATAACAAAAACAAAAACAAAAACAAACATAAAACAAACGTAAAATGAAACGGGATGGTAGTCCGTATGTTTTTTTCTATTTTTTCATTTTCTCATTTTTTTTTTTTTTTTTTTTTTTTTTTTTTTTTTTTTTTGCATACACTCTTGCCCTACCATCCAAAATAATACATCATAGGGGCATTGCATTCCCCTTACACTTGAACTTTTACATAACTTTACAAATACTAATCTAACGACTCGAATTAAGATAATTGAAAAACTTGGAGTACTTTTAAAACATTTAGCACATATGGGGGTAATAATGTTGTTCTTCCCCATTACTCCATTACACTAGTACTTTACCCATGAGTCCCAATCGTCCCAAAACAATATGTACAAGGATATGACTCGACTTAGCAACCATGTAATCAACTAGATAATTAACTTGGGTTTAAACAAATGTTGTAACAATAATGCACTAAAAATGAGTGCATACAAGGTAGGCTAAGGCGATTTGGGTGTACATTTTAGTGGGGTGTAACAAATTCTTCCTTTAAGTAAAATGCTTAAAGGTCGAAACGAAAAGATAGGCTCTGAGGGGTGTACTAGGGGTATCGTGTACTAAGAATGAGTACAACGCAAAGGGTGTGGGAGAATTACTTGACCAATGTAGCCAAAGTAATTATAACAAAAACACAGGTGTAAAACAATGGGTTAATCCTAATGCCTCTTATCATGTAGTAAATCTAACTACACGAATGTAGTCTCACTTGTGGCCTTGGAATGGTCCTAACGCAAGTTCTAGAATCTAAGTGCTACCGGTACACACATCATAGCATAAATGCTTTTCCTACCAATTCTAGGGGCGAACCTCACATATTTGGGGTGGAAAATTTTTTAGTGGTACGGTTTTTTGTGCTAGTCATATAACTCCTATCCGTGAGACGCTCATTAAGATCAAAGTTTCACTCCTAAGTGTTGTAAAAAATTTTAAATTTGGCCCTAAAATTACCCTAACAGGTATTTATCTCAGTTTTATTACACATCTATTATTAAACAAACAAAAATCAAGCGCAATGGCATTCTCTAAAATCGTACTTTTACCCCCCCTTACACTTAAGATGAACATTGTCCCCAATGTTCAAATAACAAAATGTAAAAGTAAATAAGGTAAAAGAATGAAATCAAATACTCCCCTGATTCGCTCGGTGGATAATGAAATTACACGGTTAGATCTTCCTCCAAAGTAATGTAGAAGCTCCATGACTAATGCATCGCCACAAGCTTGATTCAAAACATTTCCTTGTCCAAAATAACCTGTTAAACCTGAGAAAACAAACACGAAAACCTGCATAACATCGGCGGGATAAAATCTATATATAAGGATATAATGCTTGTGGAATGATAATTTTGCAGATTCCTGGAGATTATAAGTTGGAGATTTTAGTAAAAACTTTTTATGAAAACAAAACTTTCAAAAATTTCTGAAAATTAAATCTGACGCCGTCAGGTTATAAAACCTGACGCCGTCAGAAATGACCTGATAAAAATTTTCATTTTAAGTTTCCGGAAAATTTCTGGAAAAACCTTTACCTTACTTCCTGGAAATCCTGCAAAACATCATTATGACTCCATACAAGCATTTGACTCAAACAAATACGAATATGTATGCTAATTTATTATTATTATGATTCATGTTTATTTGTGTTCTAATAAACCGATTTAGATTTCCCTTACACTTAACTTTTGCAAAATACCTTTATATGTAGTTAAGACGAAGTTAAAAACAAAATAAAGCATTTTCACAAATTAGTTTTGAACATGAATCAATAATAATAAAACTTAAACACACATACGGAAACAAATAAAATCAAACAAACAAATAAATAAACACACAAAGCAAATAAAGCTTGGGTTGCCTCCCAAGAAGCGCTTGTTTTTGTTCGAGTCATGAGCCTGACTCTACCCTTATTTAACGGAAATAGGGGAGGTTGTCCCTACACTTAGGATTAAGTGCGGGTGATAGTAGCGATACACACCAACTTGGTAGGAGTATGCCGCGTGAGGAAAGAGTGGTGGATGAATTATATACTCAAAGGGGTGTGCTCCTTTCATCATAACCTTACCTAGTTCACTTTGGTCAATGGGTGAATTAAAGTTTTCTCCTAAAAAGGGATCATCTTCTATCAACTTCGAGAGATTCCTAGTTGAGAATCTATCTTGACCTAATAAACCCGGTTTAAAACCCATAATGTTTCTTGTGATCAATCATAAATGGGTGATGTAAGTATGTAAGGTCATGGTTCACTCCTATATTAGCTTCCACTCCACATGGCCTAGAGTCTACTACCTTAATCTTAACATTACCCGGACTACATGGTTTGATGGGTGGATCGGGACCTTTTTCAATTCCTAAATTCACATCAAAGGATGGAAGATTAGGTAACGGTTTTGGTTGAGGCTCCGGTTCATCAAAACTAGGAACTTCCATAGAACTAAAAGAAAGGTTATGACTACAAGTATTCAAACCTATTTCTTCTAGTTTTGTTTGGTCCAAGGGCTCTACCTCTATTGGGGTTCCTATAGTCTCTTCTACTTCTTCCGGGTAAGTCACCGGTGGTGTGTATGCCTCGAATGATGGTAGGACTTGTGGGGTACTTGGTGGGCTTATGTTACTTACCTCATCATTCCTTATGTCAAGATCACCTATATCCTCATCATGTGTTTTAGTAGGATCTAACCCTAACATTTTACCAAGTATCTCAAGTGCTTCTCTAGGCATCTCAACTTCAATGTCCGAATCATAAGGATCATCCTCAATATTCTGACTGCTATATTCAAATTGCCCAAAAGATTCATCATGTGTTTCTTGAGATTCATCGTCATCGATCATAAAACCTAGGTCTTTTTGATCAATGTGATCATGCTCGGCTAGATCCTCCATCACATCAAGATAACCTAAGTGTTCACCCTGTATAATGGTAGTGCCTAACCATGACATGCAGCTAGGTGGCTCAACTCTACCCTCATCCCCAAACAAACTTGTTTCATGATCCTTGAAATTTGTGGTCAATTGACTTGTATTAATGTTTGTTGGGTTGTCTACCATATAATAATATTGGGCACAATTCTCAATAGCTTCCCATGCTTTCTCAGCACTTAATTCCCTAATATCCCTGCCGGCAATATGGTAAATGTCCCTTTGGGCATGTCGGTCGACATGATTGTAAAAGATTTGAGTTAGGGATCAAAAATCAAAGTTATGATGAGGGACTTTTTGGAGTAAATATTTAAAACGAGTCCATGCATCATAGAGAGGTTCATCTTTATGTTGTTTAAATATCAAGATGTCATATGGAGTGGGTGAATTACGTGGTTGGTGGTATGGTGGATTCGCGTTCTCCATAATGGTGAACGGAAGAGTCAATGGAAACCTTATACGAACAAAAGCACGAAGAAAATAAGATAGACTAAAGAAAACCTAGAAAAATAAAATAAAAATCTCACTAGAAAGGAATCTAGTGAGTAGACCTAATAAAATAAAATTTCAACCTAAGCAATAACTATTCCCCGGCAACGGCGCCAAAAACTTGATGCGTGGGTTTTGCAACCTTACAACAGGTTTTACCTCTCGAGGGATCTCAAGAGGCTTACAACCCCACCAGGCAGTGTACCTGACCGATGTAGTATAGTGTAGTGGTAAGTACGGGGGATTGATCGTTCTCCACAGGGAATAGTGTTCGTTAGGTGTGAAAGACTACTCTAATTAGGTCTAAGGGTTGAGGAAGATTCTTTTTATGTTTTTATATTTTTCCTGAAAGCAAGTAAAATCTCGGTTTTGAAAGAGTGGGCGGAATTAGTTGCTAGTCAACTAACCCAAAATTACTACGGATGCAAATAAAATAAAATAACAAAAATGAAAATGTGGTGAGAAACTTATGTGTAGAGAAATGTGTTTACTTAGATTTCCTTACTCCCTAACTATCTTTTACCGGTTAATTAGTGTGTATTAGTCGCGTGGATGACGGGTGTATTCCTTAATACCATTCGTGGGGTGGCGTACTTACTTCCCCAACTCTACAAGCTCCTACTTCACTCCTATGTCGAGCCGGCTAGGAAGCTCCTAACATGGGATCACTAGAATTCGCTTGTGCATTAAATACAACCATAAAAACCTTTAGTACGCATTTGGTTCATGTTTCTTAAGACGTTCAAGCAAGTTACCGAATAGGAAGTTAGCCAGTTTTCTTAAGCCTAACATAGATAAACAATCATCCTATACAACTAACAACACACTAATAACCAATAATCAATAGCTAGGTTTCATTAGATCTAAGCAAACACAAGATAAATTTAGCCTAACATGTTAATCAAAAGACAAGAATAAGATAAAATCAAACAACACATAGACATATTGAATGATTAATTGATAACTTATCTTCAATGTAACATGGAAGATCTCAAGGCAAAAAGCCTTGAAAAAGAAGCTGAATTCGTCTTAGGGTTTTCTCCCAAAATTCCACACACTAAGCTCTCCCTAATGACAAAAAATTAGAAAACTATATATAGACTTTTGGATCTGACGGCGTCACCTTATGGATTGTGACGCCGTCACCTCGCCGCTTCTAGGGTTCCCGGATGACCTTCTTGACGCCGTCCCTCTTTAGCTCTTCAAAAATCCATTCTGGCTTATCAAGGCTTGACGCCGTCTAACCTTGAACGTGACGCCGTCCCCTTTTAATTTAAGCCGTGACGCCCTTGATCAAGTTAAAGCGTGACGCCGTCAGAATTTACATGCTATTTTCACTGGCTTATCATGAGTAAATTTCACGTCCACTTTTTCTTGCCAAGGCATGACGCCGTCTAGAGTAAATTGTGACGCCGTCAAAGGTAACTTTTAGCTGATTTTTGAGACTTTGTCGTTTTCTTCACTTTTATGCTCCAAAAACATCCAAAATGCCTCATTTTTCAGATTTCTCCTCAAAAGTACCTAAAATGACAAAAGGAACGATTTAGGGCGATATTTGATCAAATAAATACGATTTAGGGCTTAAATGACCCCTTAAAAGCGGTACACTTTTCGCCTCATCAGACACGCTAAAAGTTTCAGCAATAAAATATTTTAAAGGTGGGTACAAAAAATACTCATTTTACTCGTTGCCCGACAGCCCATTGCCACAGTTTAAAATTCAGATGTAGCACAACTGCTGTTTAAAATTCGTTGCCCGACAGCCCATTGACAATTAAAAGTTACAAAGTTATTCTTAAGAACATAGTATATAATTTTAAATCAAATGCGAAATAAAGTTTCGTTATACGCAACGTTTGTTACATTAGTTTCTCTACAAATATAAGATCACCTGAATACATGAATGCTTAAAAATGATAACTGAATCAAATTAATATAACAGTACATTTTGCTTGGCATTCTTTTTCGATCATTCCGATGATGTTGCAAGTCTTGCAAGTGTAGAGGGTGTTTGGGATTGTGGACCTGCAACGACAAATTAATTTTTTTAGTCATTTAGATCTTATGCAACTTTTGACTACACATGAATGCAAACCGTTGAAAACTTTCTCATCAATATGTTTCAGTGACATAATAATTTATTTATTTATTTATTTATTTTGGTATTGTAGTTGATGAGGGTTTATGAAGCTATTTTGTGGTACCTTGGTAAATTATAAAACGCCAGAGGTTATGCGTGTTTACGTCGGGTATGCTCATACTCAGGGACGGAGCCAGAAATTTTTGCTCGAGGGGGCACATTTTGATAATTTTTAGATCATTAAGTCGAGCTTCCTCATCATCTCGTGCTTTCTCAGCTAACTCCTTTCTTATTTGCTTCCTTTTGTCTTTCTTTAATGCCTTTCGTTTCTCCTTCCGGCTAACGGCTTTTGGTTGTCCCGCCGCGGGTGGCTTTCGATCCTCTATGTTCTCCAGTGTGCCTGGTTTTTGATCATCAGTTTGGCTGGTGGTAGGAGTTAAATCCGTCATTTTCTGGGTGTTTTGCCTGTGAATGCTGAATAGGATTAGCACCGAAAGAAACAAAAAGGTTTAATACTCGTAATCTACTAAAAGTATAAAAAACATTTACTTCTCACATAGATCGGTCTTTTGAAATGGAATCCTAAAAAGGATTTAGCGTTCAGGACAAAGGGTTTAAGCTACTCTGGTGGCGTGGCTATTATTGTTTAATCATGTACATATATGCTATTAATAGACAGATGCCTTCAATGATTAATCTATATGTCAATAATTCAATTTATGACGACTAACTGAAATTCCTTTTGTCTTTCACCTGTGATGGGTAGAGTCCAAGGCTATGAATCTCTATGAGAATTCTTTCATCCATGGACATGGTACGATACTGATAATGATCCTTAACATGACTTTCTGGCTGGCTACGAACCAACTCGTTACATGATCTTAATATAGATTCTATCCTGTAACCACTTACTTGACTGATTCATTTATGTGGTTGTTATCGTTTATTATTGAAATTTATCAACAATTTGTATGATAAAATATTTAAAGATATATACATTTGTCTATAATTAGATAGATAGAGCTTAGTTAGTAAACATTTTTCCACAGCCAAATGCACTATTGGTGACACATGTCCCACGAAGCACTGAGGGGAAAAGAGCATCAAGAACACGGCAATACATGGAATAAATTATTAGGACTACGTTATATGGTCAGTCACACCTGTTAACGATGCTTGTGGCCATCTTTTTCCAACTTGGAAAAAAGGTCTTCATGCATTGTTTATTGTTCTTAAACAAATCTCAGTGCCTAATTCCATATATTACCACAAGTTTCTAATACACGAACAATTTATTCCTCTAAATGTACGACTTCTTTAAGAACAACTACACATAATTCAATATCCTTAATTTTAACCCAAGTACAAATCTTTACAACTATCTTATCTCTTTCAAGTACTCTATATATGCACATGCTCTTATCGTCCAAGCCTGTTTTCCAGCTTATCAACCCGCCATCAAAATTCATGCCAAACAAAAAGCATTCAAATTAATCATCTTTCAGTTCATAGCCTATAAATGGTGTTTTTCTTTCTTCTTATGCTTAAAAAACATCTTTCAGTACAAATCAAATCTCATTTATAAATCGTAAAAACTCATAAATTTTATCCTAAACATTGCATATTTTGAAGTAAGCAAATCCTACCAATCTGCTTATTAGATATTGCTTGTTATTTACCTCAGCATAAGTACCTTAGCCCAAATTTTTAAAGCATAACTTGTAACCTCCAAAATAGCATGTTCCAGGTGTATATATAACGATATCATAATCTGGAAAAAAAACATGTAATCTTTACTGTAGTCCTTAAAAAATAGTTAAATTGAATACTTGCTTCAAGCTTAAGACCATTACACGGGTTGACTCACATTTCACATAACGAAGATACGCACGTAATTTTGTATCTTAAGGTCTGCCAAAGTGACAGTAAAATGTCTCTTGCGTTGCACCACAACTTCCTCTGGTGCATAATCTAAAAAACCATATGTGTGAGAAACTCAGAACAATAAAGAGACTTAAAAAATATAACATTTTGTTCACCGAAGGAATGTATTCACCTTATCGTTTAGAACAATAGTGTTACAGAAATCGCCTCCATCCAATACGTTTTGACTTGTACATAAAATACAAATAAATAATCGCACCGAACGTGTTTTGACCATTGCGTGATCAATCTACCTTTATCACTTTTATATTACGTTTCTATAATATCCATAAACTTTCAAACATATGGTTCATAGTTAGTTCTAAATCTTACTTACATAAGGACAATACTTTGATTATGTTAAATTCCAGTATCTATAGGTTATCCTTGAGATAATACTAAGAGCATCGGACATGCATGAGCGGAGCTTTTTTTTTAATAAGCAAACAAAATGAGCAATACCAAACACCAACACAGATTGGTTTGTTGTGACCCATTTACTTATAAATGGGTTTATATTGATATGCTCGTAGCTAAATGGAATAGGCCAAATGGTTTAGCAGACACCCAAAGTCTATATGGCCACAACAAAATGCCTCCTAATCATCCTATTGAAACTGAACTCAGAAAAAGAGCCTTGACAAATTACAATTTTGATACTGGAATTAAAGTTCAATGTCTTTGATATGAGAATTAAAAGAGTTGTCAATGTGATTTAAACCTGGAGAGCGCTGAGCACGATGGAAGTTATTCCGATGCCTTTGCTAGTGCTTCGAAACTGATCATAAACAACAGTAATGTAAAAGGAAGCTATTAAGATAAAGTACTTATATTATTTATGAACAACAAAGCAAGATATATAAAATTGTTTCAGTAGGTGTTTACCCATGTTCTACACGTAAAAACAACTTCACCATAACGATAATCAGTTATATCAGTACAAATCCTATTCTAATAAGCTTGTTGGTCTCTTTTTTTCAGTCAACTTCGAAAGAAAAGAAAAGAAAAAAAAAAAAACAGTTTTGACCCGTTAAACCAGTTTTGACCCATTAACAGAGATGAGAGACAAACCAAATACTTAGATAAATGAGGTGAAGTAGTCAATACTTGTTTCTATATTTCTCTATGAGTATAACGATCTAACTTTGGTGAATTCCAGATTTCTCATATTTTGATCAGGCTTTGTCCATTAAAGTCTTTATACAAGCGCACTAAGAGTACCATGTTTTCATTATAATAGGAAACATACAATTTTAATGTTCTAAATGGACAAGGAAGCCTGCACAAAAATGCACAAACAGTAACAAACACACGCGCCACTATAGAAAGTTCATTGAGCACTTAAAGGGGTGTTTGGGAAACTGTAACAAAAGTGCCTGCTTATATTTGGCACTATGACAACAACAATTTTTGACCCATTAACTTCAAAATAAAAAAAATCCAGTTTTAAATTACAAAGAAATATTGTGTATATGGTTGGAATTGGGTATAAATATAATGCCACATAAACATCAGATACCATAAGATGAGGGTCTTTTTTTCTGAATGTTAATATTCTTTATTACCAATTATTTTTAGTGGAAGAGAAGTGGGCGCCTAACGAATGCAAAAGTAAGTGCAGCATATAAACCTTTGACATCATCATTATAAACACTGGAGCAGCAAGCTTGAATATGAGTAGCAGTTCAGTAGCTGTAGGAACAACAATGGCATAACCATTTAACACTTTATCTTTCAGAGCTTCAATCATCATAAATCCTGCAACCACCTATAATATGTATTTAAAGTGTGATACAAACTGATAGGACAACTCAAGGATGAACTTTGAAAATAATATCATACAGCATACCTGTGACACCATTGTCGCCCATTCTTTCATTCGAACTTAGGTTCAAGTACTCATCCCAATCGTTGGTGAGACTCTTGTAGAAAGCAGCATACTATTCCTTTGTAATTTCATCGGGTTTCCTCATCCAGATTGGCTTTTGCTTGTTGACCAAAGCGTGCTCAACCTTATCAGCAACCAAATATTAGAACATGATTCTTTTATAAAAAATATCAAGATAGCTAGTCAATATGTTACTCACCAGCCTCGGACATTCCAAAGTAAGTGGTCGTATAGAAATAATGCCCAGCTAGGATATACTTTCCCAAGATTACCTATCACAATAGGTGAACCCGCAAGCAAGTAATCTAATATAGCCCCTGTAGGGTTATAAGGTCCTTGTAGTCTTAACAATCCACTCATGCAACCCATCAAACTCGCTGCTGCACACCTATTCAATTTTGCAAGTGCAGCTCCACGTACCGGTATGTACTTCAAAGCTAGAAAGTCATTAACACATTACAACTCTAATCATTAAATATAGAGTAAATATTTAAATACTCACGTGCATTGGAATTGAATAGTTATAGTGTCCTGAATAAATAAATAAATCACATGTTTTTTACTTTTGTAAGTGTTAGGATTTATAAAAAGTGATGGTCATCGTCGTTTTTATATTTTGTATTTAAGGTGTCGTTGTGTATAGTTAGCTTATTTAATCATTGGGCTTGGACATAGGTTTGTTAATTAAATGTTGTGTTCTATTTGAGCCATGTAAAAGCCCAACCCAAGTCCAAGCCCATCCTATCACTAAAAACTATAAATAGGACCTCCCTACACCATTTGGGAGGTTGGTGTTCTTAAGGTGCTCTCAAGGTATTGTAGTCATTAGGGTTTGTATCATTGTTTTAAGTGTGTGATTTATATGAAGCTAATATTACAAGTTCCACTCTTATTTCTTTGATCATTCCTAGTAGTTGTTGTATTGGTTAGGATAGTTTATTAGTCATAACAAGTGGTATCAAGAGCATAAAAAAGTTAAAGCCTAGGATTTATACGATTTTTTTTTTCACTACGTTACTGTGTCATTTGTTTTTGTTTATTAGGAATTTGTTTTGTTTTTGTCACGTTCTGTTCTATTGCTTTTTATTATTTCATAGAATTTGCTGTGTTTCTCTACTGTTCACAAGGACCATCTTTCATCTAACCAACAAGATAGTCGAAGCATCACTTGATCGAACCAAGTATTTCATCGAACGACTCATTTTGCTCGAACCAGAAAATTTCATCGAAGAAGCAACCTCATCGAAGGAGCAGTCATCGAACGAGCAAAAAGGGTAGTCGAGTTAGACTTACTCTTCCAATTGATCGAACGAACTTGTTGATCGAACGAGCAAACTTGATCGAACCATCAAATTTAATCGAACAAATCATCTTTGATCGAACGAACAATTTTGATCGAACCATCAAAACTGATCGAACCATCAACATTGATCGAACGAGTCACTTGATCGAACAAGTTAAAACTAGTCGAACGAGTCACTTGATCGAACGAGTTTGATCGAACGAGAAAACTAGTCGAACGAGTCACTTGATCGAACGAGTTAAAGCTAGTCGAACGAGTAACTTTGATCGAACTAAGAGTTAGTCGAACGAGTAACCTTCATCGAACCAGTTAAGCTAGTCGAACGAGAAATTTTTTTAACGAACTAGTGAAATAGTCGAACGAGCACTTAGTCGAATGAGCACTTAGTCGAACGAGTGTTTAGTCGAAGCAAACTCTAGTCGAACCAAGTAGTCGAACCAGAAAATTCATTAAAGCAACTTTATAGTCGAAGCTACACTCATTCCTTCGAAGCAACACTCATTTCATCAAACCAACTTCATCATCATCGAACCAACTTCATCATCGAACAACTTACACTAGTCAAAGCAAACTTAGTCGAACAACTTTAACTTAACATAGTCGAACCAGAAACTTAGTAGATCAACTTTTCCATAATTGAGTTTCTTTATATGTGAGTTTGATTGAGTTTGTGTTCTTTTGAAGTTGATAGTTGTCTGTTTTATAATATTGAGATACTAAAGTTGCATTATTATATAGAGATTATATCAACTGTTGCTTTTAAACGTGTGTTGCATTTGAAGTGTTTGCATGTAACGTGTATTCATCAAGTTTAATATCATCTTTTGGAGATTGCTTTACGTGTGTTATTAAGGTACTAGTATCACGTGAATTTACTGTTCGACTAATACTATATTGACTTTAAGAGTTTGTGACTTTGTGACTTTGTAACTTTGTGAGTAATTTTCAAGTTTGGGATTTATTAAGTTTGAAGTTTATCTACTTTGTGGACTTATCAAGTTTCTAAATCTCAAGTTTCTCAAGGATTATCAAGTTTTTCACAAGTTATCAACTTTCTCGGTTTATCAAGTTTCTCAACGACTATTCAAGGACAACGACAAAGGACTTAAACCAAACAAATCTCGTGAACAGTAACCAACCGTATCCTAGTTCTTTAACCGATCCAATACCATCTTAACCATTCAAAAACAACAATGACTACTCAACAAGACATCCACGCAGCCGGTGCTGAAAACCGTCCTCCAATGCTAGAAAAAGGCAGTTATCTTCCATGGACAAGCCGTATGCTTCGTTACTTGAAAACAAAACCTAATGGACAAGGCAAACTCCTGATCAACTCCATCAAGAATGGTCCATTCAAACCTCATCAGATTCAAGAAGCTGGTGATCCCAATCAAACACCTGCTGTTCCACCATCCTTTCGTACTCAGAAAGAAGAAGAGTACACAGAAGAGGATTGGAAACAGATTGAAGCAGATGACTTAGCCATGCACCTAATTCAACTTGGTTTACCACAAGAGATCTTTTGTGCTGTTGACAGCTGTGAAACTGCTTATGATATGTGGGAACGAGTTAGGAGGCTATGTCATGGAACTGAAATTGGTCAACAAGACATTGAAAACAAGCTTCTAACTGAATGGGAGAAATTTTCATCAACTCCAGCTGAACCAATTGAAATCTTGATGCGTGGGTTTTGCAACCTTACAACAGGTTTTACCTCTCGAGGGATCTCAAGAGGCTTACAACCCCACCAGGCAGTGTACCTGACCGATGTAGTATAGTGTAGTGGTAAGTACGGGGGATTGATCGTTCTCCACAGGGAATAGTGTTCGTTAGGTATGAAAAGCTACTCTAATAGGTCTAAGGGTTGAGGAAGATTCTTTTTTATGTTTTTATATTTTTTATGAAAGCAAATAAAATCTCGGTTTTGAAGGAGTGGGCGGAATTAGTTGCTAGTCAACTAACCCAAATTACTACGAATGCAAATAAAATAAAATAACAAAAATGAAAATGTGGTGAGAAACTTATGTGTAGAGAAAATGTGTTTACTTAGATTTCCTTACTCCCTAACTATCTTTTACCGGTTAATTAGTGTGTATTAGTCGCGTGGATGACGGGTGTATTCCTTAATACCATTCGTGGGGTGGCGTACTTACTTCCCCAACTCTACAAGCTCCTACTTCACTCCTATGTCGAGCCGGCTAGGAAGCTCCTAACATGGGATCACTAGAATTCGCTTGTGCATTAAATACAACCATAAAAACCTTTAGTACGCATTTGGTTCATGTTTCTTAAGACGTTCAAGCAAGTTACCGAATAGGAAGTTAGCCAGTTTTCTTAAGCCTAACATAGATAAACAATCATCCAATACAACTAACAACACACTAATAACCAATAATCAATAGCTAGGTTTCATTAGATCTAAGCAAACACAAGATAAATTTAGCCTAACATGTTAATCAAAAGACAAGAATAAGATAAAATCAAACAACACATAGACATATTGAATGATTAATTGATAACTTATCTTCAATGTAACATGGAAGATCTCAAGGCAAAAAGCCTTGAAAAAGAAGCTAAATTCGTCTTAGGGTTTTCTCCCAAAATTCCACACACTAAGCTCTCCCTAATGACAAAAAATTAGAAAACTATATATAGACTTTTGGATCTGACGGCGTCACCTCGCCGCTTCTAGGGTTCCCGGATGACCTTCTTGACGCCGTCCCTCTTTAGCTCTTCAAAAATCCATTCTGGCTTATCAAGGCTTGACGCCGTCGAACCTTGAACGTGACGCCGTCCCCTTTTGATTTAAGCCGTGACGCCCTTGATCAAGTTAAAGCGTGACGCCGTCAGAATTCACATGCTATTTTCACTGGCTTATCATGAGTAAATTTCACGTCCACTTTTTCTTGCCAAGGCATGACGCCGTCTAGAGTAAATTGTGACGCCGTCAAAGGTAACTTTTAGCCGATTTTTGAGACTTTGTCGTTTTCTTCACTTTTATGCTCCAAAAACGTCCAAAATGCCTCCTTTTCCAGATTTCTCCTCAAAAGTACCTAAAATGACAAAAGGAACGATTTAGGGCAATATTTGATCAAATAAATACGATTTAAGGCTTAAATGACCCCTTAAAAGCGGTACACTTTTCGCTTCATCAAATACCCTTACACTTGAGATTTGCTTGTCCTCAAGCAAATGCGCTTTTATTCTAATCAAAATACAAGTTAGGGGTCATTTAATGCTAACATAAAAGTAATTACAACAAATATTCGTTCCACTTCAATCATAATAAGCACGGAGATTACAAACTAGCACCTCACAAGTAGTGTTTAGATACTCACATCTCTCAAGTGTCATCAAAATAAATCTCATAAATGAAAACGGATAATATCTCTCACTACCTGTCATAGCAAATAGATTACCATAGGCTTGGGAAAGGATCGATAACCTCCTCCACTAGGCGTAAGCACCTAAGATAAACTATCAAAGAGGGCTTTTAAATGGGTTATAACGTTAGGTGTAGGGAAAAGGAAAACACGGTTTTGTTGGATAAAGGATGTTTTACTGGTGGCTAGTTAAAGATCTTGATCAATTACATGTACTATACAATGTTGCTAAGCCAAGACTAGACTCGATCTTAAGCTAATGAAAGAAAATAACAAAACATAACAAAAACATAAAATAAAATACAATGAAACGGGATGGTAGTCCGTATGTTTTTTCTACTTTTTCTTTTTCTCATTTTTTTGTATTTTTCTTGATTTTTCCATTTTTTTTTTTTTTATTTTTTGCATACACTTTTGCCCTACCATCCAAAATAATACATCATAGGGGCATTGCATTCCCCTTACACTTGAACTTTTACATAACTTTACAAATACTAATCTAATGACTCGAATTAAGATAATTGAAAAACTAGGAGTACTTTTAAAACATTTAGCACATATGGGGGTAATAAATGATGTTCTTCCCCATTACTCCATTATACTAGTACTTTACCCATGAGTCCCAATCGTCCCAAAACAATATGTACAAGGATATGACTCGACTTAGCAACCATGTAATCAACTAGATAATTAACTTGGGTTTAAACAAATGTTGTAACAATAATGCACTAAAGATGAGTGCATACAAGGTAGGCTAAGGCGATTTGGGTGTACATTTTAGTGGGGTGTAACAAATTCTTCCTTTAAGTAAAATGCTTAAAGGTCGAAACGAAAAGATAGGCTCTGAGGGGTGTACTAGGGGGATCGTGTACTAAGAATGAGTACAACGCAAAGGGTGTGGGAGAATTACTTGACCAATGTAGCCAAAGTAATTATAACAAAAACACAGGTGTAAAACAATGGGTTAATCCTAATGCCTCTTATCATGTAGTAAATCTAACTACACGAATGTAGTCTCACTTGTGGCCTTGGAATGGTCCTAACGCAAGTTCTAGAATCTAAGTGCTACCGGTACACACATCATAGCATAAATGCTTTTCCTACCAATTCTAGGGGCGAACCTCACATATTTGGGGGTGGAAAATTTTTTAGTGGTACGGTTTTTGTGCTAGTCATATAACTCCTATCCGTGAGACGCTCATTAAGATCAAAGTTTCACTCCTACATGTTGTAAAAAATTTTAAATTTGGCACTAAAATTACCTTAACAAGTATTTCTCTCAGTTTTATTACACATCTACTATTAAACAAACAAAAATCAAGCACAATTGTATTATCTAAAATCGTACTTTTACCCTCCCCTTACACTTAAGATGAACATTGTCCCCAATGTTCAAATAACAAGATGTAAAAGAAAAAAGTAAAGGAATGAAATCAAATACTCCCCTGATTCGCTCGGTGGATAATGAAATTACACGGTTAGATCTTCCTCCAAAGTAATGTAGAAGCTCCATGACTAATGCATCGCCACAAGCTTGATTCAAAACATTTCCTTGTCCAAAATAACCTGTTAAACCTGAGAAAACAAACACGAAAACCTGCATAACATCGGTGGGAAAAATCTATATATAAGGATATAATGCTTGTGGAATGATAATTTTGCAGATTCCTGGAGATTATAAGTTGGAGATTTTAATAAAAACTTTTTTTAAAAACAAAACTTTCAAAAATTTCTGAAAATTAAATCTGACGCCGTCAGGTTATAAACCCTGACGCCGTCAGAAATGACCTGACAAAAATTTTCATTTTAAGTTTCCGGAAAATTCCTGGAAAAACCTTTACCTTACTTCCTGGAAATCCTGCAAAACATCATTATGACTCGATACAAGCATTTGACTCAAACAAATACGAATATGTATGCTAATTTATTATTATTACGATTCATGTTCATTTGTGTTCTAATAAACCGATTTAGATTTCCCTTACACTTAACTTTTGCAAAATACCTTTATATGTAGTTAGGACGAAGTTAAAAACAAAATAAAGCATTTTCACAAATTACTTTTGAACATGAATCAATACTAATAAAAATTAAACACACATACGGAAAATAAAATCAAACAAGCAAATAAATAAACACACAAAGCAAATGAAACAAATAAAGCTTGGGTTGCCTCCCAAGAAGCGCTTTTCTTTATTAACGAGTCTTGTAGCTAGACTCAAAGTCACGTACATTACGTGACTCCATCATCGGTCACGGTTCCTAGGCCATTCTCCTTCCCGGTTTTATATTCCGGTCCTAATTTCAAACAATCCTTGTAGAAACCGAATATCCTTTCCATAACATAGTCTACTCCTTTACTTCTATCCTCATCATTCCTATAGTAGACCGCTTGCTTGAGCTCCTTCTCAACATTTGACAAGTGTTGGAATTGTTCTATCTTATATGGCATTTGGTAGCTTACTTCATCGGTCTCATCCTTAAATCTAACTATCCCTAAGGAAGGTTCATAAGTCATTCTAGAGACCTCAACAAATGGTTTACCAAAAACCACTTGAGTCAAGGATGCATCGACTATTGTGCGGATATCTTCTACAATTACAAAGTCGGTGACATAGGTGAAGTTTCCTACATAAACCGGTAATCCCTTAACTCTTCCCGTGAAGTTACTCATCCAACCCTTGTCAGGGAACATCCTATACCCAAGTTGATTCTTCATTATCAAGTTGTAGTGGGCTCTAGTCATGATGTTTATGGGCGATCTAAGGTCGATGTAAGCTTTCCACACATGCAAGTGTCCGATGTTGCATGGTATGTTGAGATTAGAAGGGTCGCCTATTCCTATGATTGGTCTACCTAGGAAGTATGGTGTCTCGGGGTCATCGAATAAGTTTGTATGATATGCGCGCTCTTCCTTAGTGGGTAGCCTATTGAAGTAGTCCTCATCATCATCTACTTCTTCAATCACACTTGTCCTAACTTCCTTATCAACCTCGACTTTCCTATCCTCATCCTTAGGTTCACTATTATCCTCATTCCTATCAATTGGTTTAATAGTGACAATGTTGACAAAGTGGACGTGTTTGGATGAAGAGGGGTCTTTTACTTGGGGTCCGCTATTTGTGTTCCTAGCGTCCTTATGTGGAGGTGATAACACTTGGTTATGGAGAGCTTTCAACAAGTTGTCAATTTTAGTGGTCATCTCCGTTTGTTGTTGATTGAATTCGGTCTCGAATCTAGCTATCCGAGCTTCTTGAGATGCCATAAATTGGGAAATCAATCCTTCAAAGTTATTGGTACTACCATTGCCGAAAGGATTGTTGTTGAAAGTACGGTTCGAGTTGGAACCGCTTGATTGGAAACGATTAGGTGGGTTGGAAGAATTTGTTTGTTGGGCGTTTTGGTTTTGTTTCCACCTAAGGTTCGGGTGATTTTTCCATGAGGGGTTTTATGAATCACCGTAATGGTTTGGCTCGGGTTTGAAAGTGTACCACTTGTCTCCCGCTCCGTCGGTACGCGAGGATGCGTAGTCCACAAAAGCTTGTTCGGGGAGTTCCATGCAATCACGAGTGTCGTGGGGACCACTACATAATTCACATGAAGAAGTGATTTTGTTCACTTGGCTTGAAGGTTTAGGAGTCTCGTAGGATTTCATGAGAAACTTGACTTGGTCTTCAAGTTCTATGATCCTACGGTCGGAAGTGCTTGAATTGTTCGAAGGCAAAGATATTGCCTTGACCGTTTTATTCAAATCACGGGGATCACTCCAACTTTCGTTGTCATAAAGAGCAAGATCCTCTAGGAGAGCCCATGATTGTTCCGCACTTAGATCACGTAGCTTGCCACCGGCCGATTGGTCAATGGTTTGCCTCGTGTAGAGATTGATATGGTCATAGAAGATTTGGACTTGGAGCCAAAGTTCTATGCCATGGTGAGGGACTTGTTGGAGTAAGTCCTTGAATCGAGTCCATACCTCGTAGAGAGTTTCGCCTTGACGTTGTTGGAACATCAAGATATCATTCCTTAGCTTGGTAGTTCTCCCTGGTGGGAAAAACTGAGCAAGGAAACGAGTGGTGAGATCATCCCAAGAGGTGATGGTTCCTGCGGGTTGACGTTCTAGCCACTGACTAGCTTGGTCCCGCAAAGAGAATTGGAAGAGACGCAATCGGGTCGTCTCTCGAGTGGCAACATCAAGGTCTATAGAATCAACGATTTTGAGAAAGTCCTTGAGATGTTGATTAGGATCTTCAGAACGAAGTCCATGGAATGCGCATCCGCTTTGCACCAACCGGATGGTGTCGGATCGCAAGGGTGTGATATTGGCTCCTTGAGTGAGCTCAATGGTGTTTCGATAGCCATGGTAGCTAGGACGGGAATACTCTCCTAAAGTACGGGCTCTAGGAGGTGGTTGTGGTTGTTGTGGTGGTGGGTTGTGGGGGTTAAGGATATTACCATCTTCCATGATGTCGGATGGTATGGTTACGAACAAAGACACGAAGAAAATAGATAGACTAAAGAAAATCTAGAAAAAGAAAATAAAAATCTCACTAGAAAGGAATCTAGTGAGTAGACCTAATAGAAATAAAAATTCAACCTAAACAATAACTATTCCCCGGCAGCGGCGCCAAAAACTTGATGCGTGGGTTTTGCAACCTTACAACAGGTTTTACCTCTCGAGGGATCTCAAGAGGCTTACAACCCCACCAGGCAGTGTACCTGACCGATGTAGTATAGTGTAGTGGTAAGTACGGGGGATTGATCGTTCTCCACAGGGAATAGTGTTCGTTAGGTATGAAAAGCTACTCTAATAGGTCTAAGGGTTGAGGAAGATTCTTTTTTATGTTTTTATATTTTTTATGAAAGCAAATAAAATCTCGGTTTTGAAGGAGTGGGCGGAATTAGTTGCTAGTCAACTAACCCAAATTACTACGAATGCAAATAAAATAAAATAACAAAAATGAAAATGTGGTGAGAAACTTATGTGTAGAGAAATGTGTTTACTTAGATTTCCTTACTCCCTAACTATCTTTTACCGGTTAATTAGTGTGTATTAGTCGCGTGGATGACGGGTGTATTCCTTAATACCATTCGTGGGGTGGCGTACTTACTTCCCCAACTCTACAAGCTCCTACTTCACTCCTATGTCGAGCCGGCTAGGAAGCTCCTAACATGGGATCACTAGAATTCGCTTGTGCATTAAATACAACCATAAAAACCTTTAGTACGCATTTGGTTCATGTTTCTTAAGACGTTCAAGCAAGTTACCGAATAGGAAGTTAGCCAGTTTTCTTAAGCCTAACATAGATAAACAATCATCCAATACAACTAATAACACACTACAACCAATAATCAATAGCTAGGTTTCATTAGATCTAAGCAAACACAAGATAAATTTAGCCTAACATGTTAATCAAAAGACAAGAATAAGATAAAATCAAACAACACATAGACATATTGAATGATTAATTGATAACTTATCTTCAATGTAGCATGGAAGATCTCAAGGCAAAAAGCCTTGAAAAAGAAGCTAAATTCGTCCTAGGGTTTTCTCCCAAAATTCCACACACTAAGCTCTCCCTTATGACAAAAAATTAGAAAACTATATATAGACTTTTGGATCTGACGGCGTCACCTTATGGAGTGTGACGCCGTCACCTCGCCGCATCTAGGGTTCCCGGATGACCTTCTCGACGCCGTCCCTCTTTAGCTCTTCAAAAATCCATTCTGGCTTATCAAGGCTTGACGCCGTCTAACCTTGAACGTGACGCCGTCCCTCTTTGATTTAAGCCGTGACGCCCTTGATCAAGTTAAAGCGTGACGCCGTCAGAATTCACATGCTATTTTCACTGGCTTATCATGAGTAAATTTCACGTCCAACTTTTCTTGCCAAGGCATGACGCCGTCCAGAGTAAAGTCTGACGCCGTCAAGAGTAACTTTTAGCCGATTTTTGAGACTTTGCCGTTTTCTTCACTTTTATGCTCCAAAAACGTCCAAAATGCCTCCTTTTCCAGATTTCTCCTCAAAAGTACCTAAAATGACAAAAGGAACGATTTAGGGCAATATTTGATCAAATAAATACGATTTAAGGCTTAAATGACCCCTTAAAAGCGGTACACTTTTCGCTTCATCAAATATACTACACAAGGTTTTGCACTCTCATGAATGAGCTCATCAGGACTAATTTAACACCAAAACAGATTGTCCAGAACATCAAGTTTCTTAACAACCTTCCAGAGGAATGGGGATGATATGTTACGATTGTTAATCAGACAAAGAACCTTCATGAAGTGAACTATGATCAACTGTATGATTTCTTGAAACAAAACCAGAAAGAGGCAGATGAGGTTAGGAAAGAAATGCTTGCCAAAAAACATGATCCTTTAGCATTAATTGCTCAGTCACCATCACCTTCTACAGTGAACACATCATCATCATCAACTCCCACTCAGAACTACATGCCACATGAATACTCTCCACAAACTGCTATCTTCCCACAACAACAATTCTATCCTCAAGAACAACAAGTCATTCCACAACAATTTTACCCAGAATCACCATACAATCCTAATGATGACATGTCTGTACTGACTCAAGCATTTACCCATCGATCAAAAGTTGTTCAAGGACGCTATTTCACACCTACCAACAACAATCAACGGATTTCATCGAATACTCGCTACAGGCAGTTTGCTCAACCGAGTTTCAACATGGGTCAACAAGGACAAATGGTTGGAGGATATGGAAATCAACAGGGATATGCTCCTCAGATGGGTAATCAAGGGCAGTATATGGGAAATCAGATGGGTCAGTTTATGGGTAATGAGAATCAGATGGGTCAAGTTGTTGGAAACAGAAGAGGTCAGAATATAGGAAATCAGGTTGGGAATGTTGCTGCTCAAGTTGCTGGGAATGTTGGGAATATGAATCAAGGAAATGTGTTGAAATGTTTCAATTGTCAGGGTACTGGTCATATGGCAAGAAACTGTCCCTCCAAGCCAAAAAAGAAAGATCCCGAGTATCTTCAGAAAGCTTTGCTCTTAGCTCAGAAGGACAAGGCAGGGTTTCAATTAAGTGCTGAGGAAAATGATTTCATGGCACTGATGGATGACTCAGAGGATTTGAAGGATATCGATGCCAACTGCATCTTCATGGCAAATCTTCAGGAAGTTAAATATGACACGGATTCTGAAGCACCTCCTGCTTATGATGCTAATATGATATCTGAGGTACCTACATATACTACATGTCACAATAATGAAATATTTGATATGACACCTCAACAAGAACAGCATCCTACGACTCCTACTCTCATTTATGATACATATATGGACTCCCCAAGTTGTAGTAATACTAATTTGGCTACTCCAGATATGAATCCTAATGGTGACTTCGAGTCACAGCATACTGAGACTGAAGAGGAAACACGTGCTTTATTTGAATCATTATTGCAAAATTGTGGTATTGAAATTGAAAAGGTCAAAAAGATCAATAGCGATGTTAAGGCCGCTTATGAAAAATTGACCACTGAGCTTGAGAGATACAAGGTGAACGAAAAAGATTTTGAATTTCACCACAAACGACTGTCAGAACTTGAAAATGGTTACAGTGATTCTGTTTCAAGGGAGAAACATTTGCAAATCAAATACGACACTCTTGATGTTAAATTGAACATGCAAATTAAATCCTTAAAAGCAGAAATTTCTGAATTAACCAACCAACTTTCTAAACAAAAATCAACTTTTTCTGATCTTGAAAAAGAGAAGAAAGAGTTCCATTCAAAGTTTTCAAAACGAGAAGATGAACTTCTTGATGAAGTACTTGACAAACAGGAAACTATTAAAAAGTTGGAAGATTTGCTTGTAAAAACGGGTCATTCTGCACAAACACTTAATATGATAATTAACGACAAAAACCCGATTTTATATACAAGAAAGATAATGGCTCTCGGTTGTGAAAACCCTTGTTATTTCAAGAAAGCTCAGCAAAAACAGAATGTGCTATTTAATGGTAATCTTATAAATGATGTGCATGATCCACCTACTTGTTATGATTCGTATGAAACGATTGAGCTTAAGAAAGAGAGTCGAAACAAAATGAGGAAATTGAATAGAGAAATCAAACCGATTGATTATAATGAAGCAAACAAACTTGCTGGTGTTCATCTTGTTAAAAAGGAGTCACCTTTGTTTTTCAAAAAACCAGTGGCTGCCTCAAAATTCAAAGTTGTTTCAAAACATCTTTCTAACATCGAACAAATGTACTCTACCGACACTTCCGTAAGTGAAGCTAGAATACTATTGGCCGATCTTAAAAGGAGAATTGAAATGCTTCAAGATGTTGTGGCAACCAAAACTGATAGTAAAGTCAACGATTGGTTTTCAAGTTTTCAAACTGAACAGAAAAAGATGTTCGAAACAGAAATTACTCCCATTGTATCTGGCATACATGCAAGAGCAATTCATGTTGAGAACGCAATTATCAAAGAAGTAACTAAATTTGTCAAGGACCACACATCCTTGGTAATTGAAGCCAATGAAAACATTGAAAAAATCAAAGTTTTGGAAAAACAAAATGACGCACTCTCTGAAGAAGCTCTTTCAACTGATATTATGTCCATTATTTATCAAATGTATTCTGTTGAGGATGATGAAAGAATTCGAGCCGAGACTTCCGAAATTGTTTCAAAATATGAAAATGCATTTGCAAAGATTGAAAAAGAAAATGTTACATATTTTAAACAACTAGATCGAAAAAAGGAAGAATGCAAGTATGACAAACTGTCGTATGAACGTTCTTTCAAAGAAATGCAAAAACAAATTGATCTTCTGAAGTCTCAGCTTGAATGTCAAAAAGGGAAGGGTGAAGAAATTATTGCAAAACCAAAAATGTCAATTTCACAATCTGCTCCTTCACCCTTGCCCAAAGAAAAAGCAAAAGAGAAAGTAGTTGTCGAAACACCAAATGTGATAGCACCTGGACTTTATAGGATTAGTACCACTATTGCTCCTACCTCTACATCTAAAACATATAGGGCGATAGACAAAAGTGTTAAGGAAAATCCAAAAGAGACTAGGAAAGCTAACACTGATTCAAAGGACAACAAGATAAATCCTAATGAGTGTGCCTTACCTTCTACAGGAGTAGAAAGTACCTCTAAGAGCAGCAGACCAAAGCCTAGGAGCAATACAAGGAACAATAGAGTCTCGCCTGCTTCTAAGAGTGAAATCAAGAATAAAACGGATGAAGTAGAAGAACACCCTAGGATTTTATCGCTTTCCAAGAAGAAACTTATGTCATCTGAATGTAATGTTAAAGACAATATTTCTAGTGCATGTAATGAACCAGTTTGTTTAATGAACAAGAAATCTTTGTCTGAAAATGTGTGTGATGATATTGTTTCTAATGTTGTGCATGTGAATGATAAGCCTGCTAAGAAAGATGTTCCTCCAGAAAATACAGCTAAGACTAGATACATTCAAAGACTTATTGCAAAGTCTAGGAAAACAACTAGTAGTCTGCTGCCTAGGAACTATCTTAAGATGTGCGTATGGATTCCAACGGGTAGAGAATTCAGTCTAGAAAATGGTAGAATAAAAATGGCTAAGGAAGAACCAGTAAAAACCGTCTATGATTGTATTTCTCCTGTTATCCCTAACCCCATGGAACCAAATGATAAACGGTTTCCAAATGCACAATCATCTGTTATTGGCAGGTTATCGAAATATGTCTTTGGATCGTCGACTCGGGTTGCTCCAAGCACATGACCGGGAATCTGAAGCTGCTAATCAACTTTGTATGGAAGTTCATGGGAACAGTTCGGTTTGGAAATGATCATGTAGCAGCTATTCTGGGTTATGGAGATCTACAGTTTGGGAATTTTTTAATCACTCGAGTTTACTATGTCGAAGGTTTGGGACACAACCTGTTTTCTGTCGGACAATTTTGTGATGCGGATTTAGAGGTTGCATTCAGAAGAAATACATGTTTCGTTAGGAACCTGGTTGGTGATGATCTCTTAACCGGAAATCGTGGAACCAATCTCTATGCTATCGACATAAACCAAATGGCCTCGTCATCACCAATTTGTCTTATGACAAGGGCTGACGATACTAAGTCCTGGTTGTGGCATAGACGCCTTTCCCATCTCAACTTTGACACGATCACAAAGCTTGCCAAAGACAACATCGTCACCGGTCTCCCTAAATTCAAATACACCAAAGAACACTTATGTCCATCATGTGAACAAGGAAAGAGCAAAAAGGCAACTTATAAACCTAAAACCGTTCCCAGTTCGGTTGATAAGTTACATCTATTGCACATGGACTTATGTGGCCCAATGAGAGTTGAGAGTATCAATGGGAAGAAGTATATTCTTGTGATTGTCGATGATTACTCAAGATATACATGGGTAAGGTTTTTGAGATCAAAAGACGAAACACCTGGAATCATCATCACCTTTCTGAAGCGAATTCAAGTTCTACTTCAAGCTCTAGTTAGGATTGTAAGAACTGACAATGGCACGGAATTTACAAATCAGGAGTTAAGAACATATTTTGAAGAAACTGGAATTACTCACCAGACATCAGCAGTTAGAACTCCACAGCAGAATGGGGTAGTTGAAAGAAGAAACAGAACTCTTGTGGAAGCTGCTCGCACAATGCTGATCTATTCCAGTGCACCGTTATTCTTATGGGCTGATGCTATTTTAACTGCTTGTTTTACTCAAAACCGATCCCTAATCCATCCAAGATTCAATAAAACCCCATACGAACTAGTGAACAACAGAAAACCCGATATCTCTTATCTTCATGTATTTGGCGCTTTGTGCTATCCTACAAATGACAGAGAGGATCTGGGGAAGCTGAAGGCTAAGGGTGATATTGGTATCTTCATTGGTTATTCTGATAACTCGAGGGCATTTAGGGTGTATAATAGAAGAACGAAAAGAGTAATGGAGACGATGAACGTGAAATTTGATGAGATTTCACAAATGGCTTCTGAGAGACTCGCTCTAGAACCCGCGCTTAACCCAATGGCTTCTAATCGTATCGGATTAGGACCCGCACCACAAAGTCAAACTTCTGGACACATCAGTTCAGGACTCACACCCCAAGGAGCTCAGTCAACTAACACTGATAAACCTACAAATCAAGAACTGGAAAATTTCTTTGAGTTTATGTACGATGAATACTATGGTGGAGCTTTAATAGATACATTACAACAACGTTCCGCTGCACCCGCTCAACAACAACCATCACAACCACCACAAGATGCATCTACTACAATCGAAGTTGATGCACCAACTCCTTCCACGTCAACATCATCTATATCTACTCCTGCCACTCCAGTAATTGAAATTGTTTTACCAACAGTTGATGAGCAAAACCCAACAACACCAATTCAAGAAGAACAACACCAAAACGATGCTGTGTTTGAAGAAGAAGAACCATTTGAAAACCCATTTGCTACGGAATCTGCTGAATCTTCTTCTCGGTTACATGAACCATCAAACACGCATTTGTTAGATCAAAGGTACCCTTCAACGTTAAAGTGGACTAAAGACCATCCAATAGAACATGTCATTGGTGAACCTTCAAGGCCAGTTCAGACAAGAAGACAACTAGCTACCGATTGTGATATGTGCATCTTCGCCTGCTCAGTCAGTCTTAAAGAGCCAAAGAACATTCGGGAAGCAATGTCAGACGATGCATGGATTGAAGCAATGCAGGAAGAACTTCTCCAATATCGACTTCATGACACTTGGGATTTAGTGCCGAGACCTCTGGACAAACTTGTCATTGATCTTAAGTGGATATGGAAGAACAAAAAGGACGAAGAGATGACTGTTATTCGCAACAAAGCTCGTCTCGTGGCCAAGGGATTTAGATAGGAAGAGGGAATTGATTTTGATGAGTCATTCGCACCAGTAGCTAGACTTGAAGCGGTCAGGATTTTCTTAGCATACGCGGCTCACAAGAACATCACGGTCTATCAGATGGATATCAAGACTGCGTTCTTGAATGGAACTCTGAAGGAAGAGGTGTACGTGAGTCAGCCAGATGGATTGGTTGACAAAGATCATCCGGAATACGTCTACAAGCTCAAGAAGGCTATCTATGGACTGAAACAAGCCCCACGGGCGTGGTACGACGAATTATCATCTTTCTTGCTGTTAAATCATTTTACCAAAGGAACAATTGACCCGACCTTGTTTACTAAGAAATTCAAAAATGACATTTTGATTGTTCAGATTTATGTGGATGACATAATCTTTGGGTCCACTAATCCTGAACATTCAAAACATTTCGCAAATCTAATGAAAAGTAAATTTGAAATGTCTATGATGGGCGAATTAAAATTCTTCCTTGGACTTCAAATCCATCAATCCCATCGTGGCATTTTCATTAATCAGGCGAAATATACTATTGAGATTTTAAAGAAACATGGAATGGAAAATTGTGACTCTGTTGGTACTCCAATGGTCACTTCACCCAAAATTGGTCAAGACTTATATGGGAAACCCATTGATCCGAAGAAATATCGGAGCATGATTGGGTCTCTCATGTACTTAACTGCTAGCCGACCCGATATACAATTTGCTGTTTGTTTATTAGCACGGTTTCAGGCAAGGCCTACCGAACTTCGCCTGTCTAAATCCTGACCGCTTCAAGTCTAGCTACTGGTGCGAATGACTCATCAAAATCAATTCCGAAGGACTTTGGTGCGAATGACTCATCAAAATCAATTCCGAAGGTAATTGATTTTCTTAGCATACGCTACCTTCGAAGAACCATTAACATGGGACTTTGGTATCCGAAGGATTCGGAGTTCAATCTAACAGCCTTTGCAGATGCCGATCATGCTGGTTGTCAAGTCACCGCAAAAAGTACATCCGGAGGAGCACAATTTTTGGGAGAGAAGCTAGTAGGCTGGTCATCAAGGAAACAAGACTGCACAGCGCTTTCAACCGCAGAAGCCGAGTATGTGTCTCTATCTGCATGTTGTGCCCAAGTTCTATGGATGAGGACACAACTCACAGATTATGGCTACTCTTTCGACCACATACCTATGTATTGTGACTCGAAAAGTGCCATAGCCATCTCGTGCAATCCAGTTCAGCACTCCAAGACCAAGCATATTAGAGTCCGCTACCACTTTATCAAGGAACACGTCGAAGAGGGTACTGTTGAATTATTTTTCGTAAAGACTGAATACCAACTCGCCGATCTATTTACTAAAGCCCTCCCAAAAGAGCGGTTTGAATACTTAGTTCGTCGAATTGGAATGCGAAGCCTAACTCCCGAAGAGTTAGAAAGTCTTCTCGAATCTTCTTGAATTTATTTCCAAAAGCTTCGCATGTAAATATTTTTGAAAAACAAAATACAAAATTTGAAAAACCAACAAAAACAAAATATAAAAATATAAAATTTCAAAAAGACATAAAAAATATAAAATACAAAAATCAAAAAATATTCTTCTCACGACATGTCTCTTGTATAAATCAATATTCTGTACGTACCTAGAAATGTCATTCAACAATGATACGGGCATGTACAGATGCTTGAGCGAGAGTTCATTTAAACATTTTCTAAAACATGTCGTTCTCAAAACTTTCTTCATTACGGCTTCGGAACATTTCAGTTTCGGACCCGAGCTTCAAAGAAAGGAAAGTGCTCAATCAAAACTTTTTCAAGCACTTATCCTAAAAATCTTCACAACGGCTTTCGTATATTTCAATACGAAACCCGCGCTACAATGATGACTTCTGATTATTTCCGATCAGGACTCGCATTGTTAACGGCAAACATAAACAAACCTTGAGCACATGATCAAGATTTTTCAAAAAGATTTTTCAAAATCTTTCTCAAATTCTGTGCTCAAGATTCTTCAAAAGTGCAAACTCCCTCTATACCCTTAAATGATTTTTAAACTCAAATGTTTAAAGAATATGCTTTATTTAAGGGGGAGTATAAAAAATTTAACATGCAAAATGTTCCAATTTCATGCTAAAAATCCGTCTCTCTCCAAAACACTTTCATTTTAATCAGTTGGTATCAAAAATATCAATGCTATTTTTGAGGGGGAGAGGACGTGATTAAAATGTGGTCAAAGTTCGTGGAATCTTAAAGTATGCTCACCAGACAGACTCAGCATGAACCCTCGAATTGACGAAACCAAATGTCCGTTATCGAAAAGACTAGTCCGGGACGGGTAATAATTTCAAGCTGGTTTTCCAGTGATGTAAGCGTGTCTCGCAAAGGACTTGTCTGAGTAGAATGTACCAATTCGAGAGATGATAATTGAATATGACCGGGACGGGTAATAATTTCAAGCTAGTCTAACTAGTGATGTAAGCGTGTCTCGCGAAGGTCATGTTCATTGAAAGTCGATCAATTCAAAATGTGCGAACTCTACCCAACATGTGCAATTTTAGTTAAAAATGCATGAGCACATGTGAAGGGGGAGTATTTCAAAAATATAAAACTCTCAAAGTGCTAACTAAATGTGTTTATTCATAAACACTTTGAGAGATTTTCAAAAGGTTTTATGGCAAATCTAGGATAGTCATGGAGTTATAAGGTGACTAAGGTTAGGAAAACCGTCCTATGATCCGCCAGAGCCGGAGGGATCTACCCAAGGACAATTCCAATAGATTAGAATTAGAAGTCCTTAGGTAAGATTGAAAAAAGGAGTAAATGAGAAAGGGACAGAAGGGGTTGAAGAACTAAAAAGAAAAGTTGAATGAAAGGGTGAAAAGAAATAGCCCTCCATGAAAACTTAGGGCAGAAATCGGGTCAATACATCTGCTATCGGTATTCACTAAGGTGATACTGTTATTGAAGACAAGACGTCATGGACCCAGTGACGCACTGCACCACCCCTCCTAGCCACTCAGATATCTCTTAAAAGATATTTGTTTCATTTCTCACGGAGAAAACTACATAATCTATCGGCCTCTTATTCCGAGATGTGTTGATATTGAAAAGGTGGCACTCTGCTCCATGCCTCCGACGACTTAAAACCAAAACGCACAATAGAGTCTAGAGCCATGAGATTCATCAAAATATCTCGTTAGGAACACTTCCATTTGATACACTTGTGTTCGCCAAAAAGGACACAAGTTGTAAGAGTCTTAATGAGATCTAAGGATCTTGCCATTTACATCATGATGGTTACGTGCTTCAAACGGTCTACAGTCGTGGGGTGATCTCCAGCGACTCACTGAATCGTGGGTGCACTTCGGTGTGTCCGTGTAAGCCCTCTTGGGGGTATCCGGTTCAGAACGGCCTGGGGAAGGATTAGAGAAAGTCTTCACACTATGCTGTTGACAATCTCAACGTCCCAACCTGCAAGCGCTGGACCTATTATTGCTAACTGTTTTATGCAGGTACAGACGAAAGTCCATCAACCATCATCCAATGTATACAACATCTTCATCTCCACATACTCATACGTGCAAAGATCATCCTCAACCGAGCTCAAGTGTAAAAGTTCAAGACCAAAAGACAAGTGAAAGACATAGTGTTACAACGAAGTCAAGAAGCTAATCAAGATGTCCAGAACAAAGTAATGAATCAAGAAAGGATGACAAGTACGAAGATCATGAGGTATGAGTATGTTGGAGGACAAGACACCAAAGTAAAGAAGATGCTGATTGAAGGCAAGGCCAACCACAAAGACAATTCTTTGAAGATCACTGTGCTTGAAGGAACAAGAAACAAAGACTATTATACAACGACACACCAAGAACAAGGAAATGAAGATGAAAGACCAACTCACTCCGAGAATGATTTGAATGACCATCCCTTAGGGGGAGATAGTTAGGATTTATAAAAAGTGATGGTCATCGTCGTTTTTATATTTTGTATTTAAGGTGTCGTTGTGTATAGTTAGCTTATTTAATCATTGGGTTTGGACATAGGTTTGTTAATTAAATGTTGTGTTCTATTTGAGCCATGTAAAAGCCCAACCCAAGTCCAAGCCCATCCTATCACTAAAAACTATAAATAGGACCTCCCTACACCATTTGGGAGGTTGGTGTTCTTAAGGTGCTCTCAAGTTATTATAGTCATTAGGGTTTGTATCATTGTTTTAAGTGTGTGATTTATATGAAGCTAATATTACAAGTTCCACTCTTATTTCTTTGATCATTCATAGTAGTTGTTGTATTGGTTAGGATAGTTTATTAGTCATAACAGTAAGATAACATCTCCATCATGCTCCCACAGACTTCCCTGCATAGCAATTCATGTTACAGATAGAGTCTCAATTGGTTATACACGTCGTTCATTAATGTCTTTCTTTCTATTGTGTTGTGGGGCAATTCTTGCTTCATCGTGTTTGTTTCTTGTTCAAGATCTATTAGCTTATTCTTAAGCTGCATAACTTCATATGGGTGAATAACTCCCTGCATATCAGCTAACATCAATACCCGGATACGTTCCAAATTGAAACTTTAACTTGGAACCACTACCAGCAGCCACTATTCTAATGTCGAGCTGAGGTGCTTGAATTATAGCACCAAGTATTTGTGTTTCAAGAACTTGTTCATAACTCCCATCATATCAGCTAACATCAGTAGATGTGCCACCCATATCAAACCCAATTAAGGGTTTCTCTGTCTCAACCCCGAAAAGGGTCTGAGAGTACATGACGACATCAACTATAGGATCTGACAACACGGCTTTATGACCTGAAAATCTACTTTCAGAACTGGTCAAATAGTAATTAAAAGTAGCAAAAAAGTGCATGTTCAATACACATGAAACTCGTAGCCATTCTATTTAAAAATTAACTGGTACAAAAATGATTCACTCTTGTTGGCATAAATGAGAGTTGAGACTATTTTTATAAAGAAGTTCGCAAAAAAGTGTTTCGGGCCGACCCAACCTGTATCATAATTGATCGTTTTGATCCATTGCTCAAACTACCCGACCACCCATTATTTCTACCTATAAACTAAACCCTCTGAATTTTACAGGTACCACAATCCTTTCCGCTGTGAAAAGCACAGTTAATCCGAACACTAAAGTAGTCTACAAAAAGAATCCCGGCAAAGAGTATTTTATGTCCAACACTTTTAATTACACTATAGTCGTGGTAGGAGAGCCACCATACGCAGACTTTTTTCACATACAAAAAAAGAATCTGACATGTTCAATACTTCAATTGCAGAAAATATTGATCATAAATTCATAGTAAAGAACAATGGACTAACATTTTCCTATTATATATATAATTGATATGACCCGTTAAGGTTGTATCGATAAAATGCACCCCTTCAAAATTTGTATTCTAAAAATAATACAAATAAGCTTTGAAAGTAAATCTTAGATGGGTGAGATGAGTTGGTTACCAATTCATATATGGACGATGTATCTTGTGCACACCATTGTGTCACTTATATGAAAGCTGCAAATTGTTTCCTTACATCTTTGGCATCAAAGTAATACAATTGAGGTGCCATGTGTAATACCCGAAATTCAGATAACATGTAAAATGACCAAAATGCCCTCACGACTTCTAAAATTTAATTAAAAGCTATATTAAGCTAAATAAATCCGAATTATATTAAATAAATTACATATAAACTAAAATAAAATTAAGGCAAGACTTTTAATAATTTAACATGTCCAAAATAATTATCTTGTACCATACAAAATATTCTTAAAACCGATTATATAATTGTTATATTAATTTCGGTATAAATAAAATCAATTTAAAGTGTAGATAATTACAACTAAATTAGGATATGATCAAGCAAATTAAAAATCTGATTTTCTTAACAAACTTGGGCTGATCCTTGAGCATATACTCCCATGAGAACCGGTATTCATATCCTACATAATTTATAACACCTATTTCTTTCTTTTTCCACATTACCGTAAATCATAAAACCACCAAATAATTCGATTCTCATTCTTGCGATTTTCTGGAGCCCTAATATTATTTTTCCTGTGTTCTCTACCATTCAAGGAAGGCTAAAAAAATAGTGCTTCGATTTGTAGAGGCCTGAATTCTGTGGTGTCGAATTTTGTTCAAAACGTGAGGTAAATCCCATTTTAATTCATACGACCTTTCATAAATTCGTTTTCTATTTTTCCTGAGTTCCTTACAACGCATATGGTCTGTGAAAAATGATTACAAGGTCTTGGGATCATTCGTGTGCTCGTGGGGATTATTTTGGTGTCGTAGTGCTCATTTGAGGACCAAATTCGTCACGCTCTTTCTACACGTCCAATACTTGGTCTGGTATTTTTCTCATGGTTCTTACATCATATAAGTCTCAAATAAAATGATAAACACGAACCATGCATGTTCTATAATTTATTTGTGAATTAAACCTTAAAAACGTAACAAAACTCTAAATAATTCTATACGAATTTTCTGGGCATGAGCACTATTTTATGTGGACTCTATATAATATATATGACCTCAGAAAAATACTAATTCGAATTGTTGAATGTTGGATCATGTTTTGTGAATTTTGTTGTAATCGCTAATTTAGAAAATAAAGAAAAGAAATAAAATAAAAAGGAAAGGAGTTAGGGTTAGGGTTTTGGTGTGAGATTCTGGTCATTTAATGATGTTTAAGGTTGTTGATAATTATGGTGTAATGATTGGGAAAGCATGCTAGGGTTTGTGATGGTTTTTGTAACTAACGAATTGAAAATAAAAAGAAAAGGGGCTGTTTTGTAATTTTATGAAACTCGTGGGTATTTTTGTAATGTGTTTTAATCAGGGACTAATCATGTAAAAATATAAAATAAGGGCCATGTGTGTTATATTTGTAATTAAAAGGTTTAAAAAGGTAATTATATAAAAGTGTTAATTCGAATTGAAATAATTAAACTAGAGGGACTAAAAGTGTAAATTCTGGAAACTTGAAGTCATTTTGAGTAAATAATAATATTAAGAGTGTTTTGTGTAATTTTGAGTATTTATGGGCCTAATGTGTAATTATTATGGATTATGATTTAATTAATAAGTTTTGTAAACTTAAGGGACTAATTGTGTAAATTCTAAAATCTGAGGGGCTGAATAGTGCTATATGAATATTCTGATGTGACATTCTGAATTTTGGTAAAATAATATGCTTGTTTGATAAATATGGATATTAGAGGGATTAAAGCATGAATTATGTAATTATAAGGTTTGTTTTGTAAATATTGTAACTAGAGGGGTATAAACTGTAAAATTATGAAACTAAAGGGATTATGATGTCATTCTGAATAAAATGTGTATTAAATCAGTAACTTGAAGTATTTTCATGTTATACCTCTGAAATTGATGAAATTACAATTATAACCCTAAACTATGTGAAATTGTCATAATTAACCTTAGACTTCTGTAACTTGATAAAATATACTTAAGGTCTATAACAACTTTGAAATAAGGACTTAACCTAATCTGTAACATTAATGTCTTGTTAATTCTGGAAACCTACTAAATATGGAAACCTGCTAACTATGGAAACTTACTAAATCTGGAAAGTTACTAAAAATAGAAAGTTACTTAAAATGGAAAGGTAAACTAAAAGTAATAATCTGAATTGGAATCCTTTGTAATTCCATCTTCTACTCCTTTAGGTGCGAAGAAGGAGAAGCCTTGATCTGTTCAGTATTTATTTGCTTGTTTATTTTCTACACTGCTAATAAGGTACAGATATTCTGCCCTTTTTCAGTAAGGGTGTCCTCTTTCTCATTTCATTTTGTATTTCTGATTCATCATAGGGTCTTCCCTAAGCCATTGCTATGCTTCCCCTGTTCTGTGAACTCTGATATGATCCCTTTCATACTCTGATCTGTTTAACTTCTGATTTGATGCTATGATTTCCTTTGCCTTGAACCTTTTCTATTGATTTCCCTTGTTATGACCTCTGATATGAATCTATGTTGTGAAAACCTTTAAAATTATGACCTGTAAATGTTTTGAGAAGAGTTATTGGTTAAAAATGATGTTTATGCTTTTACATGAAATTCTACTAGCTTTTATGAAAACTATTTCAAAGACTATCTTTATGAAAAACCGTTTCGAAGGATCATTTTTATGAAAACAATTATTAAGGGATTTCTTAAAATGGACTTTTGATAGAAACTTCTGAAATGAACTTTTGATATGAACCTTGACTGGATTATTGCTATAAACCTTGATCTGATAAACTCTGATATTTAATTCTGAAATATTTGACATGAACCTTCTGATATGATTCTCTATTCTGAACCTTTTCATAAACTCTGAATTGAACCTTCGATATTTCTGGACTTTGACATGAACCTTTTTGCCATGTACCCTTATGATATGACCTTCTGATTTTGGTAGTACATATGACCTCTGACCTCTGACCTACAGTTTGATATCCGAGCCACTCACTAGGCATGAGGGTTTCATGTCCATGTCATTGATGCACCGATGGCATGACTCTAGGGCAGGAGAGTGATGACCTGTCCCGTCCCTGACTTTATTTTATCTGGTGTGTTGAGGAGTTTCTGGCCACCGGGGGCGCATGGATGCATCCTAGATCTGACTCTGTTATCTGTTATCTGTTTAGTGGATTATCTGATTTATATTATATGATTGTTATTATTATCTCTGGTGACTGATGGTGTGTGCGATACACGTCTTTCACAACCTCTGGGAGCTGATCACTCCATTGATACATGAGGTCACCCCTCATATTATCTGTTACTTGAGTGGCATCCCCTCTGGATTATTATATGATTACTCTGTTATGATATTATCTGTTATCTCTGGGCTCGTGATGGATTTCTTTATTTCCCTAAACCTGGTTTGTTCATTATCCCTTTCTCATTTCTTTTCTTTTACCATTATTCCTTTCCTATTCTTTCACTTTGATTCTGTATCTGTATAATCTGTATTTCTGATTTGTTTCTGTATTGCTATCTGTTATTGTTTCTGTCATCTATATATCTGTTCACTGAGCTCTCGTAGCTCAGCCGCATTTTTTTTCCTGCGGCAGGTTTTAGTAGGAAGCTAAGAATGAGTGGAGAGTGTACCTTTGGACTTAGAAGATTGGATAGCTATTCTGGATTAGAGTTGACTAGAAGATTGTATGTTTTAGAATTAGTGTTTTGGAAGTTTTCATTTGTAACCTTGAAGTTCGAGTATTTCTTTTGTAACCTTTGAGATTTTTGTATTACTGTAGATGTATGCTTTGTTTTGATCTGATATGGAGCCATTATTGTGACATCTTTACCCTTGTCGGGTCGGGGTGTTACAATTTATGGTATCAGAGCCTACAGGCTGCGACTCGTAATACATTTACCCTTGACCTGTGAAATCTGGACCACTAAGTTTCCACTTTAGGCACTCGTAGGACAACCTTTGAAAATTTTCTTTAGGATTTCCCTATAAGAAACTTAAAATCTGACCAGTGAGGAATGGGTAGACTATAAGGCATTTGCTTAAGTATCATTGCTTCCGCATCACTCTGATTCATGCCTTTCTTTTGATTAAATCCTGTTGAAATCACTCTTGGAGATTCAAAACGTATGTCTTGCACCACCTAAGATTTGAAACTTTGAAAGCATTGAGACTTGCATAGAAATTTCCTGACACTATTTGATCCTTGTCTTCAGATTCCGACTCTAACCCCTGAACCTTCTGTTAATCATTCTGATCTCTTCGGGCATTCTGATAATTTCCATGAAGATGATACACCTGATACAATCTGTTAGTTGTTTCTTCCTTCTGATAATCATCTATGAATCTTCTGACATTAATTAATTTAGCCTTAACCACCTCTGTTCCCATGAGAAGTCTTGTGGTGTTTGACCACGAGTATAAAAACGTTTTCCCTCTTAGTCGAAATGGTAAGATCTGCTTTGTTGATCCGTCTTCCTTTGATAGTTAACTTCATTTTATTCTGATAAGAGATTGATTGAACCCTCAAAATACTGACAACTATCCCCCTATGTCTCATCTTTGGCATTTGAAACAATTTTGAACTTCCTACCATGATTACCGATTCTTAAACGCCTTGCTAGCACTATTACTCTGGAGACTCGTGTGTTACTTTCACGGTTATGAAGTTTTCCTTGAAACCATTTTGTACACCAATGATTGAACTTTATCTTGAAAATTTAATGACACCCTGAGTTTTCCGAAGATGATTCCTAGTTTGAACCATCAAGTTTTCACTGGACTGCGAAGTAGGATTTGACATGATATCGAGAGATTGTCTAGCTGCCAAGCGAAGATGTCCTTCGGATCATACCAGTTGACGTGAGCAACCAGAAAGAGCAACAACCGAAGACCAGGAAGTGAGCCGCTTAAGTATATCTTCTGGGAGTGTTCCACTACCTGATTTTGATCTTCATTCCGATCTGTTTGATAAACAGTTTGATACTCCTCCGACTATTCCGGAAGGTCATTTAACCCTAATGTGTTTGACACATTCTATGAATTTATTTCCCATGCCGGATATAAATGTATCATCTGATACTACTCTGTCTTGCAAAACCCATTACTACTCCTATGATGTAGGATCCCATGAAAATCCATTATGAAAATCTTTGTTAATTAATAATAACATCGACTTACTGTCTACTAAATCCCCTTTTTACGGGGAAATTAAAATTTTTTTTTCTCTTATCGTTATTGTTACCACATTGCATCCTAACTACGTGTATTAAATGACAACCCGTACCTCGGGACTCGGTAATTCACAAAACTCCATTTACACTAAATATAGACTAACACAAATTTCACATTATAGTTAAAACTATTAAATCTATAATTTGATTTCAATTAAACCTTAATCACATTTAAACATACACCAACTATATTTTTTTTCACTAAACACAAACCCCAAATGGGCTGCCCATCATTTCAACCCATCACCAACTCACTCATTCGCTACATCAGCCCAACTAGCCAACGTGTAACTTTCCTTCTTTAAAGTAAAAATCCGATCCTATGCCTCTCCAAAACAGCCACTTTTCTCACTAATCATAAACACGACTTGTCCATATTTTTGCACCTCCTCGATCACGACCCATTAGACTTTACCTGTGCCAAATTCCAGAACTTGAAGTCGAACATTGCTATGATTTCCAAGCCCAAATTGTTTGTCCAATTTTTAACCAAATCGTATAACCAAAAATCACAAGACACAACCATATCAACCCACGCTTTTTCCTAAACATTTCTAGTAACCATACTAACATAATATGATGATTAAAGGACCATTAAGACTGCAGTGGAAGATTGTGACTCAATAACTTCAACTGTTGATCGAATAGGAATAGCAAACGTGCACAAGTATAATCCAACAACAAAGGACAAAATTCTACCAAACTCCTTAAGATATTTTGGATGACAGTAAAGCATGCATAGGTGTCCCTTCATATACAGTAACCTCAAATGATTGAATGCAGGTCAAATAGTCAATGTTCGAGTATCATCTATCTCTATATATCTCACCATTCGGTTGGCAGTCTATATAACTCACCTTTCCCTTATTTTGCTCTCACTCAACACCTTAAAAACCCAGCACTCTCCTACCTCAAGGTAGATAACAAACGAACAAGTAAACAAAACACGTATAGCTTGACTAGCGAGTGGACTGTTTTGGTTTGTGTTTCCCTTCGAGCTTCACAGCGCTTTCACCACCTTCTTAAGATGTAGTAAGTGTCTCCTGACTTTTTATTTCCATATCTCACACTCCACATCTCACACTACACCCATGCATATCCATAGTCACACTCGAACGCATGACTTGTTTATATATATTTCTTACTTGTAACCCACCAACGTGTGACAAATTTTCATCTTGGGAGACATAGAGTCACAACTCACACCACTCTCACATTATATTTACATATAGTAGCATGCATACACTTTTCTCTAAACGATATATATGTATATACGTACCAACACAAACCACTGAGTAGCGTGTATAAACGAATAATAACATGGCCTTAAGAAACTCAAAGAGATCATGTCATAACGCATGCTCAACTTCAACCCCATCACTCGATTCGTAGGTAACAAAGTTAACCACTACACGTATAGTTCAAGTATATCATGCATGTTTACTCATATCACGATGTAGCATAGAAATTTACCAACATCATCATAAAACGGGTACCATCTCGTAAAAGTCAGATTCGAACTAAAATCTTAACAGCTAGTCAAATCGGGTCATAATTTTACTAAGTAATTTAAGTCTTAAACGTTACTTGAACCGCCCACTTAACACCATGGTAATTTGTAAAACTTACATGTAACGCGTATATATTTTTGCATATGTCAAATGTCGACCCAGCCACCTTCAACTTTTATCTTTTATGATTCCACTCCTACGCTTAAATAAGCTCTTAAAAAGCCACGTACTATAAGCCCATCCAACTAATTATCAGACTTAGAAAATATATAGAGTTCTTCAGTTTTTAAAACTTGCGACCAGCCCAACTCATGGTCTGTTTACTTCGAATTTGTGAAAGTAACGTATATATATATATATATATTTGCGCAGCTCGAATAAGGGCCTAAGAAACTACACTTTTCATGTTTTAACTTCAACCTCATAAGCTCGTTAACACGCTCAAAATATCTCCTTTTGATCGACCCTCACTAGTATCTAGTACACATTTTCAGAAAACTTAAGTTTTAACTATGTCCGAAATGGGCTAAGCAAAAGCCCAACAAGAAATGGCTTTAGACCAGCCCACTAGACCATGTGATACATTTTCAGACTTGTAAAAATAACCCAATTCCAGGCCAGAAACAGTTTACACGTCCTCGCCTCTAAAATTCCTAACGGGCCTTAAGTTGAAACGCTAACCGGCCCATTAATACGAAAAATAAGCTCTTTTCTGGAATAAGCACTTGAAATAAGTTAAAATGAACTTAATAAAGATATAGAAATTTTCAAAATATTTTTCCCGTTATTTTTATGCAAAATGGACTAAAAATGTGACGCGAACTAACCGGAAGGACCAAAACTGCCAAACGGTGAAACTTATGGACTGAAGCTGTGTAAACAGTTTACAGAGGACTTAGATTGACATATGATCATATTCCAAGCCCTATATGGATATATGGACAAAATTTGGACTATTATTGGACAAAGGACTTAACCGAGGACTAACGACATAACGCAATCGCAATAAGAGTAAAAAAATTATAGAATCTGAAAAGGACAAGGACCTACTTAATTTTACTTGAAATTCTTAGTTTATTTTTCATTTTCACCCCCACCATTTCATATGCGTTTTACATTTTAGTTATGCATCATTTAGTATTTGTTATTTATTATAACTAGAATTTAGCGATTCATTTTGCATATCATTCCAGCATATTTTGAGAAGATAATATTTTGAGTCGAGTGACATAAGAATCAAGATAATATCATAAATGATATTATATTTTTAACTTGAGGCATTTTAAGCATATCACACTCATATCACTGATCAAATCGTTATACGATTTCTCACATCGCACTCACTGTAGTAGTAAGTCAGAATCTTTATTCAGGTTTCGTATCGAAGACGTTTCCGTGATCGCTTCCATAAATCTAATAATTCTATCTTGTCAGATACGCTCCAGGTGAGTCGTGGCCCCTACTTTTAACACTTGTTTTTAATAACTCTTTTGGGGGAGATACATGCTTTGACTGTTTTAAGTATATTTTATATTCTGAAAACTCTCATGATTTACTCGAAATTATCAACTATACTTTACATGTTTGAATCACCATTGAGAGAAATATATGTTCGATATATGTACAAATTGCTTGCTTAGCTTAAACACTGAATTTGAAGGATAACATTTTAAACTACTTGACATAACATGATGCTGAGACTTGTTGTATGCATTCATATAACAAATGAATGTACTGTTACTTTGTTATGATATTTCTACATTTCACTAGAAATAATTGCCAAAACTAAAATTACGCATAATTCATGAACCTTGAAACCTATATTGCCTAAGTTTACTTTATTGCCATAAAGTCCCTTGATCATGAGCCATTAATAACTGCGGTGAGCGCGAATATAGTGAACAGCTTCGAAACCTGTTGGAGGCTGACGACCTATCCCACTAAATACTTGGACGGAATGCCTATATGGTTAGTCGTATTTAGTCGCGATGCACTATATTTGAGAAAAATAGGAATTGGCAAATCACCTATTAACATGAGGGCTATAAACACCCATCAGTAACCCTGGTGGGACACCGCCGTTTTACGGAAATTGTTAACGTTTTGCATGTCATGAGGCTTAGGGCAATATAACTTTATGAATATATGAATGTTTCATATATATATCCTAGGATACAGCTGTATTTAGAAGACCACCACTTTACACTGATAGATTTCAGACTCTAAATTACTATTCCCACTATGTGATATGATTTTGAATCCTGTACTTGAACTTTAATTGTTATCATATGTGACTTAAATGAGAATTCTACAAAAGACAACCCAAAATGCTTGGTATATCGTTACATTTAAAAGCTGACTCAACAGTCTATATCGAGCGTATAACAACGTAGCTCATCTGCATTTATAACTTGAAACTTATGATTTTGGAGATCATACATGATTTACTTGTGGATTTTTATATAACACAACTTATTATTTATTTCATGAAGAACTATTATTTACTTCGACAATCACTATACACTTTTCGAAGAAAGTTATTTTCTATAAACTCCACGAACTCACCAACCATTGTGTTGACGTTTTAAGCATGTTTATCTCAGGTAATTAACGGAGCAGGACAAGACACGGAGCAGGCATCTTATACTCTGATAAATAAACTGGTGTAAAATCAAATATGTCATTCTTTCCAAATTATCACACTGTTGTGGGAATTTCAAATCAGATATCTCCCTTTTATCCCAAAACTATTAATTCGAATGACATATAACTTTCAAAACGCCTATTCTGGGCCGTTTTTCTGAAATTTTAACTCGATCCTCACCGTAACACCCTAATTACTTTTCCGCTGCCACTAAACAAATTAGGGGGTGTTACAGATTGGTATCAGAGCCTATGGTTATAGTGAATCAAACGTTTTAAAACATTGAACTATAACCACACTTTCAAAATAAATGATTTTACACCTTATCATCTTATGCCTTCCGTGTCTGCAGACTGCCGTGCTCAATACATTACCTATTAAGATTGTTTTGTACTAATCTTTACATGCTTGATATTTATTCTTCACACATTACACACTATATTATTTCACACTCAACGTTATATATATATACTCACCAACTATTTCGAGTACCGTACCAACCATCTCTAATTATCTTACTCGCATCTTTATAGATGCGTGTGAAATAAATTTTTATGTATTTTCAGAAAATCCGCTCATGGATTATTTTGTGGATTAGTACGAGTATTAAATCAGAAATTCTTAAGTAGGATGGTTTACAATGTCTTTATTTGAATGATTGAGATGCCTTTTAAAGAAATTGTAAAGCGCCGAACCATAAGTTTATATTTCCTTATTTACATTGTTTGGGACGCCTCTCTATGTAAATAACGAATTATAAATAAGTGGGCTTATTTGTATCTGTAAGGGCACTAGTATGAAACCGATAACCACAAAAATTCATCAAACACACGGCATAACTCTCATTAGAAACCATAAATATTGATACATAATGATATAATTAGCGTTGGTAATACTAACATTACGAATATCACTAAGAAAGGCATAACATCACCAATCGATTGACCCGCTATACCAATGAAAAACACCACTACATCAGCAAAAGCAAGACTCACGACTGGGTTCAACACCTCGAATATCCGGTACAACATGAATACACAAGTTATTAATGCAATAAAACATTAATACATGATGTTACTATACGGGTTCAAAGCAACACTCTTATCGTAATATTATCTCTTACTATTCTAGCCACTTGCATTAACTATTCCTCACACAAGGACAAACAAGATTTCTCATCCCCTAAAAGCTGGGATTCAGCAACTTTCTCTACATACACCGAATCCTCATTCGAATATCTCTGTGTAAGAACCTGTTATCAACAAAACTCTTTTATTTGAAGGATAGGTTACCCGCACAGATCCTTGTAACTGGAAACCATGTGAAATTTCATAAAAGAATAACAATAGTTATTCCAAAAGAAATTTTTCCAAGTTGTGTTAACTGGGAAATAGTAAATTTCACATAAGATTACAATAATTTCATCCACTATTAAGACACTATGAACTACACCATGGCTCTACTCATTCCTCTAACGTTGTGAATTTCATGATGTTTCCTCTAAACTCCCAGACATTGTATGTACAATGGTCTCAAAATTTCTTCGTAACCTTACGTCTTACCACTTTGAATTTATCACAAAACTCTAGTGGTCTCTATTTCATTAGCAGACATTGTGAGCAAACACAGTGGCCTCTACTTTTCTTGGACACTGTAAGTGATACAGTGACCCCTATATTTCAATCTCAGGCACTGTTAATTTCTACAGTAATCTCAATTAAATTCAAACATCATATTATTCAAATAAACTTGACAGAAATACCTAAACATTACAAACAATACTGGATTAAAACATCACATAAACCTAAACCTAGACTTCAAAGGTAGTCCGGATGATCCCAGGTCTGAGAGTTGTTGGAATAATAACCGTCATCATAAGGATCAAAGCTCGCCAACTTCTCTTCTTCCCATTGAGCTTCCAACCTGCTCAGATCCCGCTCCATGTCAGAAGTCCAACCACCATCATCAACTGCCACATTCTCCTCGAAACTTGGCTGGAAGTGATCCAGATGAGGCAAATGTTGTTGTTGCACAACCACCCTTGGTGTAGATGAACTTGATGCACCTTGATGTAGTTGTGGTTGTTGTTGCTGTTGTGGTGGTGGTGGATTTTGTTGTTGTTGTTGTTGTTGTTGTTGTTCAACCCTAGCAGCTTCAACATTCTCTTCATGACTCCAACGGACTTTGTTGGAAATCTGGCCATCTATCTGATGAACACAAGCCCACAGTGATTCGATGACAGCAGCATCGTTACAATACTCGTCATACAAAAACGTGTCGATCACATACTTCCTATCGTCTGAAATGTCTGTGCACATGGCATAGCTTTCTCTAAGTCGTCGTTTCAATTGTTTCATAGCCTCAAACTGCAGGATGACCTTCACAATAGCATTTTGACGATCCACGTCACTACCCTCAGTTTCTGCCTTGATAAACAATTGAAATTGTTCAGCGGTATGTGGTAGTCTACAAGCCATTGATTGTGTGTGTATGGATAACACAAGCATGCCAATGGTATTTATAAGGGTTTGAAAAATATTTTTCAATTATTTTAAGAAATATAACCGTTTGTATTCAAAACGGTAAAACTTTCAAAATTTGCATCTATTAAAACTAGCAACTAGCTCTGGGATACGTGGTAATTTTTTTTTTACTTTGGTTTTCGCATTTCAACGCAAGAGGCAGGAACAGATCGCGTTAAACACGCCACACCATGACTTAAAAATCATGAACGTGCCACACCTCCCGTACGATTTGACTCCTCAATCTCTAGAAGATTGTGAACCTCCTAACATCCTCTCGAAACTCTTAGGCATTATACGAGATTTCGATGATCTAGAAACTACCTCGTAACCATATATGTCATGGAACGTGTGTTCAACATTTCATATTCGCCAAACCAAACTTACCCTTGAAACGTTTGGGCCTCAGCCCATGGCTACAGTAACCTAACGCACCCTTGTTTATCATTGGACAAACTTGGAACCGATTCTAGGTTGTCACTAAAAACTTTATCTAACAAGTTTTTCTTTACAAAAGCTAAAATTCAACAACTATCTTTACATTCATCAAATTCTCATCCGAAACCCTCATTGTTAAAAATCTATTACTTACAAACTCTTTGTTTGACGAGTAGGCTACCCCATAAATTGTGATTTTCAAAAATTATGAATCATGTTTATTTTCAAAACACGATGGAATAACAATTTTCATTCCAAAAACAGGATCTCGAGACAAAATAATTTATTTATAAACCTCACTTTTAGCCAACCTCAGTCAGATCTACACTCATTACCCATTATTTTCTCATACGAAGTCGAGAAAAATACGAATGTAGAAACTTTAAAAATTCACAACAATATGTGGAAAGCACAAATAACATAAATTTCATTAAAAACCATGGAAATTAATACATAGCGAAATGATTAACATCGGAAGTGCTAATAGTACAATAAACACAATATAAGGCATACAATCTTCAATAGGTTGGCCCACCATAGAAACAACAACCCCCACCAACCCAGCAATAGCAAGAGCCACCATAGGATGAAGCACCTTGATTATTCTGCGTCATAAATACAACAAAATATTAAAAGCTATATCGAGACTTATAACTAAACATAAACGAGATTTTATTCCACATTCATTAAAGGTTACATCGACACACAACAAAGCTACATTCTAACCACACTAGCAACACTATTCTAGATCCTCACCCCAACAGCTTGTCCACGTTAATCGCTAAAACTGTGAGAGGTACGATGAACACCAAGGATGCGATGTAGTAATCGGAGTTTTCATCAGGGAAGAAGGCCAGATAAGCGGCAACCAGAACAATGTATACGGAGGCAACAACAATGGCGATCGGCGGCATACTTTTGGGGAAGAAGATGAATGAAAAAGGCGGAGCAAAAAGGTGAAAAAGGAAAAAAGGTAGATAGGGTTTAAATAGGGAATGTAAGTGGAGAAACTAGCCGTTATTTTACTATTCACGATCATTAAATTTCAAATCACTATCATTAAAAACCCCCTAGTCTCGACCATTAGAACACTAAACATTAAGTGCTAAATATTTCCTACTCTCGGCCGTTACTTTCACTATTCGTAGCCTATAAATTAAATTATTGACCAAACATTCGAATTTATTTCGTCTAGTACGAATAAATCTAGTTGGATCTCGCCTCTTTGATATCCAAATAAGAAAATCTCTCGACAACATCTTTCATAAACTCTCATCTCAGAACACTACATTTTTCAACACCTATCGTGGACTGAACTTCGGGACGAAGTTCAAAATTTAGGGGTAGATACTGTATGATCCCATGAAAATCCATTATGAAAATCCTTGTTAATTAATAATAACCTCGAGTTACTGTCTACTAAATCCCGTTTTTACGGGGAAATTAAAATTTTTTCTCTTATCGTTATTGTTACCACATTGCATCCTAACTACGTGTATTAAATGACAACCCGTACCTCGGGACTTGGTAATTCACAAAACTCCATTTACACTAAATATAGACTACACAAATTTCACATTATAGTTAAAACTATTAAATCTATAATTTGATTTCAATTAAACCTTAATCACATTTAAACATACACCAACTATATTTTTTTTCACTAAACACAAACCCCAAATGGGCTGCCCATCATTTCAACCCATCACCAACTCACTCATTCGCTACATCAGCCCAACTAGCCAACGTGTAACTTTCCTTCTTTAAAGTAAAAATCCGATCCTATGCCTCTCCAAAACAGCCACTTTTCTCACTAATCATAAACACGACTTGTCCATATTTTTGCACCTCCTCGATCACGACCCATTAGACTTTACCTGTGCCAAATTCCAGAACTTGAAGTCGAACATTGCTATGATTTCCAAGCCCAAATTGTTTGTCCAATTTTTAACCAAATCGTATAACCAAAAATCACAAGACACAACCATATCAACCCATGCTTTTTCCTAAACATTTCTAGTAACCATACTAACATAATATGATGATTAAAGGACCATTAAGACTGCAGTGGAAGATTGTGACTCAATAACTTCAACTGTTGATCGAATAGGAATAGCAAACGTGCACAAGTATAATCCAACAACAAAGGACAAAATTCTACCAAACTCCTTAAGATATTTTGGATGACAGTAAAGCATGCATAGGTGTCCCTTCATATACAGTAACCTCAAATGATTGAATGCAGGTCAAATAGTCAATGTTCGAGTATCATCTATCTCTATATATCTCACCATTCGGTTGGCAGTCTATATAACTCACCTTTCCCTTATTTTGCTCTCACTCAACACCTTAAAAACCCAGCACTCTCCTACCTCAAGGTAGATAACAAACGAACAAGTAAACAAAACACGTATAGCTTGACTAGCGAGTGGACTGTTTTGGTTTGTGTTTCCCTTCGAGCTTCACAACGCTTTCACCACCTTCTTAAGATGTAGTAAGTGTCTCCTGACTTTTTATTTCCATATCTCACACTCCACATCTCACACTACACCCATGCATATCCATAGTCACACTCGAACGCATGACTTGTTTATATATATTTCTTACTTGTAACCCACCAACGTGTGACAAATTTTCATCTTGGGAGACATAGAGTCACAACTCACACCACTCTCACATTATATTTACATATAGTAGCATGCATACACTTTTCTCTAAACGATATATATGTATATACGTACCAACACAAACCACTGAGTAGCGTGTATAAACGAATAGTAACATGGCCTTAAGAAACTCAAAGAGATCATGTCATAACGCATGCTCAACTTCAACCTCATCACTCGATTCGTATGTAACAAAGTTAACCACTACACGTATAGTTCAAGTATATCATGCATGTTTACTCATATCACGATGTAGCATAGAAATTTACCAACATCATCATAAAACGGGTACCATCTCGTAAAAGTCAGATTCGAACTAAAATCTTAACAGCTAGTCAAATCGGGTCATAATTTTACTAAGTAATTTAAGTCTTAAACGTTACTTGAACCGCCCACTTAACACCATGGTAATTTGTAAAACTTACATGTAACGCGTATATATTTTTGCATATGTCAAATGTCGACCCAGCCACCTTCAACTTTTATCTTTTATGATTCCACTCCTACGCTTAAATAAGCTCTTAAAAAGCCACGTACTATAAGCCCATCCAACTAATTATCAGACTTAGAAAATATATAGAGTTCTTCAGTTTTTAAAACTTGCGACCAGCCCAACTCATGGTCTGTTTACTTCGAATTTGTGAAAGTAACGTATATATATATATATATATTTGCGCAGCTCGAATAAGGGCCTAAGAAACTACACTTTTCATGTTTTAACTTCAACCTCATAAGCTCGTTAACACGCTCAAAATATCTCCTTTTGATCGACCCTCACTAGTATCTAGTACACATTTTCAGAAAACTTAAGTTTTAACTATGTCCGAAATGGGCTAAGCAAAAGCCCAACAAGAAATGGCTTTAGACCAGCCCACTAAACCATGTGATACATTTTCAGACTTGTAAAAATAACCCAATTCCAGGCCAGAAACAGTTTACACGTCCTCGCCTCTAAAATTCCAAACGGGCCTTAAGTTGAAACGCTAACTGGCCCATTAACACGAAAAATAAGCTCTTTTCTGGAATAAGCACTTGAAATAAGTTAAAATAAACTTAATAAAGATATAGAAATTTTCAAAATATTTTTCCCGTTATTTTTATCCAAAATGGACTAAAAATGTGACGCGAACTAACCGGAAGGACCAAAACTGCCAAACGGTGAAACTTATGGACTGAAGCTGTGTAAACAGTTTACAGAGGACTTAGATTGACATATGATCATATTCCAAGCCCTATATGGATATATGGACAAAATTTGGACTATTATTGGACAAAGGACTTAACCGAGGACTAACGACATAACGCAATCGCAATAAGAGTAAAAAAATTATAGAATCTGAAAAGGAAAAGGACCTACTTAATTTTACTTGAAATTCTTAGTTTATTTTTCATTTTCACCCCCACCATTTCATATGCATTTTACATTTTAGTTATGCATCATTTAGTATTTGTTATTTATTATAACTAGAATTTAGCGATTCATTTTGCATATCATTCCAGCATATTTTGAGAAGATAATATTTTGAGTCGAGTGACATAAGAATCAAGATAATATCATAAATGATATTATATTTTTAACTTGAGGCATTTTAAGCATATCACACTCATATCACTGATCAAATCGTTATACGATTTCTCACATCGCACTCACTGTAGTAGTAAGTCAGAATCTTTATTCAGGTTTCGTATCGAAGACGTTTCCGTGATCGCTTCCATAAATCTAATAATTCTATCTTGTCAGATACGCTCCAGGTGAGTCGTGGCCCCTACTTTTAACACTTGTTTTTAATAACTCTTTTGGGGGAGATACATGCTTTGACTGTTTTAAGTATATTTTATATTCTGAAAACTCTCATGATTTACTCAAAATTATCAACTATGCTTTACATGTTTGAATCACCATTGAGAGAAATATATGTTCGATATATGTACAAATTGCTTGCTTAGCTTAAACACTGAATTTGAAGGATAACATTTTAAACTACTTGACATAACATGATGCTGAGACTTGTTGTATGCATTCATATAACAAATGAATGTACTGTTACTTTGTTATGATATTTCTACATTTCACTAGAAATAATTGCCAAAACTAAAATTACGCATAATTCATGAACCTTGAAACCTATATTGCCTAAGTTTACTTTATTGCCATAAAGTCCCTTGATCATGAGCCATTAATCACTGCGGTGAGCGCGAATATAGTGAACAGCTTCGAAACCTGTTGGAGGCTGACGACCTATCCCACTAAATACTTGGACGGAATGCCTATATGGTTAGTCGTATTTAGTCGCGATGCACTATATTTGAGAAAAATAGGAATTGGCAAATCACCTATTAACATGAGGGCTATAAACACCCATCAGTAACCCTGGTGGGACACCGCCGTTTTACGGAAATTGTTAACGTTTTGCGTGTCATGAGGCTTAGGGCAATATAACTTTATGAATATATGAATGTTTCATATATATATCCTAGGATACAGCTGTATTTAGAAGACCACCACTTTACACTGATAGATTTCAGACTCTAAATTACTATTCCCACTATGTGATATGATTTTGAATCCTGTACTTGAACTTTAATTGTTATCATATGTGACTTAAATGAGAATTCTACAAAAGACAACCCAAAATGCTTGGTATATCGTTACATTTAAAAGCTGACTCAACAGTCTATATCGAGCGTATAACAACGTAGCTCATCTGCATTTATAACTTGAAACTTATGATTTTGGAGATCATACATGATTTACTTGTGGATTTTTATACAACACAACTTATTATTTATTTCATGAAGAACTATTATTTACTTCGACAATCACTATACACTTTTCGAAGAAAGTTATTTTCTATAAACTCCACGAACTCACCAACCATTGTGTTGACATTTTAAGCATGTTATCTCAGGTAATTAACCGAGCAGGACAAGACACGGAGCGGGCATCTTATACTCTGATAAATAAACTGGTGTAAAATCAAATATGTCATTCTTTCCAAATTATCAAACTGTTGTGGGAATTTCAAATCAGATATCTCCCTTTTATACCAAAACTATTAATTCGAATGACATATAACTTTCAAAACGCCTATTCTGGGCCGTTTTTCTGAAATTTTAACTCGATCCTCACCGTAACACCCTAATTACTTTTCCGCTGCCACTAAACAAATTAGGGGGTGTTACATATGAGAACTCTGGTGATTACTAAACTCGGATATAGGAAGTTTATTTTCCCCTTCTGAATAACGAATCTTGCCGCCAACTAGTTCCTTTTGGAATAATATGATGATAATTTTTGTCTCGTTATGAAGTTGTTAACTGAGCATGATGATGCTAATAAACGATTTTCTATACGCTTCATTTTTGACAATTATACGCTGATCCAACCTACCTGCCACTTATGCTAAATAGCTGAACAAGACTCCAACACCTTGAATTGTTCGCTTATTTATTTCCACACTCTAATGAATCATGTACTTGACCTTGATATATGAACTCTCCGTCTGGCTTGGCGACCGTGCTCATCCTACGAATCCGTTTACTCTGGATATATTTGATTTTGAGGTCTTTTGGTTATGGATTGGCTGACTCTGCATAAAGCTACCATAGACTACCGTATCTGAAATATGACTCTTAACAAATCTGTTTTACTCTACTTTTATTATGATGACTCTCAGCCGCTTGAATCTGTTAAGATTAATGTTGCTATGGAAGCACATACTCCGATCCCATTTGATTGTCGAATTTCTCCTGACACCCATTAATATCCACCCTTAGAAGTTTTGGGCATTGGAAGTTTTATTGTACAACTATTCTGATGTTTTCTGATGAAACTCTTGAGTTTTCCCCTCCTGTTGCAAGTAGAATTGACTTTGAACCAACCTCAATCGACGACACATGATGCTATAGAAGTTGAGAGTTTGAAGAAGTTGATGGATTATGATGTTGTTCACCTCAGTGTTTCTTTTGAATACCCTAATTAATTCATGAAGAAGAAAGAGAAAGTCCTACGTCAGCGTGTCAACTATCGTAAACCTAATTGTATCACTACCCCGTATCCGTGATGACAACAGTTTGAGTTGGCGAATTTCGAACTGTGCTGGAAGACCTGTCAGAAACACACCGTCTTGTTTCTCTATTCATTTTTAGTTGTACTAACATGAATTGAGAGCAGAAGCAGACTCGCAAAAGGAAGATGCACAGTGACCATGTCAGAGGTTCACGTTACCGCACCACAATGTCCAGAAGAAGTGTCGAAGGCTTGAGGGGCCAGACTCAAGTTTATAATTCCTTTACACCCTATGATCATATGACAGACTGCATGGACTGGGAAGAAGATCATGTATTGAAGGAATGATAATCCTGAAGCGAACATTTACGTTGGAAGAGTTGATTCTGTGAAGGATGAAACTATGGATGACGTATTTCACTTAACTTACTTAAATTTCCGTTACCAGATGATAAGATCCTTTGAATGATTTAGACCCTCTGTTAATAATTCCGTTATGTATTCATTCTGCGTATGTAGGCCGATGGTTTGTTATGAGGATTTTGAAGCAACCTCTGGTATTGTCTGAGTTGATTCTGATGAGTGATGAAGGATTGACGCTATTGGCGACGTATCTGGTTCTGATAGACATTTTAGACCTGTTCCGTTAACTCTTTCGAGTAGTTCGTTTCTCCTCTTAGTTATGATGTTGATTCTGATGACCTCTGAGACTGTAGTTGGATTAGGTGGATTAAGATAAGTTATTTTGTTCACGACTTGAGATTAAGTATGACCATCATGAGGGCATATTTATATGATGCCAGTATTATGACGTCTGGCCAACGTGATAATACTTACATCATATAACGTGCACTTGTTGTGGGCATAGGATATTTCGAGAAGTGCCTTAGAGCTTTAGAAATTCTGATAACTGTTTGAGATCGTTTGCGTTAGTGAGACTTTAAGTTCATCCTACCTATACGCGTAATCTGCTTTCACGTTATGCAAATTGATACGTCTGGATTCTCGTCACGCGTTTTGCTGACCTCTGTACTTCTGATAACTATCTTAGGTTTCATTGTAGAACTTTATGCAAATTGATGTTATCAATAATCTATTTCCTGTACGTTCTAATCTGATTTGTCTAATCAATTTCTGTGAATGGCATATCCGTCAAAATCCTATGTATTTCTTTGTCTCTTCCAAGAGAATCTGATTTTCATCTACTACGTTTGGTACGTTATTCTTCTGATCTGGATTCAGTATGTTATGTCCGTTCTGAGGATCTGACACAATTTTGGAATCTACAAGTTCGAGTCATAAGAAACAAATCTTTCATATGTCTGTTCACCGTCAGTCGTGTTTCTGTTTCGTTTCACCTCAATTCTCGTCTTGGTCTGTTATGTCTCTGTTTTGTTTTTCTGCTCTCTTTCCTTTCTGCTTTCTGCAAATTTCGAGGACGAAATTTTCTCTGTTAGTGGGGAAGAAGTTGTAATACCCGAAATTCAGATAACATGTAAAATGACCAAAATGCCCTCACGACTTCTAAAATTTAATTAAAAGCTATATTAAGCTAAATAAATCCGAATTATATTAAATAAATTACATATAAACTAAAATAAAATTAAGGCAAGACTTTTAATAATTTAACATGTCCAAAATAATTATCTTGTACCATACAAAATATTCTTAAAACCGATTATATAATTGTTATATTAATTTCGGTATAAATAAAATCAATTTAAAGTGTAGATAATTACAACTAAATTAGGATATGATCAAGCAAATTAAAAATCTTATTTTCTTAACAAACTTGGGCTGATCCTTGAGCATATACTCCCATGAGAACCGGTATTCATATCCTACATAATTTATAACACCTATTTCTTTCTTTTTCCACATTACCGTAAATCATAAAACCACCAAATAATTCGATTCTCATTCTTGCGATTTTCTAGAGCCCTAATATTATTTTTCCTATGTTCTCTACCATTCAAGGAAGGCTAAAAAAATAGTTCTTCGATTTTTAGAGGCTTGAATTCTGTGGTGTCGAATTTTGTTCAAAACGTGAGGTAAATCCCATTTTAATTCATACGACCTTTCATAAATTCGTTTTCTATTTTTCCTGAGTTCCTTACAACACATATGATCTGTGAAAAATGATTACAAGGTCGTGGGATCATTCTTGTGCTCGTGGGGATTATTTTGGTGTCGTAGTGCTCATTTGAATCGTTGAGGCTTGGATCATGTTTTGTGAATTTTGTTGTAATCGCTAATTTAGAAAATAAAGAAAAGAAATAAAATAAAAAGGAAAGGAGTTAGGGTTAGGGTTTTGGTGTGAGATTCTGGTCATTTAATGATGTTTAAGGTTGTTGATAATTATGGTGTAATGATTGGGAAAGCATGCTAGGGTTTGTGATGGTTTTTGTAACTAACGAATTGAAAATAAAAAGAAAAGGGGCTGTTTTGTAATTTTCTGAAACTCGTGGGTATTTTTGTAATGTGTTTTAATCAGGGACTAATCATTTAAAAATATAAAATAAGGGCCATGTGTGTTAGATTTGTAATTAAAAGGTTTAAAAAGGTAATTATATAAAAGTGTTAATTCGAATTGAAATAATTAAACTAGAGGGACTAAAAGTGTAAATTCTGGAAACTTGAAGTCATTTTGAGTAAATAATAATATTAAGAGTGTTTTGTGTAATTTTGAGTATTTATGGGCCTAATGTGTAATTATTATGGATTATGATTTAATTAATAAGTTTTGTAAACTTAAGGGACTAATTGTGTAAATTCTGAAATCTGAGGGGCTGAATAGTGCTATATGAATATTCTGATGTGACATTCTGAATTTTGGTAAAATAATATGCTTGTTTGATAAATATGGATATTAGAGGGATTAAAGCATGAATTATGTAATTATAAGGTTTGTTTTGTAAATATTGTAACTAGAGGGGTATAAACTGTAAAATTATGAAACTAAAGGGATTATGATGTCATTCTGAATAAAATGTGTATTAAATCAGTAACTTGAAGTATTTTCATGTTATACCTCTGAAATTGATGAAATTACAATTATAACCCTAAACTATGTGAAATTGTCATAATTAACCTTAGACTTCTGTAACTTGATAAAATATACTTAAGGTCTATAATAACTTTGAAATAAGGACTTAACCTAATCTGTAACATTAATGTCTTGTTAATTCTGGAAACCTACTAAATATGGAAACCTGCTAACTATGGAAACTTACTAAATCTGGAAAGTTACTAAAAATAGAAAGTTACTTAAAATGGAAAGGTAAACTAAAAGTAATAATCTGAATTGGAATCCTTTGTAATTCCGTCTTCTACTCCTTTAGGTGCGAAGAAGGAGAAGCCTTGATCTGTTCAGTATTTATTTGCTTGTTTATTTTCTGCACTGCTAATAAGGTACAGATATTCTGCCCTTTTTCAGTAAGGGTGTCCTCTTTCTCATTTCATTTTGTATTTCTGATTCATCATAGGGTCTTCCCTAAGCCATTGCTATGCTTCCCCTGTTCTGTGAACTCTGATATGATCCCTTTCATACTCTGATCTGTTTAACTTCTGATTTGATGCTATGATTTCCTTTGCCTTGAACCTTTTCTATTGATTTCCCTTGTTATGACCTCTGATATGAATCTATGTTGTGAAAACCTTTAAAATTATGACCTGTAAATGTTTTGAGAAGAGTTATTGGTTAAAAATGATGTTTATGCTTTTACATGAAATTCTACTAGCTTTTATGAAAACTATTTCAAAGACTATCTTTATGAAAAACCGTTTCAAAGGATCATTTTTATGAAAACAATTATTAAGGGATTTCTTAAAATGGACTTTTGATAGAAACTTCTTAAATGAACTTTTGATATGAACCTTGACTGGATTATTGCTATAAACCTTGATCTGATAAACTCTGATATTTAATTCTGAAATATTTGACATGAACCTTCTGATATGATTCTCTATTCTGAACCTTTGCTTAAACTCTGAATTGAACCTTTGATATTTCTGGACTTTGACATGAACCTTTTTGCCATGTACCCTTATGATATGACCTTCTGATTTTGGTAGTACATATGACCTCTGACCTCTGACCTACAGTTTGATATCCGAGCCACTCACTAGGCATGAGGGTTTCATGTCCATGTCATTGATGCACCGATGATGATGGGCGTGCGTTGGAGTAAAGTTTTGGCAGTTTTAATGCCTACTCAAGTTTTAAATTTATATTTAGCCGACTTATCAATAACACACACACTTAACGAGCAGTGTACCCGGTCAGTATGAATATAATGGTAAGTAGAGTGTCGATCACTAAGAGTGGAACGTATTATCTCGTTATTCTAATCAGTATTTTAATATCCTAACGCAAGGGGGTTTCAGCCTGAGAGACTGGCACGATTTGTTTGCAATTAAATAATAAAATAAACCAATAGGCACGAATCAGCAAGTAGCACACACGTACACAGATAGATACTTGAGACAATAAGAGGGCTGTCCTTATGATTAAGTAGATTGTCACTTGTTTTATTGATAGCTTTATATGAAGTGTATGTAGTTAACCCTTTCTCGTTGGTCCTAATCTTATCGGCGAGTAAACTCTTAATGATTACTTATGTCTAAAAGTTATTCCTAAGTGATCAATTTAGTAATAACCGTGGGAGCCACATTATGTCCCGCAGTCAAATGCCCGCAAGCCACTAATAAACACAGAGGTTATCAATGCACTAATAAGTAGTAACCAAAGACATCAACATATAAACTTTAATTGATGGGAAAGCAAGTATTAAAGGGAGTGCAATCTTTCGTTGTCACATTACACAAGCCACCAATCCTGATGAATTAAAGTTTGCTAACACAATAAAACAAAACTACTTAATGAATTAAACACATGCAGCACCTTCTTACAGCTCTTGTATCTTTGATTTGGGTGTGTCTTGTGCTGCCTCCTTGACTGAATTCGTCCTAGGGTTTTTCCTGTTCGGTCTTCGAAAACTCTGATAATGCACACGGAATTCGTCTGGCTTTGGGGTATTTATAGTTTCTGTCTGAGGGAAGATGCGGCGCATCTAAGGAGTAGATGCGGCGCATGTACTTAACTTCGCGTGGGGTCCAAGATTATAATATTCAGGAATATTCGTACACCGCCAGAAGATGCGGCGTAACTCCATGATTAGATGCGGCGCATGTCCTCTTGTATCTTGGATCGTATCTGGTGATATCTTGATAGAGATGCGGCGCATGTCATGAGTGAGATGCGGCGCATCTGGAGCAGATTAGTCTTGATCTTCTTCATTTCAGTAGACTCTTAACTTTATGCATGTTTTGCTCCATTATTAGTCCAAAATTGCTAAGTTTCACCAAATGCTTGTTTTTACCTGAGAATTACAAAAGTAAATGATTAAGTATCAATCCTCATACATAATATAGTAAAACAAGTCAATTTAATAGGATAAATGATAGTAATAAAATGTACTTATTTGAGTTCATCAAATATCCCCCCACTTGAACTTTACTTGTCCCCAAGTAAACCTTAGAATTTCTTTTATGAAAATGTATCCTAAAAGATGTTAGGATTTATTTTTATATTTAAGCATGTATTCGTTTATTTCATAATCACACAACTAAACACTTAACGAATTAGAAGTAAAATAAAATAAGTCGGTAAAAGCAAATCTAATCGTTTAACTGTCCAGTCGTGACGAATATTCTATCATAAACTTGGCAAGTATACACATCTCCACCACTAAAGCTAAGGAATAACAAGTCTAAAGCGGTTAAAAAGGGTTTGTAGGCTTAAGGGTTAATTATTCTTTTTCACTATCGATCTCAAATTCCAGAAAAGGCGACAAAATCACAAATACATGATCGAATCCACGAACACGATACTTGCAATTGCTCAAATCCTTAACTCGAATAGGCTAAAGATAGGTCCAAACTTCACCAATAATAATATATCAAAAAGGGCGACAAAATCATAAATACATAGCCGAATCCACGACTACGATACTTAAGATTGCTCAAATCCCTAATCTCAATAAATCAAAGGTTTGGTTGGATAAAGAATAATAAAGGGCATGGATAACATTTGGGATATAAATTGGTGTAAAATGAAAATAAACAAAACAAATAAATTAAAATCCTAAGTGTGGTTAATCACTATCCCAACCATCCCATGAATAAGACTCATATCATCGAATAACTCACGCTTTAACACTTGAAACACACGCTTTAGGTAGACACGAATTATACTCAACAAGATCTTAATCAAAGAATAAACCTTAATTGGCGTTCCCATAACTGCCAATTCCCATTCAATCCATAGATATAGTACAACAAATAGTGGTGATATCGACCACTTACATAACTTTACATAAGTTGGTTAAAATTAACTTCCAACTTTTCTTTCTTTTTCTTTTCTTTTTTCGATTTTTTTTTTTTTTTTTTTTTTTTTTTTTTTTTTTTTTTTTTTTTTTTTTTAATCTTGAAACATAAACATAGATGTGTAAAATTTCACCACATCACTACAACTTTCTTTCCGGATAATTTTTCTATACTTTTCATACTTCAGAAATAACGGTAATAGTGAAAGTAGTAAACACACGAAAAATAAACTCAAAAATATATAATATCTACTTTCACTCCAATTGCATTGTGCAATTTCCCGACCTAACCATAGATAATGAATTACGCACGCGAACACAGGTAATGTAAGGAAACACACTATGCCTATAGCAATTAACCAACCACGGATTCTAATCTACAGGGTAGGCTAAGGTGTAAGGGTGTAACGAAACATTTTAAACATAGGTGTAAGAAACGAAAGGAATGGCTCTGAGGGTTTTTCTAGGGGTATCTTACTCTAAAAATGAGAGTAACAAAAGGGTTTATACGGGGGTTAACTAACCAGTGTAGTTAGTTAATAACACATAACATATAATAGGCTATTTTGGGTGTAATCCTAGAAATTTACCAATTTAGACAAGTCATTCCAATTATATAAAATAATACTCATTATGGTGGTCTCGAATAGTATACAAGCCAAGTTCTAAAGTTTACAAGTCACCGGCACACTCATAGATTTGTGAATTTTGAAAAATCACAATTTTTGAAAATAACGTCATGTGTGCAGCTATGCAACTTAGATCTTAAACAAAAACATGCTAAATTTTTTTTTAAGTTTGATATATTAAGCACATTTTAAGCATAATTTTTGAAAAAGTTTAGGACAAGTAAGTGTTAAGTGTTCTAATTCTCCAATCCCCCCACTTAAGTTAAACAACGTCCTCGTTGTTTGTATAAAAGGTTAAAAATGGAAAATAAAAGAATTAGAACAGAAAAACTCCCCTGAGATTTGCTCGGTATGATCCTCCATTAGTATAAGAGCAAAAATCATCTTTCTTGTGGATTAGAACGTTAAAGCTTCATACTTGATGTATCCACAGGAAATCCAGGAAACTATAATACCACCAATGCTTTAAAACACACCTAAGATAAGAAAGGTTCAACTTGCATAATACATTAGTAGTTAGGAAAGATAAAACTTAAAAATTAAAACTGAAAATCATCAGGTCAGTCGATGCGCCGTATCTTATGGAAGAAGATACGCCGTATCGAGCCTGGAATTAATACGGATCAGAATAAAGATGCGCCGCATCCTTAACCAGGGATGCGCCGCATTAAAAATAAACTGATAAAGAGTTTTAAAGTCGAAAATAAAAATGCAGAAAAATAAAATAGGATATGACCATTGCAGGAGATGCGTCGCATCTCAGGATGGAGATGCGCCGTATCTTCATGCGGGCCTGACTGACTCGACACAGAAAACAGAAAATTAAAAGATAAATCCGGGTTGTCTCCCGGTAAGCACTTGTCTTTATTCCAGAGTCTTCAAGTTAGACTCACGTTCAGCTCAGCAATAAGTCCTTGTCACGGTCCATCCTTCGTCCTTCATCCGAAAGATTTTCCCGTATATCTCTGCGACGTTTTCTTCCGTACGACTTAATCTAGTATAACTCTTTGTCTTCACCGCAGTATATTCTTCATCAGGACCCAAAGAATATTTGATGATTTTAAATTTTTCAGAAATAATCATGGGTGGCTCATTGTAAGGAATCCCAAGTAGTTGACACTTTCTTTTGGTGAATTCTTCCTCGTCTTTATCAACAAACTTAAAATAAGGATCCTTAATCAAATAATCATCTAGTTCTTCAATCAACGACTCATTATTATAATCGTCTTGAATCACCTCCCATTCTCTTTCCAAATCATATTGTAACTGACGACTAAGCTTTGTGAAATCATCAAACTGTTTATGCACCCATTCCCAGAAAGTAGTATCCGATGTCCCCTTAAGTCCTTTCAAGCGTTCAATTCTCCCCTTTTCTTGTAAAGCCTCCGATTTTTGTGGGCAGTCTTCAACATTATCGTACCACTCATAATCTTCAAAGGTTACATCGTTTCCAACCCGTCTCATCCCAATTATACTTCCCCCATTACAGGTTCCGTCACTCTTATAATCACAGGTCGGCCAAACACTACTCCCGTCCTTGAAAACGAAGGGTGTACAGGTGTGATTGATGTGCGCAAATTCCCATGGTTTATCCCAAACCCATGGTACTTGGTCATTCCATTCATAGTACCAAGTGTTTTTGAAATCGTCATAAGTCTTAAATCCTGGTAGATCTCCAGTAAGCACATCATCGTCGACTTGAAGAAGGTAGTTAAATTCCTTGAACTGCTTGCACAAGGGTGTCTCATAATCGAACACATCAATGTCAATTCTGAAAAGTTCTTCAATGCCCTCATTGATTGTTGAATCATGAAGTGATGACCCGTAATCGCTTTCTACTTCTTCATCTTCTCCTCTCATCCAATATACCCATAATGCATCCTTAGTAGCACGATCCATGCTCTTATGGTTATTAAACTTACTAGCCAACCATTCTGAAAAATCAACATCGTGAGGATCGTGGTTAACGTCAAAGCAAACCTTTCCAATCATATTCTTTTTTATCTCCATGAACTCGTTAAATTGCTTCTTAAAACTCCGAGTCAACCATGAAGTCATAATCTCCTTGACTTCATTTGCAGGGGCAAATTCCGGACTACCATATTTGAGTTCTAGCCAATCATTGAGGGAGAGGTCTATCAATCTTACCAATCTCCATGAAATAGTAACTCCGCCAAAGCATAATTCATGTCATTATCCTGATAGTTCTCATTCAATCCCCAGTACTGTTCGGAATAAGGCATGTAAGAGATTTGGGCATTGCCTCCACCACAGCTTTCGTTGCTTGAATCCATGTATGCAAGATAGAATTTCCCATCATCTTCTTCGATAGTAGTCCAGTTCAATCCTTCGGCTTCAATGATAGGCCATAAGAGCGACAATTCTTCTCCAGTGTACCTCACAAATACATCATAAGAGAATACCTCTTTGTCAATGTTGCATAAACGCATGAATTCCTTAAAAGCAGCTTCAAGAGGAGTCTCCCAAGAGAATAAATCTGCATCGATCATGAGTACATTGAATGAATCTGAAAACAAGCATTCCTTAGCAAGATATCCGTTAACTGACATGTCTTCCATAGCAAAATCTGTCATCCAAGGTAAAATCATCAGTAGGATTTGTTCGCTAGAAGAGAAATTAATGAATATAGAAACGGATATATGAATACAAATAGCTGATAACTGCAGACGATGCGCCGTATCCAAAAAGTTGGATACGCCGTATCTTAATACGTTAAAATTAAATCAGAATTTATTCAGAAAATAGATACGCCGCTTTAGAATTTAAGAATGCGCCGTATCGAATTAATTAATCAAAAATCAGCTTATCTAATTAAAATTAAATGCGTCGTATTAACGAAAGTTAATGCGCCGTATTTTCGTTACGTTTAAAAATAAATATCGATTTTTGATTCAGAAAGATGCGCCGTATCGACAGAGATCGATACGCCGTATCAGTTTAATAATTCGCAAACTGTTTTTAATTAAAATAATAGATACGCCGTATCTACGAAAGCAGATGCGTCGTATGGCGTTAACGTTTAGAAAAATTTTTTTTTTATCAAAAACAGATACGCCGTATCTGCAAAAGCAGATGCGTCGTATTACTTTATCGCTTAGAAAAATTTTTCTTATTAAAAACAGATACGCCGTATCTTGGGGAAAAGATGCGTCGTATCGAATTAATTAAACGCGTTGTATTTTTTTTTTTTTAAATTAAACGCAATACGCCGTATCTGAGAGATCAGATGCGCCGTATCGTTTGATTTAGCACAGTACAACGATAGCAGAACAGAAAAATACGAAAAATAAAACACACAAAAATAAAAATAAAAGAAAACAATTAACACACAATACAACAAATATGCAAAATAATACAATGATGCAATTAATCTAATAAAAAGAAAAACCTAATTAAAATACTAATCAAATTAACAGATAATAACAATTCACTCCCCGGCAGCGGCGCCAAAAACTTGATGGGCGTGCGTTGGAGTAAAGTTTTGGCAGTTTTAATGCCTACTCAAGTTTTAAATTTATATTTAGCCGACTTATCAATAACACACACACTTAACGAGCAGTGTACCCGGTCAGTATGAATATAATGGTAAGTAGAGTGTCGATCACTAAGAGTGGAACGTATTATCTCGTTATTCTAATCAGTATTTTAATATCCTAACGCAAGGGGGTTTCAGCCTGAGAGACTGGCACGATTTGTTTGCAATTAAATAATAAAATAAACCAATAGGCACGAATCAGCAAGTAGCACACACGTACACAGATAGATACTTGAGACAATAAGAGGGCTGTCCTTATGATTAAGTAGATTGTCACTTGTTTTATTGATAGCTTTATATGAAGTGTATGTAGTTAACCCTTTCTCGTTGGTCCTAATCTTATCGGCGAGTAAACCCTTAATGATTACTTATGTCTAAAAGTTATTCCTAAGTGATCAATTTAGTAATAACCGTGGGAGCCACATTATGTCCCGCAGTCAAATGCCCGCAAGCCACTAATAAACACAGAGGTTATCAATGCACTAATAAGTAGTAACCAAAGACATCAACATATAAACTTTAATTGATGGGAAAGCAAGTATTAAAGGGAGTGCAATCTTTCGTTGTCACATTACACAAGCCACCAATCCTGATGAATTAAAGTTTGCTAACACAATAAAACAAAACTACTTAATGAATTAAACACATGCAGCACCTTCTTACAGCTCTTGTATCTTTGATTTGGGTGTGTCTTGTGCTGCCTACTTGACTGAATTCGTCCTAGGGTTTTTCCTGTTCGGTCTTCGAAAACTCTGATAATGCACACGGAATTCGTCTGGCTTTGGGGTATTTATAGTTTCTGTCTGAGGGAAGATGCGGCGCATCTAAGGAGTAGATGCGGCGCATGTACTTAACTTCGCGTGGGGTCCAAGATTATAATATTCAGGAATATTCGTACACCGCCAGAAGATGCGGCGTAACTCCATGATTAGATGCGGCGCATGTCCTCTTGTATCTTGGATCGTATCTGGTGATATCTTGATAGAGATGCGGCGCATGTCATGAGTGAGATGCGGCGCATCTGAAGCAGATTAGTCTTGATCTTCTTCATTTCAGTAGACTCTTAACTTTATGCATGTTTTGCTCCATTATTAGTCCAAAATTGCTAAGTTTCACCAAATGCTTGTTTTTACCTGAGAATTACAAAAGTAAACAATTAAGTATCAATCCTCATACATAATATAGTAAAACAAGTCAAATTAATAGGATAAATGATAGTAATAAAATGTACTTATTTGAGTTCATCAGATGGCATGACTCTAGGGCAGGAGAGTGATGACCTGTCCCGTCCCTGACTTTATTTTATCTGGTGTGTTGAGGAGTTTCTGGCCACCGGGGGCGCATGGATGCATCCTAGATCTGACTCTGTTATCTGTTTAGTGGATTATCTGATTTATATTATATGATTGTTATTATTATCTCTGGTGACTGATGGTGTGTGCGATACACGTCTTTCACAACCTCTGGGAGCTGATCACTCCATTGATACATGAGGTCACCCCTCATATTATCTGTTACTTGAGAGGCATCCCCTCTGGATTATTATATGATTACTCTGTTATGATATTATCTGTTATCTCTGGGCTCGTGATGGATTTCTGTATTTCCCTAAACCTGGTTTGTTCATTATCCCTTTCTTATTTCTTTTCTTTTACCCTTATTCCTTTCCTATTCTTTCACTTTGATTCTGTATCTGTATAATCTGTATTTCTGATTTGTTTCTGTATTGCTATCTGTTATTGTTTCTGTCATCTATATATCTGTTCACTGAGCTCTCGTAGCTCAGCCGCATTTCTTTTCCTGCGGCAGGTTTTAGTAGGAAGCTGAGAATGAGTGGAGAGTGTACCTTTGGACTTAGAAGATTGGATAGCTATTCTGGATTAGAGTTGACTAGAAGATTGTATGTTTTAGAATTAGTGTTTTGGAAGTTTTCATTTGTAACCTTGAAGTTCCAGTATTTCTTTTGTAACCTTTGAGATTTATTTATTACTGTAGATGTATGCTTTGTTTTGATCTGATATGGAGCCATTATTGTGACATCTTTACCCTTGTCGGGTCGGGGTGTTACACCATGGGTCTCCACATGCGGAACCCTTTAGTTGCGCAAATGACATGCTCTGTAACCCATTAAATAAAAATGGTGGTATATCATTTTTTAAACTAATCAAATGAATAAAAATATTGGGTGGCTTCTGGTGTGACACTATCTATTCAAGCCTTTACTATATCACAGGAACAAACTGCAGCTGATTAAAGTCGTTATTGAATGGAAAGCAGACAATCAACATTAGTATACCGACAAAAGCTCTAATTTCATAGTAAGAGAACCTATTACACAAAAACTATTATTCACCTTGAACATTACCTATACATGTATATAGTCAATGTTTAGTTCGTTATTGTCATTATGTTTTTAAAATAAAGTAGAACTCGTTTTAACCAGTTTTACCTATTCAGTATATAAATAACTTAATTGAACTATATTATCATACCGTTGGTTTAATGCCTGGCTCAGTGGTCCACCATCCCGAGCCTTGCCCATCAATAACACAAGCTCCATGGATAGTTATCCCGTTTAGTTTCGTGAATTCAAACCATTGACGGAGTCCTGATGGCCAGCTTGTTGACTTTTTAGGCGCTATATTCTTCCCATCTAACAGCAAGACCAAAAAACGCCCCTCGACCAATTAGTTTTTTCTTATAATTTAACTGGGTTTTAATATTTGAGTTGGTATTAAAGTAGTATTGCACAAACAAAGAAGCAAATCAATGAAAACCTAATCTTAATAAAACATTAGTAATAATTTCAACCCTAAATCTGAAACACTCCCTAAACCAAAAAAATCCAATCTTTATATTTAAACAATAATAAAAATCAAAACTTTAAATCATAAACACATGAATTAACAAAAGATTTATTATGGATATACCCAAATTGAGCCCTAGCAGCAAATGGTATGATGACGACGCCCTCATAACTGATCGATCAACTGCAAGTTAAACATTGCATGCATTGAATTAGGGAATAGAGACACTGATTCTCTAGAAACAAACCTGGTATAAACAACAAACCTGGATATTGGATTGGTGCTGTAAAAAAAGAAAGGAAAAAAAAACACACGATTGAATAATAGTTTTTGTGTATACATGAAGCCATTATAAACAACATACCTGAATACATATTACCAATAAAGAAGACGAACAGCCTGCACATCAAATCAGAAAAGAAAACTGATCATTAGAGGAGATTGTGAGAAAAAGGGACATTAGGGTTTTTGAGAGAAAGTATATTATGAATGATGTGTCATTTTTTTTACGTATATGTTTTGAATATATGTTTTGATTAGGGTTACCCAACTTGTAGGGATTCTCCTAAATATAATTGTTTGCATAGGTTTATAGATTTGGGTTTGCAAGATATAATCAAAAAAATGTGTTAGTCTAGTGGTAATCAATTTTGTTGATGTTACCAACACCTTAAGTTCGAATCTTGCAAATGGCAAAATTTTAAAATAATGTCCGAATTTTTAAAAAAATAGTTGCTTTTTTGGCAATTTCGGTTTAAACAAAAAAAAAAGTTTCATGAATAATTTTGCCACGTGGCATGATGAGTTGGAATTAATGCCTGCTTACTGGGCATTTAAGGCCGCTTACTGGGCATTAATGCCTGCTTACTGGGCATTAATGCCCGCTTACTGGGCATTTAAGGCCGCTTACTGGGCAATCTGGCATTTGATGACGTCATACGCATATTGTTACATATTATATGTAGATATATATCAATCTCAATATATCATGCATCGTACTTCTATTTATTTTAATTCGTATATCATTTTTATTTCATTTGTACGCTTTTCATTTTATTTATTTTACGTTTCATGCAATGACCTCCTCAATGGATGGCTAAGAACTTGCGTTTATTCAATATTCGACACTTACATACTCGCATTCTTTTTTATTTATTTCAATCGCATATCATTTTTTTGTTACATTTATACGCTTTTCATTTTATTAATTTTACGTTTCATGCAATGACCTCCTCAATGGATGGCTAAGAACTTGCGTTTATCTATACTTGACACTTACATACTCGTACCTTTACTTATCGCATTCATTTTTATTTATTTCTATCGCATATCATATTTATTTCATTTTACGCTTTCTTATCATTTAATTTTACGTATTATACATTGACCTCCTTCATGGATGGCTAGAATAACGAGTACTACTTTTATTTGACGTTTACATATTCATATTAACACATATCGAGCATCATTTTTATCTTTTGTACATTTTGGACTAAAAATGCAACACATATTTACTATTAGGGTCTAAATTGTAACTTTTGTAAAACTAAGTTCAAAATTGTCATTTCTATAAATATTGGGTAGAAAAAGTTAAGACATTAATTATAGACCATAAAATGACAAATTGGAACCTTTTTATATACTGCCAAGACTAACGGTGCAAAACTTACGCCGTTAGGGTAAAAAGTGTAAATTTTGTAAAAGACCAAGGGCTAAACAGTAACATTATTTAAAAATCATTCTATTTCATGTTTTACTTATTTCATATGCATTTTGTCATTTGTCACAATATATTTATTTTTCGATACGATTATATTTATATAACGAACTTTTAAACGAATAACTTAACGTATTAATTCAACGACTTTCGAGGAAACGATAATTGTGAAATCAAAGACATAAAAACAAGATAATATTATATATGATATTATTTTTGAACTTTAAACATATCATTCATTCACATCACAGTCCGATTCGTTGTCCGATATTCTTTCACAATCACTATTCACAACATGTCAATCTTAAACCATCGAAATCTCAGACTTCCCTATTATTCAGGTTGTGTGTTGGAGCCGTTCCCGTGATACTTTTTGACATAACATTACTTTGACCTTACAGCTAAGGTGAGTCATAGCCCCACTTTTACTCTTTTATTCATTTTAAACTACTTGAGGGAGATACATGCTTAAAAATACTTTACTCGTTTATCAATTACATGATTTTGCTTTGTGATACGATTACTCAAATACTTATACATTTATGATACGATTACTCTTTTATACTTTCTAGATTCGATGTGTAATCTTATTACGTTATATGCTTTTATGTGGTAATCTATTCTTATGCATTCGATTTATAGTCATTGAAAAGGTATTGATAGTACTATTATGGGATGATACCCCCACCCTTGTGTCCAGGACTCGTGACCTTAGGAGACACGTACTATTTGGGAAGGTGGTTCCCCGCCCTTGGGTCCAAAATGACGCGACCTTGGGTGAATATGAAACCTGAATCCTAATCTAAATTTGGCAGTGGGTTGTAAACACACAGGTTGCAAGTCTTGTATGGGCGGGACTTGGGACTGAGTGGATTTACAATGCCTTTGCAGGGAAATCTTATTCGAATACTTTACATTTTAAACTAAACTCTATGAACTCACCAACCTTTGGTTGACACTTTTTAGCATGTTTATCTCAGGTTAATAAGGCGATAGTGGATGCATGGATTCTAGGGTCATTTGCATACTTGAAGACTCATATCTTATCTTTATCATTCGATGCACTTTGAAAACTTTTATGTAATCTTTACTTTTGAACTTATTGTCATAACTCTGATTTTAATAATTCGAATGATAACATTTTAAAACGTCTCATTTAGAGGTCGTTTTCTATACCTTGATCTATATTATGAAGTAATACCCCCTTGACTCTACTGTTCCGCTGCGGTAATTTGGGAGTGTTACAACAATGAATGAATCTGAATCAAGCAAGGATAGCATATTCCAAGTTGTAAAAACATACAGGAGGGCCGTGATTAACGGGCTAGCCAAAATGGTTGAAGTGCCATCTGATTGATTGCTGGTTGGTACGTTTATTTACTTGCATTTTCAATTTATTTTATGCAATCAGTTCCCATTACACAATTGCTAAATATTATAGGTATATCTTCAGACCACAAACACACACGACCGCTAATTGTTTGCCTCCATGACACATTCATAACATAGTTTAATACCGATGTTTATTACACACCAAATGACCCACACTTGTTATTCTTACTTAAACAACACATAGTACCAACTAGGAAGTGAGTGCATACATTTAAATATAGTGTGTGTGATTATAGCACACCGATTAAAGATAGGGGGTCTTTACTGTAATAAGTTGTCTGGAGTAGCGAAATCTGACAGCAAATTAATGTGTGGATTGGATGAGTTCAGCTGTTCCTGGGTTTGACTTGAGTTGGGTGCCTCGGCCGCATTCATCATCCCATGCATAAACTCTACATTTGCCTCGGTTTGTATGCTGTTACTTTGATTAGATGAACCCTCCACCACACGAGTCTTTTTCCTTGGACCGGCTGGACATTTGGTTACAGACCTTTTGGAACATAGTTTCTGTATACATGTACAAATAAACATTAGATGCCAATAATCACAACTACTTAATTGTGGCATAATAAATAAAATTTCAACCTTTTCTTTCACCATAGTTGCATTACACGTTAGGCGGTTATGTCCTGGCCCTCCACACCTTCCACAAGTACTCCTTGTAGGCACCTCGCCTTGAGAGGAAATTCTGTTTCTTTTTTTTGGTCTACCTGGTTGCCGGTTTTTTACAATAGGGGGTGATACAACTTCGATGTCGTCTGGAGTGTCCCACATCGTTATGTCTTTTAAAGGATAAATGATGTCTTCGTATGTGCCTTTAAGTGTTGTATTATAAAACCAAGCTTTAGCCAGTTTCTTCACATTAGTCAGCCCTGCAAATCTACCGACTGCACAGACATGTCCACATGGTAAGCCCAAAAGCTGCCATTTTCGACAAGTGCATTCACCCTGTTCCAAATCAACAATATGACTTTTTTTGTGTCGCGTACTTCATACACTCTGTCCTTGTCAATCCCATAACCTTCCAGTTTGCACTTTTGGCCATTCTGGCATTCACTTTCGCAGTTGCCCATTCAGAAAGATCATCATCCGGGGCATCTAACCATAAATAATAAAGTACGTTTAGTGTGTAGTATTTCGTTATTCTTTAGTAAACGTATTTGTGAAAAACTAGAAGGGGGGTTGAATAGTTTTACGTCTTTTTAATTTTATTATGAAAATCTTTGTTTATTTTTAAAACACTTATATTCAAGTTTGTATGACAAATAAAACTTGAACCTTATTATTAGTTATATATGTATTCTTTTAAATTGATTATAAAAGTTTTGGTTTCTTGAGTGGAGTTTCAAATTGATCTTTATGAGAAGTCGACGTCTAAGTAATACTAACAATTATATAAGCCTATGTGTATGAAAGTAATGACGATGTAAGTAAAGAAATAGATAAGGGATGGAAAGATCTAACAGAGACACGAGAGATTTATAGTGGTTCGGCTACAAGGACACCTTCCTTGCCCTACTCCACTCCCCGAGCACCTAGCTTGAGAGTTTTCTTCATAACTTCAATAAGCTCCCTTATGGCGGAGAAAACCTTACACGACTTTGGCTTACACGGGTTTAACGACACAAAGCTAAATGTCGAGTTCTAATCGTAGCTAGAACCAATCTCACAACTTCACAACACAACTTCTTCACGACTTATTCACAACGGCTTCACGACTTGAACTCTAGGACTTCACGACTTCAACACGACCGCTTCACAACTTCTATGCTACGGCTTCACGACTTCAACACTAGGACTTCACGACTAGGACTTCACAACTTCAACACGACCGCTTCACAACTCCTATGCTACGGCTTCACGACTTCAACACTAGGACTTCACGACTAGGACTTCACAACTTCTAAGCTATGGCTTCACAACTTCTACATGACGACTTCACAACTTCTAAGCAACGGCTTCACGACATCTACATGACGACTTCACAACTTCTAAGCAACGGCTTCACGACTTCTACATGACGACTTCACAACTTCTAAGCAACGGCTTCACGACTTCTACATGACGACTTCACAACTTCTAAGCAACGGCTTCACGACATCTACATGACGACTTCACAACTTCTAAGCAACGGCTTCACGACTTCTACATGACGACTTCACAACTTCTAAGCAACGGCTTCACGAGATCTACACCACGGCTTCACAACTTCTACACCACGGCTTTACAACTTCTACATGACTTCTTTACACCACAACTACTCATACACCTTCTTCACTACTCACACACTATACATATCTAGTCACTTATGTTTACACCTTATATACACACTTTACACAAAAGAATGAATGATTTACAAGGTATACTTAACAAACAACTTAAGTAACAAGATGATACTAAGTTGTAATACTTCTAGTCTTGATTGATAGAAGTATTCTTCTTTTGCACTTGGATGGTGGAAGCTTGGATCACTTGGAAACCAATGCTTAAGATTATATGATCAAAGGGTTTTTGAAGATATGAAATGAGATCTACAACAGAAAGTTTTTAGTGCAAAAGGTGAGTAAAAATCCAGGGGAAGGCTGGTATTTATAGGCAGAAAAACTGGACAGCTGGAAGCTAGTGGAGCGTGGCCGGCCCCCTTAAATAGGGGGCGGTCCCCTTAATTTTAAGGGGGCCGCCCAAGCCAACCGTTGCCCAGTTTTGTCTTTTTGTGGGGAAGGTTTTTCTGGAACATTTTTACTGATTTTGGTTAAAAATTTGAATTCATAAATTTATAATGAATTAAACCTTTTTATTTATTACCAAAAATATTTTTCTAAAAGATATAAAATGTTTTTGACATTTTATAAAAAATCTAGTTATTAAGAAAATGTTCCTTTGATCATATAATGCATTAAGCATTAGTTCATTCATACCTTAAGTGATTTTAGTTGTAGAAGTGAATATTTACAACTAAGTACTTGTTTATTTTATAAGTTTATGTTTTAATGAGTTTACATTTTGTGATCATCAAAACATAGAGATATGAATAAATATTGATAATGTTTTTAGGCATTATTTATGTTAACAATCTCCCCCTTTTTGATGATTACAAAACTAAAACTCATTAAATCCAAAAAGTTATTTTTGGACAAGTATTTAGTGAGTTTATATTCACTTCTCCCCTTTTTGTAGCATCAAAAAGGTTAAGCCGACAAGTTTTAGAGACAAAATTTGTCGGAACGAGAACTCCCCCTTGATGTGTGCTCCCCCTCGTTTGAGGGCACCAAGGAATCGATATATGGAATACTTGCAAGAAAAATATTAGAAGCACAAGCATATATATAGCAAAAATAAGCATGCATATAAAGACATTCATTAAAAATGTTGTGTATCAATACACAACCATCCAAGATTATATTCAATCCAACATTAGCTAGTAAGTAATGCAATCTACATAATCATTCTAGGAGTACATGATCTTCCATGGGGCTTGCACACAAAATGGTTTGAAAAATTATTTTTGATTAATCATTGCATATGCTTAATTTGGTGAGAATGAAGGTGGTGGTGGTGTAGTGGGTGAAAATGGTGGAGGTTGTGGTGGAGGTTGGTTGTTAAGCATGTGTTCAAGGGATGAAAACATGTAGTGTATCTCATCTCTAAGACCAAAGATGATGGTTCGGTTGTGGATGCAACAAAGGCAATTGTCTTTATGGGCTTCAAGTAAAGCCCAAGGGATGGGAAAGCATGGTGGTGGTATTGGTGATGATGAGAAATGAGCATCAAGAGGTGTTATTGGTGATATGGAAATGACAAGTTGGGTGAATGGAGGTTCTTGAGTAGGAGGTGGAGTTGATGCTCCTGATGGTGGTGATGATAGCTGTGAGTTGATGTAGTTATTGATGGATGAAGTGGAAGGTATGGATAAAGATGATGTGCCATGAGTGGAGGGTGTTTTTGATTGTGCATTTGGTGCACTTGGGGATGAACATTGAGGTGGTGGTGATGGAGTTTTGGTGTCTCATTGGGTTAAGTCAATGAAGAGTTGTTTTGGTGGTATGATGAGAATTTTGTGTTTCTTGGATGTCTTAGAGATGGATGATTTTGGTGATAGCATGGTGAATGAAAATGGGTGTTTTATGGAGGTGATGGTTGATTTAGGTAAGGTTTGGAGGTTTTGTGGTAAAATTCCAATACCAGTTCGGCCTTTAAGAGAAATGGTAGCTGGGGCTAGATAAAAGGGGTCGCAAGATGCAAAAGAAAACAGTAAATTTTACTGCCCAGATGGCCGGTCCCCTTAATTGTAGGCCGGCCCCCTTAAAATTAAGGGGACCGCCTAGGGAATTAAGGGGGCCGCCCATCTGGTGTTTTCCCAAGCGACCAAATTTGAAAAATTTCCAGAAAAGGGTCATTTTTAGGGTGTTTTTGCAGCAAGCTCCATTTGAATCATGTACATCAAGAATGATTAAATAGTGGCATAAACATGTTAAATACGCATGCATACATTTAAAACATATTATGGAATAAGCATGTTATTAATCATCAAGCATGTATATATATCATGATATCAAGTATACAAGCAATAAGCATAACAATCATATATTAAAGACAAGAAATAAAGCATTCATTAGTTGAAAATAATTATGTTAAAAACATAATTATTGATACAACACATATTTTGCTTATAGCATACAATAAGTAGAAAATTTTAAATTTCCTAAGAGATCCATTTGACTTGCTTGAGACATGAAAAACTTGAATTATTTTGGATGGATGATGGTAAAGAGGGGGTAAAAATGTTGGATTAATGAGGTTGTAAGTTTGGGTGTATGGATGTTGGAGAGAGTGTTGATGGAGGAATTGGAGGTGGAGAGCTTGGACTTGACCATGTTGAATGAGGGTTTTGATGTTGTTCAAGTGGTGGTGTTGGATTAGATCTAGTGAGAAGATACTCAATCCAAGTGAGACGCTCATTTAAGGCGATGGTTTGATTTTGGAGAAAGATGCAACAAGGACAATTGTTGACATGTTTCTCAATTTGACTCAAGTGATGTGGTGATGATGGTAATGATGGTGAGATGGATGGTGATGGGTCTAAGTTGCTTTGAGCAAGGTGCAAAGCAAGAAGAGCATTAAGCTCATGGGCTTCCTTGAGTTCTTCAATGAACTTCAAGTGTTGAGTGGAAGGTGATGATAATGGAGAGTGGTTGTTATTTGGTGGAAGTGGTGGTGACACTCTTGGTGGTGGAGACATTTGTGAACTTGGGTAATTATGAGTGAATGAAGGTGGACATATGGATGATTGGTTATGTGTGTGAAAGGGTTCATTAGGATGAGGTTTAGGTGTTGGTTGAGTTTGAACAACATCATTTGTTGGGTTATGGCAAATGTCAAGCTTCCTCCTCCAAATGGGTCTCACTGAGATTTTAGCAACTCTTGAAGGCTTGGATCTTGGGTGGTTAGATGATGACATGTTTGGATGGATGATATGGATGAGCATTTATGATGGAGTTGGGTATTTATGGTGTAGTGATGATGTGATTGTGGAAGGTAAATTTTGGTGGGTGGTTTGAGACAAAATGTGTTAGTGAATTTTGGGAAGTATAGGATAAAATGGGTTGGAAATTGAAACAGAAAACAGTAATCTCGTCCACAGATGGCCGGTCCCTTAAATAAGGGCCGGTCCCCTTAAAATTAAGGGGGCCGCCTGTGTATTTAAGGGGGCCGCCCATCTGATGATTCCCAGATTACCAGAAATGGGTTTTTGGCAAAAATTTGTAGAAAAGTTTGTGTTTTTAGGTTTAGTTTCAAGCAAGTCCAACTTCTTTTGAGGCAATTTAGGATTTAATAACTCATGTATGCTAAGCATATTAAGCAATTTTATCTAGCATGCAATCTACTCATTAACCAAGTAATATATATATTTGTAAATCTATATATATATATATATATATATATATATATATATATATATATATATATATATATATATATATATATAAATAAGGAAACAATGCATAACACCAAGTAATTCGTAGAATCATTTCTAGGAAGATTAATAAGCTAGTTGATTAATCCTAATGAGTATCTATGTGCAAGGGAATGGGGAGTTGTGATAGCATGGACTTCTAGACTTGTACCAAGTGAGATCTTAGTGAATAAATCATGGTTTTAAAAAGGATGTTTTTAGCATTATTCAACAATGTTTGAAAGTAGGTTTTATGTGGATGTGAAAAATATATTAATGAAATAGTATTGGCTTTATTTCAAAATGTTTTTATGAGGAAAGAAAACATATTTTTCCAATCTTTGGTTTTTGATAAACACGTAATTATGGACACAAGTTTGGAAGAAAGGTAGGATGGTGAAATATGTTTAATAGAAAGGTGTCATAATCTTTTGAAAAATCATTTTTCCAAAATGTGAAGTTTTTGCATTTTTTTTTTTAAAACAAGTCCCATTAATTATAGGTTTAAAAATAGTGGTTTATAAAAGATCTCATGCTCAATGGTATTGGTTAAGTCTATTGTCACATGCTACCTCTTTCTACATATCCTATGATATTTAAGCATGTATTATGACTAAATACAAAAATACATCATATCAGAGTAGTTAGAGAAAAACAAAAGCTATTATAATGACAATGCATTCAACAACTAAACAAATAATTACGAAGGCATGCAGTCAAATTACACAAGAACAAGTAAACATCTAGAAATTTTATATATGCAAGATGACATACATCTAGGAATGAAAAGCTCTAGTGAAAAGCAAAGTTCATAACAGTAAACTATAGTTAGGTATATTTAGGAAGAATAATGTATTCAAGTTGGAGAATGAGTATGAGACTATTACTAGTGGCGCTCAATTCAGGCTAAACACGACCGTTTTTACGGGTTACACACACCCAACTTCTTACATAGAAGCAATTCAACCGTTAGGTCAAATTGAGTTTCTAGTCAATAGATTCTCCAGTAGTCATTCTCTTTTTAGAAGAAATTAAGTTCCTAAATTTACCTATCGAAGAGTACCAAATATGAAGATTGCTTGGCTTACTAATACTTAGGGGGGCTAACTAAAGGGTTTCTAGTTCATTAAGTCACAGAACGAATATAACTAAAGTGTAAAGGCAAAGAAACCTATCAGACTAAGCGTATCCTAAGGCATTAATAAGATTATATGCATGAAGTAATTACTTATGAAATTTAAAAAGAGAACTTACCTCACGTCCTAGCTTTTCTTCGTAATGTCTCAGATGATGATCGACGTGTGAATGATAGGTGAGTCGGATGATGATCTTCTCCTTCGTCTGTGTCACTCCATGATTTTGGATTGAGTTCACTTTGGAGTTGATTCATGTAGTCTTCGTCGTTAACACCTTCATTAACAACATTTGAACTAGTAGCACATGTATCTATTTTATCTAAATGTTTATCTATTAAATTTTCTAAGATAACTAATTCATGTACAAGATCAAAATCCTCATCTTTGGCTTGACATTTTTCTTGATGAAAGTTTAAGAAATTTTTCCAAATATCATTTGCCGTTTTACAGAAGGATATTCTTTCATATTCAACTTTCGGCAAGGTTTTATAAATAATTATTTTAGCTATTATATTATTTTTTTTCAAATATCATTTTTTGACTTTCAAAATCCGTTTTTGTTTGATTTTCAAAATCACCAATCGAAATGACATGCCAAAGATCTAGATCAATCGATTTCACATAAGTTTCAAATTTATTTTTCCATTCAAGAAAAGTATAGTTTTCAAAAAGCGGTGGTTTTTAAATAGATTCCCCTTCTAAATATCTTTCGGATTCCATAGATCGATTCAAGTTTTAAAATACAGTATATTTTAAAAATCTTGATTGACCTGTCTCTGATACCAATTGTGGAAAACTAGAAGGGGGGTTGAATAGTTTTACGTCTTTTTAATTTTATTATGAAAACCTTTGTTTATTTTTAAAACACTTAGATTCAAGTTTGTATGACAAATAAAACTTGAACCTTATTATTAGTTATATATGTATTCTTTTAAATTGATTATAAAAGTTTTGGTTTCTTGAGTGGAGTTTCAAATTGATCTTTATGTGAAGTCGACGTCTAAGTAATACTAACAATTATATAAGCCTATGTGTATGAAAGTAATGACGATGTAAGTAAAGAAATAGATAAGGGATGGAAAGATCTAACCGAGACACGAGAGATTTATAGTGGTTCGGCTACAAGGACACCTTCCTTGCCCTACTCCACTCCCCGAGCACCTAGCTCGAGAGTTTTCTTCACAACTTCAATAAGCTCCCTTATGGCGGAGAAAACCTTATACGACTTTGGCTTACACGGGTTTAACGACACAAAGCTAAATGTCGAGTTCTAATCGTAGCTAGAACCAATCTCACAACTTCACAACACAACTTCTTCATGACTTATTCACAACGGCTTCACGACTTGAACTCTAGGACTTCACGACTAGGACTTCACGACTTCAACACGACTGCTTCACAACTTCTATGCTACGGCTTCACGACTTCAACACTAGGACTTCACGACTAGGACTTCACAACTTCAACACGACCGCTTCACAACTCCTATGCTACGGCTTCACGACTTCAACACTAGGACTTCACGACTAGGACTTCACAACTTCTAAGCTATGGCTTCACAACTTCTACATGACGACTTCATAACTTCTAAGCAACGGCTTCACGACATCTACATGACGACTTCATAACTTCTAAGCAACGGCTTCACGACTTCTACATGACGACTTCACAACTTCTAAGCAACGGCTTCACGATTTCTACATGACGACTTCACAACTTCTAAGCAACGGCTTCACGACATCTACATGACGACTTCACAACTTCTAAGCAACGGCTTCACGACTTCTACATGACGACTTCACAACTTCTAAGCAACGGCTTCACGACATCTACACCACGGCTTCACAACTTCTACACCACGGCTTTACAAATTCTGCATGACTTCTTTACACCACAACTACTCATACACCTTCTTCACTACTCACACACTATACATATCTAGTCACTTATGTTTACACCTTATATACACACTTTACACAAATGAATGAATGATTTACAAGGTATACTTAACAAACAACTTAAGTAACAAGATGATACTAAGTTGTAATACTTCTAGTCTTGATTGATAGAAGTATTCTTCTTTTGCACTTGGATGGTGGAAGCTTGGATCACTTGGAAACCAATGCTTAAGATTATATGATCAAAGGATTTTTGAAGATATGAAATGAGATCTACAACAGAAAGTTTTTAGTGCAAAAGGTGAGTAAAAATCCAGGGGAAGGCTGGTATTTATAGGCAGAAAAACTGGACAGCTGGAAGCTAGTGGAGCGTGGCCGGCCCCCTTAATTTTAAGGGGCCGCCTAGCAAAATTAAGGGGGCCGCCCAAGCCAACCGTTGCCCAGTTTTGTCTTTTTGTGGGGAAGGTTTTTCTTGAACATTTTTACTGATTTTGGTTAAAAATTTGAATTCATAAATTTATAATGAATTAAACCTTTTTATTTATTACCAAAAATGTTTTTCTAAAAGATATAAAATGTTTTTGACATTTTATAAAAAATCTAGTTATTAAGAAAATGTTCCTTTGATCATATAATGCATTAAGCATTAGTTCATTCATACCTTAAGTGATTTTAGTTGTAGAAGAGAATATTTACAACTAAGTACTTGTTTATTTTATAAGTTTATGTTTTAATGAGTTTACATTTTGTGATCATCAAAACATAGAGATATGAATAAATATTGATGCATTATTTATGTCAACAGTATTAAAAATTAGACCATCTATTACATGCATGTTTTGCTCGGCGGTGGTAATACCAGCTCTGAAGAAGAGCTCTAAACCATTCCATCAGCGTTGTTATTGGGCAGTGGCGCACAAGCTTTGTTAAAGCATTTATGGATTCCACACTGTTTGAGGTTAAGTAATTGTACCTCTGCCCAGGGCAATGTGCCCTTGACCATTTCTCGACCCCTGCTTCAACAAGTTTTTTGTGAGACTGCGGTCTTACCGAACGAATATCAGACATTAGCTTTGCAAAATCCTCCGTTGTGTATGCTTTGCATGTCTTCCAGTATAAACATTTCAGTGTATCGATGTGCATCTTTGTATTTAACATCAAATGCCGACAACAATAGCCGTGAAAGGCATTCGGGAATACAGTGTTACATGCAAGGGTGATTCCATGATGTCTGTAAGATATGATTGCCAAATTAGGAACTTCCCCTATGCATTCTTTGAGTTTCGTCAAAAACCAAGTCCATGATTCACCAGTCTCGCCTTGAGCAACACCGGTAGCAATCGGTAGAATCTGATTGTTTCCGTCCATTCCAACGGCAACCAGATTTGTTCCCTGGTATGTCCCTTTTAGATGTGCGGCATCAATTATGATCAGAGGGCGCATATAGCATAGGAAACTCTTAATCTGTGAAATACAATGTATCAGATACAATGGTACATAAAGTTGAAAACATATAAACAGAAAAATAAAAAAATAAAAAAAATTCCATTGGATATTAATTTAGTTTATTGTTAACTGCCAAACGACTATCTAAACTAATAACAATTTATTGTTTGTTGTTTGATATGACAGGTGCGGTATGCACATAAGATGGATGTGTTGCTTTTGTTTAAATGCACATAAGATGGATGTCTTGCTTTTGTTTAAATGCACATAAGATGGATGTGTTGCTTTTGTTTAAATGGTATCTTTTGATTAATTGGTATGTAGTATATAAGAAAACAAGGTATCAGAAGTCTGTTGAAAAAGTATGTATTTTGTACCTTTATGGTGTACCTGCATATGCAGATACATGTTTGTGTGTTTCTATGACTGATAAGTTAAGTTTCAGTGATATGCTGTTGCATTTCATTAAAACTAGAAAATTTATGTTGTATACACGTATGATATGCGTAAATCCTACTGGTAATTTTGATTTTTTTTTGTGTGTTTTTATTATCTATGAGTTTTCTTTCTATATTTATACCGCTAGAATAATGTATGACATGATAACCATAGCTATTACTTTTGATAACCTTATGAAAAAATATGTTTTGCAACTAAACAAAAAGGATTAGAAACTTAATAATATGCTTACCACAGAACCGAAACCGATAAATAGGTTCTTAAAACGGCTTGCATCGTCGGTTTCTATGTGTGTAACTTTGCCCCTGTTTTTCATCTTTAGATTATAACAATATATGGGCAGCTACGAAAATGAGGCCTTTGGGCAGCCCTGATTTGATTCCAGTGCCAACTGTCTCCCTCTTCAAGCTCGTTTTTATGAAATGTCTATATTCATATCCAAATTCAGATCATGTATAAAGTCCTTTGGCTTATACACTCTTGCCGGATCTCCGAGCTTCGGGGATAATATTCTAGCCAATGTTTTTGCATATGCATTTCGGTGATTTGGATTGAATTGGATTTTTGAACATTTATGATTGTCGTTTAGTGAAGTGATTCTAAATCGGCTAGTTATCCCAAATCGACGACAGTTTATGTGCCAATCACATTCTGGCTGGACACACTTGACAGCGTATCTTGCCGTACACGATTTAGAAACACAAAATTCATACCCTTCTTTTAAACATTTCAAACTTATCTCATACATGCACTCTTCCTTATCTTCAAAGATATCATGAACTTTTAAACCACCTTTATTCTTATATGGAAGGCTATAATGAAAAGTGGGTGGATGGGGTGGGATTGGCATACAGTTAATATTAGTGAGGTGCAATTGGTGTTCTGGATCTAAATTTACGACAGGGGTATGCAAAGCGTGGTCGAAGATTATTGTGTGCGCATGTGACGGGGTCCCCAAAACAATAGTTTTGAAAAAGTCGAGGTCGTCGTCATTAAGTAGGGTCGTTTTGGTTGCACCGGTGTTGTAAGATAAACGTATGGCGTTTACATCGTTAACATTCAACTTTTTCCATACATACTTCACAAGATTGCCAAAGTTGATGGCATTTGGAAGTAAAACAGCAATCACAATCTCTTCATACCGTATAAACACCTTGAACTTATCTATTGTACAAGAATTCATTTTTCTTGTAAGCAATTATATATATATATATATATATATATATATATATATATATATATATATATATATATATATATATATATATATATATATATATATATATATATATATATATATATATATATATATAGGGTGGCATTATTGTGGTGTACACCCTTAAAGTAGAAAACAATAGGTACACTTGTGGACCATTGGATCAAACCTTATTGATGAGATTCAAAATTAATTAGATTGGTGCATAATTAATGAGTTTAATGACATTAATATTAATAAATATAAGTTTGAGGGCATTTTCGGTAAATAGCATTACTATTAATAAATATAAGATTGACACATTATATTTATCAACCTAATTTTCTTGATACATTTTTAAAGACACGAGTAATACGAGTAATAAATATATGTACCAATACATAAGACACATAGTGTATTACGAGTAATAACACAAGTGTAAAACGAGTAATAAATATATGTACCAATACATAAGACACGAGTAATACGAGTAATAAATATATGTACCAATACATAATACATAAGACACATAAATATATGGCCGAGCATGACAATCAAGTGTATTCAACACAAAAAGCTATGGAAAAGCCCAGTCGAAAAGTGCGTTGAACTGGAAACTTCATTGGAATTTAAGAGCTTGTATCAAATTGAAAATGGTCCAATTGAAAATGCTACTGATTCATCAAGAAATCCATTGGTAAAAAAACCACAACGGATACACACAAAGACTCATATACATACACATCCATTGCTAGAAATTAATTATTCTTTACAAATACCAACTGATAGATGCTACTAATCTAATACACAACCAACTAATTGTTCATTGATACAAAATTAAAAATCAATGAAACCCAACTGATACAATTTTCAAGATTCGATTACAACACCAAAATCTCAATAATATTACATCCAAACATGTACAACCATATAAATCAATTACAACACCAAAATCTCAATTAAAATATAAAACAATTATATTAAAGACAATTGTATCATTTATTTTTTAGGAAAAAAATTAGAAAAAAAAAATACCGGATCTAAATGACAGTCACCGTCTAATTTCGTTATTGTTGACTCTAAAATATTGCTAAAAGAAATGGAATTAGATGTAATACTGATATCATGGTACATTCACTATTATCATATGTGGTTAATCCATAACAAAATAAAGATACATCATAATCAGATCTGGAAACAAGGCTCCCCAAAATATTCAATGTATTTTTTGAAGAATCGCCGAGTTACCGGTAACTCAACGGAAACCACTCGCCACTTTATGTAAGGCGACAAGTTTAGCCGAAAACTACCTGCCGCTAATGGTAAGACGACATATAAACTGCTTGTCGAAATACATATCACGTCGATTTCCGGAAAGATAATAGTAACCTAAAATATACGCCGGAAGCCACAACTGATAGACGGCCGAAAAAATAAGAAAATCGAGGGTGGTTTTGGACTGCGATTGTTGGGGAGATCTGAAATTAAATCTCTAATTTATTTGAACCTGGTCTTTAGGTTTAATGGTGGTTTTCTTGTGGAAAATACATTTTTTTAGGGATGAGAATGAGAGATGGATATTTCATGGTTCTTGTGGTGGTGGCAACGGTTTAACAATTGTGGTGGTGGTCACGATAGATCTTTTACGGCGGCGGCGGCGCCGCCGCTAGGGTTAGATCTAGATTTTTCAGTGAGATGGAAGGGAAGAGAGAGAGATGAGGGTGATGTATTTAATGGAAGATATAGAAGAGAAATAAGGAAAAACAAATTTACAAGATTGCCCTTTTATTTAGTTTATAATTTTCATTTTAGTTAAAATCTGAAAATACACGTGTCCATCCCCGATTGGTGCCTATTATTTTCCATTTTAAGATGTTCACCACATGAACGCAAATCTATATATATATATATATATATATATATATATATATATATATATATATATATATATATATATATATATATATATATATATATATATATATATATATATATATATTTTGGCTTGTGTTGTTTGTGTTGTATATGGTGAAGAGTTATATAAGCAAATCTAGTTGCCCAAAGTACAACTGACTACAAGTATACACAATATTTCGTTGCCCAAAATGAAAACCCAATAGTAGGTGCCCATATTCAAGTACAAGTAACTTTCCCATTAGTTTCATCTATGTTACTATCCACACATACGAAATAACTTTCTATTTGTTTCATCTACACATTATTGATTTACATTTGTAAATATGGGTTTTGATTACAAACATAAAAAAATACAGTTATGGACCATAAATACATAGCCAAATGCTCAATCAAATTAAACACAATAAAGTCACCAAAGCATATGTTGGAATCTAACAATAAAACCTTCAACAAAGTTTCTTTATCTTTTGAAGGAATTCCCTTTTTTCGAATGTCCGAAACTGTGCTTCCTTGCAGTCAATTTCGAGTTTCATCTTCAAGGTGAGTTCCCTTTCTTGAACGTCATTGAAGAATGCTGCACTTTCCACGGCACGCAGACTCTTATCGAATTTCAAGTCATTAATAATAGCTTACCTCTTCTCCATACTATCATTCAGATCTTTAACAACATCAAACAGTTTTCTTGCTATTTGAAAATCTCTTTCGGTCTCTTTTTGGATTACAATTAGCCACATGTCTGACATATGGTGAGAGTTTGCTGTCTTTGCTAGCTCATCTAAAGTTGGCCGGTCCATTTTGTATTTTATGAGTGGTTGATGGATAATAACGATGATATTTTTTGTTGGTGAAGCGTGCCTTAAATACTGAAAATATATAACCGTTACGGTTATTAATTTCATTGAACAGTTGTGTCGATTTACTAGGGGTGTAACTATGGACGGTTTCTTGGTTGGTTTGTTGTTGTAAACGGCATGAAAAAAATAAAAATAAATAATAACTAAATAAATAAATAAATACATAAAAATTAAAGGAAACTGAAATGTTGATTCACTTATGGTAATCATATCCACACCAGATAGTACCAAGCATAATGCAAATACATCAGTTCCACACCAGATAGAAGTTTCATACAATTAAAGACTCATAAACGCATAATGCAACAACTAAACTACTTGAAACAGGACAACATGAACCACAACCAAAATTAAGTATGGCTGCCATAACTTTTTAAACACAAACAGTGCAACAAAAGTTGATTTAACTAGAAACTCATTTGTAATTCCTTAGCATCTTCATGATCTTTTACTTCTCAGCGGCACGGCGGACACTTGCCTTGCGCCTTTCAATCAAAAAATCAATTCCATCCAAATCATCCCGCTCCGCTAACATAAGAGATTTCAAAGGTTCAGTAACCACACGATGGCAACCAAAAAGTTGAAGTTCCAGTATGATCGCATGCCTGTGCTGAACACGGATCTGTATTTCCTGGATCATCTTCCCATAATCTTTATCATCACCTATGTTAGCCTCTCTCTCTCTCTAGCAAACAGAGCATGGAGCACCTTATTCACTTGCCTCGTACCAGTCTGGTGTGCGAGTTGCTCGTAAATTGGTAACTTACACTCCATGGATTTACAAACAATAATATTGTTGAAGAAGTATAAGGGACTGTTAATATTGTACAAATGGATGAGTAAAGTAAATACTTTATAAAGTACAACCCTAAAGTAGGTTTGCAAATTATAAATGTAACTAATAGAGTGACTCACAAAACTAGGTTGCCCAAAAACGATAATTAGTTGCGTAAATTACCCAACCAGGTTGCCCAAAGTACAAAAAATAAATGGTGTAGTCAGTCGTTCAGAAGAATATATGGTTCTCAAAGTAGAAACAATAAATAAAGTAGATGACACATATATATAGGAGTCTCATTGATTATGATTACACCTATCAAGTGGCATTAAAATAAAATAAAGTAGATGTACTTGTGTGTACTGTAGCGCAACCTACATGGCAAAATTTGGCAACGTTTTAAAAAAATGGGCAATATTTAAAAGATGGGCAACTTAAAAAATGGGCAACTTAAAAATGGGCAACTTTATAAAATTGGGAAAATTTCTACTGCTAGTTAAAGGCAGTTGAGCAGACTTTCCACCTTTGGAAATTTCAGCCGACATTCTACTGCTAGTTACAAAGTTTCTGCTGCTAGGCAAAACTTTCTACTGCTGAGGGTTCTACTGCTCGCTTTGTAACTTCTGGGGTTCTACTGCTATTGGTGGTGCCCTTTTACCATTGTATATGTTCAATTCATACAAAGGGGAAAAAATACATTTGAAAAAACAAATACTTTTTACAAATGGTATTATGATTATTTATTATTATTATTTTAACCTTTCCCTAGAAAAGTAACAAGGCAACCGAAATGATTGCATAGGGACTATTCAGTTCATCTCTATCCCGCTTATTTAAACACACCAAACCACACACACATTCCCCCAAAACACACATAATCCCAACGAACAAAACCACCCACGATGGCAAACAATGGTAAAGGGAAGGCTATCTTCATTGGTTCCAACGAATAGGAATTTGACAAAGTTTTAAGAAACTATTATCTAAATGATTTACTTCTTGATGGATATGGCGCTGAACCAATTGATGAGTATGGTTCTTATAGGAAGATACCTAAGGAGTTGAGAACTCAGATTCTGACTTATCTGAGGAAACAAGATTACTACTATGAAGCGCTTTTGGCTGATTCGAAGGAAGAGGAGGAGGAGGAGAAGCAAGAGACTGTGGATACCGGTTTACCAAAGTTTGATGAGTTGGAATAGAGGATTTCCCATCTTGAAGTTGTGCTTAAGCATCTAAAGGATAAGAAGGACGAGAAAGAAAAAGAAATGAAGAAAAGGAAGAAAATGGGCGATGCGGAAGGTAGCGGTTCTAACTACTAAACAAGTGTGTGTTTAGATATCTTTTTGGAAATTTGTAATGGTTGTGAACTCCTATGATCAATGAAAGTTTCGATCTTTATGTTACTGATATGTTTGTGTTTCAATTTTAGATCTTTATGTTTGTGTTTCAATTTTGGATCTTTATGTTAACTTAAGAATCAAGTATTTACACTATATATTCAAAGCAGCCTATATGAACATGGTCATATAGCTGATACAACCATTCACCCTTTCAACAGTCACAATGTACAAGGATGCAGCTTATGCAACTGAGTGTTTTGAGAGATGATTGAATCTGTTGATTTTTAGAGATGTAGATGATAGGGATGTGTTGAAACTTGCCCAGCTTTTATAACAAGTTGCCCAACTTTTATAACAAGTTGCCCAAATTGAATTGGGTTGTGTTGTAAATTAGTGGACAGGAAGGGAGTGTTGTAAATTGAGTTGTGTTGTAAACTAGTGGACAGGAAGGGAGTAGCTTTTATAACAAGTTGCCCAACTTGACAAGACCCAACTATTCACCAATTCACTATCCAGCTTGACAAGTTGCCCAACTTTTATAATTAACATTGACTTTTCTGACAAATATTAACTTTTTTTTGCGGGAACCAATAAACCCACCCACCAAACCCCTATACCCACCATAATTACATAAACCCTTATAAAAAAAACAAATCCAAAACGAAATCCAAACTCTCATTTTCCAGACCTCACAAAAGCAAATCAAATTCCAACAATACCATGTCTTTTGGACGTAATGTTATCCCTAAAATGGCGGATTATATTAGCAACATGCCAGATAACGTGATCACTAATATTATGAATTGTTTGCCACTAAAAGATGCGGTGAGGACCGATAGTTTAGCGAGAAACTGGAGGTTTAAGTGGACTTTGCTCATCGATGTTATAGTTGATGAGGATTTCTTTTTTTTTTGACAAATAAGTTTGATGGGAGGCAACTTACTAGACTACTACTTCAACTCAAAGGTCCCGTAAGAAGGTTTGTCTTCTCCGTAGAACCCAAACCGCTGTTAGGACAAGATGACTTCAATTATGAAGAGATACATGATTGGCTTTTGTTTTTGGCTCGGGAAGGAATTGAGGAGCTCACAATTCGAAACTGGTATGGTGAACCAGTTATGTTGCCAACCCAACTGTACTCTCGTATGGAGTTGAAACATCTTGAACTTCATTGGTGTACTCTTCCTAGTTTGGTATCTTTTATTAGCTTTCCAAATCTATTGAGCTTAGAATTGTTATATGTTGACTTTCAAACCGGTTCAATTTGGGAGTTTATTTCTCGTTGTCTCTTACTTGAGTCTTTTAAAATGTATCGTATTGATACAAACGACATGAGACTGTTGGATATTGCACAACTTGGAAATTTGAAGAAGTTGTATTTGTCATTCGGTGTTTCAAACCATCCCACGACAATCACAACTTACAATATCTTTCAGCTTAGAACTCTTCCCAATCTTGAGTCCCTTACATTGGTGATGTATAGTTTCTCAATTAAGTATTTATTATTCCAAAGAAAATACAACGAATGTATTTTCCCGGGTCGTAGTCCCAACGAAGGTTGAAGTCGAGTTGTCGATTCGGAGTCGAAAAGTGAAGTGAAAAGTGAAATAAAAGAGTGATATTTTGGTTTTTACACTAAAGATAATGAAATAATAAACAAAAACAAGTACTCAAGCTAAGAGTACAAGCAATCAAAGCACACGATTCCTAAAATGCAAATAAAACTTAAAAATGTACGTTACGAAATCTACAAACGTACATAAATAGTGGACTCCTAAATTATAAGCCCTAAAAATATAAAAATAATTTTCCTAAGTGCTAAATACTAAAAGAAAATTTTAGAAAAAAGAATTGTATTTTTTTTATTTTTATTTTAATTTTTATGAATTAAAAACTAAAAGAAAGTATTTAAATGATTAAAAATAGTAAACGATTTTGGAAAATTATGAAATTTTGCTAGAAAATCTAAAATGATATGAAGAAGCTATGAAAAATGAATTTTGAAACCTACTAAACCATAATAAGCAGTTTGGGGAAAAAGCAGTTTCAAATAAGCACTTAAAATAAGCTATACAGCACCAAAATTTACCAAAAGCTCAAAGACAGATGAACACACTTATAAAAGCTTAAAACCACTTATAATGACCAAAGGAGCACACAGAATAAGCCAATAAGCAATATAGAAATTATCAACTGATGCAGGCTAGAACAGTCCTAATGGGCAACTTACAGACTAATTCTAAGCTAATTAATAAGCTACTAAGTAGAATCTAAGCTCATAAATTAAAAGCCTATACTACAAGCTACTTAGAAACCAAAATTCAAGCAATTAGCACAATTAGATAAGCATATATAGATCAAGCAATAAGCTGAGATGAGCAAAACTGATGGTGCAGGGCTGCATAAAGTGGTCTGATGCAGCAGTTGGGGTATTTGGCCTTTAATCCCTTCCAAACTCAATGAAACAGTACCAATCTCTGGATTCTCACTTAAAATACTGGATTGCACCTAAATATTCCAAAAGTTACCACCAAAACAAGCTCAGCTTATAATAAGCTTATTAGGGCAGTTGAGAATCTATTTTTGCACTTATCAACACAAAACTTCAAAAGGCATTAAATCAAATCAAACTTCAGCTTAAGGCTTATAAATGAACAGTAGCATCAAAAATTGACCTAGGACAAGCTTGTGCCAAACACTCTCTAATGAAACTGATTTTTCAAATTTACACTACAAATCACCAATATAAGCTATGAAACTAATTGTATTCTAATTATCTAACTTACTTATCAACTAACAAGCAACTTTTAATTTGGAAATAAGCACTAAACAAGCTATAAGCTACTTATACTGTTTTTGGCTTTTAATGACCTTTTACACTAAAATGAGGTTAAACACTAAACAACTACTCAAATAAGCACAAACATGACTAAATAAGCTACTAGAATTCAAAATAAGCACTATTCAGACATTAATAAGCACTTGCACAGTAATACACTAGAAAATAGAATGAAGTGAAGCTTACAAATAGAGCTTATGGGTGAAACAGATCTGAACCAACCAAACTAAATACCCAGGCTTATCACATAAGCCAATAAAACACCTAAGCTTATCCAGAACAACTTATCCCTTCCAACAGCTTATTTGACCATGGCCTTTGACTTTTGTTGACTTTTTAGAACTTTTGAGAATGGATCTGATTTAGTACCTAATAAGCTTCACAAAAGCTATAGGAAGCTAGAATGAGCTTAATCTAATAGAAAACTAGCTTATTGAAGCTGAGTTTAAGAATTGAAGACATATTTTTGTATTTTTGAGTTATTTTCTGAAAAATAGAAATAATGAGAATAGATGTTTGAAGAGCTTAAACTAACTTATCTAATAGCTTATGTAACAGTAGAAGAGCTTAATCAAACCACTTAAAGGAAATTTGAGTAAATAAGCAAATTGGATAAAAATGTAAAACTAATATTTCATTAATAAAACTTGATTACACTATTTGAAACTTTGAGATTACAATTCAGAAAAACAATTTAACAGCATAACACTACTTAAAAACTACTTATAATCTGAGGAGATGGGAGCTCTATTTATAGCCGAATGAGGATGCTTCTAGGTTGTCCAAGTCATCAATCCACACCACTTTTGTGCTTCTTTGAGATGATATCAGCCTTTAGATCACCCTTGGTCACCAATCCATCAATTTCAGCCCTTGGATTAGAGTTCCACGCATCATTAGCCAATCAAATGCCTCTTCTGGGATTGCGTGACATGTCAGTCCTGACATGTCAGACTTCTTCTAGAAGTGCGTGTGAAGTACAATACTACCCTCAATTGCGGTTAATTTGGGAACTGGGTAATTAAGGTTCTTGAAATGGGTAAATTGGGGGGGCGGCTATTTTGAAAAGGGTAATTATTTATTTCTTTGACCGGGTTCTTGTGTTTTGACCGGGTTATTTGTGGGTTCGGGTTGGGTATTAAATGAGAAGTGGGCTGGGCTGTGGGTTTATGTTTGGATTATTATTTTGATCGGTTTGTAGTAGTTTTAGGATTTGGTGTATTTTTATGTAAAATGAAGGGACCAAAAGTGTAACTTCTGAATTTTCGAGGACCACTTCTGCCACTTCTCCAAAATATTTCCAAGGGATTTTCATGCAATACTTTGATTCTTCAAGGACCAAATCTGATATATGAGCATAAACTTTGATCATCTGCTTCCCCGGCTTCGGCTTTTGACCTTTTCCAAATCTCGTGCTCGTTCTCTTGGTTTTGACTTGATTTTGTCCATATTTCTAAATATCCGTACCTGTTGGGAACGCCTTTTATTTCATTTCAAGTCTTGATCATATGCGTTATATTGGTTGCTCAAAATATGGGTTATTAGTTTGCATTAAGCACATGGTCCATTAGTAGCCCATGGACCATGTGGCCTTGTAATTATTTCTAGAAGCATCCTAAGCAAATGTTGCCCTATCTTCACGCCTATAAATAGGGTGCTTAGGTGCTCATTTTAGTTGTTGGTTATTCATTCTCTATGCATAAGCCTTGCTACTCTTTTGTATGAATGTTAATCATCCAATCTTCTTTCTTTTTAATCTCTTCTCTATTGTTATCTAATCTCTCGTAATTCTCTTATAGTTGTTTATTTCATTTCGTAGCTTAAGTAGTAGTTGTAATCGTGGTTTAGTATTTGAGTAGTGTGTGTTTTACGTATTAACTAGGACCTACAAGTGGTATCATTCGCCTAAGGATAGTTAACGTGTGTGTTTAAGAGTAGATTACATTGTTATTAAGTTTGGTTTTGTCATTTACGTTTGGATTTTTTGAGTTTTTTGTTCGAAGTTGTGTTATAAACAAGTGTTCTAATCGTTGCTAGTTGTAGATCTTCACAAAAAATCTTAGTTTTTCACCTTAGAAGTGGCAAAAATCTTCGTATTTACGTAGCTTTAATCGTTAAAAACCATTGTTATCGACTAATCATCATCGTGGAAAGTTCTAGATGAAATTCGAAAAAAGTCGGTGAAAAGAGGGTTTTTCGGAATTGGCGAAAAGAGGGTTTCTCGCAATTGACAGTGTTTCTCGCAAATCACAAGAATCTTCGGAATTGGTACTCAGTATTTTCTAGCTTGTAGAAGTTAGTGAAAATACTTCGACTTGGCTTTAATTCTCACCTCTTGTATAAGAGATTGAGAAAGTGATCGAAATTGTAATTTTGATAATCTTTCGAAATTACTTGATCTTTCGCAATTCTAGATTAATTTATCGAAATTGCCTTTTCATATCGCAATTCAGATATTTTTTCGCAATTGCTAAGTTCTTTCGCAAATTAGATAGTTTATCGCAATTATCAATTCTCTTTCGCAAATTGTTGAAGTTTCGGAATTCTTCGTTGTTTCGCAATTGGAAGCTTCTCTCGCAATTGGACGTTTCTTTCGCAATTGGCAGAATCTTTCGCAATTGGCAGTGTGAACAGTTTTTTTCGCAATTGGAGTGAACAGTAACATTTCTTCGAAATTGGACAAAAACCTCAATTAATCAAAACCAAACCTCATAACTCATAACACACATCTTAATTATCTTAACGATCAACAAAAACACAAGAATGTCTCAACCACCACATTTCAATTACTACTACCAGCTACAGCAATATCCACAGCAGCAATATCATCAGCAACAACAACAATTTCTACCTCAATATCCACAACAACATGCTTTTGTGCAACAACATCAGTTTTTCCCTCAACAATCAGTACCTCAGCAACAAATCCTTCCACAAACTCAAATGCAGATGCAAAATTACCAACCTTCATCAAAAGAACCTCATTGGTTTACAAAAATGTGTGAAGCTATCAGTAGTCAGCAATCCAGGCATGAAGCAGGATCGTTTGAAACTCCATCAATGCTGACTCCTGGAAACTATGTGCAATGGTCTAGCCGGTTTCTTCGATTTGTTGAACTAAGGAAACCTCATGGTCAATATCTCAAAAAGGTCATAATGGAAGGACCTTATCCACTTCCTTCAACATTGGTTCCGGGTGATCCAACTGCTATACCTCCACGGGATGACACTACAACTCCCATTCCAGTATCTCAATATTCCACTGAACAAACTCTTCAGCAAGAAGCCAATGAGATGGCCATGGCTTACATACTCCAGGGAATTCCTAACCCAATCTTCAGGAGTATTGATGCTCAGAAAACAGCCAAGGACATGTGGGAGCAAGTACATCTTCTTATGGAAGGCACATAATTGAACCAAGAGGATTTGGAATCCAAACTTTACATGGAATACAATAACTTCATGATGGAACCAGGGGAATCATTAGAATCATACTATCACCGCTTCACCAATGTTGTCAATGATCTGGAACTTCATAACATACCTCTCCCAAAGATTGCTATCAACTCCAAATTCTTAGGATGTCTTGGACCAGACTGGCAAAAGTATGTGACATTCGTGAGGCAAGCCAAAAAGATTAATCAAGTTTCTTATGGGCTTTTGTATGTGATTCGCTGGAATCAATACATAAATATTTCCAAGGAAACACAAGTGAAGTATGTGTAACCCGGGTCGTTATCCCCAACGAAGGCGTGAATGGAATTCGTGTTCTCGAATCGTGAAACGTGTTTGAATGGTGAAAAAGAAGGGATTTTGGGTTTCTAAACTAAAATTGATGAACATAAATTAAAAAAAACTTAAAAGGCAAGAAAAACGATATTCTAAAGAGTGGGAATTTAAAAACGTAAAGGAAACTGAAAACGAACGTTTAAACCGGGAAAACCCGAGCATAAACGTCAAATTGGTGAAACACTAACTCTACGTGGGCAAATTAAATTTTCCCAAATCCTAAATGACAAAAGAAAATTTTACAAAAAAGAATTACATTTTTCTAATTTATTATTTAATTTAATACAAATTAAAAACTAAATTTAAAAGAAAAATAGATTAAAAATACTAAATGAAAAGGGAAAAAACTGAAAATTTTCACAAAAATACTTTAAACTAATCTGAAGCTAGGAAAAATGAAAAGAGAACTCTGTTTCAACCCAAATAAGCAGAATGGGCTAATAAGCAGTTTGCAAATAAGCTAAAAATAAGCTAAAGACTACCAAAAATTACCAAAAGCTCAGGACTAGTTCAATAAACTTATTACAGCATAATTCAACTCAAAAAGCTCAAATAAGCTCAATGAATAAGCTGATAAGCATATGAACAGTTGACTAGTTAAGACAAAAACAAATGGGCTAAACTACCTACTTGCAGATTAAAATTAAGCACTTAATTAAGCTGGAAAATGAAAACTTATGGGGGCAAAAGCTTCCTAGTACTACAGGCTACCTACAAACTAAAAATGCCCAAATTCTAACATCAATTGCTTATCCAATTGGGGCCTAGATCAGATGGATTAAAAACTGGAATTTAGCGCAGACTCAGAACAGCTCAAATGAGCTTATTGCAGACCCAAAATAAGCTAGCATATAAGCTCTAAATTAGAATTCAGGCTAGAACAGATAAAGACTAACCTACTAGCTACTGATAAAAACAAAAATCATGCAAAGGGATTAACTGATTAAGCAGATACAATCAATAGAAAAAGCTGAGAAGAGCCAATATTTGTGCAGGTCTGCACAAATAAATCTGTTGCAGCAGGAATGAAAAATTGGCCTTAACCCTTTCGAACTTACATGAGACAATACCAACTACTGATCCTACTCTAAAACTACTAAAATACACCTTAAGTTATCAGAAATAATGATCTAACACGCCACAGCTTAATGGGAGCTTAAATGAGCAGTGGTGATTCTAAATTTTGCACTAATCAATCACAAACCTTAAAATTCCACAAATCAGCTAAACACCTTACATTAACAGCTTCTCTAACTTAAAATAAACTAAATCAAACCTACTCTAAAGGTAAATGAACAGTAGAGATCTTAAATTACCCGTTTGACCCATTTGACTCTTAAAGCCAAACACTCCTTAATGCCTACTGAATTGAGATTAACACTAAGGTACCCTATTTTAAGCAACATTTTAGAAAGGTAAACATTAATAAATATGAATTAAGTCCTAAAAAGCTAACTTTACTCAGAAAATAAGCACTAGATTAAGCTATGCAAGTGTTGACTGTTTTCTAAACTTATAAGCTATTTAGGGATAGAATTAAAGCTAGGCTTGCACTAAGTAAAAACCAACATTAAATAGACCTAATGAGTACTAATGAGCAGAAAGAAAACGAATAAGCTAAAATTTAAGCACTTACACAGTAGAGTTGACTTTCGTTGACTAACTTGGAATTGGAACTGAGAACATGAATTAAGCTACAATAAACTAACAATAAGCTGTCACAGACTTATGTTAGCTTATTAAACTGAAAAGAGAGGCTTTTGGAAACTAAGCAACAACAAAGTTTAAATTACTGAATTAGATTGAACTCGAATTACACTGAAAAAGAACAAGGCTTTTGATGTTTAAACTAGAATTGAAATTGAGATTACAAAAACATGAAATTTAACTGAATTATCAAACTTATCTAAATTTAACTTAAAAGCTACACTACGAATGTGGTCTAAAAACAGTGACAACCATCTCTGTGTGAGGTGAGGGCTTTTTATATCACTCCAATTGCTTCCTTCTTTCTTCTGAACAAATCCCAATCGTTGGATAATCTTGAGTCAATCCAAATCGTTCATTCTCATTTTGGCGGGAAACTTGGCCAAGTGGGTTTTTAGCTAAGATTAACACGTGAACAAGGTACTAGCTAGGAGGGGGCAGAAGGTTGAGTGTGTAAGAGAAAAAGGCATAGGGGGGGAAACATGTTGTCTGGTTTTTGGGGAATGGAGAAAATGGTTTTGGGCGGCAATGGTTTATGAAGATGGTGGTTTTGACTTCGGGTTTGACCCTGGGAATTAGCTAAAAGGGGTCAAACAGATGGGGGTTGGGTTATTTTTGGAATTGGGCTAGGGTTGATTGGGCTGGAATTGGTTAAAGGTTTAGTGGATTAGGATTGGGTTATTCATTTAGGATTAGTTAAAAGGGTTTGGTTAGGTGATTAGGTTTAAGTATGGGGACCAAATTTGCCAAGTTCTAAAAATCCAAGGACCATTGATGTCAATTCTAAATTTTGACATTTTGACTTTCATGAAGGTTGACTTTTGACACTTGAGCAATTTCCCGGTCCAAACTCGTAAATTTCTTCCCCGTCCTCGGCTTTTCACGATTTTCCAATCTTGTGCTCGGTTTTTGCCTGTTTTGCCTCGTTTTCAATCCTTTTGTACCTGAAACACATAAAAACACAAACCACGAATATTTGCAACAATATTTGGTCTATTTGGGTGTTTTTGGTCATTTTTGTGTCTTTTATGGGTATAAAATGATGAGTATTTACACACTCATCAATCCCCCACACTAAACTATTGCTAGTCCCTAGCAATCCGATCATATAAAGTAATGAAAGGATCAAAAGAATACCAAGTATACCCCGTTTCGACTTTTTATTAAATGCAAGAAATTAAACTAAAACAAAAATAGACAAAATGCTTGATTTCCAAAAATGGTATCATGGAACGGGATTCACACAAAATGGGTGTCTCTAGGGAATTGTAATCGTCATCCTCTTTTTTATACTCCCAACTAAGCTTAAACTCAATGTGCAAATGTTTTTGTAAAATGTTAACGCTACTTATACTAATAATCTATGTAAGCCGAAACTTAACTTTTCACTCCCACAATTTATTCAAGTTAAGTGAATGTGCTTGATTTTCAAAATTTTGATCACAAAAATCGACGTTTTTATAAGGTTTTGACTAATACTAGTTGAAAGATAGATTTAAAATTCACAACAAGCAAGTTTCAAAACACATCAAAACTTATTGCATTTTGCAATATCATTCCATTTTTGCATTTTGCAAATTTTTTTTTTTTACTTGTGCAACATAAACTAACGGAGTTTCACGGGATCCAAGACCTTACACCTTCCCGGAATAAAGGATCCAAGGGCCGTTACAACGGAGAGTTCCAAGACCTTAACGCCTTTCAGAATTAAGGGTCCAAGGGCCGGTGTAAGAGGGTAGCCAAGACCTAAACGCCTTCCGGAAATAAGGATCCAAGGGCCGATCTTGAACCTTAGCTTTTTAGCACATTTATTTATTACTTAACTTTTTGCAACCTTAACGCCTTTCACAACCCGAAGTGGTGTTTCATACGAGGGACCCACTGTTTCCACTACCACTTCTTCTTCCCCCAAGGTAGTGAGAAGTGAGCCTGAGGTGACCAAGGACCCGGTACTTCCTACTAATAACGGAGGTACCAACAACGTCCAACCTCATATTGTCCCGAAACCCAAGACTAAACCTCAAGTTATCTTTGAACATCCTGAAACCCCAGTTGAAAACCCTAAATCCAAAACTTCTATTCCCTACCCATCACGTTTAAATGAGCAAAAGCTCCGCGAAAAAGCTAGTCAACAAATGGATAAATTCTTCCAAATTTTTCAAGAATTACACTTTGACATAAGCTTTGCGGATGCTATCATTCTGATGCCCAAGTTTGCATCCACAATCAAACACTTGTTAAGCAACAAGGAAAAACTGTTTGAAATGGCAAAGACTCCATTAAATGAGAACTGCTCAGCAGTTATCTTGAAAAAGCTTCCCGAGAAGCTTGGAGATCCTGGAAGGTTTCTACTACCTTGTGTCTTTCCAGGAATGGTTGAATGCTATGCCTTGGCCGATCTTGGTGCAAGCATCAACCTGATGCCTAAATCAGTATGGAAGAAACTTTCTCTTCCTGAACTTACTCCTACCTGCATGACTCTTGAGCTTGCAGATCGTTCAATATCTCGTCCGCTTGGCATTGCTGAGGACGTATTTGTGAAAGTAGGAAAGTTCCATTTTCCAGCTGACTTTGTGGTTGTTGATTTCGATGCTGATCCTAGGGTTCCTCTCATTCTTGGAAGAGGATTCCTAAGAACGGGCCGTGCTCTAATAGATGTATTTGAGCATGAAATCACATTACGTGTGGGTCATGAAGCTGTTACCTTTAACCTCGATCAAACTTCGAGGTACTCCTCAAATTATGATTCTGAATCGGTTAACCGAATCGATGTCATTGATATTGTTTCAGAGGAGTATTCTCAAGAGTTTCTTGGTTATTCTCATAATTCTGTGAGTGAGGGTACCACCACATCTTCTTTACCTGGCATTTCGGACTCTTCCCCTTCTCTCACTCCGTTTGAGGGAGGTGATTTCAATTTGGAAGAGATCGATGATTTTCTCAAATGTGATTCATTCCTAGAGGGGATTGATGACGCTGAGATTGATCTGGAGGGAGATATTCTTCTTCTTGAGACATTGTTAAATCAGGACAATTCTCCTCCACTCCCTCCCGTTGAACTTCATAATGAGGAAATTAGATCAGTTGAGAAAACCGATGAATTTCCTGAGGTCGAACTCAAAGACTTACCGCCTCATCTTGAGTACGCATTCTTGGAGGGTGATGATAAATTACCCGTCATTATTGCTAAAGATTTAAGTGATGAGGAAAAGACTGCTCTAATAAAGGTCTTAAAGTCACACAAGCAAGCCATTGCTTGGAAACTCTCCGACATAAAGGGTATTGACCCTGAATTTTGTACTCACAAAATATTAATGGAGGATGACTTTAAACCAGCAGTCCAACATCAAAGAAGGGTGAATCCCAAAATCCACGATGTTATCAAACAAGAGGTTCTCAAACTTCTTGATGCAGGATTGATTTATCCCATCTCTGATAGTCCTTGGGTTAGTCCCATTCACTGTGTTCCAAAAAAGGGTGGCATGACTGTTGTCACGAATGATGAAAATGAGTTAATTCCAACTCGATTGGTTACGGGGTGGCGTGTTTGCATTGACTATCGTAAGTTAAATGATGCCACCCGTAAAGACCATTTTCCTCTGCCTTTTATGGATCAGATGCTTGAGAGATTAGCAGGGAACGAGTACTATTGTTTCCTTGATGGTTTCTCGGGTTACTTTCAAATTCCCATTGATCCACAAGATCAAGAAAAGACTACCTTCACGTGCCCTTATGGAACCTTTGCTTATAAACGTATGCCTTTCGGCTTATGTAATGCTCCAGGCACATTCCAGAGGTGTATGATGGCTATATTTACCGACATGATTGGTAAAACAATGGAGGTCTTTATGGATGACTTCTCGGTCATTGGGGATTCGTTCCAAGCATGTCTCTCCAATTTAGAAAACATGTTGAAAAGGTGTAAAGACACCAATCTTTGTCTAAATTGGGAGAAAAGTCATTTTATGGTCAGAGAGGGCATTGTCCTCGGCCATAAGATATCAAAGAACGGGATTGAGGTTGACAGAGCTAAAGTTGATGTCATTGGTAAATTACCTCATCCCACTACCGTCAAAGGTATTAGGAGTTTTCTGGGTCATGCCGGGTTCTATCGTAGATTCATACAAGATTTTTCTAAAATTGCCCGGCCTATGACTCATCTTCTTGAAAAGGATGCTCCTTTTATCTTCTCACCAGAGTGCATCAAAGCTTTTGACATATTAAAGAAAAAGCTTACTGAGGCACCCATTCTAGTTGCCCCCGACTGGGATTTTCCCTTTGAACTCATGTGCGATGCAAGTGATTTTGCTATCGGTGCAGTCCTGGGGCAACGAAAAGCCAAACATTTTCAGCCTATCCACTACGCAAGTAAAACAATGACTGAAGCTCAAACTCATTACACCACTACAGAAAAAGAATTGTTGGCTGTGGTGTATGCCTTTGAGAAGTTTCGGCCATATTTAATCTTGACAAAATGTGTAGTGTATACGGACCACTCGGCTCTCAAATATCTCTTTGCAAAACAAGATGCAAAGCCGAGATTACTCCGTTGGGTTCTCCTCCTGCAAGAATTTGATATCATCATACGTGATAAAAAAGGAGCTGAGAACCTAGCTGCTGATCATTTATCCCGATTAGAGAACCCACACCAAGATGTTTTCGAGAAAAAGGAAATAAATGAAACATTTCCTCTCGAGACACTCAATGCGGTTACTTTTCGTGGAGATTCTACCACCCCATGGTTTGCCGACTTCGCAAATTACCATGCGGGTAACTTCATAGTGAAAGGGATGTCGACCCAACAGAAGAATAAATTCTTCAAGGATGTTAAACATTACTTCTGGGACGACCCCTACTTATTCAAAATCTGTGCGGATCAAGTCATCTGACGGTGTGTTTACGGACAGGAAGCTATTGACATTCTCAAAGCTTGCCATGCTGGACCCACGGGGGGCCATCATAGTCCAAACTACACCGCCAAAAAGGTGTTTGATTCCGGGTTTTATTGGCCCACAATCTATAAGGATGCCCAAGAACTCATAAAAACTTGTGAGGCTTGTCAGCGTCACGGAAATATTTCACAACGAAATGAAATGCCACAAAATGCAATTCAAGTCTGTGAAATCTTTGATGTATGGGGCATTGACTTTATGGGGCCATTTCCATCATCTCGAGGAAACAAATACATTCTCGTGGCTGTTGACTATTTGTCAAAATGGGTTGAAGCAAAAGCTTTACCCACTAATGATGCCCGAGTTGTTGTAAAATTCCTAAAAGCTCTGTTTGCCCGTTTTGGAACCCCACGTGCTATAATCAGTGATCGTGGTACGCATTTCTGCAATGACAAATTTGACAAAGTCATGCAAAAGTATGGTGTGTGACTCACCGTCTTTCTACTGCGTATCACCCACAAACAAGTGGGCAAGTTGAAGTTTCAAATCGGGGTATTAAAAGAATCTTAGAAAGGACTGTAGGTGAAAATCGTGCATCCTGGTCGGATAAATTGGATGATGCACTATGGGCCTTTCGTACAGCTTACAAAACACCCATCGGGTGTACGCCTTACAAGCTTGTGTACGGAAAGGCATGTCATCTTCCGATCGAATTAGAGCACAAAGCCTACTGGGCCTTGAAACATGCTAACTTTGATCTTCAAACTGCGGGTGATCACCGAAAAGTTCAAATGAATGAATTAAATGAACTGCGTGATCAATCTTACGAGAACTCTTTGATTTATAAAGAAAAGACAAAGAAGATTCATGACTCTAAAATCAAGAACCGCGTTTTCAACGTTGGTGATCGAGTCCTTCTTTTCAATTCAAGATTGAAGATTTTCTCAGGAAAACTCAAATCCCGTTGGTCTGGTCCATTCACTGTTACAAAAGTTTATCCATATGGTACCGTTGAGTTATCTCAAAATGACGGACCAAATTTTAAAGTGAATGGCCATCGGTTAAAACACTACTTTGGAGAGGACATACCATTTATGGTTGTCCCGGATCTTCAAACTTTCCCCATGAACCAATGAATGCGGGGATCGAGTCAAGCTAGTGACTCGGTGATCAAAAACATTAGCAAAACATGGGTTCTCACCCGTGTCTCTGTTTTCTTTCTCTTTTCTACTATCTAGTGTGGGGGAGATGGTCTCTTCCACTTACTTCCCCGTAGACTTTTAAATTGCTTTTTCTCCCGGGCTGTTCAGGAACACTTTATTACAGTTGGCCGTTCACAAGCGGTTAGCTTGCGTGATAAACCTGACTGTTCGGGAGGAATCAACTTAATTCGGGGTCAAGTCAAGCTAGTGACTCGGTGATCAAAAACATTAGCTCGCACCATATGGGTTTTCACCCATATTTCTGACTTCTTTCTATTTTCTACCACCCTAGTGTGGGGGAGATGCCCCACATGTTGTAATTATGTACAGTTCAAAAAAAAAAAAAAAAAAAAAAAAAAAAGGGGAATTTGCATGCCTTAACGGCTTAAATGCAAATTAAATAAAAATAAAATAAATATGTATATAAAAATAATGGCTATTCAGTATTTCCCTTTTACGTTCTAAGAAGACGATGTGTTCAACTCTCTCAATGAAGGATTTGCATTAATTGCAAGAGCATTCAACAAGTTCTCTAACAAGTCAAACAACCGTCTTCGTTCTTCATCAAACACCAGGAACCAAGCAGTCATCAATGATGGTCGAGTTGAGATTCAGAATCGGTCTTCTGGTAGATTTGGGTCAGGAAATATGGGAAATTATGGTACAAGGTTTAACTCAGGGGGACAGAGGTTCAACACAGCTGGGGGCAGTGGAAATAATCTGGGGAATGCACAAAGGGGAATTCAGAATGTTGGCACTAACAGAAGAGGAATTGCAAATACGTCAATAACTTGTTACAATTGTGGAGGCAGTGGTCGTATGGCAAATGCTTGCCCTAAGCCTAGGACTCAGGGTAATGCATTTCATAAAGAAGCTCTTCTAATGGCTCTCAAAGATGAAAAGGCTGCAGGAATGTTGACTCAGAACGAGCAAAGCTTTATGGCTAACGCTTATTCCGATGATGAGATGGAAGATTTGGAAGCAAATGCTGCAGTGATGCTCATGGCCAACATGCAGGAAATTAATGTCAACGAGACAGGCCCGGTATATGATACCAATGGCTTATCTCAGGTACTTGAATCAGAATGCCTTATACATGAGATTGCTTCACCATCTGCATCTTCATCTTCAGAAGAAAATCCTGTTCAAAATGATTCATCATTCTCGTCTCAAGAAGATGATCAAATAAATACTGTTGTTTCATTCGATGATGATAACACCAATGTCTCATCTGATGATCCTATTGATAATGATAATCATGATCACCTTGAACAAGATGATCTTATGGCTGATCAAGATCCAGAGCTTATGAGCTTATTGCTGACCACCCAAACACAATTGAATGCATAAAAGTCACAGATTGACAAATGCAATGAGATTAACCAGAACTTAAAAGCTAAAATTGCATTGTTAACAAAGGACAATGAGTGCTATAAAAAACAACTTTCAAGTTATGTAAAACAAGAACAACGTGAGAAAGGCTTTGAGGTTGCATTCCAAAAGACATACGTTCAGGTCAAGGATTTAGTGCATCAAGTTCGTAAGCTAGCAGTTTCCAAAGCTGATTTGCTTTCTCAAAAAGAAAAGGAGCAATTTGAATTTAAAATACAAATTGATACTTTAAATTCTGAGTTGTTAAAAACTCAATCAGAGCTTTCAACATCTCAAAAGAATCTTCTTGAAGAAAAGGAAGCCACTAGGAAACGAGTTGACTCATATCTTGAGGAGATTGTGGACTTGGAATCCAAGCTCAAAGAATTTCAGAATGTTGTATATAAAACAGGTAATTCAGTGACACAAATTCAAAGACTAACTGTTAAACCAAGTCCTAAAAGATTTGGATTTGCAATTGGCTGTGACCAACCACGTTTTTTTACAAAAAGCACTCAAAGATAATCCTAAGTTATCTAATGCATAATTTCTGATTGGTGATACTTTTCAACGTGCTGTTGTGTATAGTAATGATAAAGAAACTGATTATCTTGCACATAAGATTGAGGGTCGATCAAAGTCAGAAAAAGTATTTTCAAGAGTTCCATATGATTATTCAGAAAGACCTCACATCAGTAAATATTTTCTTCCTCCTAAGGACAAACCAGAACAAACACTGTTAAGAACTGATAGGATTGTTCACACGGTTAAGGTGGTTAAACCTTTTGTTCTTTGTGTGTATGATATATTGAGTTAATATGATTAAGTATGTGGAATCTACTTAATCACACTTAGAAGGTGATTTGTGTTGTGGAAATGGAATGGTTGTGATTGTTATATGACAATGAACAATGAAAGATTAACACCAAACGATTCAATATTATTAATGATAATTGATGAGTGTGTAAATACTCATCATTTCTTTCACATTTGAGCTACAGAAACAGTCAAAAATACTTTAAAAAGTCTAAAAATGTATAAAAATATCATCTGACTGTGTTTTTATAAGTTTCAGGGAAAAACAAACAATAAATGGCATAATTTGCATTTTAGTCCCTGAACTTTCATAATTTGGCAAATCTAGTCCCTAGAATCTAAAAAAAGTGGAATTTTATCATTCAAGGTCCCTAAAATAATCTTAATTGTCAAATTTGGTCCTTGAATGATTGTTTGAGCAAAAATTACAAAAAGGTCCCTCAACTTTGAAAAGTGTCAAAAATGGTCCCTGGGTTATTTAAAATGGAAAATTAATAATTAAAACCCTTGTACTATTTATCTTGGCAATATTGGTCCTTTGGAGTAACTTTGGAAAGATGACAACTCAAGCCCCTCAACTTTCAGAGAATTACAAAAATGGTCCTTGTGTTAACTAAATCCGGATCTAAACACTCCCCATTAAATCCAAATAGCCAACCCATCCTATTAACTAAACCCAGCCTAAACATTAACCCAGTCCAATACCCATACCCAAGCCCAATCAAAACAAGCCCAATGTTTGTCTGAGTTAAACACTAGGTCAAACAAACGTTGACCCGTCTTCCCAAAACCACCATTCCCGCCAATACCAGTTAGTCACCACCCAGCTCACCCAAAACCACCATCCACCTCATCCCCCCTCCTCAACACTCCACCTAACATGCCAAAACCAATTAATGCATCCCTCCCACTCCCCACTAGCAAAATCAGAGTTAATCACCAAAATCCACTTTTCCCGCCAAAATGCCAAATGGACTGTGGAGATTAAATCAGAGCAATTCAATGGTGGGAATCACTCAGAGATGTCGACAAGAAGATTAGAGACTATAAAGAGCAGAGGAGAGAGTATGTAATAGATTATCTAGTGTAATTTTAGTTATTTAGTGTCGAATTAGTTAAATTTACATTCTCAGTGTAATTTTAATCTTTCAAGTGTTGAATTTAGTTGTTCCAGTGTAATATAAATCTTTTCCAATAATTAATTTCAAGTCTTCAGTTCAATCTTAGTTTATGCATTTTTCTCAATTTCAAAAATCTCATGAATGTTGAATGTTGTTGTTAGTGTTGTTTCTGGACTTCACAGGTTCATATAAGCTCCTAAATAGCTTATAAAAGCTATTAGTAATCATTAAAATCAGTTAGTAATAGAAAATTCAAAAATACAAAAACAGGTCAACTAAAGTCAAAGTTCAAGGAATGATGAAGAAAGGCTGGAGCAAGGGAAATTTTGGATTGCCCTTGGGTTAGTGGCTTTGTGGAAAGCCCATAGGAGTGATATTAAGTCCTTGTTCTTGGTTTCAAGCTGGAAAGCAGTTGTAAGCATTTTTAAGGAATTTTGCATTTTACTCTTTAAGTTGTTTTTAAGCTTTGATCTTCACATTTCTGTGTTTCTTAGTTGTTGTTGAGTAGGTTTATGCCATAAAACAGCCTGCTTGTTCATTGAATTCCATAGTTGCTAGAAATCCTTAGTTCACAGTCAAAATTGCATATTTGTTGTTTCTAAGTTTCATGCTTGTAATGATTTTGGATAATGCTTCTTTAGTATATCTTATGATAATATGCAGCTTTGATTAAGTGTTGTGGGCTTAATTCTTGAAATCCTTTGAAAATTTCCATTTCTGAGATTTAAAGGGCTGTTTGGATTTGCTGAATCAGAGGGTTTATAGTGCTTGTTTGTTGTTGTTTGTTGTTGGTACATGTTATACTAGTTCATTCTAGCTCAGTTCTACTATAAAATCCAAGGCTTATTTGTTTAAAAGTCAAAATTGTGTTTAAATCTTCATCACAGTTAACTGTGATGAGATTTGGGTTCATGATTGTTCAAATCATCTCATAAGTGTGTAACATTGCTTGATCTAGCTTCTTTTAGACTTATTACATCAGTCTCAGTTCATTAGAACCAATCAAAATCTCACCAAAGTCAACCTTTGATTTGTCTGCAAAAGTCAAAAGCCACAGCAGACCTTGTGTTCTGGGTTGCTGATCTTGACCCAAATTGGACCTCAATTGGTGTGATTGTCATGGGGCTTTTGTGTTTTTTAGATAGCCAGTAGTGTCACCTTGCTTTTGCCCCCATTAGGTTGTCTTTAAATAGCTTATTGAGTGCTTAATCTTGTCTGCAATATAGGGTGATTTCTGAGTTTTCTGAATCAAGTTTCACAACAGTCAATTGTTAATCCTGTTTAATCTCTTGTTATTATTTGTGTTTTTTAGTTGATTTGTGGTTATTTTATCATATTAGCCTGTTCCTGAACTTTTGGCATCTTTATTTGCTTTTTAGCTTATTTTGTGCTTATAAGCCAACTGCTTATTAGCCCAAATCAACTCTCTGTGCTTATTAAACTTGTGATTTTAATTTTCCTAGCCTTTTAATATTAATTTAGACTTAACTTAAATTTTTCAGATTTTTCCTAAGTTATTTTATATTTTTAATCATTTTTATTAGTTTTTAATAGTAATTAAATCATAAAAAATAGAAAAATAATCAGAAAAATATAAATCCAATTTTCATAATTTTCTTTTGTCATTTTTAATCTAGGAAAAATATAAAAATATTTTTAGGACTTAAAAAAATCAAAAATAGAAATATAGTGATAGCTTCTATTTAATAGAATTTATCTTTTTAAATTTTAATTAAGCAAATTTCATTTTTATAATTTTCTTAGCTTCTTGTCACTTTAAAGTATTTATAGAAAAAATTTCAGATTTTTATTTGATCTTTTAGTATTTATTAGAATTTTAATTAGTTTAAATAATTATTAAATAGTTTTTAATTAATAATAATTAATTAATAAGTTAAATAAATAATTTTCTTTTTCCAATAATTTTCTTTTATTATTAGGGTTGTAAAAATATAAATTTCATATCCGTAGGCTTTTTATTTCTTAAATCTCACTTTTCATTTCGTACGTTTACGTTTATTTAAATTTAAACGTACATCTTTTAGTTTTAAACGTTTTTAAGTAATTTGGTTTCCAGTTCTTGTTTATATAGCTTGGTTAAAGCTATTTTCTTATCTCATTAGTGTAATCAAAATCATAATCCCTTTTCTGTTCAATAACACTTGATCACGATCCGTTTTTAAACACAATTTCGCATCTCGCTGGGACTTAAACGACCCGGGGATAAAACTATACTCCTTGGATAATTGCATTGTGTTCTTGATTAGTTTGACTTTGTTTGACCACATCCGTGGTTGATTTAAGTTGACTGTTTCGGAGCCAATCAATAATAATACGAGTGATCTTGAAATATCACTAGGGTTACAACCTTGAATCTTAAGTTCTTCTAACTTGTGATATTCTTATGTTTGTTCTATGTCTTAACAGTTATGAACTTATCAACTTATCTATTTTATGCAGTTGGACACACACATATCAGTTGACTAAGATCTTCTTTTATAGTCCAAGAAGATCTTTACAATATTGCTTAAAGTCTAGCCGACTTACTTGTTAACTTATCTTGAGTGTGTCAGTACATAAGATACAACATGTATCGGTGTACACAACTTGTTAACTAAGCACATGGGGTAAGATATTATCTACAGTATATTGTTGACCAAAATACAAATAATATCTTTTCATACTTATCCACTTAGCAGCAGAATGTACATTAGCAGCAGCAATGAGAACATGATGAAGCGAAAAGTGTACCGCTTTTAGGGGGTCATTTAAGCCCTAAATCGTATTTATTTGATCAAATATTGCCCTAAATCGTTCATTTTGTCATTTTAGGTACTTTGGAGATGAAATCTGGAAAAGGAAGCATTTTGGACGTTTTTTGAGCATAAAAGTGAAGAAAACGACAAAGTCTCCAAAGCTGCTGGAAAAGTACACATGACGGCGTCAAGGATTGCTCCTGAAGGCGTCACGGCTTGGCAAAAGAGGTGGACATGACAAAATACACGTGACGCGCCAGAGAGTTTTACAATGAAAATCTGACGGCGTCACCCTTTAAGGTGATCAAGGTCGTCACAGTTTAAGTTAAAGAGAGACGGCGTCAAGCACAATTTTGACGGCGTCAACCCTTGATAGGCCAGAGCGGATTTTTGGAGGATTAAATAGGGACGGCGTCAGGAAGACCATCCGGGAACCCTAGCCGCGGCGAGGTGACGGCGTCACCTCCTACAACGTGACGCCGTCAGCCCCTAAACTCTATATATAGTTTTGCAATTTTTAGTCATTGGTGTGCAACTTTGTGAGGAGAAACCCTAAGACGAATTTTCTGCCATTTTTAAGGGTTTTATACCCTTGGATCTCCCATGTTTAATTGAAGATAAGTAATCAATTAATCATTCAATATGTCTATGTGTTGTTTGATTATATCTTGTTCTTGTCTTTTAATTAACATGCTAGGCTAGATTTATCTTGTGTTTGCTTAGATCTAATGAAACCTAACTATTGATTATTGGTTGTTAGTGTGTTATTAATTGTATTGGATGATTGTTTATCGATGTTAGGCTTAAGAAAACTGGCTAACCTCCTATACGGTAACTTGCTTGAACGTCTTAAGAAACATGAACCAATGCGTACTAGGTTTATTTGGTTGTATTTAATGCATGAGCGAATTCTAGTGATCCCATGTTAGGAGCTTCTTAGCCGGCTCGACATAGGAGTGAAGTAGGAGCTTGTAGAGTTGGGGAAGTACGTACGCCACCCCACGACTGGCATTAAGGAATACACCCGTCATCCACGCAATTAATACACACTAATCAACCGGTAAAAGATAGTTAGGGAGTAAGGAAATCTAAGTAAACACATTTCTCTCCATATAAGTTCCACAACCTTTTCATTTTCAGTTATTTTATTTTATTTGCATTTGTAGTTATTTGGGTTAGTTGACTAGCAACTAATTCCGCCCACTCCTTCAAACCCGAGATTTTACTTGCTTTTATAAAAAATATAAAAATAACAAAAAGAATCTTCCCTCACCCTTAGACCTATTAGAGTAGTTTTTCAATCCTAACGACACTATTCCCCTAGAGAACGATCAATCCCCCGGTACTTGCCACTACACTATACTACATCGGTCAGGTACACTGCCTGGTGGGGATTGCAAGCCTCTTGAGATCCCTCGAGAGGTAAAACCTGTTGTAAGGTCGCAAAACCACGCATCAGAACACTAGCAGCAGAATCCTTCAGCAGCAGAGTGTTAAGCCTAGCAGCAGAATCATTTATCGCTAGCAGCAGAATCAAATGTTCTAGCAGCAGGAACAAACATTAGCAGCAGGAACCAAATGCACTAGCAGCAGAATCACATTTAGAGTATTTCTTTGATTAGCATCCGATATTAAACTTCTTGAATATTTAATTCCCAACAATCCTCCCCTAAACATGTGAATCCATTACAACATGTTTCTGAATTAAATTATGGATTGTGAAGATCTTTCAAACACTTCTGTTCTTCAAGATTAAATATCTTCTCAGTAATTCATCTACTTTGTTCTTTGACTTTAACAATATCAACACATTGCTCCAATCTTGGACTAAAAGATGGTGCAATTTCCTTGGATGGAGGAATTATAAGAGGCAATGATGCTGTGTATCTTGGATGCTTGTTTCAACAAGTGAAATCATCTATCAGCATGCCTTTGCAAGTGATGAACAAACGTGGTAAACTGAAATTGAAACTATTCTTCGTTTGACCTAGATAGAACTTTCTCCTTTGGAATGTTCTTGTCATTTTCAACCTCCATGTCATCATCTTGTATGCTCTTGTCTTCTCCTTCCTTTTATTGGATTATCTTCCTTTTCTGGGCTATTATTTCCTCCCCTGAGATTGTTACCTCCCCTGAGATACAAATAACTTTTGTTTCCTCCCCTTGTTTGGAAGATCTCACTATGTACCAAAATATATCTTCTTTTATCATCTGATCCAGCATTTAGAACTTGTTGTCAGACAATGTTGTACATGAAGCCATCAATTCCTTAAGAGTTTAAGTTACTGCCCTCATCACTTCTAGGTGTGTTAACTCCTATGAGAGGTGAATCAGTGGACATTTGATTCATGATCCATCAATGGATGGTTTTTGAGAATCCTTTGAAAATCCTTGTTTAAGAAATTATTTGACTTAGCAGTATGTTCATGATTTTAGAATTGAAAAATCATACTGCTTTCAACCATTTTGAAGGGATTAAGTGTATAACAGACACTTAATCAAAATTTTGGTTTAAAGCAACCTCTGGTTGTGTGAGAACCAATGTTTTTCAGTTATAAATAACTGCCTGTGTAAAGATAAACCTATTCAAAAGGCTTTCTTGACAGGGTTTCCAGCTCATAGTAATTGTTACCTCTAACACAAGTGTTAGATTCACTTTTACTAGCTGTTCTTTCTATCAGATGTCCTTAGACTTGCTCATTATACTTGAAAGTATAAAATGATAGAAAGTGAGTTGCATCAGTTACTATCTGATCAACTAAGTCATCAATTCAATGTGAAATATCATAACTAGGTTTCAAGAAATTTTTTTTTAAGGAGTTTTAAAATTCCCAAACTCAGTCCATCATAAACCTAATCATTCTGTTGCTTCCATTTCACTTGAAATTTCCTTTGTGTTCACATATTCATACCTGAAATTGTTAGTCTAAAAACAAAAGAACAAAGTACAAAGTACTTGTCTTGCATTAGAATAATCATAAGACCAACTGTATGAATAACACATTTTAAATTTGTACTAGCAGCACAAACTTTTTGTAATAGCAGCAGTATTATATAAAGCCAGCAGCAGAAACAAAAATTTATTTACATAAACACATTAGATTGAAAATTCAAAGATTAAGCATTCCAATACTTGCTACCAAGTACTGAAATCTTGAAACATCAAAAGCTTTTGTTAGCAGATCTGCAAAATTATGTTCTGAAGCAATTTTAAGAACTTGAATTAACTTTTTCTCATTGCAGTCTCTTATAAAGTGATGTCTAATTTCAATGTGTTTTGTTTTAGAATGTTGCACTGGATTTTTAATAATACAAATTGTACTACTATTATCAATATGAATAACAGTGTTTAAGAAATTGTACCCATAATCAAGAAGTTGGTTTTGAAGCCATAGAACTTGACTAGAGCAACTTGCAGCAGCTATATATTCAGCTTCAGTTGTTGAATTTGCCACACTTGTTTACTTCTTACACTGCCATGAGACAAGTCTACACCCAAGGAATTGACATCCTCCAGTTGTTGACTTTCTGTCCAAGCTAGCACCAGCATAATCACTGTCCGAATATGCTACCAAGTCAAAAGGAGATTTTCTAGAATACCATATACCCAACCTTGGTTGACCTTTGAGATATCTAAAAATTCTCTTGACTGCAGTTAAATGAGAAACCTTTGGAGTTACTTGAAATCTTGCACAAACACATACAGGGAACATTATATCAGGTCTAGATGATGTAAGGTACATCAAAGAGCCTATCATAGATCTGTAAGTGTGTACATCCACACTTTCTCCATGTTCATCTTTCAGAAGGTGCTTCTCAGAGTCCATTGTTGTGCTTGCTATTTTTGAATCAGCAAATTGAAATTTTCTAAGTATATCTCTGCAACATATTTGTCTTGACTAATAAATATGCCTTCAGATGATTGCTTAACTTGCAAACCTAAAAAGAATGTAAGTTCCCCCATGGAACTCATCTGAAACTTATCTTTCATAAGCTTCTCAAATTCTAAACACATCTCCTTCCTAGTAGATCCAAAGATAATGTCATCCACATACACCTGCACTAACAGAAGATCCTTCTTATGCTGTTTGATGAAAAGTGTCTGATCAATCTTTCCTCTTTGAAATCCATTTTCTAATAAGTAGGAAGCTTGTGTTGCATAACAAGCTCTTGGTGCCTGATGAAGACCATATAGAGCTTTCACTACTCTGTACACTTTTTCTGGATGTAATGGATCAATGAAGCCAGGGGGCTGTGAAACATATACCTCCTATTCAATAGAACCATATAAAAATGCACTCTTGACATCCATTTGGTAGACTGTGAAGCCTAAAAATGAAGCATAAGCTAGAAACAGCCTAATTGCCTCAATCCTTGCTACTGGAGCATAAACCTCATCACAGTTTATCCCTTCTTCTTGTGTGTACCTTTGGGCTACTAATCTAGCCTTATTCTTAATCACTATTCCCCTTTCATCCCTTTTGTTCTTAAAAACCCATCTAGTGCCAATTACCTTTATATTCCTAGGTAAATCAACTAGCACCCATACTTTCTGAATCTTGAACTGAAGAAGCTCTTCTTGCATAGCCTCTAACCAGCTTGAATCATCTAGGGCCTTAAGAATGTTCTTGGGTTCATCCTGTGAGAGAAAACATACAAACAAGCAAGAGTTTGAAAGCTCATGCTGTTTTGAAGCATAAAGGGCATCAAGAAGCCCTTGTTGGTCTGAAGTCATCAATTGATGTCTTGTCTTCACACCTGACTGTACATCTCCAATCACATTGTCTAGGGAGTGGACTTTGTGAATTCTTGTTTGTGGAGTAGAAGGAACTTGATAATTTGATGGAAGATTGTTGAAATCCACCTCATTATCTGAAAATTCTGCATCTTTCGTTTCTGAAGGGCCAGCAGCAGAATTAGTTGGCCGAATAGCAGAATCAGTAAGCTTAGCAGTAGAAACAGATACACTACCAGCAGCAACAGAAATGCTACCAGCAGAAACATTTTGTTGTTCCTGAGTTCTATCTTCTTTGCTTTCATCTTCAACTCCTTCTTTAGCTTTACCATAAGAAGATTCATCAGTTGTTGAAGTTGATTCCACACTTGTACTTGACCATATCGGCATCCAAACATGATCTTGGTTTGTCTCCTTTTCTAACGTTGCCTCATCTGTTGCTTGTGAACCTGAAAAGTCATTAGTTTCTGCAACAACAGGCACATAATTCATTGATTTGGTTAGAAATTCAAGATCAAATAGCCTTTTTGGTCCTTGACCTTCTACATTAGATTTATCCTCTAAAAACTCCACATGTAGGTTTTCTTCTACAATCTTAGTTCTTGTGTTGTATACTCTAAATGCTTTGCTATTGAGAGAATATCCAACAAAGAAACCTTCATCTGCTTTACCATCGAATTTTCCTAAATGGTCTAAGGTATTGAGAATTGTCACATGACATCCAAATGGTCTAAGAAATCCTATTGCAGGAGTTCTACCTCTAAAAAGTTCATATGATGTCTTATTGTGAGGCTGGATAACTAAAACTCTATTTTGGACATAGCAAGCAGTGTTGACTGCTTCAGCCCAAAAGGTTATAGGTAGCTTAGAATCAGCTAACATAGTTCTAGCAGCTTCAATTAATTAGTGTTCTATTCTTTCTCTCAACAATACCATTCTGTTGTGGTGTTCTAGCAACACTAAATTCTCTCTTAATACCTTTTTGTTTGCAGAAATCATCCATAACTCTATTCTTAAACTCTGTCCCATTATCACATCTAATGACCTTCACTTTCTTGTCTACTTGGTTTTCTATCTGTGTAATGAATGTCTTAAGGATGCTTGTAGTCTCATCCTTAGTAGATAGAAAGAAAACCCATGTAAATCTAGTATAGTCATCAATTATAACAAGACAATATCTCTTATGCATTATACTACTTACTGAAACAGGTCCAAATAAGTCCATATGCAGCATAAACAATGATTGATTGATAGAGTTAAAAATCTTGGGCTTACAAGTGGCTTTGTGTTGTTTGCCATTCTTAACAATTTTATTTATGGTTTTGAAATTAATATGACCAAGCCTTCTATGCCATTTCATTGATTCATCCAATGTGGCCTTTGCAACAAGACAAGTTAAATTCTTTTTAGGAACAATGTTCTTCATGTCTACACTGTACATATTGCCCTTTCTAGGAATTCTAAGAAGTACTTGACTTTCATCAGGCATCTTAAAATCAGGAGAAAGTACAAGACATTCAGTCTCACAGAAAAGAACATTGTTCTTTTTGTCACACATTTGTGAGACACTAAAAAGATTATAATTTAGCTCTTTTACATAGAACACATCTTCAAAATCTAAATTTCCGGTTTTGATTGTACCTTTACCGGAAATTTTGCCACAAACACCTCCTCCAAAGGTAACATATCCTCCATCTATTGATTGAAAATCTGAGAGATAGGACTTGTTGCCTGTCATGTGCCTTGAACATCCACTATCTGAGTATCCTTGATCCTCTTCCTGATCATTTGAATGTTCCTGCACATAAATAAGAGTGTTAGTTTCTTTTGGGGACCCAAGCCATTACTGACTTGGATCTGCCTCTTGCATCAATGTAAGTTAATCTTTTAAGGATAGTTGATGCAACATTGGATTTAAGAATCCAACATGCTGAGGCCTTAACAGCATTTGCCCTGTTTCCCTTAGCAGCAGAATGAACTGATCGCTTAGCAGCAGAATGAACTGCTAACTTTTCAGTTCTACCCTTTGGTTTCCAAACTTGTTTTTGGACCACTGCTTTTGTTTGAATGGGCCTTAAAACAGTCTTTAACGCATGTTTGAAAAATGTTTTTGCATCCTTAGCTGTTGATTTTGGGTTAACATTCATCAATGATTTAGCAGCAGAATGAACTTGTTTAGCAGCAGAACCATTTGGTCTAGCAGCAGGATCTGTTTTTAAGCCAGACTTGTGTGTGACTGTTCTGGGTTTTGTTCTATTAACACTAGAACTAGAGTGAAAGTGAGTTTTAGGTGTTTGCCTTTTGTGGTTCACTCTATTGTTTTCATACCCAGTTTCCCAATGGTTGCAGAAAGCTGCAAGATGGTCAAAACTACCACATGTGTAACAAGCTTTATTATAAAAAGCAAAGTCATCACCTAATTGGTTAGACTTGAGGTTGTTCCAATTCCTTTGGTTACCTCTGGGCTTGTTGGTGGTTCTATATTGTTCACAATATCTAACTGGTTGCCTAACATGCTTAATGTTTGATTTAGGCCTATCAGTATTGTGTTTGACTATCTTAGGAACACTTTTTCCTACTTTCTTAACCACTTCAGGTTTAGACATAACCTGTTCTTCTTCATCACTATCAGTTGTGCAATCTTCAACAACTATAGCATCTAAGTTCTTAGCAAAGGACACCTTGTCCTGATAAAGTAAAGTTTTATCTAAACTTTTACTTACTTTTTCTACCTTAAGGCTCTTGCTAGCCTTAGAACCATATTCCATGATTGGTTCTTGAAACTCAGGTAAACCTAAATTTCCTAGGTCAATCCCTGGGGGTTTAGGGATGCCTCTATAAGGAGGTGGGACACTCTTATATCCTACTCCTGACTTAGCTCTATTAATCACCTGACATTCTACTATGTTGTGCACACTTTTAGAAGCATGTTCTAGTGCCTCAGTAGTCAAGTGAATGTTTTCATTTTCCTTTTTGACCCTATCATAAGCTTCTCTCAAAAGCTTAATTTCAGCATCTCTAAAGAATATGTCCTGTCTTAGGAGAGCTTTGTCATCAGAAAAAGCTAATTCATTTTCCTTATAGTGTGTGATTTGTTTCTCAACCTTTTCTAATCCACACTTATAGTTTATAAAGTTTTGAAAAGTCTTGCTTAGCTCTATCTTTTGATCATCATATTGTTTCATTAAAACCTGTAGAGCATTAAGAGCAGTGCAAGTATTTGAACAAACTTTATGATTTTGTACCTCAGTAGCAGAAAAATCCATAAGTGCCATCTGAGCAGGAGTTTCTTTTTCATCTGCCATGAAGCTCCAATCAAAACCTAAGCCATCAATAGCTACCATAGCTTTTGGCTCAATAACCTCCTCTGTCTTGGATTTGCTTCCAAAACCTCTATTCTTGCTATCTTGCTGCCTTGGTCTTCTGCACTCTCTTGAGAAATGACCCATCATGTGACAGTTATAGCACTCTATCTTTGACTTATCAAAACCAGCAGTATCAGTGTTGCTGATTATGAGCTTCTTCCCTGTCTTGTGATAGAACTTCTTGGCTCTCATGCTAAGAAGAGAAATTTGCCATTTTAGATCCATTTCCTCCAGGTCATCTTCATGGATCTCTTGGAGGTCTTCATAGGAGAGCATGGACCCATTATTCTGACTTGTAAGAAAGGCACAACAAGTCTTTTCATCCAAAATACTTATGGTACTACTTGATGAACTAGCAGCACCAACATCATCAACAACTTTCACCTCTTTACTTGATTTTGAGGTACTAGGAATTGACATAAATGCCTTGTTCCCAGTATTAGAACTAGTACCTCCATTCTTCTTCAAATCTTGCTCCACAATCTTGAAGTTGCTATACAAGTCCATCAGTTCCATGGTGTCTAAGTCTGGCTTGTTCTTCCAGACAACAACATGCATAGCCCACTCTTCTGGTAAGCTTCTCAAAAATTTTGAGTTTAAATCTTCTTGGAGCATTTCAATGCCAAGAATAGCAAGTTGGCTCATAATATTCTGAAGCCTATTAAACATGTGGTCAAGAGATTCATTGTATGTAGAGGAGAAGTTTTCAAACTGCTGCTTGAGCAGTGTCTTGTGGGTTTTCTTGGTGGCTTCATTTCCACCATACCTGGCAATAATAGCTTCAAACAATGACTTGGCATCTTTGAACTTGTTGAAGTTTAGAAGTTGATCATTGGGAATGGTCATCATCAGCATGCTTATTGCCTTCAAGTCATTTTTCTTCTTTATTCTATCTTCTGCAAATGATGGCTTTGTCTGCAGAGTTGACACAACTTTGCCGTCCACTGTTGATGTAGTGGTGGTAGGCTGGTAAGAGTTTTCATCTTCTATAATTTCCCAAAGTGCATAATCTTGCACTTGGAAATATTGCTCTATCCTCAGCCTCCACATCTCAAACACATTCTGTTTGAGCATGGGAATCTTTGCAGCAACATTTGTCTGAATAAATTCAACATCCATTTCTTCAGCTTCTTCTTCTAAATCAATAATATCAGCCTGAGCTCTTATACCACTTGATAGGATTGTTCACACGGTTAAGGTGGTTAAACCTTTTGTTCTTTGTGTGTATGATATATTGAGTTAATATGATTAAGTATGCGGAATCTACTTAATCACACTTAGAAGGTGATTTGTGTTGTGGAAATGGAATGGTTGTGTTTGTTATATGACAATGAACAATGAAAGATTAACACCAAACGATTCAATATTATTAATGATAATAATACGAGTGATCTTGAAATATCACTAGGGTTACAACCTTGAATCTTAAGTTCTTCTAACTTGTGATATTCTTGTGTTTGTTCTATGTCTTAACAATTATGAACTTATCAACTTATCTATTTTATGCACTTGGACACACACATATCACTTGACTAAGATCTTCTTTTATAGTCCAAGAAGATCTTTACAATATTGCTTAAAGTCTAGCCGACTTACTTGTTAACTTATCTTGAGTGTGTCAGTACATAAGATACAACATGTATCTGTGTACACAACTTGTTAACTAAGCACATGGGGTAAGATATTATCTACCATATATTGTTGACCAAAACACAAATAATATCTTTTCATACTTATCCACTTAGCAGCAGAATGTACATTAGCAGCAGCAATGAGAACACTAGCAGCAGAATCCTTCAGCAGCAGAGTGTTAAGCCTAGCAGCAGAATCATTTATCGCTAGCAGCAGAATCAAATGTTCTAGCAGCAGGAACAAACATTAGCAGCAGGAACCAAATGCACTAGCAGCAGAATCACATTTTGAGTATTTCTTTGATTAGAATCCGATATTAAACTTCTTGAATATTTAATTCCCAACAAGAACTGAAACAAATCCTTCTTCTGAAGTTGCTCCTGTCTCCACTCCTATCGCACAAATCAATGGTTCAAAAGATAATGATGATCCACAACTGCCTCAAGAATGTTGAATTCTTCGATATTTTAAGACATTTATGGATGACATTAAACTTTTGGAACAGGTGATAGAAATTAATTCTGAAATCAATGTCTCTTCTCTCTTTTCTCCCGCTGAGAAAGAAAAAAGAGAAATTTTTCAGAAACAATTCCTACCACATGTTAAACCCCTGAGACTTTGCGCAACAATGTGGGAACAAGAACTACAGACTGAAGTTGGATCAATGAAGAGTATTTTTAAAGCTAAAGATGACAAAATTGCAAAACAAAAGTGTCAAAAGAAAGCTTTAGAAAAAGAGGTTGATTGACTCTTGGAACATGTTCTGTGTGATGATGTGATTTCAGTAATTATGAATTCTGTTTTTGAAAAATGTCATGCAATGCTTGTTGATGATCATGCTGTGAATGTTGAAATGTTGCAAATTGAGATTGATAATTTGGTAAAAGAGAATGAGAGTCTTAGACAGATCAACTTTGATGTGGAAGATAAGTGTGAAAAAGAAATTTTCAAACTTAACAAACGACTGGAATGGTGTCAAACTCAAAGCATTGAATTTGAGTTAAAATATAAAAATCTAAAAGAGTATTTGTCTTTCCAAAACAGTCATGCTTCAGAAAGTCAAAATAAAAATGAAATTGATGTTTTGCGAAATAAAATGTTTGAATATGAGAAATACATAGATGAAGTTTCTCAAAACAGAAATGACACTGTCCAGTTAAACAGACTTTTGGATTCAAAAAATCAAGAACTCCAACACATCATTGTTGATTTGAAAAAGAAACTCAGAGTTTTAGATAAAGGAAAAGCTGTGATTGCCCTAGGAATGTACTCAGTAGACAAGCCAACTAAGCAAGCATCAGATCAAACCACTAATGTGAATACTTCCACTTCCACAGGACTAGGAAACACTTCTAAGGCTAGCAGATCAAGAAACACCAAAAGACCAAAGAAGTTTAGTATCTGGCGCCCTAAGAGTGGACTATCTAAGACTGAAGAAGTAGTAGTTAATGTTAGCAGTTTGAATAAAAAGCATGATATGTCAGAAGTAGAATCAAACTTGTCTAAGTCTAGTTCTATAGATGATGTAATGAATGCTAAATCGTTGAATGTTATGAATGATATTATGGTTGATGCTAGTTGTGTATTTTGTCATGCTAGTATATTATCTTGGAAATCATGAGAAATGTGTTGCTAAAACTCTGTTGAATCGCAAAAAGAAACGATCTAGTGGCATTTCCTCTAGGCCCACTACTGCTGCCAAGTCCATATTAGGAAAACCACCACTAGTAGTTTCTGAAGAATCAGTTGACAAACCCATATCTGCATCTAGGACAAACAAATCACCAAGTGCATTTATTAGGAGAATGGCTGAGACTAGTTGGACGTGGCAGCGTTGGTTACATAAAACACATAGCTTTAAATGGGTACCAAAAATGATTAACTCATGTGTTACTAACCAAACGGATTCCACCGTTACCAAACTTGCCTATGTGTCAACTTCTGGTGATGCAGGTGATCCAAATTGTTCTCTGGATTGTTGATAGCAGCTGTTCCCGACATATGACCGGCAACCTCAAGCTTCTTGTAAACTTTGTTGCAAAGTTCATTGGAACGGTCAGATTCGGGAATGATCACTTCGCTGCTATTATGGGTTATGGAGACTATGTAAATGGGAACATCGAAATTAGCAGGGTTTATTACGTTGAAGGCCTAGGTCACAATCTCTTCTCAGTAGGACAATTTTGTGATGGTGATTTGGAGGTGGCATTCAGAGAGAAAACTTGTTTTATTCGGGATCTTTAAGGAAATGATCTGATGAAAGGAAAACGCGGCACCAGTTTATATACAATTTCCTTCGAAGGCATGACAGCTTCCTCTCCCATATGCTTACTTTCAAAGGCACATCCCACAAAGGCCTGGCTATGGCACAAACGGATGTCTCATTTGAACTTCAAGACGATGACCGATCTTGCTAAGAAAAAGTTGGTCGACGGTCTTCCCAAATTCAGATATGCCAAAGATCACTTGTGTCCTGCTTGCGAACAAGGAAAGAGTCATCGTGCCCACTTTCCTCCAAAAGCAGATCACAGCACAGATCATGTCCTACAACTGCTTCATATGGATTTGTGTGGTCCTATGCGTGTTCAAACCATCAATGGGAAACGGTACATCTTACTCGAGGTGGACTTGGGTCTACTTTCTTCGTACCAAAGACCAAGCACCTTCGATGATCATTACTTTTCTCACGAAGATTCAAGTTCAGGTTCGTAACACCGTCAGAATCATCAGAACAGACAATGGTACTGAATTCAAGAATCAAACTCTTCGGGAGTTCACTGAGAAAAATGGTATTGTTCATCAAACGTCAATTGCTCGCACCCCTGAACAAAATGGAGTAGTCGAAAGACGCAACCGTACGTTAGTGGAGGCAGCAAGAACTATGTTGATTAATGCCCAATTACCAGACTACCTATGGGCTGAAGCTGTCTCAACTGCTTGTTATACCCAGAACCGATGCATGATCACCAAACGCCATAAAAAAACACCATATGAGCTTATTCATGGTCAAAAACCAAATATCAATTACTTTCATGTCTTTGGAGCTCTCTGTTATCCAAAGAATGATCGTGATGATCTTGGTAAATTGAAAGCTAAAGCAGACATAGGAGTATTCGTTGGCTATTGTGAGAATTCGAATGGATTCAGAATTTGGAATCGTCGTACTCGGGAAATTCAAGAGACAATCCATGCTAATTTTGATGAGCTTACAGAGATGGCTTCTGAGCAAAACAGCTTAGAACCCGCACACAACTGTCTAAATTTTCCTGAATCTTCAGCTAAACCATTACCGTTCAACAGAAAGGATATAGAAGACTTGTTTGCTCCTCTGTTCGATGACACTCTAGTTAATCGTGCCTCTGATGTATCTACCAATTCCGCTGCTCAAACCGTAAAAAATCAAGCACCTGAAACACCTGCAACCACTTCCACAGTAGTTGCTGACGACGCACCTCAACCAGAACCATCATCGTCAGTAAATTAAACACCTTCAACTTCTACACCTTCAGCTGAAGATTCCGCCCACCACAATTCTGTTGAAGTACCCACACCATCAGGTTATGACGGAGATGCATTCTTTAATCCATTTGCACTTGCACCAACCATTCCTGATATTGTAGAATCTTCTTCACGCAATTTGGAACCGTCAAACCTGCACCACAGTTATCAACACTATCCATCCACTCATAAATGGACAAAGGATCATCCCTTAGTAAACATCATTGGTAATCAAGAAAAACCAGTCATGACAAGACAAAGACTCCACACAGACGGTGAAACCTGCATTTATGCACTCACCGTTTGTCAAGCCGAACCAAAAAACATCAAGGAAGCCCTCACTTATGACAACTGGATTGAATCCATGCAAGAGGAGTTGGAACAATTCAAGCGGTTAGAAGTTTGGGAACTGGTAGAGAGACCAGATGGGGTTTATGTCGTTGGATTGAAGTGGATCTGGAAAAACAAGTTAGATGCAGATGGTACTGTGATTCGTAACAAGTCCCGCCTGGTCGCCAAAGGATTCAGTCAACAAGAGGGAATCGACTTCGAAGAATCGTTTGCTCCAGTCGCAAGGCTTGAGGCTGTTCGCATGTTCCTGGCTTACGCGGCTCACAAGAACATTACTTTCTACCAAATGGATGTGAAGACTGCATTTCTCAATGGCCAACTCCGGGAAGAGGTGTACGTTTCTCAACCAGAAGGCTTCGTGGACCAAGAACATCCGCATCACGTATATCGGCTAAAGAAATCCCTTTACGGCCTTAAACAAGCCCCAACGGCATGGTACGACAAGTTATCTGCTTTCTTACTTGCAAACCATTTTACTAAAGGAACTGTGGACCCGACTTTGTTTATACAAAAACACGGGGAGGACATTCTCATCGTACAAATTTATGTCGATGATATAATTTTTGGATCAACACATAAAAAATATTTAAATGCTTTTGCAAAACTGATGAAAAATAACTTCGAGATGTCCATGATGGGTGAACTGAAGTTCTTCTTAGGACTGCAAGTTCATCAATCACCCCATGGTATATTCCTTAGTCGGTCCAAGTATGCTCAGGAAATCCTGAAAAAGCATGGTATGACCAGCAGTGACACCTATAATACACCTATGTCCTCCTCATCCCCGAGGCTCGATGCTGACATAAATGGGACACCCATTGATCCTACAAAATATCGTAGCATCATTGGGTCAATCATGTATCTCACAGCTAGCAGACCGGATGTTGTATTTGCCACGTATCTATGCTCCCGATATCAGTCAAGACCAACTGAGCGGCATTTGTCAGCCGTTAAAAGAATCCTTAGATACATAAAGGGAACCATTAATTTGGGGATCTGGTATCCAAAGGATTCTGGCTTTGAACTTGTAGCTTTTTCAGACGCTGACCATGCAGGGTGTTTAGACACTCGAAAAAGTACATCTGGAGGAGAACAGTTTTTGGGTGACAAGCTCGTCTCTTGGCAGTCAAAAAAACAAGATTGCACATCACTGTCGTCAACAGAATCTGAATATGTAGCCATGTCTGCCTGCTGTGCTCAAGTCATTTGGATGCGATCACAACTGATGGACTACGGATACGTACTCAACAAGATTCCTATGTATTGCGACTCCAAGAGTGCCATTGCCATTTCATGCAAATCCGTGCAGCATTCCAAGTCCAAGCATATTGATCTCCGATACCATTTCATCAAGGAGCACGTGGAGAAGGGTACTGTTGAACTGTATTTTGTGGGTACTGAACACCAATTGGCGGATCTGTTCACAAAAGCCTTTCCTCATGCAAGATTTGTGGATTTGGTTCACCGGATTGGTATGAGATGTTTGACTACGAGTGATTTGGAAAATTTTCTCAAAAACAATTAAATAAGTCAAACATCTTAACTATCTATGTAAATATCTTCTTTCCTAAAAAAAATGCAAGTACAATCCTTATCAACACTTGGTTCTTTTTTCTTAACCATCATTAATTATTTTCGAACAAGTGTTGAGGGGGAGACATAAAATTTTTTCAAAATTTTTCAAATTTGTACTTGCATGCTTTCTGAAATTTGTTGCTTCACAAAGTTTTTGGTGATAATCTCAAAAGATGGAAAAGTTGTGTGCCTATTTTTTGCTTAGTTTGAGACAAATAGTTAATAAAATGGTGGGTTAGGACTAGGAATAAAATGTTTCAAGGTTAAGGGACTAGATGTGACAATATGTGCAAAATTTAACTTAGTCATATAAAAGTCAAAATACTACCGCAGTTAATACTCTGCGCTTACTGACATAGTTCACCCACTTTATCAACGGCTCTCATTCAATCTACAAATCCGCTTAAGTTCATCCGAATCTGTGAGTACTTTTATGTTAAACAAGTCATTATAACAAACGGTTTTGAAGTATATCTTGATTCAACGGCTAGATTTATCGCAATTCTGAATTAAAGTTCTAGGGTTTGCGTTAAATTAGGGAAATTCAATTTTAAGTGTTTGTGATGTGTTTATTGGTTCGGTTATGCTTAGAATATGATTGTAAACCATGTATGCATGCTTAATTGAACCCAGATACTTGTAATTTGAATGTTCTTGATTTAGGGTTTTAGCGTACGAATTGGGGAAAATCATTTGCAAGTAATGTAGTGTAATTAATGTGTTCCAGTGTTGTTGTTATGCATTGAATTGAGTAAATGTTGCCTTGGATTGAACCCAGAAACATCAGATATGCTTAATTGATTTTAAGGGTTTATGAAGAACACGAGTGCACGTTCAGTTTGATTCTTAGGATTTTATGGTTAAAAGTTGTTATAACTTGGTCAGAATGCTTAGAAACATCATAGGATTCTATTGTATCAAGCGTGATTACAAAATCTCAAGTGAATGTGAAATGTGAAAAATCTGCTGAGTCATTCGTCTTCAAAGGGTATCGAAATTTCTTGTATAAGAAGTTTTCGAAATTGGAAAAAATTTCGCAATTGGAAATTTTTTCGCAATTGGAAAGTTTTTCGCAATTGGAAAAGTTTTTCGCAATTGGGAAAGTTTTTCGCAATTGGAAAAGTTTTTCGCAATTGGAAAAGTTTTTCGCAATTGGAGAACTTTTTCGCAATTGTCAAAAGTTTTTTCGCAATTGTCAAAAGTTTTCGCAATTGTCAAAGTTTTCCAAAATCATGTTTCAACTTGTGTTATAAATTTGAAATATCATGCTAAGTTAAGGATGTCATGTGAATCATTAAGTTTTAACTAATGCTAACCCACATGTATCTTGCAAATTGGTGTTAAATGATGTTTCAGATTTTTCACAATGTCTGCACCAGTACAACAACCACTACCCATGATCTCTAAAGAAGAACTGTTTCCTCAAGGTTACAAGGCTAAGTATGGAAACAACAATGCAAGAGTGGTGTTTGACAACATCAAATGTGCTGAGACAAGCTGCCAAATAGCCATTGAAATTCTCAGAAGACATGAATGCAACAGCATCTTGGAAAATTCAGATAATGTCCCAGAACTGTACATTCATCAAATGTGGAGTACCATTGATCTCGATGACTACAACAGATATTTCACATGCACTCTGGACAGAAAACAAGTCAAAGTCACACCAATTCTCCTACGCAAAGCCTTATCCCTACCAGATCCACCTAAAACATCAAACAAATTTTGGCCTGTACCATCTGAACAAGATATCCTCAAGTTTCTTCTCGACATTGGTTATGATGAGAATCCTGATCTTCCACTCACAACAATTTCAAGCATCAATGCTAAATCAATTCCACAACCGTGGAGAGCCATTTACTACATTTTGGTTCGCTCGGTTTCAAGAAGAGATAGCGGGCATGAGCACCCAAGACTTTCACATGTTCAACTCTTCTGGGGAATAGTTAACAAGAAAAATCTGGACTATGCTGCACTCATATGGGAAGATCTTGTGTTTCAGATAAGAGGCTGTAAGAAACCAGTAACAAGAATTCCATTCGTCCGTTACACAAAGATGCTGATCAGCTATCTCATTGACAAGAACTCCGACATCTCTCCTCGACCTGAAGACAGGGAACTTCATGTGATAAGGATGGATAAGCCTATCAAGTCAGTCTATTTTCCTAAAGATAGTACTCACAAGCAAGGGTCAAGACTACCGAAAGAATTGTTGACCGAGGAAATCAAGGAGACTAAAGCCTACACAGACTATGACTATGCATACAGCAAAGGCCAGGTCGGGTTCTCTAAGCATCGTGAAGGAACGGGTTCTACAAAAACTCGTTCTAAAAGCAGTAGGACTGGGAGTGCCTCTAGTGCTTCAAAACAACCACAGAAACATCCAAGAACAATCAAAAGAAGAGTGCCAACTCAACCAAAACCCAGAGTGGAAGAAGTTGGGATACATGAGGAAAAGGAAACTGACTCAGATGAAACAGAATCAGAGGAAGAAGTTATAGTTAAAATGACAGATGCTGAAATTGAACTTCAAAATAAGCTCGATATTCTTAATGCAACGAAGGCGAGTATGAAGTCAAAAAAGGAACATGATGCCAGAAGGGCAAAATTGACAATTGAGAAAATGAGGGAGTATGAAGAAAAGAAAGGAGCTGGAGCATCAGGAACTGTTCAAGAAGCCGCCTCAATCCACTCTGATCCGGTTAATCAACCCGGAGGGTCTGGAGCAGCTACATCCACAGTTCAGCATGATACGGTTATTCAACCCGAGATGGCTGAATCTGTTATTTCTCAACCACCAAGCTCGGTTAATCAACCCGACTTGGAAGCTCAAACGTCAGAAAAGGAGAAAGATCAAGAGAGTAACATAGTTTTAACCGATAAAGAAATTTCAGATTCCATGTTTAACAATGACCAGGAGGAGGAACAACACTATAATGATGATATGGACTGGAATATAGAAGAAGAACGGGAAATATTTGGAGAGAAAACTAATGACGATGCAAAGAAACTTGAGGCTGAGCATGCAGCAACATTAAAGAAAAAGGAAGAAGACGAAAAAGCAAATAAAGAAGCCGATAGCTACATTCGCTCACCATCAGTCCCTCCATCTGACCTTGCTATGGTAGTTCATGTACCTCAACAAGAGCAGAAATCTAACCCCGTTCAACCTTCTCCCATATCATCACCAAAACCTACAACACCTCCTGGGTCACCTCCTTCGTATCCAAAACCACCATCTTCATCTCCTAAGGACTCTACTCATACCAACTCACAATCATCAATCCCTTCACTCACTCCATCCCCTTCAAGATCACCATCACCAAAAGCCAAAGCAACAGTTTCTGAACAAATCAAATCAGCCATAAAAGGTAAGAATGTGAGAAGAATAGCTCGAGTGACTAGAGTGGAGGTTGTCTCACCTGCTGCAAAGAAACTCAAGAAAGCAGTTAAACTCGCACAAGCCAAGAAAGTTAACCAAACAAGTACACAACTGGCTGAGATGCAAACCTTAGTGAAGAATTTGTCTCAACAAATGGGAGAGCTGCAGCAGACAAAGATGAAAATGGATGAGTTTCTAGCTTATGATGTAGGCGATAAAGTCAAAGCCAACACTAGACATTACGTCAAGAAGTTTCTGCTAGATATTCAGAAAAATATTGAAGCTTCTATCAACACAAAAGTAGATGAGAAGGTTAAAGATCTTGCACTCCAACAGAAACATCTTCTTGAATACTCAGTTGAAGAACTTCAAGACGCCCTCTTCACCAAATTGCTTGCACAATCCACCCTCAGCTACACTGAAATTCCCATCCTGGATGCTATTCGAGCCAACATGGAATCATGTAAGACTGCAGCTGATAAAGGCAAGCGTCAACGTGATAATGATGACCAAGATCCAGACACCACTACAAAGAAACAAAAGACTGGTAGCGGATCTGGGATTCACATTACAGAGCCCACCGGAACAACTACAACATCCTCTCAACCTCCAAAGAATCCAGAATCTGGTCCGACTGCAACAGCTGTTGTCACATGGCTTGATGAAGATGAAGATGTGAACGGCAATGAATGGTTTGATCAACTTGCCAGTGCTCAGATCCAAGACGACGAAGCTTCTAAAGTTGAAGACAGTACGTTTGAATTTACACACAAAATCAAACATACTCTAAATGTGAAGAAAATGACAAAGAGAGAACTTCGTAGGATCAAAAATGATGCCTTCATTCTTCTTAAAGACAAATCTGCAAATGCGGCTGAGCTGGAGTATCACCTTGAAAACATTGCTCGTGCAATGTCAAGTGAGTTTGACTGGACGAATCCAGACATACTCAGGGTGAGTGGCCGTGACAACAAAAACCGTCCGTACATCACAGACTGGACTAAGCCACTACCCGTGATCAGAAAACCTCATCGAACTTCAGAAATCCCCTTCCAGTTCTTTTTCAACAAAGATCTTGAACTACTCATGCATGGAGCATCGAGCAAAACGAAGTATGCAACTTCAATTACCTTCACTCCTGCAGCAAGTTACCAAAATCCTGTCATTGAGGAAGCTGCAATTCACCAGAAGATCTTCATCAAACAACAAGTGATCTATGATCGTGATGCTGAATTAGGAATCCATCACTGGTATGATAAAAGGAAGAACTGGTACAAGTATAAACTTAGCCAAAAGTCTCGTGAACAAGTCTACAGTGACCTCAGGATCATGGCAGTGATTAGTGTTTCAAGATCGAAGAAGTATGATTACACATTCTTATCTGAGATCACCGTCAGACGACATGACAACCAGCTCTACTCGTTCTCAGAAGCAGATTTTCCTGACTTGAGTCTCAATGATATTGAAGACTTGTACCTCATCAAAATACAAGGAAAACTGCAACATCTCTCTACCGATCTTCAGTATGCTTTTAGTGCGGCTATTTGCCACTTCATCCGAAAAACGATAATCAAAGAACGAGTAGAAGATCTTCAGTTAGGAGTGGAAAGTTATCAGCAGAAGTTGAATCTCGTTGAGCCCATAATGTTCTTGGAAAACAACCGCGATGCTCAATATACCATGAAGAAACACCCAGTCTTTGGGTTCGTCTACAGAAGTGCAACACATACAAACCATTTCATGTCATATCACGAGATTCATAAATTCTGTGACGATACGCTGAAAAACATTAGAGATGGGTTAGTTCTTAGAGTTCGGGATCATGAGTTGAAAAAGTCTACAAGGTGGTCACATAATGAGCTCAAACAAGTAATGCAGTTCATCTTGAAGATTGAAAGAAGGTTGTACCAGAGGGATCAGATTAGGAGACTAGAGAGTTATGTTGGCGGTCGTCCACCATTTCCTATCAGACTATATCAAAGGACGGACCCAGAATTCACAAAGTTTAGCAAAGGAGGTTGATGTAAGCACTTGAGTTCATAACTCATCAATTCTTATTTCACTATTCTTACCATATGCCTCTGACATTACGGCTTGTGTACACATAACAGTGCACAACCCGGACCCTAAAGAAAGGACCCTGAGGTACGCTTCAGTGCCTCAATCCTGATCAAAGGAGCGAAAGCTTCTTTCTTATGAGTAGAATGAAACCTGAATGTTTTCTAAGTTTTTCAAAACATTCTGCTCATAAGGACAAGTATTCCCTCGTCAAGGGGGAGTATTTGAAAAATAATCTTTGTTCTGAAAAACAAAAGTTCTTGAAATTCTTCCCTAAAACTCAAAAACAGCATATTTTAATCATAAAAGTTTTTCAAAAACATCATGAGTATGCTATTTTTGAGGTGGAGAAGTATAATATGATCAAAATATGGTATCTCAAGGCTGGAATCTCATAAGTGCTCGACTCAGAATTGACCCTCGAATTGACGGTAGGAATGTCAGTAGTCGAAAGGACATGTCCCGGACGGGTAATAATTTCAAGCCAGTTCATCTGGTGATGTAAGCGTGTCTCGCAAAGGACATGTCTGAGTAGAATGTACCGATTTCGAGCAATTTTCCTTGAATGTGATCTGGACGGGTAATAATTTCAAGCTAGTTCCACTAGTGATGTAAGCGTGTCTCGCGATGATCATGTTCATTGAAAATCTATCAATTCAAAAGTGCCTACTCTTCCCGGCATGTGCAAATTTCAAATTAATTACCTTTGAGCACATGTTAAGGGGGAGTCTTTCTGAAAAACACAAAACTCTCAAGGTGTCAATAAAATGTTTCTTACAATCATCGACACTTTGAGAGATTTTTTCAAAGGTTTTGGTAAATGGCATCAACATAGGATAGTCATGGAGTAATAAGGTGACTAAGGTTTAGGAAAACCGTCCTATGATCCGCCAGAGCCGGAGGGATCTACCCAAGGACAATTCCCATAGTTTAGAACTAGAAAGTCCTAGGTATGATACAAAAAAGGAGAAAATGAATGAAAGGAGAAAGAAGGGGTTGAAGAATTAAAAAGAAAAACAAAGAAAAGGGTGAAAAGAAATAGCCCTCCATTTGTTCAACCTTAGGGCAGACACCGGGTTCAATTCATAATCTACTGGTTGACTGAGCATCACCGGTATTGAAGACAAAAGACGTCATGGACCCAGTGACGCACTGCACTAAACCTTCTAAGCCACTCAAGTGTCTCTCAAAAGACATTTGTTTCATTCACACGGAGAACCCTTCATAACCTATCGACCTCTCATTACGAGAGTGTTGATATTGAAAAGGAGGCAATCTCTTCCATGCCTCCGAAGACCAAACAAATGTGCACTAATTGAGTCTAGAGCCATGAGATTCATCAAAGATCTCTTAGGTACACTTAGAATTACACTAGTGTTCTACATCATGGGCATCAGTTGTAAATTAGGAAAGTGTCCTTCGCAGATCCTAGCAATCTGCCAAGAACATTCTTGAGAGAATTCACAATTGTGATTCTCAGTGATAGAATGGAAATCCTGCCAGGGTAACATCAAACAACCCTGACAGCAGGTCACTTCGGTAACTCCTTGTGGGTTACGCTTAGTGTCTGTTCCAAAACGGTCTACAGTCGTGGGGTGATCTCCAGCGACTCACTGAATCGTGGGTGCACTTCGGTGTGTCCGTGTTAGCCCTTTCGGGGGTATCCGGTTCAGAACGGCCTGGGTTTGGATTAGAGAAAGTCTTCACACTATGCTGTTGATGATCTCAAAGTCCAAATCTGTAAGTGCTGGTTGGTTCGTGTTGCTGCTGCTGCTGCTACGGAGGATGATGAAGACCTGGAGTTCTACCACCATCAAGGCTCCATCATGCTCATATCCTGAAGATTAGTTCTCACAAAGACTCAAGACAGCAAAAGTTCAAAGTTATTAAAGAAAAGTCAAAGATCAAGTATGTTAATCTTTCACAAGTCTAAGATCAAGCTTATGAAGAGAGAACTACGTGATGTATGAAGAACAACAGTCAAATATCATATGAGCATGATGGAAACAACGTGAAGACACCGGTACTAAAGACCATTGGAGGATGGCAGATCATTACCATACCACATCATATCAGATCAAGAACTAAGGACAAAGATTATCAAGACGTCTGAAGCCCAAGAAGCAAAGATGACGTCGAGCAACAATGATGACCAAGACTTAGGGGGAGATTGTTGGGAACGCCTTTTATTTCATTTCAAGTCTTGATCATATGCGTTATATTGGTTGCTCAAAATATGGGTTATTAGTTTGCATTAAGCACATGGTCCATTAGTAGCCCATGGACCATGTGGCCTTGTAATTATTTCTAGAAGCATCCTAATCAAATGTTGCCCTATCTTCACGCCTATAAATAGGGTGCTTAGGTGCTCATTTTAGTTGTTGGTTATTCATTCTCTATGCGTAAGCCTTGCTACTCTTTTGTATGAACGTTAATCATCCAATCTTCTTTCTTCTTAATCTCTTCTCTATTGTTATCTAATCTCTCGTAATTCTCTTATAGTTGTTTATTTCATTTCGTAGCTTAAGTAGTAGTTGTAATCGTGGTTTAGTATTTGAGTAGTGTGTGTTTTACGTATTAACTAGGACCTACAGCACCTGCATATAAACAAACACAAAAACACAAATATCTTTGGCATTTTGGTTAGTTTTTGGTTGTTTTGGTCTTAATTTGGCAAATAAAAGGTATGTGAATAAGCACATACATTAGATTTTCAGGAGTGCAAGGTTAGACAAATTTTGAGTTTGACACTTCAAATTACATAATGTTAAAGTAATCTCTAATACTTATGAAATGTAATCTTTAAAACTTACGAAAAGTCGACCTTTTGTAGTTGTTGGCAGAAGGTAAGTGCTGGATGAATGCATATGTATGAAATACATCATCTTAAATTGCCATGGTTGTGCATCTCAATACTATCTCAATTTGCAGGCTGCATTGGAAAGTGATCTACCTTTGGAAGTTTATTCATTAGATTTAGGTAGCAACAGAATGAGGTCGGGGCAGCTGAAGAGTGTGGTGTTTCGATCTTTTCCTAGATCAGAGAATGAATTAACAATAATAAAGCTCATACTTGCGTGTTCCCCCTTGCTGAAGATGGTTTATATCAAGCTCAGCAATTTGAGTAATGATGAGTCTGAAAATGTGAGGATGAATTGGGAGTTGGCTAGGAAGCTGTTGAAACTCCACCGAGCTTCCCGCACAGCCTTAGTGGAATTCTTTTAGTCTTTGTAGTTTATGTATGGGTTGAATACCCTATGACAATTAACCTCGTATTTTGTTGTTTGCTATTTGTTTATATGCTTTCATTAAGATTAGCTTGTGCATATGTTATTGATCTTTGATTATTCAGTTTCCTTAGTGCTTATTTGATATAGAGATTAGGCAGTTTTAATTGCAATACTAGCATTACTAACCTTAAGTTAGTACTGCTCAGTTTCTTTAGCTTATTTCCAGCTTATTTAAAAAGTTTTAGAAGAATTGTTTTCATAAAAACTGGTTAACGCAAGACCACGGTGGTGTTCACTTGGGTTTAATGCGCACAATACTTTTTTAGTTGCCCAAAAGGTCAATATAAGTTGCCCACAATAGTTATTGCATAAATTTGTTGGTCTATTGTTATTTTGGTACGTCGGTTGCAAACGATGACAAACATAACAAGCAGTAAAGAAATAGAACCACTAACAACATAACATAATACAGATAGTAATTATTGTCATGAAATCATAAACCACAACGATTACTAGATAATAGTCAATTATTTTAAGGTTACATGTTATTGAACGCCTTCCATTGATGACAGTAACCAGGTTCCACAGGCTCATCACACGAGACTTCCTACCCATACTGAAAACTTGTCAAACCACAACGCTGGATCCATAACTTCATACCTGCTCAAAGGGTAGGTAAACCTGTTCAAATATGGAAAAAAAAAATTGTTAACGTTTGAACATGTGTAAGTGTACTACACAATATTTGTGAATGTCATTCTATAATACAAATGCAATTATCATGGTGCATGTATGGTTTAACACATTACTGAAAAGGGTTCAAAGGTGAATCAATAGAATGATAACTTAAAATGTAAATGTACTGTACAACGCACGGTCTGGGAGATTTATCAGAAGAAGAGATTCTTTGTACGGAGCGATGTAGAATGAACCAAGATTTCCTTCAATTCCTAAACTAACAAATTGTCCAACCTGATGATCGTAGACAAAAATTGTGTTACCCAAAATGTGTCCGACAGTGGCTTCGACTATTGGAGCTTGGTTACTTGTAAAGCCAATCAGCTTATTCACCATCGGGGTAGGGATGCAGAATAGATTTGAAAATCGTGTTATGAATGCACCATGCACCTCCAAAAGCCATCCACTAAACAGTGGGACCTCAGAAGTCATGATCATTCCAGAAAGCACAACAGAGTTTCCAAGCTCGAGAACAGAAAAAGGAACTGGCATTACGACTTTCAAAAGAGAAGGTATCTCTATGACGTGAAATTGGCGGGTAATCATATCAAAAGAAATCAAAGTGTAATCCTTGTACGGAATCCCCTTTGCACTAACTAACCTTTCAGTACCAGCCCAATAGATAAAACGACCTACAACTGCCTGACTTTTTCTTTTCAATCTTATTGACTGACGTGGCAACTGAAAATCTTGGAGACGTGTCCAGGTCAAAGTGTTCAATGAAAAGACTGACACATACCAAAAACCAGTTTGGAAAACAGGATACGATACCTTCACAATAGTCGGGTCTAGAGTGTCCGGACGGACACCAAAACCGAAAAAAATCTTTGAACATTCTATTTGGTTAGTGTAAAAAGGGATGAATATGCCAACAGATTTTCTTATGGATGGGTTCCAAATAACAGCCATCATATTAGTACCATACATAAAGCACGTAAGGCCACTAGAATTGCCGACAGGCATCATAAGTGCAAGGTGTAGATGTGAATCAAATGGGGTAATGGTTAAATTTTCAGCTACAGATGTCATAAAACCTTTATAACCCTGATCAAATGTTAGATTAAAAAGACACTCATCAGTGGGACGAGCACCGTATGAAGTGATGAAGGTTTGTGAATCTATGTTTGCCTTCCATATCTTTGAAACACTACGTATCTGGAGTATAGTCTTAACAGGTAGCCTATTCATGATATCTAGTTGAACATCCAAAGGTATGTTGTCAGACATATTTTAAAGAGTTTGGAGGAAATGGCTGGGCTATAGGTAGGATGTATAAAGTTGTTACGTATGAAAAGGCAATGGCAAATATGACACATATATATAGGAGTCTCATTGATTATGATTACACCTATCAAGTGGCATTAAAATAAAATAAAGTTGATGTACTTGTGTGTACTGTAGCGCAACCTACATGGCAAAATTAGGCAACGTTTAAAAAAAATGGGCAATTTAAAAACCCCCAAATCGCTTGAATTAGGGTTTAAAAATCTAATTGGATCTCATAATTAGTTTCTAACGCTCATAAACCACACTAATTCAAACCCTAACACATAGCCAAATGATTGATACATAGCCAAATGATTGATACAAAATATTTCATGCATCCTATCATACATAGATATGAAACATTACTACTATCAAATTAAACACAATAAAGTCACCATAGCATATGGTGGAATCTAACAATAAAACCTTTGTGAGGATCTAAACACACTCCTTGTGTTAGAGATACTTTGATTAATACTAACTAGCACGCGGAATTTACTAGTTAATACTTACAAGATTATTTGTGTTGTATATGAATGGAACAGTGAATGTAAGTGTATGAACAATGAAGACAGTGATTAACTTCAAACGATTCAATATTATTAATATAATACGAGTGATCTAAGTATCACTAGGGTTAACACAACCTTGAATCTTAACAAAACAATACGTACATAAACTTTACAAGATAACTACAATATTCGTATCAATCTATAACTATAAGATATTCACTAAATCTTTTCTATAATTATCCTATTACACACTTTCAGAACATAAGCAGTACAAAGTATTTGTACTGGCAGTTAGTACTGCTTGTGTTATTCTCCAACAGTTGAAATATTTAGCCTGGCAGTACTAACTGTTGGTTTAATTCCCAACAATCCTCCTCTAAACTTATGATTTCTCTCCAAATCACTAAGTTTTTCTTGAATTAAACTCTGTAGATGATGGGGGGATTCTTTCAAACACTTTAACTTCTGTTCTTCCTCAGAGCTTCATACTGATCATAGATTCTTTGAAGTAAATCCTTAACCACATCTGAATGTCCTTCACATTTGAGTTTTGTGGTAATCATCACAGCTAACACTTCATAACTCAGTGGATATTCCAATTCAGCTAACATGAAGATATCTACTCCACTCTGTGTTGACAAATGATGCACATTGCAGGAACTATAAAACTCCCATGATGTAGTCAGATCATAATAAGGAAAGTTCCAATAAACATCTGAAGGATCTGGCTCATACAATCTCTTGAATTCCACCCATAGCTCTTGCTCCTTTACATCTGTCTTCTTCTTTGTATTGAGCTTTTCTTGTACTAACCTCCACAGAGTATCCAAATCTTCTCTATCACAGATTCTTAGCAAATTTCCAAAATTCTTGAACACTGTTGTCTCTCCACCAACTCTTGTAATCTTCCAAGCCTTTCCAAATTTGTCTCTGTAGATCTCCCAATCCATTATTGGATGTCTTGATTGAAGTGGGTCAACATGAAGAATTTCTGGAACTGTGACTAACATCTTACTCATCTGCTCTTGTGATAATTCCACTCTTTCTCTATGAACTTCCATTTTCTCAGGTTGTTTCTTCTGAGTGGTCTTGAGTTTCTTTGAAGGTCTTTCCTCTAAGTCTTCAGGAAATTTCATGTGAGCTCTCCTGTATGCCTTGTAGTACAAGTACTCAATCTCTTTATTTGATTTCCCCTTTAGTTGATATGCCTTCCAACCAGCTTGATTCCTTAAATACATCTTCATTCCAGATATGATATGTGCCTTGGTTGGTTGTCTCTTCCTCTTCTGACTTGATCTAATACTTTCCATGATGTCATCCAAAGCCACTCCTTCATTCCTAGAGTAAATGAAATCTGCAAGTATAGCTGATCTTGCTTCAATACTTAGACTCTCATCTACAAGAAGCTATAAGGCTCTTTGTCTCACAACTGGATCAGTATTAATCTGATGTTGTATCTCCTCTTCAAGTGAATCTTGTGCAATAATAGCATCAGAAGCCATTCTTTCTTTTTCCTTCCTTTGAGTTTCCATCCAGTCTGCTACTTCAGCTTCATGCAACTTCCTTGCTACATCTTCATCAAAGTCTATCTGTGCTTGAGTCTTTGGCTTGATTTTCAACAGCTTTGGCTCATCTTCATCAAGTGATTCTTGTACTGCTTCCTCAGCTACCCCAGTAGTTTGTACTGCTTCTTCAACTCCAGCAGCAGATTGTTTTAAACCAGCAGTAGGATGACTTGAACCAGCAGCAGAATCAACCTTGTCCATTTCCCCTAAGCTCTTAACAGCTTCCACCATAACCTCAACATGTGTGATCATCTGTTCAGGCTCAAAAGTTTTTAGTTTATCACCTACACCCTCATTACCTTCCTTGACACCACTATCAACTTCCATCTCCACATTCTCATTCCCAACAGCACCTTCAACATTCAGCTCATTAACCTCCCCTGTTTCCTTGGTTGCCTCCCCTGAATCCTTGTCCACATTCCTCCCCTGTTTGGGAGCATCCTCCCCCAAACTTGTGTCTTCAGGAGAGCTCACCCTCTGTGTTGTTCCAGTCTTCTTTAGCCTTTTGAATACCCTTGTTCTTGACCTCTTCTTTCCCTCCAAATGCCTAATTCTCATCTTCAATTCTTTGACTGTTTGTGTGAGATCAAGAACTTGGCCATCAATGTGGTACATTTTGTCATCAATTCCTGAATAAGTTTCATGCTATCCTCACCACTTCGGCCTTGTTATCTGGCCCGAGAGGTGGATCACTGGAATTGTCATCTTGTACATTGTGGGTGTCCCTCAATTCCTCAGTTTCATGCCTAGCCTCATCACTTCGGGATGTGTGACCTTCCCTGAGAGGTGAATCATAGGATTTGGCATTTTGTACATGAGAGTCCATAAATTCATTTGTTTCAGTTCTACCCTCATCACTTCGGGATGTGTTACCTTCCCTGAGAGGTGAATCAATGGGTCCAAACTCAGTATTAAACCTGGTTTGATCAGCTGAGCCCCCTATGTTTGCCATTTGGCTGGGGTTTCCATCATCTGTTTCTGGTTCATGAGAACCTTCAACAATAGATGTTGCCATGGTTGGGGTCTTACTTATGTTAACACTTTCCTGCCCAGCTACTAAGCCAGAAGCAGTAGTGTTAGCCCCTTCCATCATGTCACCACCGAAACCTGTGACAGCCTCATCTGGTCCATCCATCCTAACACTAGCCTGAGGTAGCTCAGTGTTCTTATTGAGTGAATCCCTAGGGTTTTGGGTCTTTTCAGTTTGTGGAGATGATGTTTCAGAGGTGGGTGTGTGATGGGTAGCTGTTGTGTTTTCAGCACCTTCACCTTGACCATGAGCCATTAACAACATATTTGGGAACAATGGTGTGACAGTCCCAGAGAAACCTTTGCCATCCTTCTTTAAGTATGAAAATAATTTCTTTTTAAGCACAGGGCAAATGAATTAATTTTTATGTACCTTAGGTTCTGAAAATTGATTATTCAAAATTAATTGCAAAAACCTTGGGTAAACGTAATATTTTCCAGAAACATTCTTTTTCAAACCATCCATTATCATAGCCGAAAAATTAAAAGGTTGTCCTTTGGCCAGACAAATCATAGCAGATGCTTGAGTTGTACTGAATTCATTCCAACCTGTAGTTTTAGGACTTAGACAATGAAGAATGGTATGAAGTAGAAATTTCCATTGTGGATAGAGAAGACCCTTATAAAACTTTAAACCATCATTTTTCTTCTCATATCCCATATTTTGAAGTTCCTCAAAATGATGGAATTTTCAAGGCAAATTATTTCCTCATCATCTAATAAGTGAAGAGCTTCTCTTACAGATGATTCAGAGATAACTATCCTTTGGCCATCTACCTCAGCCTTTAATTGTTCTTCCCCATTTCTAGTTCTGAGCTTGACACTAGACCAGAACTGTTTCATGTGGGAAATAAATATAGCAGGGTTTGCTGTTAATGCGTACCTAAGATGAGTAGCATTAAGAAAGTCTATTACTTCAGCAAAACCTTCAGCTTCTGGGGGCTTTTGAAGAAAGGCAACTTGATTGTGGTTATCTGAGAAAGATCTTATCGTCATTGTGGATTAGGGTTTGATTTGGGGGTTTTAAGATTATAGGTGAAAAATGCTGTTAGGGTTTGAATTCGTTTTATTTGTGAGCGCGTAAAACTGATTATGATATCCAATTAGATTTTAAAACCCTAAATCGAACGAATTGGGGGGTTTTTAAACCTTTTGGATAAGAAAGTACACATCAGTCCCTGTTCTTTTCAAACCAAGCAGTAGAATCCCAGAAGTTACAAAGCGAGCAGCAGAACCCTCAGCAGTAGAAAGTTTAGGCTAGCAGCAGAATCTTTGTAACTAGCAGCAGAATGTCTGCTGATCTTTCCAAACACCTTTTTCTCATCAAATAAGCAATCCCCTTTATCTTTTCCTGCAAAAGGTTAGTCCAAAACCACAAAAACACAAGAATATACCACAATAATCACATTTTATAGTTATACTTAGTGGTTGAATAAACAACAAGCAGCAGAACCAAATATAACTACCAGCAGTACTATCAACAGCAGAAACAACTTATTGACTAATAACAGTACAAATCCTTACAAAACATTACAAAAACATAAAGAGACAAGAATTTTCAAAGATTGATCATTCCAATACTGACAACTAAAAATTGAAATCTACCCACATCAAAAGCTTTTGTGAGCAAATCTGCAACATTATTATCAGTATGGATTTTAACAATTTGAATTAACTTTTTCTCAAAACAATCTCTTATAAAGTGATGTCTTATCTCAATATGCTTTGTTTTTTAGTGAAACAAATGACTAGAGTTGTAGACAATGATGATGACATATTTGTTGATACTGCTCCTTTACATTCTAAAGCTCCTGTTGTTGGATGGAAGGCTGGATATGATGATAAGACTCCTTGGTTTGAGATCAACAGAGCTGGTGGAAAAACTCAAAGGTTTTTGACATTTTCTCAAATGCTCAGAAACTTTGATAGACAAGATTTGGTGAACTTGTGGAGCTTAATCAAGAACAAATATGGAAATTCAAGGCCACAAAATGAGTTAGATAGAGTACTCTGGGGAGATTTAAAGGTTATGTTTGAAGTTTATGATGAAGACAGAGTTTGGTTGGAGCAGCAGAAATGTGCTAAAATTACCTTTTGGAACAAATATATAAAGGTTATGTTTGAATAGATACAACTGCTCATGGATCATAAACCACAACGGTTACAAACAACAATGATTACTAGTCAATTATTTTAAGGTTACATGTTATTGAACGCCTTCCATTGATGACAGTAACCAGGTTCCACAAGCTTATCACATGAGACTTCCTACCCATACTGAAAACTTGTCAAACCACAATGCTGGATCCATTACTTCATACCTTCTCAAAGGATAGGTAAACCTGTTCACAAATGGGAAAAAATTTGTGTAACCTTTTGAACATGTGTAAGTGTAGTAGACAATATTTGTGAATGTCATTCTATAATACAAATGCAATTATCATGGTGCATGTATGGTTTAACACATTACTGAAAAACTAACAACTTTATGAGAATATAATAAACCAAACCATATACCAGTGTTTGTCCTTGTGTATTGTGGCTTTTTAGAAAAACAATAAGCTCTTAATTGATGACACATTTGTTCAGGAATATTGTGTCTGGTAGGGTTCTTTATATTCAAATATGAATCCTAATTGCAATTTGACTGAATTTGTGGACAGGGTTTATCTACTAAATAGGATACATAATGTGTACTGTTAGCATGTGACTCACCATGTTGTGTGGTTTATGCTATTTAAGAGTGGACAACTGGTTGTTTATTTTCACCTACTCTAATTTTACTACCCATTCATATCACTAAAGGCAGCATATTTGCAGCACTTTCTTGAAAATATGTCGAATGGTAAAAGAGTTAGGTTAGAGCATGATGCTGCTGATAGGGAATGGTCAAACAAGGTACTAAGAGAGGTCATATTTCCTGAGATTTATGAGAGATATGGACCTAATGCTGAACCAAATAAGCAATTGCCAGCTAAAGTTCTAGAAGACCTAAGACGACAAGTTTACAGTGAGGACCAAGAAGAAGGTGTAAAACCACACGGCAGTGTTTATTCCAAGCTACCACAATGCAAGAAAGTTAGAAGCAACTCAGCATCTAATGATGAACCAAAGCAACAAGGAAGTGTTTATGAGGGGCCGTAATTGTCTAGGACGTTTTTCAAGTCAAGGTTGTGGCATTTGTAGGCTAAATTTTTTTGTTTCTGTCGTGTGTTGTGCTAAAGGATAAATGTTTGTAAAACCTGGTTATGTGTATAATATTGTACTTAAGTAACGTTTCGATTTTTATGAACTCAACTGTGATGGGTTACTTAATTAATTGTTTGGTAAACACAGTTTTCAATCACTACATAGGCATGCGAATGCAAACTGTGTAATTAAAAGTGTATAGATTTATAAATCAAGTATAGTACCTTCAAATACCGTTAAACCTTGTTTATTGGCTCCTTGTGCTTCCAGAAGTATTGAAGCATCCATTCACGGTATGCTAAAGCTGTTTCAAGAGGGTCGTCTACTTCCAGTGGTTGGTTACGGCACAATCTGTACAAAATAATACAAACCCATACACCGCAATCACCATATACTTCTGCTTGTTTTGGGACTGCAGGACACTGGTATGTTATTTTATAGTCCTTGGCTGATATGCCCTTGCTCGCCAATATCCCTTGCTCGTCCAGATACATCGTAAGCTGTTTTGGCAAAATTCTCTTCATATTTCTCCACCACCGTTTGCCATTGCCATGGACTTACCCAAGAGTGTCATAAAAGGAAACAACTCCAGTACGCAGTTGAACCTCAGTGAGACACCAGTGTTTGTCAGTTTCATTCACGGGAAAATACACCTAATATAGATAAACAAATTTACAAATTACTATGTATACAATTACAATTGTATATTAAAAAAGATTGTGGTAAACTAACCTTTTCGACATCTCGCCAAGCCACAGGGTAGTATGTGCCATTTGAAAAATGATCATACATTTCACCAGCCAAGATGTGTCATAAGAAAAGAGACCCTGCCAAAGTCCAATCTGCATTGCTTGGTCTAAGAGACCACATCAGGTCAAACCATATATCCAAGTGCTGTGTACAAAAAACAAAAATTATAAAACTTATAGTGGTTACTCAATCAATACTATATACAAATGTATTTGACCAGATAGTGATGATGGTTCCTTACATAGTCATACAACAAACCGCCTTTACAATATTCATGACAGGCCAACGCTAGCCAAAAATTTATACCAGCAACAATGGTACGACCGCCCCATGGAAACTTAAAGTCTGTTGGTTTTTTTTTGCTTTAAATAACTACGAAGCGAATCAGGCAAATTAACCTTATCCTTTTTGCATTTGGGGTGTCGAGACAGATCCTAAAATAAACAAATCAATGATTAACATTAAACGAATCATAATATTGTTAATTTAAGAATAAAAAAGATACTACCTCTACAAAAGGATCTATGTTGGCCGAATAGAATTCAGTAATTGACCGTGTTTTTGGGTTTCCAGAGACGTCCTGAAAAGATACATAACATATATTAGCAGAGGCCAACCAAATATTGATTTCAGTATGAATGTAATACGGTGCTTTACATCTAAAATGACAATAGGGTCAATCGACTCCTTTCTGCAACAAGCTGTTCTTGTCAGTCGGGCGCGTTGGACGTTGTCTGAATTCAGAGATCCAGAAAACTTCTCCTGCCTTGATCTAATAGAGTGTAAAATGTTTTTAGCCAAGTTTTTAATTTTCGCCGCCTTATTTTTTTTTAAGGATTTTCTTCATTTTGCGATCGGAAAAAACAGAGTCCAAGCAAGGTTTGTCATTAGGACCGACCACATTTGGATATCCTTGGTTGCTGACTATTTGTTGCAATGGTGTTGTTTGATCTTTCTGCATAGCATAGGTTGTGATTAGCACCGACCACAAGACATAGAAAGAAACACTTATTAACCTTTTTAAAATTAAAATCAACCATGTGCCTCAACATCTGTCTGCAATGGTGTTGCTTGTTGTTTCTGCACGCAACTAACATTCTTACTGGATACTTGTTCCATCACCTTTTTATTCTCAACACCCTTCCCATTTTCATTATCAAACGGTATTTCTTCTAACGAAACCCTAGTCGCATCCGCTTCGTCGTTTATTAAATTCATGTAATCATCATACAACGGGTGATCCTGGTACAATAAAGATGTATAAATAAAAGGGCAAATAAGGAAGCTTGTATGTTGCGAAAGTATTTATTAAAGATAATATACATCACCGCGGACGAGGGATGTTGTTTGTTTAATGTCCTTCTCATGAAATGCTCCAACTTGAGTAGCAGGTTGATGTTCATCAAGAGCAGGGAAGTCAGGGGTAAGCCCTACTTGACATGCTTGTAAAAGAACGTCCATCAAACCCAGTTGAGATTCGTTGTAGCCTTTCTTCCCCACTTCCTTGTCAATTTCCATGGGATGGGCTGCATCACTGGTCGTAACACCATTATCAGCTTCACAAGCTAATGACGTGGGCTGTAGTTGACAAAATAATACAACATTTAATGAATTAAATTAACGATTAAAGTATGCTGACCAAATGATATAAGGGTAAACATTAACGCGGAATTGAGATACTTATAAACCTATGCCAAAAAACTGAAAGTAAAAACAAACCGTGGAAAAAACAGGATTGTCAACTTCCATTGGATGATCATCATCAACATCTCGGACCATAACATCATTATCAACATCAACATCCCCTAAGCTCTTAACAGCTTCCACCATAACCTCAACATGTTTGATCATCTGTTCAGGCTCAAAAGTTTTTAGTTTATCACCTACACCCTCATTACCTTCCTTGACACCACTATCAACTTCCATCTCCACATTCTAATTCCTAGCAGCACCTTCAACATTCAGCTCATTAACCTCCCCTGTTTCCTTGGTTGCCTCCCCTGAATCCTTGTCCACATTCCTCCCCTCCAAATGCCTAATTCTCATCTTCAATTCTTTGACTGTTTGTAAAAGATCAAGAACTTGGGCATCAAGTGTGGTACATTTTGTAAACTCAGCTGAGCCCCCCATTTTTTCCATTTGGCTGGGGTTACCATCACCTGTTATGGTAACACTTTCCTGCCCAGCTACTAAGCTAGAAGCAGTAGTGTTAGCCCCTTCCAACATGTCACCTCCTACACCTGTGACAGCCTCATCTGCATCCATCCTAACACTGGCCTGAGGATCAGACAAACCCTTGATAAAAGGGATGCTAGCAATACACCACGGTTGTCTCAATTCGTGTTTTGTTGCATAAAGTGCCATAATGGGAATTGACTCCTAAAAAACCAAATACTAAATAACTTGGTATGTGAACAAATTTAAATAAATGTCCAATAAATTTGCCTTCAAAGATAGTGTGGTGCTCACCGGTCCAAAGAGTATTTTATAGTCTGATTTTTGAAACTTCTCACATTTAGACCAAGCAAGACCTCGTGGAATGACCTTCGTGTCTTTCGCCCACCAATTGCTGCTTTTAGGATAACTCTCCAAAATCCATATCTGTAATATGTGGTTGTTTAAAATTTGATGTGTATGTATGCAAGATAAATTGGAAAACATATGATGTTTGTTTCCAATGTATAAAATGTGGAAAAAGTTGTTCAAAGTGCAGGTTATAACCGTGTTCAAAACTATATATAAACTATATATCTAATAGAAAAAACCTAAATTAATACTTTTACAAAAGATAACTATGGGTATATGGCGAAGGTATATATTACTGGTATAATAAAGTAATGTATACAAAACAAAAACAAACATTTTGTACACCAGATACAAAAGATAACTATGGTTATATGGCGAAGGTATACATATCCTTTAGAAATATTGTGACACAGAGCAGAGAAACAGTTTAGTCCATAGTGGTGAACTTTAGTACAGACTAGTAAGTATGGCATACCTTGAAAGCCCAAGCAAAACCGTATAGATTGTATGTCGCACTAAACTTTGGGTTTTTTTTCAACTTGGCCAAATGATCTTTTCTGTGTCTGTCAACAACATTCACAGTCCTTTGATAAAATTTATGCCACATGTATTCACCCCAAGGAAAAACATTCCAATCATCAAAGTCCTCCACCAAAGACAGTATATGATTAGGGATACAATTCCTAACAGCATCATCATCAGAAACAGCTAAGAACCTATTTTCATCTTTAACTAGTTCCAAACAATCAGTGGCATATACAGAATTTATACCATCTGTCTTTTTTTCAGGAAATACACGGTCACGAAATGCACTTGTTTTATTTTGACTTTTACAAACTTTACCAAATCGAAACCCTGTTATTAAACAAAATTCTTTACGCCCGAACTCTAACAAATCATCCCCAATTTTGAATTGCAATGGTGGGGAATCGGACGATATGTTAGAAACTTTTACCTGATGTTGTAAAACAAAATGCATCAAATGGCAGTCATTATCGCAAAACCGAATATCCAACCACGGACCAAAGACTGTGTTTCTAAACAACCTTTCCCGCTTTTCATTCTTCGACAAAATGTCTTTGATATCTGTAAGCAACTTCACTGTAGATCGAACAGCGATTTTACAACTGTACAACTGAATTGGCATATCGAATTACACAATTACATAAAAAAATTGGTAACAGGGTGTTAAGGAATTATGATTTGGTAGTTGTGTGATGCTTTGCCTGTGGAGAAGAAGATGTGTGTGTATTAATGTGTATTCTTTAATGAATTGTAATCGTACCTATATAAATAAAAAGTTCCTTATTTTAATGCATGTAAAATGACCAAAATATCCAGTTGCTCATGTATTGGTTGCCCAAGAAGTAAAAGTTGCCCAAAAAACAATACCTTCCATGTACATCATACCAATAGTTGCTGCCGTACTTTGGTCGAACACATGGCATCCCGTAGTTGGTCGGACAAGTTGCCCTGGTCTAATATCAGAATTTTGTGAGAACGGGTCGGATAAGCAAAAGCATTGGGCAACTGGGGCATATTAGTAATTATGTCTAGTAAAGTGTGGAATCGAAAAGTAATGAATCAACGTCGATAGTACTATTGTATATGATAATGGGCATGGTAATTGTTAATAAAAATAAACCTTCAAAATGCTTATTTATATTTTACGATCTTTCAATGTTTTGTCAATAACAAACGTAAAATCATTTTAACGAGATAAATAAATTACGTAATACTTTGAGCTAATAGTTTACTAACTCATTTCATTAAACAAGTAAACCTTAAACATATCTAGTTAACAAGTTTACATGAAACTAAAACTATTTTATAAAAAAACTTAAGTAACATTGGTTACTTATATTTTATAAAATACATGTTAAGAAAAAAGCTTGTAAACACTTGGACTATCCATGGCCCAAAACCAAGTCCATAAACCATAAACCATGGAGCATGACCCATAACCCATGACCCATTGCAAGACATCATGCATGACATCCATAATGGGTAAAACCCATGACCCATGAGCCAAATTCGATAACCCATAACCCAAAGTCCATGACCCAAGATGTCTTTGACATCAGGCATGACATCATCTATCCATGGATCATAACCCATAACCCATAACCCGGTTTTGTAACCCAAAATCCGGGCTGGTTTACCCAGTTACCCGGATCCCTCGGTTTACACTAGCCGGATCCCTGTGTGAAGGGATCCGGTGGAACCGGGTGAACAGTAGGCAGTTTTGCCTATAAATAGTGAGCTATTTCTCTCTTATATCTCACCCCTTTTAGAGTTTACTTCTCTCTATACTCTAAACTCTCTAACCTCAGATCCAAGGATCTTTCTATGTAGTTTCTCTTTGTGATTCCCTAGGTTCCTTCCATAAGGCGAGATCACAACCTCTCAAAGACGTGCAAGCTCATGATATGGGTTGCTTTGATTCTTCTCTTCCAAGATCACATAAGTGATTCTTGTTCTTTCTTTCTTCTCAAAGGGTGTTGTAGATGTGTTGAGTCGATAGGTGTAAAAGGACGTTGGATCCTTTAGTCGAGTTCTATTGGGTGTGTTGGTTTGGTCCGCCGTGCTAAGGACCCGGTATCTAGCCTTGTACCGGATAAAGTGTAGGCGACGGAGGTTTGGTCCACCTTGTGTGAAAGACTCGGTATCTAGCTTTGTACCGGATAAAGTGTAAGCGACGTTGTGAAGGCTTCTCCGCCATGTGAAAGGAGTTTGTGTTGTGAAGTGATAACGAACTCTCAAGTAGGTGACTCGGGGAGTGGAGTAGGGCAAGGAAAGTTTCCTTGTAGCCGAACCACTATAAATACTTATGTTGTGGTTGTGTCTCTCTAACTCTATCTCCTAGTTTAGTTTATATGTTTTTATTTCTATCAATATCCAACACGTCAAAACTAGATTGACATAAGTCGATCTATAAGTTTTAATAAGTTATTTTAATCGGTAAAACTATTTAACCCCCCCTTTCTAGTTTTCTACAGTAATGATTATGAAAATATATAAGATAGCGCTATAATCATGGTGAGGATCATGAAAGCATACCTACAGGAAGTGCAAATGAATAAATGAGTGGCCAAAGGATGTAAAGACGCAAAGAAGTAATGAAAGAATGAAGTCTCTTGTGACGAGACATGGTTACTGGGACTTGAAGTCCGTACATATGAATGTGTAAATTATTGGATATACGTTGGTCTTTATGACGAAGCGAAATTAAAGTATTGAAACTTTTGTATTTAAGGCATGACTAATGGCACACAATATATTCGTAAAGACATGAAAATGATCATAAGGAGACATGTTCTCATGTGGTGGATCCAATAATGTATTTAATTCTGGCAATATAATAGTAATTGATATGTGTAACACCCCAACCCGACAAGGGTAAAGATATTACAATAATGGTTTCATATCAGATCAAAACAAAGCATACATCTAAGTAATACAAGAATTTTCAAAGGTTACAAATGAAATATAGAAACTACAAGGTTACAAATGAATTTCCAATAAATGCTAATTCCAAAATGATAATAACTTCTAGTCATTTCTAAATCCAGACTAGCTATCAAATCTTCTAAGTCCAAGGTTCTCTCCACTCATACCCCAACTTCCAAACTAAAACCTGCCGCAGGAAAAGAAATGCGGCTGAGCTACGAGAGCTCAGTGAATAGATATAACGATAACAAAGCAGTAGTAGAGAACAGTAGAAAGTAACAGAAATAAAGGTCATGCAGATATAATATGGATTAAGGGATAAGTAAATGAAAAAGAATAAAGGAAAAGAAAAAGGAACAGTAATCCACCACGAGCCCAGAACAGATAATATAATAACCATGTAGCCATATCAGTAATCCAGAGGGGATGCCTCTCAAGTAACCAGATAATATGAGGGGTGTCCTCATGTATCAAATGGAGTAGCTAGCTCCCAGATATGTGAAAGACGTGTATCGCACACACCATCAGTCACCAGATATATATAACAGATAAACAGATACAGATAACAGAAAAAGATCAGATCTAGGATGCATCCATACGCCCCAGGTGGCCAGAGTCTACCAATACACACCAAATCAGATAAAGTCAGGGACGGGACAGGTCATCACTCTCCTGCCCTAGAGTCATGCCATCGGTGCATCAATGACATGGACATGAAACCCTCATGCCTAGTGATACAGATAGTGGCTCGGGTATCAAACCGTGGTCAAGGTCAGATATCATATCAAAATCAGAGTGTCATATAAAAAGGTTCATGGCATAAGGTTCATGTCACATATTTCAGAAGTAATATCAGAGGTTCAAAATCAATTAGGTTCAAATCAGAGTTTATCAGATTAAGGTTTATATCACATGTTTCAGAAGAGTATATCAAAGGTTCATAATCAGAAAGTTTATAGCAAAAGTTCATTTCAGAAATTTCTATCACAAGTTCATTTAGAACAATCCTTTAATAATGATTTTCATAAGGATGATCTTTCAAAGTAGTTTTCATAAAATGATCTTTCAAAACGGTTTTTCATAAAGTTAGCCTTTAAAACAGTTTTCATAAAAGTTAGTAGAATTTCATATAAAAGTAGTATCGTATCGTACTCAAACCTCATTTTAAACAATTGATTTTTCTCAAAACATTTCCAGGTCATAATTAAAAGGTTTTCACAACATAGATTCATATCAGAGATTATAACAAAGGGGATCAATAGAAAAGGTTTAAAGCAAAGGGAGTCATGGCAATGGCATCAAATCAGAAGCTAAACAGATCAGAATATGAAAGGGATCATAGCAGAGTTCACAGAACAGGGGAAACATAGCAAGGTTCAAGGGAAAACAAGATACAAAAAGAAAGAGTTCATGAGAAACCTGTGAGAAGGTCAGAATATCTGTACCTTATTCGATAGCAAAAACAAACCAAAGACAGATCACAAGACACCGGATTACTCCCGCTTCAAAGAATCTACACGAATTATAAGTGTATTTATAAGTTTCATAGCTTTCTTAATTCTATAGGTTCCGTTTTAGTTTTCATTCCATTTTAGGTAACTCTCCATATTTAGTAATTTTCCAAAAATAGCAAGTTTCCTTATTTAGTAATATTATTTATAATTATCCAAGTTTATCATTTAATCAATTTAAAGTATTTGAGATGACCATATTGATAGTTCAAGGTTCATAATATCATTTACATAAGTTAAAGGTTCATATGGTAGTTTTCATAGTTTTAGGGTTAATTATGCAATTATAACAAGTTTAAGGATTAAAATGTCATTATGATAAGATTAGGGTAAATAAATGTAAATATTATCAAGTTATAGGTTTTTTACAAGTTAAGACCTTTAGTTTTAGAAAAATGACAATTTAGATCCTTCAATAAGCACAAAACACCTTTCAAAATCCTTTTTAACCCTTTCATAATTTCTAAGAGTTTTTCACACGAAATTGTTATGTTTTCTATAAATTGTAAATCGTATAAGAACTTAGTAATAAAATTCCCAAAAATTCCCAGAGATACTTTAATGACTTTAGTATTTTATCTAATTTTTCCATATTTTATTAAGTAGTAAAACTATGGATTAAAATTCACTTAAACCAACTTCTCCAGATTTCTGATTAATTTTACTATACGAAAAGTTGGTAATTAGAAACCCTTTTTGAAAAATTCATAAAAATCTACAAAAATTCCCGTGACTAATAGACATCCTAAATACTTCTCAGTTCAAAGGACACCTTCTAATTCGACACGGTTTACAAATTAAAATTCAAAAACCCAGACTGATTTTCAAGACTTACAATTCCAGTTTTGACACTTAATTTTCTATAAATCAAAAAGTGGCCTTCTAGACCTCTAAAAATTACAAGATTAATTTTCCCAGATAGCTATTTCATTGAATTTAATTCTAGACTCTAGAAACACCAAAATACACTTTCACATCATTTATTTACAGCCGATTAAAATTGGACAATTTTCCAGATCAGTAGCAGTCCTTAATCATATCATGTAATCTCTTTAGGGTTTTCATTCCGATCTTTATTTCTTAACACATAATGATTATAGATGAGTTTATAACATATTTAGGTTGATTTATATCTGGTCTTTACATAATCAAAACAATTAAATTCATCATATATACACATGGTTCGATTCTTACATATTAGATTTAGGGTTTTATGATCATGATTTTATGTATCATTTTATGTGACCTCAATTCGACTTGAACACAAGAATCATGATAGAGATTGAACAAGGTAGATGGTACATTACCCTTGAAGATCACACAAAGGACAAGAATAACACGAGATCAAAAGCACCACACGAACGGATTCCTTTTCCTTCTTCTTGTGTCGTACGACAAAAAACACAAACAAAGATTGGTTCGATTAGGGCTTGTTCCACAATAGAATGGATTAACGAAATGAAAATAAGATTACCTTGTTGCTTAGTTTTGGATCGAATAACAGTGGCAACACTAGGAGAGTAGCGGCAGATCGAATGGGAAAAGTAAGGATGGTGATCAAAACTTTTCTTTTTCCCTTCTAGGTGGATCGAACAAGTAAACAAAGAGTAGCAGCCGAATTTTGGTAGAGAGAGTTTAGGGTTTCTTGTTTGTTTTCTTGTGAGCCGAATCATAGGGATGAAGGAGAAGGATTTCAGGGTTTTGGAATGTTTCGGTATAAAGAAAATTAGGAGAACCGTGTATTTTGATTTTGTAGTTAAAGGAAAGCACCAAAGTTATAGGAATTAGTATCAATCACTTTTAATGTCTTCTTATCCTCTCTAATTTAATTTGGGCTGAAATTTTTGTGTGTGACACATACATAGATCGACTAACATAGCTAGTTGCATAGGATTTTTTTATTTATTTTGTACACATTATATAATGTAAGGTTTTAATTGGTAGCTTAATTCGTTACATAACATAAGTCGTAATTACTTTAGGTTAAGTTCATATAAATTTATTTTTATAAGTTCTCAAAATTTTAAATTTGAGGGCATTTTTGTCATTTCAGATTATATAAATTTGGTGTTTTACAATATGCGTCTAAAAGTTAATGAATAGAGCTCATGTGATTTTGAGATTTCATTATAGCATATAAAATGCATGGAGCATGCTAGTGATTTTTTATGTTAATGCATATAAAAAAAGTTCTCGAGAATAGTATTTGATTGTATTGAACTAATCACATTTTCGGCATATGTATAATAATCACCTTAACGTATAGTAACGTGCCATGTTTGCGTATGAAACTTTATTAAGAGATCTTGAATATGGTTTAAGTTTCATACGATATGTTTTTTTTATTGTAAAGGTGATTGAATACATAGAAATTAAATTTGAAACAAAAGACAAAGTTTGTCTTAATTTTACGAATTGAACATCTTAAGGATAAACTTTGTGCATCATAAAAACTAAAGAAAGATGCTAACTATCCTTATACGGATAAACGAGACTCATGTTTATGAGGTCACATGATGTGTAAAAGACCCCTTGATTTATAAAGATGATGATCACAATATCGATTTAAAGTGTCATGCTAAAATGTGTATGAAACATTTATGATTCTCGCTAACGGTCATACATGATATAATATATCATTTGAATTAATTGTGTTTGCAATGAATAACTTGTGAAGTACGATGATGTACTTGAATGAGATGTATGACGTACGTTAATCCTTAAAATGGATATGAAAATAACATGTAGAGAATATTTATTTACGTAATTCTATCAAGATACTTCAATGTGCATTTTACTGACTCAATGAGATTAAGTGATGTGATCATCAGAGGGAGATAAGATACGCGTTGCACTCTTTTTCCCTTGACCATGGTTTTGTCCCCACAGGGTTTTCCGGCAAGGTTTTTAATTAGGCAACATCCCCGAGCGTATAAAGAAGTTATGTACTCTTTTTCCTTCACTAAACATTTTGTCCCACTGGGTTTTATCTAGTAAGGTTTTAACGAGGCACAATCCTCAAATGGAGTAAAACAAATATTACGGTATCTTCAAGGTACAAAGGATATGGGTTTATATTTCACTAACCCATCAAATACAAGTTTAGTTGGTTTTGCAGATGCAGGATCTATGTCTGACCCTCACAATGGTTGATCTCAAACTGGATATGTATTTACAAGTAGAGGAACAACAATTTCATGGAGTTCAATAAAGCAGACAATATCAGCAATGTCATCCAACCATGCAGAAATTCTAGCGATCCATGAAGCAAGTCGAGAATGTGTTTGGTTAATAAGTGTGATACAACACATACGTAGATCATGTGGTATTTCTTCAGAGAAGGAGGCACCAACGGTTTTGAATGAAGATAATGCAGCATGCATTGCTCAACTTAAAGAAGTTCGTTCAAGCGACAATTTGGCTGGATCTATTTACCAAGGCACTTCCTACCTCAACATTGAGGAAGCTAAGTTACAACATTGGGATGCTTCGACTCAACGATCTCAAGTGATATAATCATCAGAGGGAGACGATACGCGCTGCACTCTTTTTGTCCTTAGTCATGGTTTTGTCCCACTGGGTTTTCCTGACAAGGTTTTTAATGAGGCATCATTTCCTAAGCGTATTAACAATATGGACATCCAAGATGGAGTGTTATGGATAATTATTAGTGGATGTCCTTATTGATAACATATAGCCCAATAAGAAGCCCACGACCCAGTTAGCTATTAGGGTTTTACCCTAATATTTATCTTATATATACTCCTTCTAATCTCCTACTTTATGATCAATTGAAGAACAGTACAACACAAACTGGTTTTACCCACAAACTTTACACACGGAAAAAAATTTGTGGGAAATTTCACACGGAATACACACAAACTACACACTAAATTATTGACCAAATTTCCGTGGGAAATATGTCGTAATTTTCCCACGGATTTCCCACTATTTACACACTAAATTGTTGACCAAGTTTTTGTGGCAAATCCGTCGCAAATTTCCCACAGATTTGCAACAATATTCACACTATTTGTGTTGATTAAACTTCAGTGGGAAACTTGTCGCAGATTTCACACATATTAGCCACGGCCAAAAGTTCGTGGCAAATTTTAGCTACATTACTCACGGATTTCACACGGTCTATGTGTGTAAATACCAATGTGATAAATCCGTGGGAAATATGCGTGTAAATACCTACGGATTTCCCACAAAATATCATTTTTATGTTTGTGTGCACTTACACATTCTCACATTAGTTAGTATGTATTCATATGTATTTGTAGTTTCATATTATATGTGTCTATTTATTAATGTAACTATTTATGCGAGTATCACTTATTTATGTAACAAACCATTGCATATGTATGAATATCTACACATGTATGTTTCGTATGTCTGTTTACGACCTTCATTGTATCTTTAGATGTTTTGTATGTAGGTATACGGACGTGTATACGTGTACCTATATTAAAAATAAAAGAAAATGATTATGCCTGTGGGAAAGTTGTCGGTAATTTCCCATCGATTATCCACAAATGTGTTAAATCCGTGGGAAATATGTGTGTAAATACCCACGAACTTCCCACAAAAATACCGTTTTGATGTTCGTGTATGCTTAGCGTGTGATTAGTGATTGATTAAAAATTATTTTGCCGTTACTGTTATTTTACCGACGACATGTCGTCGGTATTTACTTAGGGTCAAAATTTTGACTTTCCCCGCGTGTGAATAATAGCGAATAGTTGGGCGGGGTTTTTACCCGCCTTTATGACGCTGACGACATGTCGACGGGATTTTATTCCCAAACATATTATACACTTTTATTCTCAAAACATCTCGGCTTATTCGTTTAACATCTCGTGTAGAACCATATCATCTCGGCTCATTCGTTAAACATCTCGTGTAGAACCATATCATCTCGGCTCATTCGTTAAACATCTCGTGTAGAACCATGTCATCTCGGCTCATTCGTTAAACATCTCGTGTAGAACCATGTCAACTCGGCTCATTCGTTAAACGAAACAGGCGAGTTAATAAACTGCTTTACGTCTGGTGATACATTGTTGTTAACCCTTGGCCCATAGTTAGGAATTGCATCTTTCAAACTAGAACAAGATAAGCTGGAACTTTGTTGTTGAGCGCGAGTTCCATAATTGCTTGGCTCATTCGTTTAACATCTCGTGTAGAACCATGTCATCTCGTCTCATTCGTTAAACATCTCGTGTAGAACCATATCATCTCGGATCATTCGTTAAACATCTCGTGTAGAACCATACCATCTCGGATCATTCGCTAAACATCTCGTGTAGAACCATACCATCTCGGCTCATTCGTTTAACATCTCGTGTAGAACCATATCATCTCGGATCATTCGCTTAACATCTCATGTAGAACCATATCATCTCGGATCATTCGCTAAACGAAACAGGCGAGTTAATAAACTGCTTTACGCCTGGTGAGACATTGTTGTTAACCCTTGGCCCATAGTTAGGAATTGCATCTTTCAAACTAGAACAAGATAAGCTGGAACTTTGTTGTTGAGCGCGAGTTCCATAATTGCTTGGCTCATTAGTTTAACATCTCGTGTAGAACCATGTCATCTCGTCTAATTCGTTAAACATCTCGTGTTGAACCATATCATCTCGGATCATTCGTTAAACATCTCGTGTAGAACCATATCATCACGGATCATTCGTTAAACATCTCGTGTAGAACCATACCATCTCGGCTCATTCGCTAAACATCTCGTGTAGAACCATACCATCTCAGATCATTCGCTTAACATCTCATGTAGAACCATGTCAACTCGGCTCATTCGTTTAACATCTCGTTGATCAAGACATACTCTTTGAGTATCTTCTAATGTTTCTTTTCGTAATTTCAAAAAGAATTCTTTTGGGACACCTCAAATGCTTAAAAGTGCTATCAAAGTCTTTGTTAAACATATCATGTAGAACCATATCATTTTGGCTCATTCATTAAACATATCGTGTAGAACCATATCATCTCGGCTCATTCATTAAACATCTCGTGTAGAACCATATCATCTCGGATAATTCGTTAAACATCTCGTGTAGAACCATACCATCTCGGATCATTCGCTAAACATCTCGTGTAGAACCATATCATCTCGGCTCATTCGTTTAACATCTTGTGTAGAACCATACCATCTCGGATCATTCGCTAAACATCTCGTGTAGAACCATATCATCTCGGCTCATTCGTTAAACATCTCGTGTAGAACCATGTCATCTCGGCTCATTCGTTAAACATCTCGTGTAGAACCATGTCAACTCGGCTCATTCGTTAAACATCTCGTGTAGAACCATGTCAACTCGGCTCATTCGTTAAACGAAACAGGCGAGTTAATAAACTGCTTTACGCCTGGTGAGACATTGTTGTTAACCATTGGCCCATAGTTAGGAATTGCAACTTTCAAACTAGAATAAGATAAGATGGAACTTTGTTGTTGAGCGCGAGTTCCATAATTGCTTGGCTCATTCGTTTAACATCTCGTGTAGAACCATGTCATCTCGTCTCATTCGTTAAACATCTCGTGTAGAACCATATCATCTCGGATCATTCGTTAAACATCTCGTGTAGAACCATATCATCTCGTCTCATTCGTTAAACATCTCGTGTAGAACCATATCATCTCGGATCATTCGCTAAACATCTCGTTGATCAAGACATGCTCTTTGAGTATCTTCTAATGTTTCTTTTAGTAATTTCAAAAAGAATTCTTTTGGGACATCTCAAATGCTTAAAAGTGCTACCATTCGCTAAACATCTCGTGTACAACCATAAATTAAATTAGTTAATTTTTTAAAACTATTTAATTTTAATTTTAATTATATATTAAATTAAATTAATTAATTTTATACAAATATTTAATTTTAATGATATATTAAATAAAAGTATTTATATTAAATTAAATTAGTTAATTTTTTAAAAGTATTTAATTTTAATTTTAATTATATATTAAATAAAAGTATTTATATTAAATCCTTCACGAAATTTTCACTTACCAAAATTTCCCCAAAAGTCAAATAAGCCCGCCATTTATTTTATTTGCTCTTTCTATCTTAACACTTTATCTCATTTGCTCTTTCCTCTCATTTAATCTGCTACCAAAAACCACCACACCACCGCCGCTGCTCCATCTCGTCTCACGCCACCGCCGGCTGCTCCACCACACTAGCACCACCTTCTCTTCGTAATATAGCCGGTATGTTCCCGAACCTTCGACATTCATCTTCATTCATCCACATCCATCCACTTCTCCCAAGATCTGTTTCCGCCGTTAGTTTGGGGGGTGTGGACGTTTATGCTATAACTAGCCTGTCGTTGAAGGAAGCGGTTAGATCGGGTAAATCGTGTAAGATTATCTGGATTTTTTTTCCACTTACTTTGTGTTTTCTATTAATTTTATTGATTATGCTATTACTTTTTTTTGGGGCTTTTGGTACCGAATAGGAACAAACTTACCGCCAACTTTAGAGTTTTTGTGGATAACGTGATCCAACATCAATCCTCTAGAACTTTGGTGTTATCTTGCATATGATGCTGAACGGATTCGCGAGTATCCCTAACTCGATTATACCAGGTAAAAGTTTTACGGTTTGGGGTTTAATTTTGTTGTATTTAGTTTTGCCTGATTTGGGGTTTAGGGTTTCGGTCAATAGTGTTAAATCCAAATAATTGAAACTTGATATTTTAATTTGGTGCTGCAGCCATGGCGAGAGGCTGGTGTTGTTTCACGATAACAAGTTTTGGTTTATGATGCTTTTTTCAGTTATCATATTTTGGCGGGATATCCACATGGATTTTGTGGTTGCAGCCAACATGCTTCATGTTCTGTTGTCGCCTTTTTAGTTTGCCTGACCTTTGTTGGTTATAATAGGCAATGATGAATTTGTGGGTTCGATTAAAGCCTTGAATCTCCGTGTCTTGGTAAGGGCAAGTATACAAGAAAATAAATTTTACATTAGTTGCATCCCATATACGCACAGACTGATCAAAAGAAGCAGTTCCAAACTGAGTCGGATTTAGTCTAAACCGGACATCAGTAACTAACATCTGATGTTCTTCACCGGTGCTCTCAGTTTGTAGGGTATCCATGTTCCACAAAACAGCCTGAATATAATAAGCAGACATATAAATGCACTACAAATCTCAGTACGTAAAGAAAAGCAAAACAAATAATATTGTGCCTTACCTTTTTGTCATGACCAGCACTAGCAAGCAGCTTTCCATGTGAAGAAAAATGACAGCACAATACTGGATTTATTTTGTTAAAGTGGTCAATAGTTTGTTATGATACTTTGTAGTAACGTTTGCGTTTTGTATTGCGTTGTTTCTGATAACAGCAGCCTTTTCAATTGTCGTGACAGGTTCCGCGTTTGTTCAGCCTTTGGGTGTTCATGCTGCTGCTGAAACATCGTTTGCGCATTCTCATTCAGATGCTCGATTGGTCGGTCCTATGGCTGCGGCTGCAGCATCGTCGGGTTGGTTCCTTTGTCTTTACGTCTCTTCAGTCATTCAATGTTTATAATGTCTTCTCATATTTGTTCTGTCCATATAACTGATAGTAATATGAGATGATGAAGAGGTTAATGTATATACTATTATTATCTTCAAATTGAAAATTTATGATTTTAAATTATGAATATAACTTATCATTGTAATATTCAAATGTAATGCTATTAGATAATACTCCGTATGTAAGTAATGAATTTTAAAGATTAATTTGAAAAATTACTAAACACACATTATTTTCATAAACGATGTGTTTGACAGAGATGAAATGTTTATTTCAAAAGTAGTGTACAAGTTTTGATTCTTTCTATACAAGTTGGAATACCATTTTTATAGTGTATAAGCTGTTCATGAACATTTTTCCGGCGAATATAAGCGATCATCATCGTAGATCGTAGCATAAATTATAGAAAAAACTCACCTGCTATCATACGTATATTCATCTTCAATTAATAAATTAACTTTTATAATATGTGCTACAATACTACTTTTGAGTTTCAAAAAGTAGTGCTATAATATGTGCTTTTAGCCATAAGGATACATGTGGAATATTTTTCCAGGAAATATAAGTGACCATTATCATATCCTAGCATAAATTATAAAAAATGTTATCATGACTATTTTTTTTTAATGTGATGGTAGTTATAATACATGGTACTCACATGGGGTAAAAGGTGATGAAAATGTGGTAAGAATGAGATAACGTATCGTTCAGGGGACAATGATAAAACTTTCATCAATACATCCGGTCTAAAAAGCTAGGTGTGCTTTGTTAATGTCAGTAAAAGCCACGGAAGATGTTGTTTCTCTATTATCTTTGTCATTATTAAAGACCTCTAGACAGTTTCCTTTTCTGTTACTTCTCATAAAAAAAACTTTATTCAACTATTATCACAACTGCCCCTATGTGTTCGACACGAAAGCGTTTCAGGAGAGGAGGTTTCGGTCGTCGGAGAGGGTCACGCCAACGTACAGGTATGCAACTATTTTGGGTATTTATTGTTTTTTGGACATTCCTCGGTTTCGGATGTTTTCAAGCCACTGTTCCTGTCGCAACGTCTTATGCTGCCTCGGAATCTATACGAACTGCACCTTGTATGTTCTTTTGTCTGGCTCTTTGTTGGGTGGATTTGGACGTTTTAGCTCATGTTATAATGAAATCATATGCATGTAGTAATCTGTAATACTATTTTATCATGAGGGTTTAAGAATAGTGCATAATTATTTGAGCGTGTGTTTTTATTGTTTTATTTTGCCTCTGGGTTTAGGTTGCCCTTATTATTGGTAAAGGAGGTGAGACCACAAAAAGTATGGAGGCCAGTACAGGGACTCATATTCAGGTTTGTTGAAATATATCAGCTTTACTTAACTTTTGTGGATGTTTTTTAAATACCGTGAATTCGTGATCCTGATTGTTTGGGCCAAATGATGTGGGCTTCTAAGGCTTTATTGCTGAGTCTCCATATCAGTTTTATCAAGTTCACAATTAAAATAAGTTTAGCTGAAAAGATTGTCGTACCTATGTTCAGGTGATACCTCAATACCTTCCTCCTGGGATACACGCACAAAACGTTGATGGGTACAGTGACCAGATTGAGCCTGCAAATTAGTATCGACTTAACACTTTATAACAATGGTATCGTCTGTAATACAACAATATTTATCACCTTTTGGTTATGTAAATTATTATTGACAGTATAATGATGGAACTTTTACATTTGTATCGACTGTAAATACAAAGGACTCGCTGCAACGCCACAACGCGGCGATTCACAGCCGTCCTCGTTTTGGTAATTTCTCAATTGCTTTTATTGTTTCAGATATTGGTTTTTTCGTATTTCCAGGTTCTGAAAAATCCGAAATACCACGGAATTTAGCCCACATATTTCCCACTAATTAATCACAAAATTCCCACAGAATTATTCGAGGAAATTTATTTTTCCGTGGGAAATCTGTGATAAAACCGTCGTAGGTTGTAGTGAGAAAACTGTGGGAAAGAATTGTTGGAAATCTGTGGCAAAAAAACGACTAATTTATGTGAAAAATGGATGCTAAAAATGTGGGAAATCAGTGGGAAAATGTTTGTCGGAAATCTGTGGCAAAAAATCCACTGATATATATGAAAAAATGGATGCTGAAACTGTGGGAAATCAGTGGGAAAATGTTTGTGAGAAAGTTGTGGGAAATTAAAACCACGGATTATCCACAGTAATATCCGTGGGAAAAAAGTCAACGCTCGGTGGAAAAATCAGTGGGAAAATATTTACCCACGAGGGTTTTACACACGGAATGATTCCGTGTGAAATCCGTGGAAAAGGGCCCTTACCCACGGGGTTTCCCACGGATTCTACCGTGGGAAAAACCAGTTTGTGTAGTAGTGGAATACTTTTCATTCCCTCAACTCTTATTACAACAATTAGAATCATTATTTATAACCATTAATATTTAATTATTACACAATTTTTATAAATTTTAGATGGATCATAAATGCATATTTACAAAATATATATTATAATCACTATTATATCTTATAACCATTAATACTTAAATTATTACCAATTTTTATAGATTATAGATTTTAAATGCATATTTACAAAATATATATCATAATCACAAATGTATTTTATTACATTTTTTTTTTACATGACAATCAGTTTTTACAAATGTATTTTATTACATGACAATCAGTTTTTATATAGCACATATTCACAATATAGCTTTGCTTAAATTTTTGAAATTCATCATCCTAACAATCTATTTATTCATACAAAAAGTATTATAACTCCTAAACTTTTAAGGTTTCTTTATAGGTTCAATTCCAAAGAAAAACAAACAGTCACAAAAAAGAAACCATGACAACTCCTCTTCTTCATTCTAGTAAACCATTGTCCAAAACATGGTTCAACCGTATCTTCACACTCACCTACGCCGCCATCTTTTCTATTCATCTCTTTCGCCACTGCCGTACCTTAATCTACTCTCCAAGAGCAAGCTCTTTTGCTCTATTTATAGCCGATTTTGTATTAGCTTTCATGTGGTTAACCTGCCAATGTTTTCATTGGAATCCTATCGAACGCCAAACTTATCCCGAGAACCTTCCACAACTTGTGGAGGAAAGTGAGTATCCATCGCTAGATGTATTTATATGCACTGCTGATCCAATTAAAGAGCCTCCAGTTGGAGTTGTGAACACGGCTTTGTCTGTGTTGGCGTATGAGTATCCAACGGATAAGCTTTCGGTGTATATTTCGGACGATGGAGGGTCGAAACTGACGCTTTATGCGTTTATGGAGTGTGCTAAGTTTGCTAAGCACTGGATACCGTATTGCAAGAAGCATAATATTGTGGATAGGTCACCTGAAGTTTATTTTGGATGTGATACTACTTGGTTTCCTGAGACAGATGAAATTAAGGTACCTGCTTAATTATTTACTATGGTTTTTTAGTTTCTGTTTATGGTAATTTGTTCATTGTTACGTAAGTTCTTCAACCAATCACTAAGCCTTAGTTTAGCGTATGTTTGTCATACAAGATTGTTGAGAGATTATGTTTATTTTTTCAAAAAATAAGATACATAAAAAATAATATTTGTTTGTCCGACAAAACTTATAAGAGATTTATATATAAAAAAAAAAGAATCTTTCATAATCTCTGAAAACGAAAGCTCATGTAGCTTATAAAAATAATACTACCTCCGTCCCATATTAAGTGTCCATAATGGAATCTTGGGATGTCTCAAATTAAGTGTCCAGGGAATATTTTCAACCAATGAGAAGAGACTTTAGTGGGTAATAGTGATATTTGATTGGTGGAGAGTGTAGTTAGTGGAATTTCCTAAAACTTTGTGCATTTGAAAAGTGGACACTTAATATGGGACGGAGGGAGTATCTTTTTTATAATCTTCATCTCCAGCACCGTCTCCGGTTACAGCAACAGTTACTTTTGCCAAACATACCCTTAGTCTGTTCTAGGTATGGTTTCTTAATCGTCTAGAAACAATAACCACCGCATGTGTTAGATAACGGGTTATACGAAGTTGTTAATAACTTTCAAATTTATATGCCGGATCCGTTCCAAAATTATTATCCAAAAGATAAAAGCACAAAAATATACGATTTAAAAAAATATAACGATCACCCGCGCGGCGATGTTGTAAAACTCAGATCATTTGACAATTTTTTAATGCTTTTATTTAGTTTTACAATAAATTTTTAAAAGCAACATGAAAAACTTAAACATAAAAAAAGTAAAGGTGACCAATATTACTTATAGTTAAATAAAGTATGTCAATCAAAATTGTATACTGTATTTGAAAGGGATATTAAACATGCATTATTTATTAGATAATGTAGGTACATGCATATGTGTGTACAGACTACAGACCATTGGTTTCGAAGTCAAACATAATTTCTAAGTTGAATACAGTACCGATAAACCAATTAATAAGTATTTTAGGGTGCGTTTGTTTGAGGAGTTTTGATATAGAGGAATGGATTCAAAGATAAATATAATTGTTTGTTTAATTGATTAGGGATTGGATTTAATTTTGACACTCATACACTCATTCCTCATAAAAATGGTAGTCATCATTTTATTTGCGGGCCCTTTTTCATCTTTATCATCTATTTAATTTTACATACTTATTTTAATTGTATTTTTATTATATATAATTAATACATTAATTATATAATTTTTATTTTTCTCTCTCTTACTTTTCATTCAAACCATACCATATCCAAATCTTAATCCAAACCCTTCCACAAACCAAATGCACCCTTAATTTTTGAAATCCCTTTAAGTACAATATCACTTACTCTTAGTGCCCAAAAAATTTCATTTTCTCCAAATGCCCCATGGGGAAAGGTCGCCCTTAAATCTTGGGCGACTATCATAAAAATGTGACAAGTGTCCCTATCATTATCCCTGACAAGTATTACTCTAGTAAGCTAGTATCATAGCTACTTCTTGAGCGACTGGGCCCACTATTTCTTAAGCGATATTGTTTTTTGTCTTTTTGTGTAAAAATTAAGTCTTTGACAATAATAGAATTTAGTACATTTTTGGTCCTTGTGGTTTGATTGATATTTCATTTTTGTTACACACATTCAACAATAAAAATTATCAATAATTAATAGTAATTATCATATCATACTAGTAATAAAATTTAAAGCTAGTAAGATTGTTCAACCATGGCCTGCTGCTGCTTTAAAATAAAAGCCTCAACAGTAAGCCGAAACTCTTCATTACTCAGCGTCTCAGCCTAGTACTTTGGGAGAGTTATATTTTTTTTCTTTTACATATTTACTAAAAATAATCTTGAAAATTAACAAAAACAAACAACACAACGACAAGCATCCTTCAGTCCAATCACGGATCACAACCGCCCACCACTACCATCGATATCCCACCACTGCCATAACTTCAGTTTTGTCCAAGACTGCTCTTGCCACCATCTACAGAAGCTGCCGCCACCACCATCTTTGTTCCTTAAGTGGTTTTTAAGTGGTTTTCAGATATGGGGAAAATAATGATTTTAAAGATGGGAATCAAGGGTTTTGTCTTAAAGATGGTTACGATAATGGGGTTCAGATCTGGGAAATATAAGTGGATCTGACTTAAAAGGTGGTGGTGTTCCCACAAAAAGTGTCGGTGTTAAGGTTGTTCCTAAAGGTATGAGTTGTCGGAGTGGGTTTTTGGTTATCATGATTTTGATCGGGTTGTTTTGTTTAGATGGATCTGTATGTTGTGTAGAAATGATGGTGATTTGTGATACGATTTGGAAGATGAGTTTTCTCAAGCTACTGTATGTGTTGGATTTTTTGATTTGGTGATATTGAGTTTTTGTGTATTGGATTTTTTTTTGTGGTTTTATGTTTGTTTCTTTTTTATTCGGTGGTGTGTTTGATCTTTGTGTATTGTTAGTTGGGTGGTTTTATTGGCGGTGGCCGGAGGTGGTGGTGGTGGTTGAATCTTGAATATTTGTTTTTGTGTTTTAGGTAAATAAAATGTGTTTCTATTTATAAAAGAGAAAAAAAAAAGAGTGTGACCAAAAATGAAATACCAAGTAAACCAAAAGGACCAAAATGTAGTTAAAATCTTTAGATAATATCAAGAAAGATATTGACAAACGTGCAAGTGGCTTATCCCTCGGTTAGATATTCTCATTGGCTTTTTCTTATATATATAATAAGACTACTCGTTATCGTCATTAAATCCACTACCTCCTTGTCAACATCACATCACATCATTATTAAATCTGTCACCTCCATATCAACATCACATCACATTCAACATACATCAAACTCACCACATTTTTACTCACTATCGACATTGTCAAACCCGAACACCAAACCAAAAATATAAAAATACCTCATTTTATACTAACATACCCCATAATATACCCAACATACTCACAAACCAATAAATAATAATAAAAAGAGAAAATTACCATTTTAGTACTAAAAAAAATGTTGATCCATTTAATAGTCATTTTTCACACCTTTTTCTCAAAATGGTCATGCTCGACTACTCAACTGCTCGACTTCACTCAAATTTTGACACGTGTCATTCCTTTAGCTGCTCAACTGCTCGACTTTGACTGCTCAACTGCTCAACTCCTACCTTCCTAATAAGAAGAAAGGGGCAAGCCAAAACCTAGTCCTAACAAGTTGCTGGCTTTTCATCAGCCCTTGCGCGCTAGCCTTTTCCCTTACTAGTAAGGGGCTGCTAGTTGTAGCGCGCATTGTACTAGTGAATAGGAAAAGCGAATTGAGATTACTAATGACGGATGGAGGTTGAGGATAGAACATGTTCGGTCCCTCGCCCTTATCTCCTTCGCCAGAGACTGCAAATGATGAAAAAAGTACAAAAGAATGACACGTGTCACGCAACTAATGGAGTCGAACGGTTGAGCAGTCGAGCATGACCATTTTGGGAAAAATGTGTGAAAAATGACTATTAAATATTTAAATGGATCAACCTTTTTTTTACTACTAAAATGGTAATTTTCTCTAATAAAAAACCCCTAAGGCCCATAATTTTGGACCATTTGTGTTTTTTTCTTTATCTTTATTCGCTGGTCACCACCACAAAAAATGTGCAAAATTAACATCAGTATGCGTGGTGGTGATTCCTCTCTATGGGGTTGGCCCGTGGAAGGTACCACCACCGGGTAGTGGATCACCTCCAAAAAAACTAGCCTAAGGCCATGTACTATGGTGGGTGGTCTACCACCACTACCATGCCATTTCACGCGCAAACCCTATGAAAAGGTCCCCAACTGCACACCAGACACTATGGTGGGTGGTTTTCAATGTTTTGTGTGTGTGTGGGTAAGTGCGTTTTTGGGGTATATTGTAGGGTATGTTTGTATAAAGTCGAGTATTTTATATGTTTGGTTTGGTGTGACCATAGTGAGTAAAAGTTGGTGGGTTTGGTTGTGTGCTGAATGGTGATATGACATTGATGTGGAGGTGGTGAGTTTGGTGACTATAGTATCCAACCTAATTATATAGTTCCGACCGAATATGGGCTCTAGAGCAGAACTAATGTACATCTCATCAGATTTAATGTTAATGTATTTTTTTATTATTCTTTTAGAAGCACAAATTTATATTAGAAAATGGAAGAAGATACAATATTAATCAGAGAAATTACAACAAATACAAGTTTGCACTCGAACTTACGAAACTAAGCAAGATATCAAACTTCTGCATGAAAAATGATCCCCACTAATCTTCCAAAAAAACTATGGTTCGAATTAAAACGAAAGACAAAAAGAAAGTCCTCTAATCGATGAAAAGAAAGCCACATCCAATCTTTACCTTCCACTACAAACTACAAACCTCTCAAAACACGAACCATGGGACTTTTGAAGATCATCCATCTTGATAATGAAATTAAAGAAACCAACCCTCAAAAACTATCATTAAACTTTATTTTACTTGAAAAGACTATAAGAAAAGAATGTTAGTTTATCATATGATCTTTTGAAAAAAATATCCTTTTCTATACTTCACTCCGTTTCATCTTCAGAAGTATCGGATATACCTAACTTTGCCAAAAAGAATTTGCGCTTGTTGATAGCAGAGAAATTGACATTGGGGACTTTGTCCTCATCTTAAAGATTTCCTCAAGAGAGTCATAATCTTCTTGATAGATTCTAAACCATAATTCACAAAGAATTGAAGTCTAACAAACACAAAAATTAGGGATTCCAAACAGAGAAGAGAAATCCGAAATGTTTTGGTATTAAAAGGTAAAATTGTGAATTTATTACAATGAGAGGAAAGTTTGATTACACATACATGAAAATGAGAAAGTGAAATGAAAATATTATTTATGGTAGAAAGGCGGGTTGAGCTAAGAAGCTAACCGCCTTTCAAACTTATTCAAAGTTCTACCACATTAGTCCCTTGACTCAAGACTACTTGCATCAATGGTCCTTTGACTAATTGACTTCTTGGCTTAGCATGTATCAATCCATCCCCCTTAAGAACCTTGTCCTCAAGGTTCAATCAAATTGAGGAAAACGGGCCACAAATTCATGTAAAACTTCCCAGGTTGCATCTTCTTTTGACTGATTTGCCCATTGGACTAACACAAACATCACTGCTTTGTCACCCACCTTGCCCAACCTCCTTTCTAATATAGCCACTGGTTCCACAGTCATGTTGCCATTGGGTTCACAAAGAGGTAAATTGCCTTCCACTGCTGTTTGGCTGTGACATTTCTTAAGCTGAGACACATGAAAAACTGGGTGTATAAGGCTGTCACTAGGCAATTGCAGCTTATAGGTTACTTCACCAATTCTCTGCACAACCTGAAAAGGCCCATAAAACTTGGCAGCTAGCTTGTGATAAGCTCCTTGCCTAGCTGAGACTTGCCTATAAGGCTGCAGTTTAACATATACGCATGCTCCAACTTCAAATTACCCGTTAGTCCTCTTTTTATTGGCCATGTTTTGCATTCTATCTTGTGCTCTTTTCATATGAAACTACAACATTTCAATAGTCTTTTCCCTTGCCTGCAATGTCCTGTCCATAGCTTTTACTACACTATTCCTAGGTACATAAGGTAAGTGGATTGGTGGAGCTTGACCATAAACCACTTCAAAATGGGTGACTTTTGCTGCAAAATACCAATTGGTGTTATACCAAAACTCTGTTAAAGGTAACCAATCCACCCATTCCTTAGGTGTTTCCCCAACCATACACCTCAAGTAGCAGCCTAGACACCTGTTCACAACCTCTGTTTGCCCATCAGTTTGTGGGAAGTAGGCTGTGGACAAATGTAATTCTACCTTAAGCATCTTGAATAATGATTGCCAAAAGTGAATGACAAACACTTTATCTCTATCACTAACTATCACATTTGGCAGCCCATGTAATTTATAGATGTTGTCCAAAAAGACCTTAGCTACATCACTGGCTGTGAAGGGATGTTGCAATGCCATGAAATGGGCATACTTGCTCAATCTGTCTACCACAACCATGATCACAGATTTGCCATGTGATTTTGGTAAACTTTCAATGAAATCCATAGAAATTTCACTCCAAATCTGTGTAGGAATTGGTAAGGGTTGAATGAGACCAGGATAAGCAGTGAGTTCAGGTTTGTACCTTTGACAAATGTCACACTCCTTCACAAACTTTTTGACCATTTGCCTTAGCCCAGTCCAATAAAACACAGCAGCTAGCTTCTTGGCAGTCACATGAACACCAGAGTGCCCACCAAGGGGTCCTTGATGGAAATAAGCCATAATTTGTTGTTGTAGCATCACATTACTGCCCACCACTAATCTTCCTTTCCTTCTTAACTGACCATCTGCCCAAGTGTACTTTGGCACTGCATTTGGATCACTTTGTAACTTAGTGATAATAGCCTGCACATCTGTATCACCAATCCAACTGTCTTTGATTTGCTGCAACAAAGAACTTGAAATGGCAGATAAAACCAGTGAACACAATTCAGCACCAGTATTGACTCTTGATAAAGCATCTGCTGCCACATTTTCACTTCCTTTCTTGTAGCTTATCTCATAATCAAACCCCAATAGCTTAGGTAACCATTTGGTTTGGAATGGAGTAGCGAGTCTCTGGTCCAGCAAGTACTTTAGGCTAAAATGATCTGTCTTGATTTTAAAGTGCCTATCAAGCAGATAACCCCTCCATTTTTCCAAAGCCATTAGAACTGCTAAAAACTCCTTCTCATAGGTAGACAATGCTTGATGCCTAGGTGATAATGCTTTGCTCAGATAAGCTATGGGGTGACCTTCTTGTGCCAACACAGCTCCAATTCCCAATCCACAAGCATTAGTTTCAACACAAATTCCTTGTTGAAATTGGGTAAGGCTAAAACAGGAGTGGTTATCATTGCTTCTTTGAGCCTTTGAAAAGCCAATTGTGCCTCATCAGTCCACTCAAATGAGTTCTTTTTAAGTAACTTGGTTAAAGGTTGACTGATTAGAGCATAGTGTTTAATGAACCTTCTGTAGTAACCTGTTAAGCCCAAGAAACCTCTCAACTGCTTCACATTAGTAGGTTTTGGCCATTCCTTCATAGCTTGAATCTTTGAAGGATCTGTGGAAACCTCTTCAGCAGATATTAAATGCCCCAAGTATTCAACTCTATCCTTGGCAAAGGCACATTTGGAGTGTTTGGCATAGAGTTGATGATTCTGCATAACCTGTAGTACACATTTTAAATGCCTTATATGATCTTCCAAGCTTGGGCTGTATATGAGGATATCATCAAAAAACACCAGGACAAACTTCCTCAAAAAAGGCTTGAAGATTGTGTTCATAAGAGCTTGGTAGGTGGATGGTGCATTAGTGAGTCCAAAGGGCATGACAAGGAACTCATAATGCCCATCATGGGCTCTGAAAGCTGCTTTGTGAATGTCCCCTTCCTTCATTCTGATTTGATGGTATCCAGACCTTAAGTCCAATTTAGTAAACACTTTTGAACCATTTAGTTCATCTAATAGTTCCTCAATCACTGGAATGGGGAAATTATCTTTGACAGTGAATATGTTGAGCTTTCTATAATCCACACACATCCTCCAGTTGCCATCTTTCTTTTTGACCATGACAATTGGGGAGGAGAATGAGCTATTACTGTCTCTAATCACCCCTGATTCAAGTAACTCCTTCACCATTAACTCCACAGCTTCTTTCTGGTGGGGTGGGTGTCTATAAGGCCTAATGTTGATTGGAGGAGTGTTTAGCATAAGGTGAATGGCATGATCATGTGTTCTTTGAGGAGGTAAGCCAGTTGGTACATCAAACACAAGTTGAAACTCTACCAAAACAGCCTGAACTTGCTCATTTATTACTGTTGATCCAGACTTTTCTCTTTCTATCTTCCACAGTTGTGAAGGATAAACACAAACAGCCATGGTTGACGGTTCAGCCATTTGATTCATAGACTTAACCACTTGCTTGCCACTCATCCAGGATAACACAGACTGCTGAGAACCTCTTAGTACCACCTTTTGACCCTTGTACTTGTATTTCATGGTCAATTTCTCAAAGTTCCATAAGATGTCACCCAATGTGGACAACCATTGAACACCTAAGACCATATCACAGCTTCCCAAAGGCAACACCATAACATCAGTTGTATAAGGAATGCCTTGCAGAGACCAGTTCAGAGTACACATATACTTGCTCAACATCTGATTTCCATTAGCTACAGAGACTTCCAATGGAACAGTAGCCCTCAACCTGCACCCTAACTTCTTAGAAGTGGTCATAGATAGGAAATTGTGAGTACTCCCAGTATCCATAAGGATATGCAAGACATGTTTTCCCAAGTAACCTTTGACCCTCATTGTTTTGTAAGAATTCACTCCACACAAGGCATGCAATGAGATCTGTGGTGTTTCTTCATGTAATTGGGTAGAAATATCATTTGGTTCCATGGTTGCATCAACAGATTCTTCTATTTCCTCAGTTTCATGAACTGAGGTGAGTGAGTCCTCATCCTCAGGGTTACACAACACTTCCAAAGCATACATTTGCCCACTACATTTGTCACCAAGGGTATACCTTTGGTCACAATAGAAACACTGATGTTTGGCCCTTTTCTCCTCTAACTCCTTTTGAGTCAATTGCCTTCTAACAGGATATGTAGTACCTGTTTTTTGAGGTGCAGGTAAAGCCAACAGAGGTGGTTTGGAGGTAATTTGGGCTTGTGGTCTAGGACTAACAGTATTAGGAGACTGAAACCTAGTTCCACTATAAGGTGAGTAGTTTGGCCTAGTTTTAATAATAGCCATTGAGGTTTCTTGCATTTTTGCTAAGCTAGTCACATCTTTCATAGTAACAGGCTTAAACATTCTCAGTGGTACCCCAATTTCACCCTTTAATCCCCCAATAAACATACTCACAGCTTGGGGTTCAGTTAAGTCTACCTTATTGAGCAACAATTCAAACTTATCCTGGTAAGTACTTACATCACCAGTCTGTTTTAGGTTTTTTAGCTCAACCAAGGGATCATCATTCAATTCACCAAACCTACTCAATATCTCAGATTCATACAAGGCCCAAGGTACATTTTCTCCATTTCTTTTCACAAATTGTAAATGCCAGTTTAGAGCCTTATCAAAGAGATGCATGGAGACTAACCTTAGTTTTTTATCATCTCTGACTTGATCAATGGTAAACAACCACCCCTTGACATCATCACCATAAAACTTTGGGAATTCTAGCCTTGTCAACTTCCCATAGGTATTTTGCTGGTTGTGATGAGGTCCATTTCCATGTGCTTGACCATGTGGAACTGCTTGATTTCCAATGCCAGTTGCTATAGGTTCCATTCCATGAAGCCTGGTAAACTCATTTGTAGCAAATGCTTGGAAGAGACTGAAAGCATTCATTCTCTCATCCATCTGCCTAAGCAACTGGTTTATATCAGCCATACTTTGACCTAATTGAGTCAAAGTAGGAGCCTCATTATTAGTAGATGCACTACTCAGCAGTTGGTAAATCAAGAACGAAATTGAAAGAACAAGGAATTAACAAGAACTTTAATCGTATTGTTGTAATTGTTGTTGTTACAATGAAGATACAAACTATCTATTTATACTAATCTAAGAGACATCTTCTAACCATCACAACCCTTCATGGAAAAAGTCGTGACCCTTGACCTGTTTGGCGCCTCTTTCTGATCGATGCAACCCCTGGAGGTGTCGATCCTTTTACTGATGGAAGTTACCATCTTGGTTCTTGTCACAATGCACCCTTATACTAATCTATACCTTCTAAATAGATATTAAACATACTATAGGTTATTTACATGACGGCCCTTATACTTTGATGTGAGGGATTAAACTACCATTCTCCCCCTTAATCACGAACATCTTCAAGATCCGGTTTTCCGTCAGAGAAGTGTTGGTTCGTCGTCTACATCCCGGATCAGGTTTGCCTCTTCCTTCTTTTCTGAATTTTGACATGCATGCTTGAAGTGTCCAAGTTCATTACACTTGAAACATCTTATGTGATTCTTACTTTGTTGGAAGCGATTCCCATCTTTATTTCTCCATGTCTTCCAATTTCCACCTTGGCCACGTCCTTTGTATTCTTTACTTGAACTCTCATGACCACATCTTTCACATTTGTGTTCCTTTACTTTCTCCTTCCCATCTTCTTTGGTAAACAGAAGTTTACTTGACATGTCTTCTTCCTTAGATTGCTTCTTGGTGCGTTCCTCAAAAGCCTTCAATCTTCCCACGGCTTCTTGGAATGGCATCGTATTAAGATCAGCAAATTGTTCGATTGCAGCAACAATTTGAATATACTTCTCCGGTACCGAGCCCAAAAGTTTACGAACCAATCTCTTATCATCCAAGGTATGCCCAAGACTGCTTGCTTGTGATGCAATCTCACTAATCTTTCCCGCATAGACAACGAGTGAATCATTAACATTCATATTTAGTGATTCAAAGTCTGACTCGAATGTCTGTAACCGTGCTTCTTTAACCCTATCAACTCCTACATGTCGAACCTTCAATGCATCCCAAATTTCTTTTGCTGAAGTAAGATTAGCAATTTGCAATATCATGTTTTCTGGAAGTGCTTGGTATAACATTGCAATTGTTGTGTTGTTGTTCTTCTGATCCACTTCAGTTCCCACTGTTGGTTCTACTGCTTCCCAAATTCCATGGACGTTAAAGATTGCCCTAATCCTTAAAGCCCAAATAGTATAATTTGTAGAGTTGAGGATTGGGCACTGGAAGTTCATTGACAAACCTCTTTCCTGCACTACTACATTTCCATTCTTCTTTGGCGAATCCCCAGACATCTTTCTTGTCTTCTTTCTCCCAATTTTAACAGTCTGACTTCGTACTCCACCGGTTTCGGATCGATCTTGATTTCAACTTTACTAGTATCGGATCAAATCGATATCAACCTTCAACTATGATTAATTTGATATCAACTCTGACAGTTTCGGATCAAATTAATCAACCTTCTTGCAATAACATTATACGGGTTTTTCGGTCGCAAAGCGAATCAAAACCAACTGTTAATACACGGGTTTCTCTAAAACCAATTGTTTCAATACCAACGGTCCACTGGTTTTTCGGTCGCAAAGCGAATCAAAACCAACCGTCTTAACCAAGAATAGTAAACGGGTTTTCGGTTGCAAGGCAAATCAAAACCAATTGTTCGTCTCTACCGACAACAATGCCCGGGTTTTTCGGTTGCCTAAACAAATCAAACCAACTACTCTAAACACAACGGTATACGGGTTTTTCGGTCACGGAGTGAATCAAAACCAACCGTTACTTCCAAGAACAACAATAATCCACTTGATTCTTATGACTAAAAAGTCAAACAATGGTTCTGACCTTTTTCCCTTCGATGGATCTGATCGCAACCTCTGAGTTCTGATCGATCGTTGATAGAAAAAAACAACCACTGCTTTGACCGAGTTCTTCTTCTTCCCAAGAGCGATAACCGCTCTGATGCCACTGTTGGTAAATCAAGAACGAAATTGAGAGAACAAGGAATTAACAAGAACTTTAATTGTATTGCTGTAATTGTTGTTGTTACAATGAAGATACAAACTATCTATTTATACTAATCTAAGAGACATCTTCTAACCATCACAACCCTTCATGGAAAAAGTCGTGACCCTTGACCTGTTTGGCGCCTCTTTCTGATCGATGCAACCCCTGGAGGTGTCGATCCTTTTACTGATGGAAATTACCATCTTGGTTCTTGTCACAATGCACCCTTATACTAATCTATACCTTCTAAATAGATATTAAACATCAATTAGCAGATGCACTACTCTGCTCTTGATTGCGAGTTTGAACTACCATTGTAAGCTATTTTAATGGTGTAAGTTGTTAGGTTTACTCCTTCTTCTACAATTGAGTTACTACTAACAACTAACCACTCTTGGCCAACCTTGAATCAAACAAAACTGATCATAGATTCGAGAATAGAGGATTTAAGCACTTATGCGCTATTCTCGTGATCGCGATGTGTATTCAACAATTGGTCGTGTTTCTGGCGGATAGCTTACAACAATTGAATAGAGAACCAGTGTAGCACTCTATTTCTGAAAAAAATTTGTTCGCCGGAAAAATAACTGCCTCGCCGGAATCGTAACAACTCCCCGGAATCGCAACAACTTCGCCGGAATCATAACAAACTTCGCAGGAATCGTGATATGAGCAACAGGAAAGTGCTCTGATACCAATTGATAGATGCTAAACCAGATTTCACAAAGAATTGAAGTCTAACAAACACAAAAATTAGGGATTCCAAACAGAAAAGAGAAATCCGAAATGTTTTGGTATTAAAAGGTGAAATTGTGAATTTATTACAATGAGAGAAAAGTTTGATTACACATACATGAAAATGAGAAAGTGAAATGAAAATACTATTTATGGTAGAAAGGCGGGTTGACCTGAGAAGCTAACCGCCTTTCAAACTTATTCAAAGTTCTACCACATTAGTCCCTTGACTCAATACTACTAGCATCAATGGTCCTTTGACTAATTGACTTCTTGGCTGAGCATGTATCACTTCTTTGTTGCTATCAATTTTTTCCCTCTTCTCTTTACCCTTCTTGAATTTCGATTTCTTGATAGAGCATGGATATATCTACCTTTGTATCCCAATAATTTTTTTTACCAATTTGATTCTTTTCTTTCTATTTACTTTTTCTATCAATCTTTTTCTTTATGCCTTCACACATATTACACTCATATTCCTCATAATCATAGTTATGAGAAGACAAAGTAGCATGACCAACTTTATCTATAACCTCGATAAAGCTTTTCTCTTGAAAAATATTAGTTTAACCTTCCCCTATATGTACTGATGCAACATTTCACTTTCCACCCTACTTGTTCCCTTTTTAGCCTAAAACTAGAGTCAACAAAGGCTTCACCATGATTCAAGCTTATTGAAATCTTTTTGACTTTTAAACTTTCCTCAATGGATGGGAAATTTGAAAGTAATTTCTTATCCTGTGAAGAATTATTATCAACTGGGCCATTCTTTGTATTGACAAGGCATTCAACATTATGAACAATGTCATTCATCAACACATCTTAAATCTCTGCTGGACTGTAAAATTTATGTCTCTACCATTGTCCCCACCGGCTAATTTATCTCTTTCTTTCACTAGAATTTTGTTTAGAACTTTCGAGACACATAGGGTTCTTGAAGTCGAAATCTTTGTTAAAGATTCAGTTTCGATCATGACAAAACCTTTGTCAATTCTCTTGAAACCTACCGTCAAATCTGACATGCATCACAACTCACCCATTCACTCACAATTCTCTTGAAGTTTTCTCTCGTCCAGGCTGCCAAATACTCAAATAGACATCTCTTAAATGTTAATGTACGTTAATGTTAATATATAGAATACTTGATTAATCTAATATTAGATTTTAATGGAATTTACATAAATGAAATTTTAACATAAGGGTTAAAATAATATGTCTAAAATTAACTTATGTTGATGCTTTTTACCTTGAACTAGTAGATACTTTTCTTTGGATAACATAGTTATCATGTTATATTCAATACTTTTAGTTAATTATTAAAAGAACCGTCACAAAGACCGCAACTAAGCATCATTTAGTTTCATTCACATCAAATCAAGTATGTAAAAACCTTGGTTGTTTAGATCCTAATCTTGATTATAGGATCTTACGATTTTACGATACTACGAAGTAAAAACGATCTCGATCCTACGTAGGATCTTTGCAAGATAGGATCTTAATAGGATCCCGATCTTAACCATGTGATCTTAAAATCTTGATCGATCCGATCTTACTTTTCTCAAATCACAAGCTAAAAAACTACAATTTCGTGTATTATGTTTTGTAGAATATGAAAAACAATAGGCTAATTGTATTAAACACTTCATAATCATAATTTTGACATACATTTTCATGATATTTTTTTGGTAAAGGGTCTTCCACCCGGTAAAATATATTACTACAAAAACTTCATCATCATCGCTGTCAGAAACTACCACATTGCCCACCTTAGAGAATGAGTTACCCCCCATAGTTGATGAATCAACCTTTTTAAGAGGTTTACCACCATCATCCACAAGAGTAACTTTCCCTTCAATAATTAGCTTTTCAATCTTTCCAATTTTCTCAACAATAGGAGTAGTACTTCCATTTCCACCCTTAGAAACCTCCAAATCAGCCCCATTCTTAGGAGAAACACTTGTTGCACAAGGAATACCATTATCATCAGTATCGACCATATCAAGAGCATCAAACGGGTTCGATGTAGCAATAACCTTCCCACTCGTAGTTGCCTCATTATTGATTTTCTCCTTAGTAGCAACTGGCTTCTTAGAGAGAGGTCTCCAAAATTTTGGTTTATGCTTATTAAGCTGAACACCCCCAATAGGCCGAGAAGGAGCAGCCACATTCTTTCCTTACTCTTACGATTTTTTACTCCAATGAAACCATCATCCGTATCCAAGGTAGTAGAAGCTTCTGCTGCCACAATAATGTCACTACGAACCGCCTCCTTAGCACTTTTTGGACAATTGATACGGTCATGGCCAAACACTTTGCACACCTCACAATGAGGAGGCTTCCATTCACATTCGACCTTAATGTACGCTGTAATAAAACCACTATCATCCTTTTTGGGGATAGCCATAGTAACTTCGCGTTTCAATTTAGAGTTCGATGATAATTCCACTAAAGCAGGAGCAAAGCTAATACGTCCCCATGAATCAACACACATTGAGCTAGTAAAAGCATCTAACATAATCGGTTTACCAAATTGTGTAGCTATCAAGCTCAAGCCATCTTCAGAATATGCAAGTAAAGGCACATTATGCAATTTAATCCACACAGGAACTTTGGTTTCCTCACTTTTGGTTAGCGACACATCAGGAGTCCATATGTTAAGAATTAGAGGTGAATTGTGGATTAACTAAGGGCCCCGCTGAAGCACAATTTCATGATATTTGATATATAATAATATGTAAACTTTCATAATTATATAACGCCTAATAAGAAAATGACATTATAGTAGGATTTTAATATCCCGATCTGATCTTACGATCACGATCTTGCAAAGACGAAAACGATTTTAGGTAGGATACGATCTTAAAAACCTTGGTAAAAACTATTAAACTTAGAAGTTTAAAGATAATATGAAACATGATTAATTGCCTTTCAAATAAATAAAGTTATGAAACAGGATTGGCTTTATATACATGTGAATAATTAGAATATTGTGGCAGGTGATGTACGAAAACATGAAATCAAGGATTGAGACTGTGGTGGAGAGTGGTGATGTCTCTTTGGATGAAATTATGGAATCAGACTTCCGGAATGCTTTCAAAAAATGGACCCCTAATTTCACGCGTCAACAACATCCGACTGTGATTGAGGTTCCTCTTGTTTTGTTGAACAACCACTAAGAGATACTAATTTATTTGTTTTAGAATAACTTATCTAAACTTGTACTTGTTTATGTAACAGATTTTGTTAGACAATTGTGTCGACAAAGATGTTGATGGTGTTGTCATGCCAAATCTCATCTACATCTCTCGAGAGAAAAGCAACGAAAAACCACATAACTATAAGGCCGGGGCACTTAACGTCATGGTATGATCTTTTTCATATAATACATCTCTATGCAAATAAAGCTTTACCACTATATCATGTCACAAAATCCAATTTGAGTTTCCATTTAGTGATTACTAATGCTTTTTTGCATTGCAGATTCGAGCATCTGGCTTGATGACCAATGGAGAGATAGTCCTAGTCTTAGATTGTGACATGTATTCAAACGATCCAGAAGCACCACTTCGAGCATTATGTTATTTTATGGATCCAAACGCAGATCCGAAGCTTGCATTTGTTCAATTTCCTCAAAGATTCAGTTGCATCAATAAGAATGACATTTATGCTTCCGAGTTCTTGCCAGAGACGCAAATTTTGAGTCTTGGCATGGATGGCTTGTTAGGCATTCAGTTTATGGGCACTGGCGGCTTTTTCAAACGACATGTTATTGGTGACGTACCTTCATTTGGTGTCAATAAATTCAGCAATGGAATCCACTCAAAGCCAATAACGAGTAGAGATGTGCTAGTTTCAGCACATGAAGCAGCAAGCTGCAACTACGAGGATAACACCAATTGGGGTCAGCAGGTTTGCTTCTTTATCTCATGGCCACGATAACAATTTATGAGAAAAAAACACTATTAGAAACATTCGTAGTTACAAAAGTTATTTTTGTATATATATATTATCAAACACAGCAGAACTTAACAAAAAAAAAATTGTGATGCGTAACCATAGTTCAGTATTTGCAAGAAAAGTTGCAGTTGATGTTGTAATACCCTAATAGGGTGGCATGAGATGCAAGTCCTTTTGAATAACTCCATTTGATATCTATTAGCGGCAACAATATTAGTTGTAGCGACTCATTTTTTGTGTCTGTCTCCGGAAGTTGTCTTCTAAATCTCATGGTATGTATTGCAGACTGGATTTCGATATGGAAGCTTGACAGAGGACACATACACAGGTTTTCGACTTCATTGTGAAGGATGGAAGTCTGTTAATTGCAATCCGCAACGAGCTGCATTTCTTGGTGGGTCACCATCGAACTTAAATGATATGCTTACTCAAATTAAACGATGGTACTTGGGGTACCTTGAAATATTCTTTAACAAATATTGCCCATTGACGTATGGTGTTAGGTCCATGAATCCCCTTCATGCTTTATGTTACACACATTATACTCTTCGTCCATTTTGGTCGATCCCAGTCATTGTCTACGCATTCTTGCCTCAAGTTTCGCTCATAAACTCTTTTAGCGTGTTCCCAAAGGTAAGAATTCGACTTTTATAATCATACAATCCCCTGAAATTAGCGTACTGAGATCAACTTCTCGTTCATAACATAAACTTTTGATTATTCCAGGTTTCTGAGGATGGATTTTTGTTGCACACACTTCTATTTCTCGGAGCTTATGGAAAAGATTTTCTTGATTTTGTAGTGTTTGGTGGAAGGACAATGCAAAGGTGGTGGAGTCACCAAAGAATGTGGTTAATGTGGGGGCTTTCGAGCTACCCATTTGCTTTGCTCGAGTGGTCACTTAAATCCCTTGGCTTATCCACATCCGGGTTCAATGTTACAAGCAAAGTGGTTGATGAAGAACAAAATAAATTATATGAACAAGGGGTGTTTGAATTTGGAGTTGAATCTGTCTTGTTTTTTCCAATCTCCGTAGCGTCGTTGATCAACTTATTGTCGTTGATAAAAGGGGTAGCGATCGATGTTATATTGAATGGGAGATTAGAGGAGTTGTTTGTTCAGATATTTATATCTGGATTTGTAGTTGTGAATAGTTGGCCGATATATGAAGGCATGATTTTAAGGAAGGACAGAGGGAAGATGCCATTGAAGATTAGCTTAGCATCACTGGCGACTGCAATAGCGATATGTGTGGCATCAGATTGTCTTTGGTTTTCGAAAGGCAGACGAAGCTGAATGGTGATAGAACAGTTGGATTGTTGATTAAGAGGAATGAAATAATTATAGGTATTCAACCCTAACGATACCAATCTATCATAAGAGCACTTGTATTAATTCTTAATTACCAAACTTTCTTTTGCAGCATTTCTGGTATTCTGTGATGAAGATGTTTCTTTCTTTAAAACCCGGCTTATGATTTTTATTAGACTGCATAATCTTTTTTTTTTAAAGGTGAATTTCATTCGATAGCGGGAGGTCTAGCTTACGTTGTCTTAACCGGGTCCGCGCTAGAGAGCTCCCTCGAAGTGGAAAGCCTTATTCAAATACCCGATGGGGGAAAACCCCCTACTAATCCTCCCGAAGGCACGACGATTAATAGGAGTAAACCCTGCCCCCTCAGACTTGACCTAAGTATACCCAAGCCAAGCCATCATAGAGGGACTTCCTAATATCTCAAAGTTGGCATTAGTGAGTTTTGAACTTAGACTGCATAATGGAATCGAACAATTACTGAGTCAAGGATGGAGTACAAGAATGGCAATTATTTACCCATCACACATGTCTAAATTTAGACTTGAGCTTATAACTCGGGACATTCAATTTATATACCGTTAGTCCAAATTGCCTTTTGTTAACATGTCTATTCCTATTGGAATCCAAATCAAACTTTTATCGGTCCTCGGCTTCGTCCTGTTAAATGTAATTGCATTTTGATAACGCCCCAAAACCTATGTGTAACGTCGTTTACCATACCACCTAAATCAGAAGTTGCATATGTTGTTTAAGTTATCGTACCACCAATATCATTGTCCGCCATTTAGCGATTTCCATACTTGAGTCTTTAGCAGCTTTACGTTCCATGAAGAAATGACTTTCAGATTCCAGATCATTATCAAACCCGAGCAATGTATTGAGAGAAAGTTGATTCCTGTTGCATCACAATTCTTTCACGTACCATAAACTCATAAAGAGTTTGGAATCATCTGCTCCCTCCGTCTCAAAATTATTGACATGAGAGAGAAATCGCAAAGTTTAATAAAAATAAGACCACTATAAATCTCAACCACTCAAAGAGAATATTCCCCATAATATATTCTCTAGTTTTTACTTAAATAGGAAAGTGGACAACTATTTTGAGACATCACAAAAAAGAAATGTGGACTATAATTTTGAGACGGGGGAGTAATAAACAGACAATGTGTCTATTAGATAAAAATTCTTCCAGCTGTTCTTAGTTCTTAAATTTGTATCCGGTCTATGTCAACTGTTAAGGCATCTGACGGTATCTGGTCGCTTGTGGTGGCTGGCATTTTTTAAGATTTTAACCTCATGTTATACGATGTTGTCTGTTTGGGATTAATTTAATGAATTAGTCAAAGAGTTATGACAAATATATCAACGTCTGATTTGAAAATTTTTAACACGGAAATAAGCCAGACTAAGTAAGACAAATATATGATCAATGTCATGAGATTGCAATGTGCCTAAGTGTATCAAACTAAGTGTGTCACATTTAAGCCTCATGAAAATCGAAAGAGGTTGGAAATCACTGCAAAATAGAAATGACTCAAATGTGGCTAATTCGTACCGCGTCACACATGCTCCAATAGGGAGTGGGCAATCACTCACGCATGCACCGTTGTTACCCTAGTACACTATGAGACCACCATCCTCTTCTTCCAGAAAACCAACACAACAATTTCTATGCGCATGTTATAAACAAACATCGTACAAGCCTATGTTGTTCACTAACTTTTCGTTGCTAAAAACAACCAAATGAAGTTGCATGATGTAGTATTTTATTTACCTGTTGAATTATTGGACGTTTAAGAAAAAATATGAAAGATGAATAAATTAGTTAGTGTCACTTTTAATCAACCGGACATATTCTCCCAATATTGTTTCTTTCGGTGTCCACTATGAAGGACAAATAAGAACTAAATGAAATAACTTCTGTCGTTTATATTCATGTCCAAATCAATCTTAATCGACCGTGTATGAATAACACTTTTAATCAACCGGACATATTGTCCCAGTATTGCACTTATTTTTTTTTTACCGTTTGGATTTGAACGTTGGGCCAAAACAAAAAATAAAAAAATTAATTTTTAAACTTATACTTTCACACTATAAATAACACACTCATTTAACTATTTTTTTTACACATTCTCTATATACACATTCTCTCAAATAACACCATCATTTCACAATTTTTTTCACACATTCACACTATGAATTCTTACGAGCTATTTATTGCCAATAGATTTTCGTAATATTTGAAAGTTATTTGAATTATTATGTAAGGTTTGAATTATTCATGAAATTTAAGTTTGTTGTTAAAAATGTTTAAAAAAAAAAGAAAAAAAAAATGATGAAGGTCGCCCTTACTGGGGCACCCAATCGACTGAAAGTCGCTGGAGAGAGAAAGCTGACGTGACAGAAAAAAAATGGGAGGGATTAACCCTCCTTACTGTGTGCAGCCTTATAATGGTTGGATACCAATATAGACGTAGCTTTAATTTAAGCGAGAAAGTCAGAAAACTATGCATATACCAGTATACCACACCGGACACTTTTGTTTATTTGTAATCTTTTTTGGAAGTTCTGTTAAAAAAAAAGAATCTTTTTTGGAAATATTCCATTTTATAAATATGATGTACGAAATAATTGTTATGTCTACATAGTTACATAACCGTCCAAAAAAGAATATGTATTTGTGAGAGATATTAAGTTACAATAAATATGATGTATATAAATTAAATCGAATTCAAACAACACAATAACTGCTTTGTGTATAAAAAAACACATTATACAAAGTCAAAATGAATACCATGCCAACTCCTCTATTGCAAGTTGTCAACTAGGTACTCACTTTTTTCTCGATTAACTTTTGTGTTCATCATTAGTGTTTGCTTTTATGATGTACGTACAGTGATATACAATTGAATATAGTTTGTTTAAAGACACGGACTTTTTGTCCCTGACGCATAGCTTTTTCGCCGATTATTAAGGACCAATGAAGTTATAGCTATTAAAATATCTTATGTCGTTATAGTTGATGTCCAAAATGATCAGTCATCAACTTGTTGAAGAAACACTAAAAAATAGATACATTATCAAAAAGTAATCTAGACTTCAATCAAGTTAAACATATAATTGAATTTGTGTATGTATATTGATATATATTTTGTCTTAGTACCGGTCCTCTAAAGTAACTGACGAACCTGCTATATACAAAAGCACTTGTTTTTAGTCAGCACAAAATCACTTCTTTTAAAGCAGAAGTAGAAAAAGCAGCAATGTCAAACACCCTCTGTATATCATAGATATAAATTATACATAAAAAGTTAAACTTTAACAACCTATATCTATATAAAGATATGTTATACACGATGTTTTAAAAGACTGGTTAAACAAAAACGGATTGCTTTAAGAGAATCTATGATATCAAAAAACTTTCATTTGAACTCAACTTTTATAAATACATCATTAGAATATATATATATTATAATTATTATTCTATAACCATTAATACCTACATATATAACATGAAACATAATCTTATATATTATAGATAGATATACAATATACATAAATGTTAAACTTTAACACGCTATATCTATTTAAAGACCTATTATACACTATATTTTAAAAGACACTTGAACACAAAACGGATTGCTTTTCGAGAAACTATTGTATAAAAAAACTTACTTTTAGGCTATGTGTAATGGTAAATGGTGTACATGGGGGCAAAATCTGACACGTGTTAGTCCAGTCAGCAAAGGGCTTGAATTGTTTAGGTGTGTAATGGTGGGTGGGGCAAATTTTGACACGTGTCACCACCTTTTTTTTTTTTTTTTTTTTTTTTTAATTCAACAAATTAATACATTCTAAATTAAAACATCATTTTATTAATTAAAAAAAAAATACAACATCATTTTATTAATTAAAAAAAAAATTACATTAAATTTTATTCAAACAAACACTAAAATTAAAAACTACTCGTCGTCGTTGTTGTTTATCACATTCCGATTGGTCCACGCTTCCTCGATCAAATCTTGCATGAGCGTGTAATGGTTCACGTGACTTCGCATTTGAATGGAGTTTTCAATAGCTTCGTCTTGCGATAATGCCGGCATTGGTAAACCAATTTCTTCCGGCTGATAATCTTGACAATACGCGTTCCCATCATCCTCCAAAATCATGTTGTGTAAAATAAGACAACATCGCATCGTATCTTTAATCTTATCCTTTGTCCACAGACGACAAGGATTTCTCACAAAATGAAACCTTTTCTTAAGAACCCCGAACGTCCTCTCGATATCCTTTCTTGCCGATTCTTGAACTTGTTTAAAGTTGATTCTTTTTGGGTCCGATGGGTCTGTAAACGTCTTAACTAGAAACGAATACTCAGGATAAATCCCATCGCCCAAATAATATCCATGTGGATGGTAGTTATCGTTAGCATAAAACCCGAGAGTTGGATTTTTTTGCAGCGATGAAGTCTTCAATAACGGGTGACTGTTCTAAAACGTTGATATCGTTGTTGGACCCGGGTACACCAAAATAAGCATTTCATATCCATAGGTCGTAGGATGCAACGGCTTGAAGAATTAATGTTGGATTTTTTTGGTCACCCCGATGGTGTTGACCTCGCCACGCGGTTGGACAGTTCTCCCACTCCCAATGCATGCAATCGATACTACCCAACATACCCGGTAATCCATGAACTTCTTGATGAACACCATACAAACGCATCAAGTCACTAGTCGTCGGTTTCCTTAAATACCTTTCCTCGTACAAATCTTTTATTCCTACAAAAAAAAAAAAAAAAAAAAAAAAAAAAAAAAAAAAAAAAAAAACTTTTATATAAAAAAAAAATATATACGATTATATATTAAAAAAAAAAAAAAACGATTAGAAAAATGTTGTACCTATTGTGAAATTTTCGAGTGTGTCCCGAGAAGTTTTTTCTCCCATTTTCAAATAGTCGTCATTGATGTCGGTAGTGAACCCGTAAGCAAGCACACGCAAAGCCGAAGTACACTTTTGAATTGACGTGAACCCCAATTTTTGAAGGGCGTCGTTTCTTTGTCGGAAATATGGAAACCGCTCTTCCAAATCGTGTGCAATACGCAAAAACAACCGTTTGCTCATTCTGAAACGTCGCCTAAATATTTCCTCGGGATACCTTGGGTTCGGGTCAAAGTAATCTCTCATCAACCGTTTGTTGGCTTCGAAACGGTCACGTTCAACTATAGCTCTTCGTTGGATCGGTGTGTCCCTTCTTTTAGCTCTCAATTTAGTCAACGCGATCGACGCAATAGAAACCACTTCTTGTTCCATGTCCGAGATCTCGTCGTCGAAACTAGACTCAAGAAGAAATGAAGAGCTTGGAGAATCCATAATTTTTATAAAAGTGTGTTTGAGTTGTTTAAAGGTGTGTTTGAGTTGTGAAAAATGAAGAAAAAAGGTTGCTATTTAAAATTAAAAAAAATGAGCGTTTTTTTTTTTTTTTTTTTTTTTTTAATTTGAAAAGTATCCGTTTGAAGATGTAAACGTTCGAATTTTTCTTGGAAAGTACAATGGGCAAGGTGCGGTTTAATTCACGCCCATTCGTTTTTTTTCCCCATTTGGCGCCCCTGTGTAATGGTGGGGGGGGGGGGGGGGGGGGGGGGGGGGGGCGAATTGGGGCAAAAATGGGCAAATTGGCGCCCATTACACATAGCCTAATTAGACCCAACTTTTATAAACACATATTTACAAAATATACTTTATCATCATTATTTTATAACCACTATTACTTACAATTATTACACATATATTTATAGGTTATATATAGATTATAAATGCCTATTTACAAAGTATATACTATAATTATTATTTATTAACCATTAACATTTATATTTATTACATGAAACTCGGTTTTTACATATTTTATATGTAGATAATACATATAATTATATTATAAAACACAATTTTATAGATTATAAATGGATATTTACAAAGTATATATTATAATCATCATTTAGGCAATGTGTAATGGTAAATGGTGTACATGGGGCAAACTCTGACACGTGTCAGCCCAGTCAGCAAAGGGCTTGAATTGTTTAGGTGTGTAATGGTGGGTGGGGCAAATTTTGACACGTGTCACCACCTTTTTTTTTCTTTTTCTTTTTTTAAATTCAACAAATTAATACATTCTAAATTAAAACATCATTTTATTAATTAAAAAAAAAATACAACATCATTTTATTAATTAAAAAAAAATTACATTAAATTTTATTCAAACAAACACTAAAATTAAAAACTACTCGTCGTCGTTGTTGTTTATCACATTCCGATTGGTCCACGCTTCCTCGATCAAATCTTGCATGAGCGTGTAATGGTTCACGTGACTTCGCATTTGAATGGAGTTTTCAATAGCTTCGTCTTGCGATAATGCCGGCATTGGTAAACCAATTTCTTCCGGCTGATAATCTTGACAATACGCGTTCCCGTCATCCTCCAAAATCATGTTGTGTAAAATAAGACAACATCGCATCGTATCTTTAATCTTATCCTTTGTCCACAGACGACAAGGATTTCTCACAAAATGAAACCTTTTCTTAAGAACCCCGAACGTCCTCTCGATATCCTTTCTTGCCGATTCTTGAACTTGTTTAAAGTTGATTCTTTTTTGGTCCGATGGGTCTGTAAACTTCTTGTTCCATGTCTGAAATCTCGTCGTCGGAACTAGACTCAAGAAGAAATGAAGAGCTTGGAGAATCCATAATTTTTATAAAAATGTGTTTGTGTTGTTTAAAGGTGTGTTTGAGTTATGAAAAATGAAGAAAAAAGGTTGATATTTAAAAAAAAAAAGGGAGCGTTTGCAATTTATTTTGAAAAGTATTCGTTTGAAGATGTAAACGTTCGAATTTTTCTTGGAAAGTACAATGGGCAAGGCGCGGTTTGATTCACGCCCATTCGTTTTTTTCCCCATTTGGCGCCCCTATGTAATTGGGGGGGGGGGGCGCGAATTGGGGCAAAAATGGGCAAATTGGCGCCCATTACACATAGCCTTATAACCATTAACCCTTACATTATTACATGAAACTCATGTTTTTATATAGAGTAAACTCCAAAATACATCCCTGTGGTTTGCCCAATTTCGCACCATACATCCAAACTTTTTTTTTCTAACATATACATCCCTCCGTTAGTAAAAGTCAAACACAATACATCCACGAGGACGAACGGTGCAAACATTGTGTCGTTAACTTGGACACGTGGCAGTTAAGTAAGTTAAGTAAGTGTATTTCTGTCATTTTATTGTTCCACAAACACAAACACAAATCCAAATCCAGAAACACAAATCCAGATCCATAAACACAAATCCAAAAAACACAAACACAAATCCTCCACACAAAAAATTAGAACACAAATCAAAAACACAAATCCAAACCACAATGTTTGCATATTCTTGATTTGTGTTCATATTAAAACACAGATTCAAACCCAAACACATATCCACCTTGATTTGTGTTCATATTAAGCAAGGGTAATTGTGTTCATATTCTTGATTTGTGTTCATATTACAATCTCAATGTCAAACCCAGAACAAAAATTAAAGTCAAACCCAGAACAAAAATTAAAGTATAATTAGAATCCAAAATCAAACATAAACTGTCTTCAAACCCAATATAAAACCCATTCACAGATCTGTACAATCACCCAACCCCATTTCCAAACCCTAATCACCTTCTTCTTCACCATCACCAACAAAAAACACAGAAACCCTTTTCCAACTAAAGCCTAAGTTGAAGTGCTCAAGTTAACAACAAAAAAAACTGAAATGGGTATAAATAAAGATCGCCGGAAAATGGACCTGGGTTTTGCTGGTGGTTTCCGGCGGCGGCGGTGGTGGAGTCTCCAGTGGCCATTTTCAGATGAAAGTGTGTTGTGCTGCTGAGAGTGTGTAGTGATGATGGTTTAAGTGATTGTTTATGATGGCCAAACCACAGGGCGCTTAATAACAATTGCTGCTTCTTCTGCTGCAAATTGTTCACGAGTTGCTTCCTCGATCCTTATCATTTGAAGTTGGGTAATCGAAACGCGTGGAGGATTTGTGCTAATCGAAACGCGTGTTATTTTAACACGGGTGTGATGGTGATCGATTTAGAAAAGTGGAGAGTTGGTGGTTTTCGAAAAAAATTGAAGAATGGATGGAGTTGCAAAAAAGAATGAGGATATATGAGTTAGGTTCTTTGCCACCTTTTTGCTTGTGTTTGCTGGAAATATAGCTCCTGTGGATCATAGATGGAACCAACATGGCCTAGGTGGTGATAATTTGTGTTGTGTTTGTGGTAGATTTGAAGTTGTTTATTGATTTGTGTTTCTGGATCTTGATCTGGATTTGTGTTTAGCTCTAATAGGATTCGTGTAGATTTGAAGTTTATTGATTTGTGTCTGTGATTTGTGTTTTTGATTTGTGTTTGTGGTTTGGATTTGTGTTTTTGATTTGTGTTCTAATTTTTTGTGTGGAGGATTTGTGTTTGTGTTTTTTGGATTTGTGTTTATGGATCTGGATTTGTGTTTCTGGATTTGGATTTGTGTTTGTGTTTGTGGAACAATAAAATGACAGAAATACCCTTACTTAACTTACTTAACTGCCACGTGTCCAAGTTAACGACACAATGTTTGCACCGTTCGTCCTCGTGGATGTATTGTGTTTGACTTTTACTAACGGAGGGATGTATATGTTAGAAAAAAAAAGTTTGGATGTATGGTGCGAAATTGGGCAAACCACAGGGATGTATTTTGGAGTTTACTCTTTTATATATTATAGATACATATATAGATTATAGATATATTGTATATTATATACTCCCTCCGTCTCAATTTATTTGTCCATATTTCATTTTATGGATGTCTCAAATTAATTGTCTAATTTCCTTATTTAGTAAAAACTAGAGAATCTAGTGGAGGAATATTCCATTTTAGTGGTTGAAAATTAAAGTGGCCCCACTTTTATTAAACTTTGTGTTTTCTCTCTCCTGACAAATAAATTGAGACGGAGGGAGTATTATAGAAGATAGCCATGCATGGCCCTGCGATACACATGTTCTGATACTCTTAATAAAAAGATAAACTCTAAGACCAAGAGTAGTGCGACTTAGTTGAATTGAGTGTTGGTAGGGGCAAAAGTTGACATGTGGCACCCAATTGAATTGAGTGTTGAAGCAAAATGGGAGTAATGCATGAAGGCTTCAACGCCCCTTTTTTAATTATTCAATTTTATTTATTTATTTATTTATTTTTTTTAATTTTATTATTTTTTTTTTCTAAACAAACTTATTACAAATTATTCCAAATTTAGAAATAACACAACATAAACATAAAATAATTCATTCGTCACTCGCATAGTCCGCATCGTCGTAGTCGTCACTCGCATAATAATCTTCCTCGTCGTCACCCAAATCTACAACTGGCTCGTCACCCAAGTCTTCAAACTCTTCATCGGCTATTTCTTCATCCTCAACTTCACCATTGCGCACCCTATGTTGCTTTCGTGCCCAAACATGCTCTACCAAATCCGCCTTAAGAGAATTATGAACGTGGCCACTTCGCATGTACCTGGTGTTTTGTAATCTGACTGGCATGGGTGCTTGTTCTCTATTTTCATCTTCTTCCACTGCTTCGGGTCTATAATCTTGACAGTATGCATTTCCCTCATCTTCCAAAATCATATTATGTAAAATGATACATGCTTCCATAATGTACTCCATCATTTCAGTCGACCATAATTTGCAAGGAGTTCTTATGTACGCCCAACGTTGCTTGAGAACACCAAAGAAACGTTCTATATCTTTTCTTGCCGATTCTTGTTGCTTTTTGAAATGCAATCTTTTCTCATCCACTGTGTCGGTGAAAGTCTTTACGAAGTAGCTATGTTCGGGATATATACCATCTCCCAAAAAATAACCGTACGGATAGTAATTATTATTGGCGTAAAAAGATGTGGTTGACATTTTACCTGAAACAATGTCCTCTATGAGTGGTGATTGTTGTAACACGTTGAGATCATTGTTCGATCAGGCTGCGCCAAAGAATACATGCCAACACCACAGGTCTTGTGAACAAACAGCTTGAAGTATCTTCGTCGGTCCCTTTTGATCACCCTGAGTGTGTTGGCCACGCCAAGCCGTAGGACATCTTTCCCATTGCCAATGCATACAATCTATGCTACCGATCATACCGGGTAGATCATGCATGTTTGCGTGCACATCGTATATTTTATGTAGGTCGAACCAAGTTGGTTTTCTAAGGTATCGACGACCGTATATCTCACAAATAGCAACAATATTAAAAACATATGCTTAAATGTAAATAAAAATAAACGTTAACTAAAAATAAACGTTAACTAAAAATAAAATATAATACCGATTGCGAACTCCCTAAGTGTGTCTCGAATAGTTTTAGCCGCCATGTGCAAGTACTCGTCGTTGATGTCGGACGTTTGTGCGAACGCCAAAACCCGTATGGCGGCGGTCAACTTTTGCGTTGTGGTAAATCCAAGCTTCCCTAGTGCGTCGGATTTTTGTTTAAAGTACCCGACTTCCCTTTCCAAATCGTCACGCAAACGTAAGAACAACTGTTTAGACATTCGGAAACGTTGTTTGAAAACTCTTGGTTGCGGCCAACGGGGATTCTCATTAAAATAATCTCGCATCAAACGCTTATGAGCTTCTTCACGATCGCGCATGATAACTTGTCTTGTTTGAATCGGTCGACGTTGACTAACGCTTCGGTGAACAAAATTCGCCATAAAGTTTACCGCACTCGTACAAACGGCTAAAACTTCGGTTTCAAATTCGTCGGAACTTGAATCACTACTCGATTCATTTGCATCAACTAGCCGGCGAACCATTTTTTTTTATGAAAACGGGCGTTATTTTTTGTTGAAAGAAAGTTGTGTTGAATTGTTTGTTGAAATGAAAAAGAAATGTTAGATTTATAGAAAGTTGAAGTTAAAAAAAAAAGAAAAAGGAAGTTAATGCCAAAATATAGCCGTTAAACGGCTATATTTGACCAAATAAAACCTTCCACGCCCGTTGTTCAATCAACGGGCGTTTATAATTTTGCCAATTCAACGGGCTTCAACGCCCTAAGGGGGTCGGCCAACGGGCGTTGAAGGGGTAACTAAGCCCACTTCAACGCCCACTACTCTTGGTCTAACAACATACATATATTTAAAGATCTATTATACACGATATTTTTTAAACGACTCTTGAACACAAAATGGATTGCTTTAACCCCACTTTTATAAATACATATCTACATAATATATGTTACAATCATTATTTAATAACCACGAATACTTACATTTAATAATTAAACTCAACTTTTATATATTAAGTTAAACTTTAACAACATATATCTATTATACACGATGTTTTAAAAAACGCTCGAACACAAAACGGATTGCTATAAGGTAATTTGTGATATCAAAAACTTAACTTCAAACCCAACTTTTATAATTACATAATTACAAAATATATATTACTCCCTCCGTCCCACTATAAGTGTCCACAATGGAATATTCAAAGTCTTTGTTTTTCAACTTTGACCGTAAATATTTTTGTTTGTGTTATATAATACTTGATGAAAAGTATACCCAATGAAAACACATCTAAAACTAAATCAATTTATATAACTTTCATAAAGTATTATATAACACAAACAAAAATATTTATGGTCAAAGTTGAAAAACAAAGACTTTGAATATTCCATTGTGGACACTTATAGTGGGACGGAGGGAGTATAATTTTTATTTTATATCTATTATATACATGAAACTCATATTATATATGATAGACATAGATATTACATATTTAACAACCTATATCTAAATAAAGATATGTTATACATGATGTTTTAAAAGATGCTTGAACACAAAAGAGATTGCTTTAAGAGAATTGATGATATTTAAAAAAAAAAAAAAAAAAAAAAAAAAAAAAACCTTACCTTTGAATCCAACTTTTATAAATGCATATTTACACAATATATATTGTAATCATTATTCACTAAAGTACCTACATATATTACATTATTCACTAAAGTACCTACATAATAAATTAACCTCATGTACACACCATTAGGGCTGAGCAAACCAACTGAACGGACCAGACCGATCGATCGAGACCGACTGAACCGAAGGACCAACGGTCCGATCTATGTTTTTGGGCGAATTCGGTCTCGGTCCGGTTCAGGTACAAACCGACTAATAATGCCTTCTCAGACCGGACCGACCGAGACCGGACCGACCCGGACCGGACCGAACATATTCGGTCCGGTCCTCGGTCCGTGGTTTTGGTCTTGGTCGGTCTCGGCCCGGTCAAGTTTTGGTCGGTCCGGTCCGGTTTTCGGACCGTGATCACCCCTACACACCATGGCATGCCAAGCTATATGGCCCTTCCTAGTCCAACCATAGGTTTTCAGTCGTGCCACAATCGAGTTGATCCATCTTACTCATTTTAAATAACCGTCTTAAGTGTTTTCTATTTTAACAATTATGTTTTTTTTTTTTTTTTTTTTTTTTTTTTTTTTTTTTTTTTTTTTAATGACGTTGCATCAATGAAATCAAGTTTATAAGTCGATATTTGTTGCTGTTATTTTGGATAATCATGTTTTGGATGAGTGTTATGTTATGTTAGTCGTTTCCGATTAAAATAAAAAATAAAGTCACATGAACATTGAATACAATAATTGAAAGTTAAAGTCGGGTGAAAAGGACAAGGAATGGGAGTGTGTCCGCTATCCGTAAGAAATTGGTTTACCAATGCCGGCATTATCGCATTCCGAAGCTATTCAAAACTCCATTTACATGCGAAGCCACACGAACCATTACGCGCTCATGCAAGATTTGATCGAGGAAGCATGGATCAATCGTAATGTGACGAACAATGAGGAAAACAACAGCAACAACAACGACGACGAGTAGTTTTTAATCTTAGTGTTTGTTTGAATTAAATTTAATGTAATGTTTTTTTTTTATTAATAAAATGATATTGTCTTTTTTTTTAATGTAATTTTATGTCTTGTTTTAATTAAAAATGTATTATTTGGTTGAATTAAAAAAAAAGGAAAAAGAAAAAAAAAAGAGTGACACATGTCGCATAAAGCCCCACCCACCATTACACACCTAAAGCTTTGGAGCCCCTTGCTGACTAGGCGTCCACATGTCGCAAAATGCCCCATGGAGGGGCTCCATGACTACACATAGCCTTATGGAGAATGACAAATAAAAGTTTGGGCGAAATTCATGGAATAATAATCAAGTTTCAATATTATTTCACTAAAGTCATTCAAACTTTGTTATAGTTACAAAAACCACTTAAGTTTTATTATTGTCTCCTTAAAGTCACTCAAACTTTATTTTCACTACATAAATCATTCAAGTTTAAATGTTGTTCTAAGATTGTGAAAATTTTGAACATTTTTTTTTAACGAAAGGAACAAAAACTTTTTAGTTTGGTTATTATTTTGTAGTATATAAAATTAGTTGGGAGAAGTTAAATTCAAGTGAGTGATTATTATTCAAAGTACAAGTAATTGATACATGTTTAAATACTTTAAAGAAAACTCTAAAAGATAATTTATGTTTATCAGTTTCCTTATAAAATTCACTAAAGTTGTACGATATTAAAAATTGAGCGGTTTTTGTTGTTGAAAAAAACTGTGTGACTTTAATAAACAGTTTTAAAACTTGAATGAGTTTATAGTTGAAATAAAGTATGAGTCACTTTAGTGGAACAATTATAAAAATTGATTGACATTTTCCATAAAAGTTTCATATCCAAAAGTGTTGGCAACATAAGACCCTTGGATCATGCATGGCACAAGATTCAGTCATCCAAATTTGATTCATTCAACTTTCCAAATATAGGCAAAAGTTATGAGCCATATATCAAGTGTATAAAATACGGAGTATGCTTTACATATACTAGCATGATGTCAGCGCATTGCGACGACGGATACGCTATAACTAAATTTTTCGAGAACTAGTGTTTTATGAGTTTACGTTTATGGATTGCGAGTATCTTAGTTTGAAATAACTTTAAGTAATAATAAACTATCAACACGATTTGAGGCAATATAAAGGTTGTAAGGCCATGCACAGTAGGTCTTAAAAAATCGGTCGATTGCTTGGGATGACCGATTGTGAAATCGGTCATGGCCACTGTGGGGGAAAAAATATCGGTCGAGCAACTTGGTTTTGGGTATATCGGTCTAAAACTTGACCGATTGTATACACACAAAAAACTATCCGTTTCATAAAAAAAAAAAAAAAAAAAAAAAAAAAAAAAAAAAAAAAAACAAACCTCGGTCATCGACTGTGGCAACTTGGTCATGTCTGGTCACCGGAGAGAGAAAGCTGATGCGGCAGGGGATGACCCGGGCCACCACTGTACCAGGCCTAAAAGGTAATAAAATGGAGGTAAGAGGACGAAATGGTGTGACAATGCTTGTAGTCGGAAAGTAGGCAGCTAATGACGTGTAACTGAACTGATAATTGGTCGGGGCATCTTTACCAACAAAAAACACAAGGTATTGCTTTAAGAAAATCTATGATATAAAAAACTTACTTTTAAACCTACCTTGTATAAATATATAATTACAAAATATATATTAGTGTTACGGATAATTATTAGTGAATGTCTTTATTGATAACATATAGCCCAATAAGAAGCACACGACCCAGTTACCTATTAGGGTTTTACCCTAATATATATATATATATATATATATATATATATATATAGGGTCCGGTTCTAGGGAAAAGTGTAATTAGATAGAAAAGTGAGAAAAAAAATTATAGGATATATATATATATATATATATATATATATATATATATATATATATATATATATATATATATATATATATATATATATATATATATATATTGAAAGGCAATATTTATCTTATATATACTCCTTGTAATCTCCTAATTTATGATCAATTGAATAATACTTTTCATTCCCTCAACTCTTGTTCACAACACGTTATCAGCACGCTATAGATTTGTGTTTAAATCGATAAAGGTACGCTTTTTTTTTTTTTTTTTTTTTTTTTTTTTTTTTTTTTTTTTTTTTTTTTCGTGTATTGTCCAAGAGTTGCTATAGTCACATGCATACTTTGTCAAACAGTGCTATTATAATACATTAGAGCACATGGTATGGGTGAGTTAAGGCTGCGTTAAAGTTTGACATTTTGGTGTGTTAACCATACCGCCCAAGTGAGTTGAGGCTCTACGTTAAGGGGCACGTTAACCCTTTACCGTGCGTTAAAGGTATGCTTTTTTGGTGTGTTAAGCATACCGCCCATGTGAGTTAAGGGTGAGTTATGATAAGAGGTTTTTTTTTTTTTTTTTTAGTTAAGGTTAAAGCTGATGTGGCAGTGTGTTAAAGTTTAACACCGGTTAACCATACCGAGTGCTCTTAGAGCACTCTCAACCATAACACAGAATTAAACTTTAACACACTGTCAAGTCAGCGCCACACCAGCTTTAACATTTTCACCTTTAACTCAAAAAAACACTCCCAATCATAACTCACCTTTAAATCAAATATTTTCAAACTCAACCCCTAAACTTATAATAATACTTCATTTAGTAAAAACTTAACATTCATTAAAACCATACTACATTACATATTTAATAAAAAAAAATTACAACGAAATTAAAAATAAAATAAAAATAATAACGAAATAAATAATTATTCATCGTCTTCGGAATATTCTTGTTGTTGCTGTTGATGTTGAAGGTGGTTCTGCCAAAGATGCTCCATAAGGTCTCGTTGGAGTTGAGTATGCGTTTCTCTGTCGTGTATTTCTTTTGCCCTTCGACGTTGGCCATCGCATCTGTCGACCCACCTGTCTTTCCTCATACGTGCTGATGGATCCACCCACATATCGGAAAACTCAAGTAGTGCAAACTTTTGATCTTTCAAAATCATATTATGCAAAATAATGCAACAATACATGATTCTACGTATCTTCACAAGTTCCATTTGACGTGCTGGTTGTTGTAGTATACCCCAACGTCCTTGAAGCACACCAAAAGCACGTTCGACATCCTTTCGTGCACTTTCTTGTTTCCGTTTAAAGTAACCATGTTTCTCGTCAGTTGTTGCCGAGAAGGATTTGACGAACGTAGCCCACTGTGGGTAAATTCCGTCAGCTAAGTAATAGCCCTTTTCATACCTATTTCCATTTACCATATAAGGTGCTGCAGAGGCGACGTCATTAAGAATGTTGTCGAATAACGGAGAGTTATCTAAAACATTAATATCGTTATTCGCCCGCGCCATCCCGAAAAATGCATGCCAAATCCATAAATCTTGCGAAGCAACTGCTTCAAGCATTATAGTTGGGTATTTTTTATCACCCCTACCAAATTGCCCTTGCCAAGCAACCGGACAATTTTTCCACTCCCAATGCATGCAATCAATGCTACCAAGCATTCCCGGAAAACCATGGTGCAAATCATGTTTTTCATAAATACTTTGAATGTCGGTCCATGTTGGTTTTCTTAAATATTCCGGCATAAACAAATCAATTACACACTTGGTAAAATTATCAAGACAATCAAATGAAGTACTCGCACCCATTTGCAAATACTCATCAAACGCATCGGGTGACGTGTCGTACACCAATTGGCGTATGACAGATATACACTTCATAAGAGCACTTATACTCATTCGACCCGTAGCATCGAGTGATTGAGCAAAATACTTAAAATGATCCGGAAGAAAATCAGAGGTATAAGATTCAATACCTTCGACTATTTGTAGAAATAGTTTCCGGCTCATACGAAATCTTCTTCGAAAATACCGAAGCGGATAATTACAATTGTGATTGAAATAGTCGCCACGCAAACGTTGTTCAGCAAGCTCACGTTCATGAAAGATATGACCACGTGATATCGGAGGTTGAGCTGCTGCTTGTTCCATCTGCAGCTGATATTCGTACGCGGCTGTCATAAACTGAATGTCAGTTTCGTCATCTACATCTGACCAGTTGGTAAATTCTTCCTGACTTTGATTCGGATCCATTATGAATGAACAAGTTTTTTTTTTTTTTTTTTTTTTTTTTTGTTTGTGAAAGTATATGATATATTAGATTGATTTGTGGAAGTGTGAAAAAAAATGTGGTGTTAATTGGGTATTTATAGAGGAGTGAAAATGGTTTTTAATTTATTTTATTTTATTTTATTTTTTAAATAAAATAGCCGTTTGTATGTAACGGTTAAAAACGCAACGGGGCGAAATGATTTTTTTTTTTTTTTTTTTTTGAATTCAAACGGCTAAAAGAGACGTTGGAGGGGGCTAAATGATTTTTTTTTTTTTTTTTTTTTTTTTTTTTTTTTTTTTTTTTACAAACACACCCCTTAACGCAGCGTTAAAGGGTTAACGCACCTCTTTAACGCTGCGTTAACGCATCTACCTTTCATTGCCTAACGCATGTTTAACGCACCAGGGTGAAGGCTTAACGCACCTAGCACGTTAAGCGTTGAATGTGCTCTTATAGTCACAATGGTTGCTATTATAATACGTTATCAGTGGTCGTAAATTGTACGTTTTTTTTCCTTACGGTTATTTTTCTTTTCATCGTATATTGTCTTTTGATTTAGATAGACACTTTATATTGTCTACGAGTTTATATTGTTCTTTGTTGTACGCTCTAACATGTTAACTGATTTGTTTCTTTATTTGCCATGTTAATTACTTTATGCATATATGGCATTAATTTGCATAGTTTTGATATCGCGTTTCTCATGCACCTATTAAATGGATGTTATGTTACTAAATCCATTATTAGTTTTTTCTTACTTAGTTTTATTAAATTTAACTTGAATAAGGTTGCCTTAAGATAAATTAATTAGTTGTTAGATTTAATAGTTGACTATGAGATAATTTTCAATGCATAATCATGATGGCAAAACAACTCTTATAGGACTCATTATTATAAACAAAAATCACGATTGTAAAATAACTCTTATTTTAATGTTGTTATGTCTAACTTTGATGTTTGTTCCAATATAATCTTTCTATCATAGCGTTTTAGCATATTAACCAGTCATATTATTCATAGCTTTGAAACATCAATTCTAAACATGATTTTATTGATAAAGTTAATTTTATATCTTAAACTTTGAAGTTAATTGTTGGCTACTACAATGAACATTAAAAAGAAGTATTGCTAAAGTTGATTTAATTGTTGACTAATAGAGAAAAACTTTGAAGTTGTCATATGGATTGTCCTATCTACATTAAACTCTTAAACGATAATGATTTTAGCATACTTACTCCCTCCGTCTTAAAATTATTGTCATGAGAGAGAAATCACAAAGTTTAATAAAAGGACGTTGGATCCTTTAGTCGAGTTGTATTGGGTGTGTTGGTTTGGTCCGCCGTGCTAAGGACCTGGTATCTAGCCTTGTACCGGGTAAAGTGTAGGCGACGGAGGTTTGGTCTACCTTGTGTGAAAGACTCGGTATCTAGCTTTGTACCAGATAAAGTGTAAGCGACGTTGTGAAGGCTTCTCCGCCATGTGAAAGGAGTTTGTGTTGTGAAGTGATAACGAACTCTCGAGTAGGTGACTCGGGGAGTGGAGTAGGGCAAGGAAGGTGTCCTTGTAGCCGAACCACTATAAATACTTGTGTTGTGGTTGTGTCTCTCTAACTCTATCTCCTAGTTTAGTTTATATGTTTTTATTTCTATCAATATCCAACACGTCAAAACTAGATTGACATAAGTCGATCTATAAGTTTTAATAAGTGATTTTAATCGGTAAAACTATTCAACCCCCCCCCCCCCTTCTAGTTTTCTATAGTAATGATTATGAAAATATATAAGATAGTGCTTTAATCATAGTGAGGATCATGGAAGCATACCTGCAGGAAGTACAAATGAATAAATGAGTGGCCAAAGGATGTAAAGACGCAAAGAAGTAAAGAAAGAATGAAGTCTCTTGTGACGAGACATGGTTACTAGGACTTGAAGTCCCTACATATGAATGTGTAAATTATTGGATATGCGTTGGTCTTTATGAGGAAGCAAAATTAAAGTATTGAAACTTTTTATTTAAGGCATGACTAATGGCACACAATATATTCGTAAAGACATGAAAATGATCATAAGGAGACATGTTCTCATGTGGTGGATCCAATAATGTATTTAAGTCTGGCAATATAATAGTAATTGATATGCGTCTAAAAGTTAATGAATAGAGCTCATGTGATTTTGAGATTTCATTATAGCATATGAAATGCATGGAGCATGCTAGTGATTTTTTATGTTAAAGCATATAAGAAAAGTTCTCGAGAATAGTATTTGATTGTATTGAACTAATCACGTTTTCGGCATATGTATAATAATCACCTTAACGTATAGTAACGTGCCATGTTTGCGTATGAAACTTTATTAAGAGATCCTGAATATGGTTTAAGTTTCATACGATATGTTTTTTTTTTTTTTTTTTTTTTTTTTTTTTTTTTTTTTTTAATTGTAAAGGTGATTGAATATAGGGGTGGCAATTTCTGACCCGACACGAAACCCGACCTGAAACCGACACGAAAATTAACAGGTTCGGGTTGAGCTAAATAGATTTCGGATCAAGATTGGGTCGACATATCTAACCCGTTTATTAAACAGGTCAGGTTCGGGTTGGGAATAAAATAAACGGGTCGACCCGCCAACCCGTTTAAGATTTTTTTTAAAATTAAAAAATTTTCTATTTAATTATACGGGTTTAATGGGTTAAACGGTCGACCCGCTAACCGTTTTAACCCGTTTTAACTCGTGCAATGTGCTAACTTTTGTATATAAAACGGGTTAAATGGGTCAACCCGAAACCCGTTTAAACATATTCAACCCGTGTAACCTATTTAATCCGTCAACCCAAGTATATATACGGGTTAAATGGGTCAGGTTCGGGTTACGTGTAAACAGGTTAGGGTTGACGTAGCTTGTAACACCCCAACCCGACAAGGGTAAAGATGTCACAATAATGGTTTCATATCAGATCAAACAAAGCATACATTTAAAGTAATACAAGAATTCAAAGGTTACAAATGAAATACTGAAACTACAAGGTTACAAATGAAACTTCCGATAAGTACAAATTCTAAGATATAATAACTTTAATCATCTCTAATCCCGAATAGCTATCAATCTTCTAAGTCAAGGTACTCTCCACTCATTCCCAGCTTCCTACTAAAACCTGCCGCAGGAAAAGAAATGCGGCTGAGCTACGAAAGCTCAGTGAACAGATATAACGATAACAAAGCAGTAATAGAGAAAGTGCAAAGTAAAAGATATAAAAGTCATGCAGATATAATAAGAGTCGAGGGATGATAAATGGATAAGAATAAGAGAAAAGAAAAAGGTTATAAGGTAAGGATAACGGGACAGTAATCCACCACGAGCCCAGAAACAAAACAAATCATACCATCTCAGATGTAACCAAATGGAGTAGCTAGCTCCCAGATATGTGAAAGACGTGTATTGCACACACCATCAGTCACCAGATATAACAATAATCAATAACAGAAACAGATCAAATCTAGAATGCATCCATACGCCCCTGCAGACAAATCATAATCATAATGGCCATAGCAGATAATAAATAAGGGACGGAACAGGTCATCACTCTCCTGCCCTAGAGTCATGTCAAAGGTGCATCAATGACATGGACATGAAACCCTCATGCCTAGTGATTGGCTCGGATATCAGACTGTAGGTCAAAGGTCAGATGTACTATCAAAATAATCAAAAGTCATATCTTAAGGGTACATGGCAAAAGGTTCATGTCAAACAGTTCAGAAATAAATGTCAAAGGTTCAAATCAAAGTTTATCCGATTAAGTTTTATAACAAAGTTTAAGTTCAGGTCAAAAGGACTATATCAAATGGTTCAGAATTAAAAGTTCGTAGCAAAAGTTCATTTTAGAAGTTTCTGTCAAAAGTTCATTTAAAGCAATCCTTTAATAATGGTTTTCAATAAAATGATCTTTCAAAGTAGTTTTATAAAGGCAGTCTTTTAAGATAGTTTTCATAAATGTTACTGGAATTTCATATAGAAATCGTATTGTATCATACTCATAAACATCCTTTTTAAAACAAATGATTTTTCTCAAAACATTTCCAGGTCTTAATTAAAAGATTTTCACATCACAGATTTTTATATCAGAGGTCGTAACAAAAGGGAATCATGAAAAAGGTTCAAAGCAAAGAGGACTATAATAAGGACATCAACTCAGAAGTTAAACAGGTCAGAACATGAAAGAGATCATAGAAGGCTCACAAAACAAAGGGATCACACGGAAGGTTCACAACCAGAAGGGAACATAGCAATGGTATGGGGAATCCTAATATGGAACAAGATTAAATCAGAAAGGAAGGGAGAGAAACACCCTTACTGAAAAGGGCAGAATATCTGTACCTTATACCGCACGTGCAAACATATCTAAAAATATAAGGATCGAAAACCACTCCATCTTCAGCGAATCTACACGAATACATGGTCGTCTTATTATTAATATCTTCTTCAAATCAGATTTCTCATTTTAGTCGGCTTTCCATTTTTAGTAACTTTCCATTTATAGCAGGTTTCCAAAATTAGTAAGTTTCCATTATTAGAAAGATTTAAGTATTTTAACTTAAGTCAAGTCATAATTAAGCATATTATGGACATAGGGTACATTTTAACATGTTATGATAGTCCAGTGTTAATTTATGACAAGTTTCTATAACTTAGGGTTTTAAATGTAGATGTATCAAAGTTAAGGGTTTTAACTGAAAATATCTCAAATTACTAATTTTAAATACATAAAATATTCAGAACCACACTCTTAGTCCTTTATGTTTCACAATTTACCATTTATACCCTTAAGTTATTTAGTTTACAAAATCAACCTTATGTTTACATAAATTACCATTTAACCCGTACTATCTTCATAATTACACAACAAACCCTTACATTTTTTAATTTACAGAAAATACCCTCAATTTTATGTATGGTACGAATTAAACCCCTTCAAGTTTCATAATTTACAAAACAAGTCCCTTAATTATTTAAAACTTATAATTCGAATCACAAGTTATTCATAATTACTCATTAAGCCATTTAAATATCCAAAAATACACATTAATCCCTTTATATCAAATATTATACGAATCACCTTTAAGTTTCCAGAATTTACACTTTTAGTCCCTCTATTTTAAGAATTAATAATAATAATAATAATAATAATAATAATAATAATAATAATAATAATAATAATAATAATAATAATAATAATAATACATAATAATGTATATAATCGGCCCAAGTAAATATTGTGTTTTAATATAATTTTTGTACTTTGCAAAATGTCAAAATATAGAAAGAAAAATTATTTGGCTTCACATCTCGTTCATTTCCAAAGGTTCGGGATTAATTTGGTGCTTTATAAACTTATTAATCAAATTTTAAGATTATAAGGGCAATTTGGTCTTTTAACATGTTTTAGATTTTTGGGTATTACAACTTCTTCCCCTCTAAAAGAAAATTTTCGCCCTCGAAATTTGAAGTCGCTAAGTTATTTAGTTTACATGACTCAAATCAGAATGAGGTGGGTTCAAATTTCTCAGAAGGAGACAAAATAAGTTGATTTCTGATCAAAAGGTCCATGCAACATAAAATGGACGATAGGTGAATCTTCAGGAAGTTCATATGGAATACGAACAAGATTTTAAGTCAAATTGACTGTGTCAACAGTAGAGAGCTCTACAAAGAGTTTTCAAGATATATAACTGAGGTTAACAAAATGCAAAACGAGAGTCCAAACTCATCCAGATATCTAATGAACGAAAGTAAAGTATACGCATAGGTAGAATGAACCTAACGTCTCACTAATCACGGATAGTCCAATGGAGATCAAATTCTAAACTTCTTAGGTACTCCCCAAGATATCCTATGCCCACAACAAGTGCACGTTATATGATGTAAGTATTATCACGTTGGCCAGACGTCATAATACTGGCATCATATAAATATGCCCTCATGATGGTCATACTTTATCTCAAAGTCGAAATCAAAAACCACCTATCTTAATCCACCTAGTACTTCTACAGTCTCAGAGGTCAACCAAAATCGAATGCCATGGTCAAGAGGGAAAACGAAACTATTCGTAAGAGTATCAAAGCTCCAGATTGCTTAGCAGAAGTGAGGTACGCCGTCACAAGCATCATATCCTCCACAATGCGTCAAAATCTCTCAAAACAAAGTCATCACCGAACATTCAAAGAAAAGATGAACACGAAACTGAAATGCTTCTAGGGGAAACTTAAATCATAAGAGGATCTTATTACGATATAACGAAACTTAAGAGGGTCAACGGAAATGAAAGTTAGGCGCCAAGAACTTCGGCCTTCATAGAATCAATTCTTCCAAACGTAAAGGGTCTGTTTCAAAAATCCGTTCATTCAACACGTCCAAACTCCTCAGTCCGGTTAATCTTTCTTCGTCTGTCCATCAATCGGGAAGTGAAACCAAAATTGGGAACTTGTGTTTGGTTCGTCGAGCCTCCTGCAGTTCTTCTTGGAATGTGATGGAGTAATGTGAATTTCTAGCATGTTCTTTAAATCTCTTCATCATCCAGTCTGCTTCCGCTCTTAATTCATCTTAGTACAACCAAGATGAATAGGGAAGTGAGACTGCATGTCTTCATCAGCTCCAGGTTCGCAATCGTGACTGGAATAGCCATTTTTCTAGAGTGTTATGATGATTATAGAACCCAGAAAAATTATGTACAAGCCTCAGAAAAATCGTATGAACATATTTAGATTTATGGTACGTTTTAAGCATTAAAATTTATAACGATCAAATTAACTTGCATGGGTCGATTAAGCCAATTTATATGAGTCTTATATGATGTAAATATCATGAGAAAAATAGCAATTGAATTTTTGAACGTGTGAATAAGGCGTAGGAATTATGTACCTCTCGGATGGACTCGACACAAGAAAATTACCCACGGATCAAACCAAGCAATCCCACGACCAAAGCCTATTTTTCCTAGCTCCCTTGAATGATGAAGAACACCAAAAAAATATTCAAGGACCTCCAGAAATTCGGATGGAGATGGGAGAGTTTTTGTGTGCTTATTTAGGGTTTTTGGTAATTAGAAAAAGGAATGATTATCAAACCGTGTATATTAGGGGAGGGGAGGCAATATTTTCGGCCCAATCAAAGTATAAGAGATCAAAATACTGATTTGTAAGGATCTCCACTTTATTTGTGCTTATCTCTTGATTTAATTTGATTTAAAGAATTAATAATAATAATAATAATACATAATAATGTATATAATCGGCCCAAGTAAATATTGTGTGTTTATATAATTTTTTTGTACTTTGCAAAATGTCAAAATGTAGAAAGAAAAATTATTTGGCTTCACATCTCGTTCATTTCCAAAGGTTCGGGATTAATTTGGTGCTTTATAAACTTATTAATCAAATTTTAAGATTATAAGGACAATTTGGTCTTTTAACATGTTTTAGATTTTTGGGTATTACATAGCTGACCCGATGATTTAAATGGGTCAGGTTCGGGTTGGGGTTTTCTGACCCACCAACCTGACAACCCGAACCCGCCAACCCGAACCCGACCCGAATTGCCACCCCTAATTGAATACATAGAAATTGAATTTGAAACAAAAGACAAAGTTTGTCTTAATTTACGAATTGAACATCTTAAGGATAAACTTTGTGCATCATAAAAACTAAAGAAAGATGCTAACTATCCTTATACGGATAAACGAGACTCATGTTTATGAGGTCACATGATATGTAAAAGACCCCCTTGATTTATAAAGATGATGATCACAATATCGATTTAAAGTGTCATACTAAAATGTGTATGAAACATTTATGATTCTCGCTAATGGTCATACATGATATAATATATCATTTGAATTAATTGTGTTTGCAATGAATAACTTGTGAAGTACGATGATGTACTTGAATGAGATGTATGACGTACGTTAATTCTTAAAATGGATATGAAAATAACATGTAGAGAATATTTATTCACGTAATTCTATCAAGACACTTCAATGTGCATTTCACTGACTCAATGAGATTAAGTGATGTGATCATCAGGGGGAGATAAGATACGCGTTGCACTCTTTTTCCCTTGACCATGGTTTTGTCCCCACAGGGTTTTCCGACAAGGTTTTTAATTAGGCAACATCCCCGAGCGTATAAAGAAGTTATGTACTCTTTTTCCTTCACTAGAATTTTGTCCCACTGGGTTTTAACTAGTAAGGTTTTAACGAGGCATAATCCTCAAATGGAGTAAAACAAATATTACGGTATCTTCAAGGTACAAAGGATATGGGTTTATATTTCACTAACCCATCAAATACAAGTTTAGTTGGTTTTGCAGATGCAGGATATATGTCTGACCCTCACAATGGTTGATCTCAAACTGGATATGTATTTACAAGTAGAGGAACAACAATTTCATGGAGTTCAATAAAGCGGACAATCTCAGCAATGTCATCCAACCATGCAGAAATTCTAGCGATCCATGAAGCAAGTCGAGAATGTGTTTGGTTAAGAAGTGTGATACAACACATACGTAGATCATGTGGTATTTCTTCAGAGAAGGAGACACCAACAGTTTTGAATGAAGATAATGCAGCATGCATTGCTAAACTTAAAGAAGTTCGTTCAAGCGACAATTTGGCTGGATCTATTTACCAAGGCACTTCCTACCTCAACATTGAGGAAGCTAAGTTACAATATTGGGATGCTTCGACTCAATGATCTCAAGTGATATAATCATCAGAGGGAGACGATACACGCTGCACTCTTTTTGTCCTTAGTCATGGTTTTGTCCCATTGGGTTTTCCTGACAAGGTTTTTAATGAGGCAACATTTCCTAAGCGTATTAACAATATGGACATCCAAGAGGGAGTGTTATGGATAATTATTAGTGGATGTCCTTATTGATAACATATATCCCAATCAGAAGCCCACGACCCAGTTAGCTATTAGGGTTTTACCATAATATTTATCTTATATATACTCTTTGTAATCTCCTACTTTATGATGAATTGAAGAATACTTTTCATTCCCTCAACTCTTGTTCACAACAATTAGAATCATTATTTATAACCATTAATATTTAATTATTACACAATTTTTATAAATTTTAGATGGATCATAAATGCAAATTTACAAAATATATATTATAATCACTATTATATCTTATACTCCGTAAGTTATAACCATTAATACTTAAATTATTACCAATTTTTATAGATTATAGATTTTAAATGCATATTTACAAAATATATATCATAATCACAAATGTATTTTATTACATGACAATCAGTTTTTATATAGCATAGATTCACAATATAGCTTTACTTAAATTTTTGAAATTCATCATCCTAAAAATCTATTTATTCATACAAAAAGTATTATAACTTCTAAACTTTTAAGGTTTCTCTATAGGTTCAATTCCAAAGAAAAACAGTCACAAAAAAGATACCATGACAACTCCTCTTCTTCATTCTAGTAAACCATTGTCCAAAACATGGTTCAACCGTATCTTCACACTCACCTACGCCGCCATCGTTTTTATTCATCTCTTTCGCCACTGCCGTACCTTAATCTACTCTCCAAGTGCAAGCTCTTTTGCTCTATTTGTAGCCGATTTTGTATTAGCTTTCATGTGGTTAACCTGCCAATGTTTTCATTGGAATCCTATCGAACGCAAAACTTATCCCGAGAACCTTCCACAACTTGTGGAGGAAAGTGAGTATCCATCGCTAGATGTATTTATATGCACTGCTGATCCAATTAAAGAGCCTCCAGTTGGAGTTGTGAACACGGCTTTGTCTGTGTTGGCGTATGAGTATCCAACGGATAAGCTTTCGGTGTATATTTCGGACGATGGAGGGTCGAAACTGACGCTTTATGCGTTTATGGAGTGTGCTAAGTTTGCTAAGCACTGGATACCGTATTGCAAGAAGCATAATATTGTGGATAGGTCACCTGAAGTTTATTTTGGATGTGATACTACTTGGTTTCCTGAGACAGATGAAATTAAGGTACCTGCTTAATTATTTACTATGGTTTTTTAGTTTCTGTTTATGGTAATTTGTTCTTTGTTACGTAAGTTCTTCAACCAATCACTAAGCCTTAGTTTAGCGTATGTTTGTTATACAAGATTGTTGAGAGATTATGTTTATTTTTTCAAAAAGTAAGATACATAAAAAATAATATTTGTTTGTCCGACAAAACTTATAAGAGATTATATATATTTAAAAAAAAGAATATTTCATAATCTCTGAAAACCAAAGCCCATGTAGCTTATAAAAATAATATATTTTTTATAAACTTCATCTCCAGCACCGTCTTCGGTTACAGCAACAGTTACTTTTGCCAAAAATACCCTTAGTCTGTTATAGGTACGGTTTCTTAATCGTCTAAAACAATAACCGCCGCATGTGTTAAATAACGGGTTATACGGAGTTGTTAATAACTTTAAATTTATATGCCTGATCCGTTCCAAAATTATTATCCAAAAGATAAAAGCACAAAGACATTCGATTTAAAAAAATATAACAATCACCCGCGCGGCGATGTTGTAAAACTCATATCATTTGACAATTTTTTAATGCTTTTATTTAGTTTTACAATAAAATTTTAAAAGCAACTTGAAAAACTTAAACATAAAAAAAGTAAAGGTGACCAATATTATTTAGAGTTAATTCTTGAAATATACACCATAACTACAATATCACTTACCCTTAGCGCTCAAAAAAATTACATTTTCTCCAAATGCCTCATGGAGAAAGGTCGCTCATAAATCTTAGGCGACTATCATAAAAATGTGACAAGTGTCCCTATTATTGTCCCTATCAATTACTACCATAGTAAGAGCACAAGGTGCGGTCCATGTCGTTCCTCGCCACTCCACGTTGGCAGCTCGCCGTAGCACTTCACCATACAGATTGGGCTGGTTTTTTCTCGCCACAAGCACCCTCGCCGTCTGCACGACGAGGGTTTGCTTTGTCCTTTTTATCAGTTTTTTTATTTTTTATTTATTATTTTTTTTTTCGAGTTTTGTAAATATGTTTTGTATTTATTTATGTAGTGTATTAATATGTATGTGAAGTTGAAATTAAAAGTGTAAAGTTTTTATAAAATTTGTAATATTTTATAAAAACTTGTAACGTTTTCTAAAGTAGGAAATTAAAATACATTAAACATCAAATAGAAATACATTAAACATCAAATAGAAACTACATTAAACAGCCATTTGAAAAAACAACGAACGATTAACATAAACAACGTACGATTAACATAAACAACGAACGATTAACATAAACAACGTACGATTAACATAAACAACGACAAATTAATGGAAGGAATCATCTAAGACCCAACCGTCTTCACTCGAAGAGGAAGTCCGTGAGAACCAACCGTCTTCCCAGTTCTTCCTCCGTTCTTCTTCATCCCTAGCTTGCTGCTCCAAACGAGCAGCTTCCTCTTCTAGTTCATGTTGTTCCATTTCTCGCCGGACTTCCTCATCTTGCTCCAGAAGTCTGAGTTCATCTTCAGTTAGACCAAATGGATTTGGTTCTTGTTCAACAACCGGTGGAGTGTTCACCGGTTCATTTTCTAGTCGGAAAACAGGAAAGATATCTTCCGGTGGAGTGTGATACACTTCATTTGGAGGACTGGGGAATTGTTGGGAAAAATCTTGTTTAGGGGGACTAGGGAATTGTTGGGAAAAATCTTGTTTAGGAGGACTAGGGAATTGCTTGGAAAAATCACGACGAGACATTTGCAGTGATTAAAGGTTGAGTTTTGATCTTGAATAAGTAAAGTTTAAATGTGTTTGTGTGTGAAAAAACTGTGAAAAGTCTGGGTATTTCTAGGCTAGAAATTTGGCCGTTTTGTTAATTGATTTTCAATTTTGAATTCAAGATCTATCCCGCCCGTTTTAGATTCAAATTTGAATTTTAAATTCAAAATATCCCGCACGTTTTTTAATTTATATTTAAATTTGAATTTTAAATTAAATTAAAAATATATCCCGCTCGTTTTTTAATTTAGATTTAAAGTTGAATTTGAATTTTAAATTTTAAAATATCCCGCTCATTTTTTAATTCGAATTTTGAATTTGAAAGTTCAAATGGTTATAAATACCATACCACGCTAGGCTATATTTCACACACTTGTATATCAAACCTCAAACATTTGAAATGAATAATCATTGGTCAAAAGAAGAAGAAATCTTGCTAGCTGAAGTTTGGGTTGCAGTTTCCCAAGGCCCAACATTCAACAATGAAAACTCGTTTTGGAACCAGGTTGTAGACATGGTCAACAATCAGTCTAACGGTGACAATCGTAACAAAAATACGGTCACGGGTAAATGGACAAGATATAGCAGTGAATGCAAAAAATTCAACGCTATTTACAAACATTTGCAGCGTACAGGCGGGGAAAATGACGGTGAGATTCTCAACAATGCAAAGACCGTTTTTGAACAACGATTTGGGGGGAGAAGCTTCGAATACGTTCACGTGTGGGAGGTTTTGAGAAACAACCCCAAATGGGATGAATGAAATCTTTAACGTTATTTTCGTATCGTTTTTTTTTTTTTTTTTTTTTTTTTTTTTTTTTTTTTCTGTATCGTGTCTTTTACCGTATCGTTATTTTACGTTTCGTATGTTTTTTATTGTGTTGTATTGTATTTTAATTCTGAACGAGGAAAAAATGATCCCGCCGCGCTGCGGCTGGAGTATTCGTTAGATTTGTTTTTTGTTTCAACTTTAGGCCTTGGTGTGTAGGGCAAACCATTTCCGACATTCATGTCCTTTTGATTTCCCTCTTTATTTTCAAATTCATCCTTTGGTTTGTATGGCAATTCCTTTTTGAGGGTATGATCCTTCTTTGTATCTTCGGTTTGCTTATTATTATGCTTCATTTCTTTTTCTTGGATCTTTGCTTCATAAACATTTTGATGATGAGGTTTGACTGATTCATTTTTTGCTCCATTACCATATTGAGACCAATCCTGCAAATTCGGGAAATGGGTCAAGGTTGAAACATATCCATTTAGAACAGGTCAAAACATATTGGGTTGGGTTAGGAGGCTGTATACATTAAGAGTAGATTTAGGCAACCCATATCGTTTTAGTCAATTTTTTTAATATGACCCATTTGGGATAAAAGTCGACCCAAATCGACTCGTCCATAAATAAACTGGTAGAAATTGATACTTCTAGGGATCATGCACCTGTATTGTTTGATATACTGAATAAAAACGAATGAGATATTTATTGACACCAAAGGTCTACAAAACGTAGAACAGACAATGGTAATGACAAAAATTAGAGAACGTAACCTGTTGTACCTTGAAACCGTTGTGGTCCAGCAGACGGTGCTTCACGTGAATTAAAGCCATACGTCGCAGACGTGGTGGAGGCCCCGCCTACGTAAACAGTAACATGGTTAATAATACGGTGCACTATAATTTTAAGCTGTATAGTGCGAAAAACATTTACAATGCAGTGTATAGAATAAAAAAAAAGTTGGTTACCCGTTGTAAACGCCTGCGGCTGTGGTGCAGCAGACGCTGGTTCCCGTGAGTTAAAAGCACAGTCCGAAGACGCGGTGGAGGACCCAGCTAAGTGAAGGATAACACAATTAACAATAGGGTGCACCGTAAGTTGAACTTGTATAATAAGGAAAACATTGACGTTACAGTGTACAGAATAAAAAACTAAACGTTGTTTACCTGCTGTAAAGGACGGCATGGTACATTCAGATAAATCTGTAGCGCGTGTATTAAGACGCAACTCTACATAAGAAAGACCACATTCAGCGATAACAATAAGCATGTTATAAATGAAACAAAGAACAATAACGTTTACTACAATCAATCTTCAGAAGGATCAGAAAAAGTCTGCGACTCAAAGTCCAGTGTTACCGGACCACGAATTATTGGTGTGGCATTTTCTGAAAGGTTTAGCAAATGTGTCAAAAGCGACGTTCTCACACGATGTAAAAAGAAAGAAAAATGTACCCGTCACTTACTTGAGGAAGCAGCTCCAACAACTACGGTCTCAGAAATAGGTTGTCTAGCATGCAGTTGGTGTCAGTAGGAGCTGCAACCATTAGGATCTCCTACCATCAAATCATCATAACCACCAATAGTTGCTACAGGACGTATCATCCCCGACTGAAAGTCAAGAACTAACGGATGACACAACATGACTGCAAAAGTTTTTAAAAAATTCATCAACTGCAACAAATAAAACTTCATCGAAATAATGGTGAATATGAAATAGTAGTAGGCGAGTACCTCCACCACCAACTTCGCAAGGACCGAATTAAAAAGTTGGGTGAACGCACATATTTTCCCGTGAGTGTAAGTTTCTTTCAACAGTAGTAACCTTTGCTGATTCCACAGGAGTTGAGAGGAGGTTATCTTGAAGCTGCATCTGACCTTCTTCAATAGTGAAACATCTTTTTTTTTTTGAAAGCCGTAACGCATCACCGAGTACGTGTGAATCAGAAGTAGAACAACCAATGCGTAACTGGGACGGCCCACACAGGCTCATGTTACTATTGTTTAACAAACCCCTTTCTAGAACGATAGCTTTCCTTTTAAAGACATTCACATAACCGCCCTGATACTCCAAACCCGAACCACCCACACCTCTGTGCAAACCCGAGTTTTGCCTTTGCCTTTTCATCCGACCTTCCAACAAAGGCTGATGCACACATGATGAATTCCTTTTTAAAACATCTGACCCGCAATTGTTACGTTGTAAGGTACATGAAGAGTCGTGAACAATGTCACCAGTATCACATTCGACCACAGACCCAGTCTCGTCTCCTCTCCTTTTGCATAAACACATACCAATCGCCACTGACGTAGGTCGTTGAAGATGTGAATCCTGTTATTCTTCGTTCACGTGTGAAGTATCACCACCCGCGTCCCCGACCGTTTGACCCACACCATTTTCATGCGAGCAACTACTCTGGTCATTATTTACACTGCACATACTGGCACATACACCTAAACCTGTATTTTCAAAACAGACCCTTAATCTTTATGAGACCAAAAACCTGTATTTGGATTAGGTTATTTTACCGGCTATGCGCATTATATACAAAATCGAACCTGCTGATGCAGCACCCAATACGCATTTGAATGCTTGAGATCAGCCTCATTGTCAACAGTACCATGATTCCTCGTTGGCTCAATATGTGCATTAGTACCTGCAAAAATTATATAGTCTGAAAGGTTAATATACAATACATGAAAGAAATAAAACTAAAAACCTCGGTACCTTGTTTTCAACAACTCGTAGAAGTAGAACATGGTAAAAAAAAAAAATCCAGCAAATGTTGTAGCTGATTATCAGCTTCAAAACAGCACCTGATGAACACAGAGTGTTTGTGTGAGTTTTTGTCCTCGAAATGGCTGCAAATTAACAGCCACTTTTCGGTCTAAGATTCCACAATCTTTATTGTTGGATACCTTTTTCAAACTATATGTACTCCATGGTGATATAACTATCTTTAACAATGTGTAAATTAAAGTGCAATTATTTGTATATAAGAGCGACAAACAGACCTTTTTGATTCACACATATTTCAGAGGCTGACCTTGTTGAACACGCAAGGCGTGTTGTCTGTCACTTTGGCCAGAACAGTAACCTAAAAAAAAGGTGGTGAACTATTGGAAACTGAAGATAATAGTAACAGAATGTGCACAATGTATATAAAACAAATCAGAGGCTGACCCTGTTGAACAATCCTTGCTGGGCTGGTATGTGTACGCGGTTTTTGAAGACTGCAGTGTGATTATTCACGTACAACTGTAAGGATCATATCCGATAGTCAGTAGGTATTAGATAATAGATATCATGACATGTACCATAAGTGTGTATGATGTACAGGAATACTGATCAAGCCCATCTTGAAGTCCATTGTTAAGCAAATTTATATAGGCATTTACCTGGATCAAATGGGTGCATAGGCTTGGCGAAGGCAGGCAGGCCAACTAATGCGTTGCTACCTGGTACATCAACACGCAAACAGTTAACAAAACATTATCGACGGAAGAAAGGGTATACCAATATGAAAAATTATTGATGATTTAGCATTAAGTAGTTACGAAAGTAATGCACATACAAAGGAACTAAATTAAAAAAATTCTGCACATATAATAGGCAACCGATAAAGATATGCTATTACCAACTTGCCTGTGGCTGGAATTTGTTGTTGACAGGTATGTAAACCCGAAACATCAGATACAGCATTCATTTGTCCGAATGTACCTATGAAATTTTGAATATGAGAATTCGTGAGCACTGAAACAAACCTTATTTGAATTATTAGAAGTTGCTAGTGAGTATATCAAATAATGTTGTACATGTATCCAGAAATAAGACATACCTCAGTATTCTTAAGCATGACCAAATTAACATTTTCAAACATGGGCATTTGTATCTTTGCTACTGAAATACCAAAAAAAATAAAAATAAATAAAAAATAAAAAATAAATAAAAAATTAAAGCGTCCTGTATTATGATATTGCACAACTGTATAAGTAGAAGACTGTACCTTGGATTGTCTTTGGTGGATAAGATTACACGCTCGGAAATATTGGAAAAAAAGGCCTTCTTGGGCAAATTAGCATAGTTGGGTAACCTGAAAACCAAGATTAGCGTAAATTAGCAATGTACATCCCTAACGCCAGCAAGCACACTAAAACAAACACACCCCTTAAATAAAAATAAAAGTGAAGCGATTTGCCAAAACATAAAGTTACATGTTGTGTAACAACAACATGTAATTGTATAGTCGGATGTGTTTGTTCAAGCTTATAAGCTCATATGCCCTACTCTATGTACCAGGTAAGTCTTCAATCATTGAGGATGTCAAGTGTATCATGGATATGTATACCTACTCTACATGAACTTCCATTGACGGGAAGTCTTCAATCATTGAGGATGTCAAGTGTCCTTGAATCTTCATATGTTGGAATGCTACTTCAAGATCTTCTGACCTTCATGAAGTATGCTATGCTTGTGATGAATGATGACACATGATCATGAGCTTGCTTCACAGGATCATTGACAGTGTATGCTTACAACATAATGAAAGTTAGTAGCATTATGATCATTATGAAATGGATGATTAATGTGTGTTTCTACATGATTTTCTAATGATCTAAATGTATGCAAAGGGTAGAGAGAATGTGTGTTTGAGTTGGATAAACAATGGGTAAACAATGGGCTTCTATTTATAGCCAACAAGATTTTTGCCCCGCGGATCTGAAGGATCCCTAAATTTGGATCCGCGCTTTATACCATTTGGATCCGCGCTTTATACCATTTGGATCCGCGGGTTGACAGCTAGCAAACCTTACCAAATCTCATGAAATCTTCAAATGTCAACTATGTAACTTGAGAATCTAAACAAGATATTACAAAATCTATCCAAGATATCATTCATGATGCGTGCCATGATGTCATCCTAATATTTAACTAATAAAGTTTCCATTTTAAGAAATAAACATGTAAACTTGTATATGTTATTCCTAGTGAACTTTGTAATGTGTATATGTATGTAACATGTATCCTATAGATCATGTAGCATGTAAAATGAGGTTCTAAGTAGAATGATTAGCCTTTTTTAAAATACTTAATTACCTAACCGTATTTTAATCATTCTAAATGGTTTTTAAGGGTTTGATCATAATGCCACATAACAAACATGTACGAACCTGTGTTGTATCATACGAGGACTCGAGAGATGTTAAATGTATGTTGAGACAAGATATGATTACAAGTAACTTGTACATTTTACGTTATGTATCAAGTTACATGTTTGTCATCAATCAAAACAAACGAGATTGCTTGCACTAGCAATCTCCCCAACGAGACTGCTTGCACTAACAATCTCCCCCTTTTTGATGATGACAAAATATGTAAACGTGATAGAAAGTAAAATGCAAAAAGTTACTTGTGTCCGTAATTACTTTCTTTCTCCTTGTGTCCGTTTATCCGTTTGCACCTTTCTCCCTTTTCTCCTTGTGTCCCTTTTCTCCTTGTGTCCCTAATTACTTACTTTCTCCGTTTACACCTTTCTCCCCCTTTTGTCGAAGCAAAAAGGGTGTGTCCTTGGAGTTAACTTCATTTCTCCCCAAAAAGGCGAGCTTGCATCATCCCTAGTGAAGTTAAATAGACTACTCCAATCACCTATGGTTGTTGCATTTCCTAGGTTGTTAGCGGATCCATGGATCAAATTTAGACTCTTAACCCAATGATACACATGCGTAAGCTATGTTGGACTATGTTGTCCTATCTCCTCCTTTTTGTCGAAACACAAAAGTGTGTCAAAGAATGAGAATTCTTAAGAATGCGAGCATGCTCCCCCTTGACTTTAGCTCCCCCTTAATCAATACTCCCCGTTGCTAGGGTACCAACGTATATGATGTAAGGATTATGAATGCTACAAAACAAGGATTAGTACATGATGTGCTCCCCCTTGATCAATACTCCCCGTTGCTAGGGTACCGACGTATATGATCCAAGGATGAAGAATCCTACAAAATAAAGGTTAGTATAAAACAATATTTGTCCTTGGACAAGTATGTGATATACACCAATGCGTGTATATGATGCATCCTAAAAATGCTTGACGAAAGCTCCCCTTGCTCTAGGGCGTCAAGATGAACCTACAAAACAAAAGATTAGTGCACTAGAAGCTATGTCTTAAGTCATATACGACCAATGTGTATAGACGATGCAATATGAGTGCTAGACTGATAATCCTCCTGGTTTGAGAGCGTTAAGCAGTACCTATAAAAGAAGAAAAATAATCGATGCAAACTTCATCCTATGATGAGTATATGATGATGAACCTACAATGAAATGGTTAGTGCAATATATTTTATCTCAAGGAAAAATATTATGCAAATAATCTAATGACAAACAATTTACCAATTGTGATTGTTTAATCAAAGAAAAATATGATGCAGCATACTAATTTTGATATCAATCGTGATTATCTAGTAAATCATGTTATAAAGTGTGTAATCTTTTAATAAGAATTAAATTTACAAGAATATGATAAAGTCCTACAAAACAATGCCTGTGAGGAGGATATGAAGAGGAGTTAAAATGCTTAAGGTGAGTGGTGTTAATATTGGTGTTAGTTTACTAGTGATAACTCAATTTGTAACTAAAGGTTGATGGAAGGTGGTGGTTATACTTAATGCAATGAATTCAGAAACTCTAATGTATAGCAAATGTTATAAGAGTATTTGAAGACGGTTACGGTTATGATATTATCATCTACCATAGATGATGAATCGTGCCATAGTAAATGCTTGAATAGAAATAAGAGGAAGTGACAACAAAGATCACTTAGGAATAGAAATTCCATATGCAACAATTAGAAATACTAGATACCTATATGCGAATGAAAATGACATCATATGATGAGAGTGTTGGTTGGACCAACGTGTTGAGAGTGATGGTTCTGTTTGCACTGACAATGACGTGCTTGATATGTATCAAGAATGAAAAGGATGAGATCCTATGATAGTGTTCTAGAAGATGTTCTATACAATGAAGTTGTTCTAGATGTTGAAGTTGTTCTAGACAATGAAGATGTGAAAGTAAATTCTAGAATCGTTGGTTGTGAGAAGGTTGTCTGTTATGAATGTTTAAAAACAGAACTTGGTATCCGCGGATTTGGCGGAACCAAATTTTTGGTTCCGTCCTTCTTATCGAAGGGTTCCGTGGGACCAGAATTTATTTGGTCACGTTTTGTCGTTTTTGATCAAACGAAGGTTCATGCTAAGGTCTATTTGCTTATAACTACTGATTTGGTTTCACTAATCCTAGTCAAAGTCTAAGGAGACTTAATGCTTCTCGTTTAAGAGGTATGTCAAACATATGATGTGTTTTTGACGAGGTATTGGTGCATAACTGTGATGTTGATCTAAGAAGGTTTGACACACTTGTGTCTTTTGTGAACTAATTTAACTGAGTGATTTGAACTTACATGTCGGTGTTTGAGAATGTAAGAATCATGAGTACATGTTCTTTAATGCGAAAAGACAATTATGTGAATGAATTTCTCTCCTCCTTAATTGGTGGACATTCAACATAATCTGTGATGCATCGAATGAAGGTAAAGTGTTTAGGATGTTGCAGATTAATGAAAGCGATGAGCTTAGCAATGTTTTTGTGGATATTGATTAGCATACAAAGAAATTCATCCTTGAAGTTATGTAGCTCTTCTCTATCAATGCGAGATGATCGCACGACGAGGCATGTGGTTTTCCTTATGGGAGGTGTATTGTTTTAACTAAAAGATGATGAAGATATTGTTAGGAAAGCGGAAGCAACAATACGATTTGGAGAGAGGTATATTGAAAGATATCCAAACACAAATTTCAAACCTCTAAAACTTAATCCTATTAGCTTTTAAGGCTATATGCAAGAAAATGGATCCCATAAACATATTACTAATCTAAGTAGCAATAATGAGATAACAATTATGCAAAATAAGCATAACAAGGAGAAATAACAAATAATTTGTTATCAATCTACAAGACAAAAGTCCTAATGACAACAGATGTGAATATTATAGAAATCATAACATCTTATGTAAACAAAAACAAATATTCATCTACCAGACAAAAAGCTATCACATGGCATCAAGACAAATAATCATATTGTAAGATGACATGACATTGTTTTTGATATTACATTGTGAAATTGTTTTGAAGTTAGGCTTAGTTACTTAAGCATACTTACCCATTAATTAACACAATGATCTATGTGATTAATAAAACAACTTCTAAGTGTTTATCATACCAAAAAGCACTTAGACATATAAGTGCATACATGGCAAACCAATAGTGTGACGTGGTCACAAAAGTAATGAAACGACAGGTTCATGCAAGCAATTCCTACATTTTAGAAACATGCATTATTTAGACTATCCTATGAAAAGGACTCAACGAATGTCAACAAAAGACACGAGCTTTCAAATATAGAAATATCATACATTAATCTTGCGAAATATCATATAACGAAAGAATGAACATATTATTTAAATCATGTTAACATGAAGCATATAATCATGCAGACAAAAACCTTTTCAAGGTTTACACATTTGACAATCAATCAAATAATTATTAAGATATCAAACAAATATCATGTAATCAATACATGTATATGTAATGCAAGTGATTTTATTAATTATTCCTAAGACAAGATAATTTACCAATACATGACTTAATGACACTCAACTATTTCTATTTAAAACTAGTCATGTTATACACGTAAATTTGACAAATATGTGTCAACAGATTTTAATCATTGTGTTTGGAATCTAAGGTTGAATGATCTAAAGGGTGACATCCTTTGAGTTGAGTTTAAGTATGAGTTATGCAAGTGATCTAAGATCAAGACATGTGTTTGTGTGTGGTAATGGAATATGTCATGAACGTTCTGAAGAAAGTTCTTTGGAACAAGAATCTAAATAAAGTTACCAACTTTAATAGGTCTTGTGTATGCTCCAGAGATGTGGATATGCACAAAGTTTGACCAAGGTTTAATGTACGCTGAAAGGAAATAGATACGTATGGTATCTTTCAACAAGTAAGATAGAGTCATTAAGCTTATGAAAATAAGAATGACAAGATGAGGGGGAAGCTCTAGTTAATAGAACTTGCAGATGTTTATTTAAGATCATTTGCCTAATGAGGTGTAATGAAATTTCTTGTAACACAACCGATCATGTTGCAAGGAGAGAATGATGCATAGGATATATGTTATCCTTTTATGAAAACCAAATACATAATGTTTTCCGAAACATCATAAATGAAGATATGAAGCTTAATTGTTTGGATAGACCTATCCTAAGTTTACTGGATGAATTCACTTTGAGTTTCTTATATATACTTCTCAAGTGTCATTGTTGCTTGGGGTGTATGAGGTTGTCATTGCATTTCAACATATGTTGTTAAAATACTGATTTAAGGGTTAACGAGACTTATTCAGAAGCTTGGTAACAAAGTATTACTAATACTTTGATTACTTGTGAAAGTGGTACTACTAGTGGAAATTGATAAACACTGAATGTGAATATCATGCTCATTTGATGATTGAAGTTTTAATTCTATAGGTGGCAAGGTATTGTTGAGTTGATTCAACGTGTATTTGATTTGGTATAAGTGTTGGACTAAGGGCTTTTTGAGCAATGCACTCAATGGCGTGAATTATGGTGATGTAGGAGTTTGTTGTACTATGGATGAACTTTTGGGTTTCATGAATGTTGAAGATTACAAGAATGGATACTAATTCTTGTGGTTCACTAGCGGATGAAGTGTTTGGTTATGTTTGTGAAACCTAGGGGCTGAATGTGACGGGTTGATGAAAGAACACATGTTCTAGTTATGATGGGATGCGTGTTTTAACATACATTGTTAAAATACTTGGGAGTTGATTGTTTCAGATATGACTTTCAATGACTACAATCGTAAGTCAGATATACTTGAATATTTCGGACGAAATACTTAAGTTGTCAATTCTACTTGGAGAAAAGAGTAACAAATCAAGCTAGTGAATGAGTAAAGGATGGGAGGATGCAGTGAATGTGTGTAATGATCACAAATACTCAGTGGTTTACCGAAAAGGTACCTTGGAGCATTTTCATGAAGTTTGAAACTGTGATTAGATATGATTATCCTATTTGGTGTTTGGTGAGATGTCCTAATCCTAATTTGAGTGAACATCAGTGATAAGAATCCTAAGAACTAGACTCAATAATCTAAGGATCGGGATTAGTCGGGAATTTTGAAAAAGTTACTGTTGAGACTGACGGATCCAATCGACAACAAAGGCGGAGCCAAAGTTTGGGAGCCGTGGAATCCGTGGGTTCTGAACTGGCGGATCCAACGATAACTCTTGGCGGATCCAAAATGAGGGATCCGTCGGATCCGTTGAACAAAAGTACTAAAAACAAACAGAGAGATATGCAAAATTCGCGTTTTTCGACCAAGACCCGAAAATTCTCCTGGAACATATCTATTAGCTAATATGTAATGCAAAACTACTAAAAATGTTTATTCTAACACACATACACACATAGTTTAATCCGTTCAAATAAGTTACCATAAATGAAGTTAAGCCAAACAGTGGCTTATTCTCGGAAAATTGATAACACTAAGTGTTATCGTCCTGCATGATACGGTTAGTTCACATGAAGGTTTAACAACAAGATAATATCCTAAAAGCATAACAACTCAACACATCATTGTTTCAAATTGTTTGTACCAAACACTCTTTTTCAAAGATACTACATGTTTACTCATTATAACACTTGAGCAATTAAGTGAGAGTTTGTGCAAGTCAATACTTTTCAAGACATTTCACTTAGTACACATTTCTAAGTAAGTTATGCAAGGTTTTCACATAATATAATCAAACAATAGTATCTAAGTCTAAAAGTAAAACAGACACAGTTTATCAATGTATTGCACAATATCTAGCAAATGTTCTATTATGCATAAAACAAGCAATTGATAAACAAGCAAGTAAGTATCATGGAAAGACACTTATGTATTACAAATAAACAAGTACAATCACACTTATCAACAAGCATATCACATATATGCAAATAATATAGAACAGTTAGCCACATAGCATAGCATAGATGAAAATATACTTTTCGTCACTTTGCGTTTAAATATGACGATGTATGCCAAGCTTAATTTGTTTCCTTTATATTACCAAATTCTTTAGTTTCAAAAGAAATCATATTTATGAGCAAAGGATACCAATTTACATTGCTTGGCTCAAAAGTTTAACTTACTGTGTCAAAATAAAACTTGACATTTTGAACAGGTTATAGTATTTGATTTGTTTTACCTACTTCAATTTAGATCTATGTCATGAGACTATTTTTAAATGAAAGTAGACTTAATTCCCTTCAAAATGATAGGTGGCGCGACTCCTACGGACTTACGGTTAATTAGTTATGAATTTTTGAAGTTTGACAAAAAACTGCATACTGCATAGACGGATCCGACGGATCCTTTTTGAGGGATCCGCCCTTTGTAACATTTGGATCCATCGAGACCTGTGACAGATTCTCCTAAACTCATATTTTGACATAGCGAAAGTGTGTAGGACTTGCTACACTTAATCTTAGGCATATATTACAAATATTAACAACATTTCTACCTATGTGACTTATCTAAATATTACGGAGGTGATTTTTCAACTAACTTAATGGTTATTCCAAACACTCCCTTCAAAACGGTATTTTTCATAAATTAGTTCTGAGCACATAATTTGACACTTACAAATTCTTTTGAGAAACATTTTTCTTTTATTTTTCAAGAACACCTTCAAGCTTGTATACAAAGTGATATTTAACAACAAAATTTCAAAGTATACTTAGCGAAACATTTTTCATATTATGTTCTGCTTCAGAGGTAATTTGATACATGGATCTTACTCTATTTTAAAAACCATTTGTTTTGAAAATGAGAGCCAACCCGCTCTGATACCAATTGTGAAAAACGTAGAGGGGGGTGAATACGTTTCCGTTTTAAAAACTTAAAACTTGTTGTATCAAATTTCCAATTTGGCTTGTTCTAATATGAAAGATGTTTGTTGTAGTTTATGACTACCAAGTTGTCACACAAGTATTATCAAATAATCACAACACAATCAATCACATAATGCAAACATAAAAGTAAAGAGATAAGTAAAAGAAAGCGCAAACCGAACACGATGATTTATAGTGGTTCGGTCACGGATCTCCTCTCCGCCCTACTCCACTCCCCGAGTACCCAACTCGAGAGTTACTTCACTAGATCAACAAGCTCCCTTTCTTAGGCGGAGAAAACCTTTACACGTCGCTTACTTCCTTTTCCGGTACTAAGCTAAACACCAGGTTCTTTACAAGGGTACAACCACTCCCATCGTCGCTTATACAATTTTCGACACTAAGCTAGATGTCAAGTTCTTTACAAGGGTACAACCACTCCCGTCACTCTTTGTATTTTAAGGACTAAAATACTAACCTCACTCTACTGATCTAAATGATACAATGATGGTTACAACAATGATCCATGACATAAGTGTATCATGGATATGTATACCTACTCTACATGAACTTCCATTGACGGGAAGTCTTCAATCATTGAGGATGTCAAGTGTCCTTGAATCTTCATATGTTGGAATGCTACTTCAAGATCTTCTGACCTTCATGAAGTATGCTATGCTTGTGATGAATGATGACACATGATCATGAGCTTGCTTCACAGGATCATTGACAGTGTATGCTTACAACATAATGAAAGTTAGTAGCATTATGATCATTATGAAATGGATGATTAATGTGTGTTTCTACATGATTTTCTAATGATCTAAATGTATGCAAAGGGTAGAGAGAATGTGTGTTTGAGTTGGATAAACAATGGGTAAACAATGGGCTTCTATTTATAGCCAACAAGATTTTTGCCCCGCGGATCTGAAGGATCCCTAAATTTGGATCCGCGCTTTATACCATTTGGATCCGCGCTTTATACCATTTGGATCCGCGGGTTGACAGCTAGCAAACCTTACCAAATCTCATGAAATCTTCAAATGTCAACTATGTAACTTGAGAATCTAAACAAGATATTACAAAATCTATCCAAGATATCATTCATGATGCATGGCATGATGTCATCCTAATATTTAACTAATAAAGTTTCCATTTTAAGAAATAAACATGTAAACTTGTATATGTTATTCCTAGTGAACTTTGTAATGTGTATATGTATGTAACATGTATCCTATAGATCATGTAGCATGTAAAATGATGTTCTAAGTAGAATGATTAGCCTTTTTTAAAATACTTAATTACCTAACCGTATTTTAATCATTCTAAATGGTTTTTAAGGGTTTGATCATAATGCCACATAACAAACATGTACGAACCTGTGTTATATCATACGAGGACTCGAGAGATGTTGAATGTATGTTGAGACAAGATATGATTACAAGTAACTTGTACATTTTACGTTATGTATCAAGTTACATGTTTGTCATCAATCAAAACAAACGAGATTGCTTGCACTAGCAATCTCCCCAACGAGACTGCTTGCACTAACATCACTAACAGGCACATACCCATTACACTTTTTGGTCGCCTTTTAATTGATATGATAACCACTTTAATTTCTTTCGTAAATCCCATTGGTGAGTTTGTGCGGTAGCATTTACATGGCCCTATCTCTTAAAAATTTACCTTTGGTTTGTCACTTTCTTTCATCTAACAGCATCCAATCCCACTACAAAAAAACCCCAAACTTTAAAAAAACCATTGAAAAAAAATAATAAAAATAAAAATAACAAAACTCCCAAAATATGACATAACCTTAATTTCTAAATTAATTTTGTATATATGTATAAGCTGCAATACCTGCTAAACCTAAAACAAATCAGAGTGAATTAGAATTTGGTACCTTTTCTTGTGTTTTTGGATTTTCTTTAGCAACCTAATTCGTCGCCCTTAGATATGGTTCGGTTCTTGAATCATCTGCAGAAAAGTTAGAAAAGTTCTGGATTCTAACGAAAAAAAAAAAAAAAAAAAAAAAAAAAAAAAAAAGAGGATCAAATAAAGATGAATGGGTAATAGGCTACCTTTAGCAACATCAAATAAGGGTTGCTGATCACCAACGAAACCATCTGCAAGGTGGAAGAGATACCAAGATTTTAGTCGGTGTAGATACACCTGGAAAAGTAAAGGCTAGGCGGTGAAGTTTATCTGAATAACGACTTTGGGCCTCAGCGTTAGTAGGCTTAATCGATGGGCTAAATTCACGGGCTAAACGTTTAATAATTTAATAATCGGGATAGTATTATTAAATTGTCTACCGACAACCTGTTTTAATATAGATAGATAATGAAATGAATTTAGTTAAATTGGAAATTGGAATTAAAAAAAATAAAGTTGTAAGTGGTGGGCCCCGAATGAGTAATTTGTAGTTAGTCACTAGTGAGGGGGGCTTAGTTGTGAAGGTTTGTTAAAGTGATGTGGCACCAATGGGCCCCAAATGAGGAAGCATGGGGTGCTCACTGCACCTTGTGCTCTAAGCTAGTATCATAGCTACTTTTTGGACGACTGGGCCCACTATTTCTTGGACGACATTGTTTTTTGTCTTTTTGTGAAAAAATTAAGTCTTTGAAAATAATACCCATGCTCCAACTTCAAATTGCCTTATAAGCTCCTTGCCTAGCTGAGACTTGCCTATAAGCTCCAACTTCAAATTGCCTGATAAGCTCCTTGCCATGCTCCAACTTCAAATTGCCTGATAAGCTCCAACTTCAAATTGCCTGATAAGCTCCAACCTGAAAAGGCCCATAAAACTTGGCAGCTAGCTTGTGATAAGCTCCTTGCCTAGCTTAGACTTGCCTATAAGGCTGCAGTTTAACATATACCCATGCTCCAACTTCAAATTGCCTGTCAGTCCTCTTTTTATTGGCCATGTTTTGCATTCTATCTTGTGCTCTTTTCATATGAAACTACAACATTTCAATAGTTTTTTCCCTTGCCTTCAATGTCCTGTCCACAGCTTTTACTACACTATCCCCAGGTACATAAGGTAAGTGGATTGGTTGAGCTTGACCATAAACCACTTCAAAAGGGGTGACTTTTGTTGCAGAATGCCAATTGGTGTTATACCAAAACTCTGTTAAGGGTAACCAATCCACCCATTCCTTAGGTGTTTCCCCAACCATACACCTCAAGTAGCAGCCTAGACACCTGTTCACAACCTTTGTTTGCCCATCAGTTTGTGGGTGGTAGGCTGTGGACAAGTGTAATTCCACCTTAAGCATCTTGAATAATGATTTCCAAAAGTGACTGATAAACACTTTATCTCTATCACTAACTATCACCTTTGGCAGCCCATGTAATTTATAGATGTTGTCTAAAAAGACCTTAGCTACATCACTGGATGTGAAGGGATGCTGCAATGCCATGAAATGGGCATACTTGCTCAATCTATCTACCACAACCATGATCACAGATTTGCCATGTGATTTTGGTAAACTTTCAATGAAATCCATAGAAATTTCACTCCAAATCTGTGTAGGAATTGGTAAGGGTTGAATGAGACCAGGATAAGCAGTGAGTTCAGGTTTGTACCTTTGACAAATGCCACACTCCTTCACAAACTTTTTGACCATTCGCCTTAGCCCAGTCCAATAAAACACAGCAGCCAGCTTCTTGGCAGTCACATGAACACCAGAGTGCCCACCAAGGGGTCCTTGATGGAAATAAGCCATAATTTGTTGTTGTAGCATCACATTACTGCCCACCACTAATCTTCCTTTCCTTCTTAACTAACCAATCCAACTGTCTTTGATTTGCTGCAACAAAGAACTTGAAATGGTAGATAAAACCAGTGAACACAATTCAGCACCAGTATTGACTCTTGATAAAGCATCTGCAGCCACATTTTCACTTCCTTTCTTGTAGCTTATCTCATAATCAAACCCCAACAGCTTAGGTAACCATTTGGTTTGGAATGGAGTTGTGAGTCTCTGGTCCAGCAAGTACTTTAGGCTAAAATGATCTGTCTTGATTTTAAAGTGCCTATCAAGCAGATAACCCCTCCATTTTTCCAAAGCCATTAGAACTGCTAAAAACTCCTTCTCATAGGTAGACAATGCTTGATGCCTAGGTGATAATGCTTTGCTCAGATAAGCTATGGGGTGACCTTCTTGTGCCAACACAGCTCCAATTCCCAATCCACAAGCATCAGTTTCAACAACAAATTCCTTGTTGAAATTGGGTAAGGCTAAAACAGGAGTGGTTATCATTGCTTCTTTGAGCCTTTGAAAAGCCAATTGTGCCTCATCAGTCCACTCAAATGAGTTCTTTTTAAGTAACTTGGTTAAAGGTTGACTGATTAGAGCATAGTGTTTAATGAACCTTCTGTAGTAACCTGTTAAGCCCAAGAAACCTCTCAACTGCTTCACATTAGTAGGTTTTGGCCATTCCTTCATAGCTTGAATCTTTGAAGGATCTGTGAAAACCCCTTCAGCATATATTAGATGCCCCAAGTATTCAACTCTATCCCTGGCAAAGGCACATTTTGAGTGTTTGGCATAGAGTTGATGATTCTGCATAACCTGTAGTACACATTTTAAATGCCTTATATGATCTTCCAAGCTTGGGCTGTATATGAGGATATCATCAAAAAACACCAGGACAAACTTCCTCAAAAAAGGCTTGAAGATTGTGTTCATAAGAGCTTGGAAGGTGGATGGTGCATTGGTGAGTCCAAAGGGCATGACAAGACAAGGAACTCATAATGCCCATCATGGGTTCTGAAAGCTGTTTTGTGAATGTCCCCTTCCTTCATTCTGATTTGATGGTATCCAGACCTTAAGTCCAATTTAGTAAACACTTTTGACCCATTTAGTTCATCTAATAGTTCCTCAATCACTGGAATGGGGAAATTATCTTTGACAGTGAACTTGTTGAGCTTTCTATAATCCACACACATCCTCCAGTTGCCATCTTTATTTTTGACCATGACAATTGGGGAGGAGAATGAGCTATTATTGTCTCTAATCACCCCTGTTTCAAGTAACTCCTTCACCATTAACTCCACAGCTTCTTTCTGGTAGGGTGGGTGTCTATAAGGCCTAATGTTGATTGGAGGAGTGTTTAGCATAAGGTGAATGGCATGATCATGTGTTCTTTGAGGAGGTAAGCCAGTTGGTACATCAAACACAGGTTGAAACTCTGCCAAAACAGCCTGCACTTGCTCATTTATTACTGCTGATCCAGACTTTTCTCCTTCTATCTTCCACAGTTGTGAAGGATAAACACAAACAGCCATGGTTGACAGTTCAGCCATTTGATTCATAGACTTAACCACTTGCTTGCCACTCATCCAGGATAACACAGACTGCTGAGAACCTCTTAGTACCACCTTTTGACCCTTGTACTTGTATTTCATGGTCAATTTCTCAAAGTTCCATAAGATGTCACCCAATGTGGACAACCATTGAACACCTAAGACCATATCACAGCTTCCCAAAGGCAACACCATAACATTAATTGTATAAGGAATGCCTTGCAGAGACCAGTTCAGAGTACACATATACTTGCTCAACATCTGATTTCCATTAGCTACAGAGACTTCCAACGGAACAGCAGCCCTCAACCTGCACCCTAACTTCTTAGCATTGGTCATAGATAGGAAATTGTGAGTACTCCCAGTATCCGTAAGGATATGTAAGACATGTTTTCCCAAGTAACCTTTGACCCTCATTGTTTTGTAAGAATTCACTCCACACAAGGCATGCAATGAGATCTGTGGTGTTTCTTCATGTAATTGGGTAGAAATATCATTTGGTTCCAGGGTTGCATCAACAAATTCTTCTATTTCCTCAGTTTCATGAACTGAGGTGAGTGAGTCCTCATCCTCAGGGTTACACAACACTTCCAAAGCATACATTTGTCCACTACATTTGTGACCAGGGGTGTACATTTGGTCACAACAGAAACACTGATGTTTGGCCCTTTTATCCTCTAACTCCTTTTGAGTCAATTGCCTTCTAACAGGATATGTAGTACCTATTTTTGGAGGTGCAAGTAAAGCCAACAGAGGTGGTTTGGAGGTAATTTAGGCTTGTGGTCTAGGACTAACAGTATTAGGAGACTGAAACCTAGTTCGACTATAAGGTGAGTAGTTTGGCCTAGTTTTAATGATAACCACTAAGGTTTCTTGCATTTTTGCTAAGCTAGTCACATCTTTCATAGTAACAGGCTTAAACATTCTCAGTGGTACCCCAATTTCACCCTTTAATCCCCCAATAAACATACTCACAGCTTGGGGTTCAGTTAAGTCTACCTTATTGAGCAACAATTCAAACTTATCCTGGTAAGTACTTACATCACCAGTCTGTTTTAGGTTTTTTTAGCTCAACCAAGGGATCATCATTCAATTCACCAAACCTACTCAATATCTCATATTCATACAAGGCCCAAGGTACATTTTCTCCATTTCTTTTCACAAATTGTAAATGCCAGTTTAGAGCCTTATCAAAGAGATGCATGGAGACTAACCTTAGTTTTTTATCATCTCTGACTTGATCAATGGCAAAGAACTATTGTACCCTAAGCAACCACCCCTTGACATCATCACCATAAAACTTTGGGAATTCCAGCCTTGTCAACTTCCCATAGGTATTTTGCTGGTTGTGATGAGGTCCATTTCCATGTGCTTGACCATGTGGAACTGCTTGATTTCCAATGCCAGTTGCTACAGGTTCCATTCCATAAAGCCTGGTAAACTCATTTGTAGCAAATGCTTGGAAGAGACTAAAAGCATTCATTCTCTCATCCATCTACCTAAGCAACTGGTTTATATCAGCCATACTTTGACCTAATTGAGTAAAAGTAGGAGCCTCATTATTAGCAGATGCACTACTCCGCTCTTGATTGCGAGTTTGAACTGCCATTATAAGCTATTTTAAGGTGTAAGTTGTTAGGTTTACTCTTTCTTCTACTATTGAGTTACTACTAACAACTAACCGCTCTTGGCCAACCTTGAATCAAACAAAACTGATCATTGGTCGTGTTTCAGCACTTACGCGCTATTCTCGCGATCGCGATGTGTATTCAACAATTGGTCGTGTTTCTGGCGGATAGCTTACAAAAATTGAATAGAGAACCAGTGTAGCACTCTATTTCTGAAAAAAATTTGTTCACCGAAAAAATAACTGCCTCGCCGGAATTGTAACAACTCGTCGAAATCGCAACAACTTCGCCAGAATCGTAACAAACTTCGCAGGAATCGTGATATGAGCAACAGGAAAGTGCTCGGATACCAATTGATAGATGCTAAACCAGAATTCACAAAGAAAATAAGTCTAACAAACACAAAAATTAGGGATTCCAAACAGAAAAGAGAAATCCGAAATGTTTTGGTATTAAAAGGTGAAATTGTGAATTTATTACAATGAGAGAAAAGTTTGATTACACATACATGAAAATGAGAAAGTGAAAAGAAAATACTATTTACGGTAGAAAGGCGGGTTGAGCTGAGAAGCTAACCGCCTTTCAAACTTATTCAAAGTTTTACCACATTAGTCCCTTAACTCAAGACTACTTAAATCAATGGTCCTTTGACTAATTGACTTCTTGGCTGAGCATGTATCACTTCTTTGTTGCTATCAATTTTTTCCCTCTTCTCTTTACCCTTCTTGAATTTCGATTTCTTGATAGAGCATGGATATATCTACCATTGTATCCCAATAAATTTTTTTTACCAATTTGATTCTTTTCTTTCTATTTACTTTTTCTATCAATCTTTTTCTTTATACCTTCACACATATTACACTCATATTCCTCATAATCATAGTTATGAGAAGACAAAGTAGCATGACCAACTTTATCTATAACCTCAATAAAGCTTTTCTCTTGAAAAATATTCGTTGAACCCTCCCCTATATGTATTGACGCTACATTTCACTTTCCACCCTACTTGTTCCCTTTTTAGCCTAAAATTAGAGTCAACAAAGGCTTCACCATGATTCAAGCTTATTGAATTCTTTTTGACTTTTAAACTTTCCTCAATGGATGGGAAATTTGAAAGTAATTCCTTATCCTGTAAAGAATTATTATCAACTGGGCCATTCTTTGTATTGACAAGGCACTCAACATAATGAACAATGTCATTCATCAACACATCTTAAATCTCTGCTGGACTGTAAAATTTATGTCTCTACCATTGTCCCCACCGGCTAATTTATCTGTTTCTTTCACTAGAATTTTGTTTAGAACTTTCGAGACACATAGGGTTCTTGAAGTCGAAACCTTTGTTAAAGATTCAGTTTCGATCATGACAAAAGCTTTGTCAATTCTCTTGAAACCTACCGTCAAATCTGACATGCATCACAACTCACCCATTCACTCACAATTCTCTTGAAGTTTTCTCTCATCCAGGCTGCCAAATACTCAAATAGACATCTCTTAATGTTAATGTACGTTAATGTTAATATATAGAATACTTGATTAATCATTTAATCTAATATTAGATTTTAATGGAATTTACATAAATGAAACTTTAACATAAGGGTTAAAATAATATGTCTAAAATTAACTTATGTTGATGCTTTTTACCTTGAACAAGTAGATACTTTTCTTCGGATAACATAGCTATCATGTTATGTTCAATACTTTTAGTTAATTATTAAAAGAACCGTCACAACAACCACCATAACAAACTACTTCTGATCATCACCAAAATCATTCATTCTCCAATCAAAATTCATCAAAATCATCAAAATCAACACATTCTATTAATCTTGTTGCAAATTCAGTCACCATAACCATTTCTTGATACAAAACTTGTAACAATGCCTTCATCTTCATCAACCCCACCATCAACATCAATGAACACTCCTGAAGATGATATAAATTCAGTTCACCACCCTCTTTACTTTCATCCAAATGATCATCCCGGATTAGTCCTGATTGCCAAGAAGTTAACTGGATCAGACAATTATAGCACATGGAAGAGATCAATGCTAATTGCTTTGAATGCAAGGAACAAACTGAAACTCATCAATGGAGAATTCCAAGAACCTGCTGCAGAATCACCTTTGAAACCACTGTGGGACAGAGCAAATGACATGATCATCTCATGGTTACTTAACACAGTGTTGGGAATTATTGTGAAACAGACTTAAGTCTGCTGATGAAATCGTTAAGTCTGTTAGCTTAGTTAAGTCTGCAAGTACAAAGTTAAGTCTGGCAAACATAGTTAGTACTGGTAGGTATTATCAGTTAAGCCTGTTTATGTTTAATAGAATAGTTTGTTAGCTATATATTAGGAAAGGATATATACGTATTAGATATCTTATTAGAAGATATGTTTATCCTTTCACACGTTTTGTAACATTAGGGTTTCCTTAGAGTATAAAAGGAACCCTACGGCAATATGTTTTAGTGTGACAATAGAAAGTTTAATAGTAATACGAAGTTAGTAATCATCATTGTGTTCTTCATACTTGTTGTTTGTTAAGATTCCGCATTAACAATCAATATACTGTGAAGAGTTTCTCATATAGATTAATTTGGATTTATTCAAGTTATCTATTGTCTAACACAGGCTACTTAGATCCATAACCGTGGACCTACAAGTGGTATCAGAGCCTATAGAGGGACTCTGAGTAAGAAGAAACACAAACCACAAACACTCATTCACTCAAAAATCCTGCATAATGTCTCACCCGGCTAATGATGAGTACTCAACACATCTTAGTGATGAATAAGTTTCAAATCACCTTTTGACCCTTGTACTTGTATTTCATGGTCAATTTCTCAAAGTTCCATAAGATGTCACCCAATGTGGACAACCATTGAACACCTAAGACCATATCACAGCTTCCCAAAGGCAACACCATAACATTAGCTGTATAAGGAATGCCTTGCAGAGACCAGTTCAGAGTACACATATACTTGCTCAACATCTGATTTCCATTAGCTACAAAGACTTCCAACGGAACAGCAGCCCTCAACCTGCACCCTAACTTCTTAGCAGTGGTCATAGATAGGAAATTGTGAGTACTCCCAGTATCCGTAAGGATATGTAAGACATGTTTTCCCAAGTAACCTTTGACCCTCATTGTTTTGTAAGAATTCACTCCACACAAGGCATGCAATGAGATCTGTGGTGTTTCTTCATGTAATTAGGTAGAAATATCATTTGGTTCCAGGGTTGCATCAACAAATTCTTCTATTTCCTCAGTTTCATGAACTGAGGTGAGTGAGTCCTCATCCTCAGGGTTACACAACACTCCCAAAGCATACATTTGCCCACTACATTTGTAACCAGGGGTGTACATCTGGTCACAACAGAAACACTGATGTTTGGCCCTTTTCTCCTCTAACTCCTTTTGAGTCAATTGCCTTCTAACAGGATATGTAGTACCTATTTTTGGAGGTGCAAGTAAAGCCAACAGAGGTGGTTTAGAGGTAATTTGGGCTTGTGGTCTAGGACTAACAGTATTAAGAGACTGAAACCTAGTTCCACTATTAGGTGAGTAGTTTGGCTTAGTTTTAATGATAACCACTGAGGTTTCTTGCATTTTTGCTAAGCTAGTCACATCTTTCATAGTAACAGGCTTAAACATTCTCAGTGGTACCCCAATTTCACCCTTTAATCCCCCAATAAACATATTCACAGCTTGGGGTTCAGTTAAGTCTACCTTATTGAGCAACAATTCAAACTTATCCTGGTAAGTACTTACATCACCAGTCTGTTTTAGGTTTTTTTAGCTCAACCAAGGGATCATCATTCAATTCACCAAACCTAATCAATATCTCATATTCATTCAGGGCCTAAGGTACATTTTCTCCATTTCTTTTCACAAATTGTAAATGCCAGTTTAGAGCCTTATCAAAGAGATGCATGGAGACTAACCTTAGTTTTTTATCATCTCTGACTTGATCAATGGCAAAGAACTATTGTACCCTAAACAACCACCCCTTGACATCATCACCATAAAACTTTGGGAATTCCAGCCTTGTCAACTTCCCATAGGTATTTTGCTGGTTGTGATGAGGTCCATTTCCATGTGCTTGACCATGTGGAACTGCTTGATTTCCAATGCCAGTTGCTACAGGTTCCATTCCATAAAGCCTGGTAAACTCATTTGTAGCAAATGCTTGGAAGAGACTGAAAGCATTCATTCTCTCATCCATCTGCCTAAGCAACTGGTTTATATCAGCCATACTTTGACCTAATTGAGTCAAAGTAGGAGCCTCATTATTAGCAGATGCACTACTCCGCTCTTGATTGCGAGTTTGAACTGCCATTGTAAGCTATTTTAAGGTGTAAGTTGTTAGGTTTACTCCTTCTTCTACAATTGAGTTACTACTAACAACTAATCGCTCTTGGCCAACCTTGAATCAAACAAAACTGATCATTGGTCGTGTTTCAGCACTTACGCGCTATTCTCGCGATCGCGATGTGTATTCAACAATTGGTCGTGTTTCTGGCGGATAGCTTACAACAATTGAATAGAGAACCAGTGTAGCACTCTATTTCTGAAAAAAATTTGTTCGTTGGAAAAATAACTGCCTCGCCGGAATTGTAAAAACTCGTCGAAATCGCAACAACTTCGCCGGAATCGTAACAAACTTCGCAGGAATCGTGATATGAGCAACAGGAAAGTGCTCGGATACCAATTGATAGATGCTAAACCAGAATTCACAAAGAAAATAATTAAGTCTAACAAACACAAAAATTAGGGATTTCAAACAGAAAAGAGAAATCCGAAATGTTTTGGTATTAAAAGGTGAAATTGTGAATTTATTACAATGAGAGAAAAGTTTGATTACACATACATGAAAATGAGAAAGTGAAATGAAAATACTATTTATGGTAGAAAGGCGGGTTGAGCTGAGAAGCTAACCGCCTTTCAAACTTATTCAAAGTTCTACCACATTAGTCCCTTAACTCAAGACTACTTAAATCAATAGTCCATTGACTAATTGACTTCTTGCATGTATCACTTCTTTGTTGCTATTAATTTTTTCCCTCTTCTCTTTACCCTTCTTGAATTTCGATTTCTTGATAGAGCATGGATATATCTACCATTGTATCCCAATAAATTTTTTTTACCAATTTGATTCTTTTCTTTCTATTTACTTTTTCTATCAATCTTTTTCTTTATACCTTCACACATATTACACTCATATTCCTCATAATCATAGTTATGAGAAGACAAAGTAGCATGACCAACTTTATCTATAACCTCAATAAAGCTTTTCTCTTGAAAAATATTCGTTGAACCCTCCCCTATATGTACTGACGCAACATTTCACTTTCCACCCTACTTGTTCCCTTTTTAGCCTAAAACTAGAGTCAACAAAGGCTTCACCATGATTCAAGCTTATTGAATTCTTTTTGACTTTTAAACTTTCCTCAATGGATGGGAAATTTGAAAGTAATTCCTTATCCTGTAAAGAATTATTATCAACTGGGCCATTCTTTGTATTGACAAGGCACTCAACCTAATGAACAATGTCATTCATCAACACATCTTAAATCTCTGCTGGACTGTAAAATTTATGTCTCTACCATTGTCCCCACCGGCTAATTTATCTGTTTCTTTCACTAGAATTTTGTTTAGAACTTTCGAGACACATAGGGTTCTTGAAGTCGAAACCTTTGTTAAAGATTCAGTTTCGATCATGACAAAAGCTTTGACAATTCTCTTGAAACCTACCGTCAAATCTGACATGCATCACAACTCACCCATTCACTCACAATTCTCTTGAAGTTTTCTCTCATCCAGGCTGCCAAATACTCAAATAGACATCTCTTAATGTTAATGTACGTTAATGTTAATATATAGAATACTTGATTAATCATTTAATCTAATATTAGACTTTAATGGATTTTACATAAATGAAACTTTAACATAGGGGTTAAAATAATATGTCTAAAATTAACTTATGTTGATGCTTTTTACCTTGAAGAAGTAGATACTTTTCTTTGGATAACATAGTTATCATGTTATATTCATTACTTTTAGTTAATTATTAAAAGAACCGTCACAATCATAATTTTGACATACATTTTCATGATATTTTTTTTGGCCTTCCTAGCCTCTGTCATAGCACTGAAACCTTGAATACTTCTAACTTGTGGCCTTGATATGGTGAACTTGGTGTGAGTTCACCAATATCCAATTTAGTATAGTAACCTTGGTATAGTATGGTGTTGCCCTTGTTTCCTGGATCTTAGGGTCTTATTTATAGCTTAGAGACACGTTGCTAACTTCCCATAAATGATTAATAGAGGAAAATGATCGGCCTCTCAATGAATGAAATCATCAATAAGTCTTGTCTTGTAACTGACAGAGTAAGTGCGCCGCACTTCATAGAAAGTACGTCGTACTTCGCTTTGAATTAAATTCTTCTACCCGCCAAGTAAGTACGTCGCACAAGGTCCCAAAACCGGCGTACTTAGGTCTTCTTCTAATTTTTTTCATTTCAAGTCCTTTCTTTTAATGAATGTTACCGTTTTTAATGGTTTTTAATCTATATATTTTAGTAGATAATTAGAACTCTCTCCGTCTCAAAATTATTGTCAGGAGACAAGAATCACAAAGTTTAATAAAAGTGGGACCACTATATATTTTAGTAGATAAATAGTACTCTCTCCGTCATTTAGCTATTTCCATAATTGTATTAAACACTTCATAATCATAATTTTGACCTACATTTTCATGATATTTTTTTGGGTAAAGGGACTTCCACCCGGTAAAATATATATTACTACAAGAAAACGTTTAAGTACAATGGAACGTGGCTGAAGTACCACATTAACCGCAAGCAATCGCTTGACACAACCACAAATCATTTATGACAGGCCATAAAAGACAACTAGCTACAACCAATAAGACTACTAAACCAAAACCAGCTTAAAATAAGAAAATTTTATGCAAAAAATATAAAACAACCTAGTTGAGACAAAAGTCTTGAATTCCAGCAGCCTTTAATTGTGCAGGAGAGAGGCCAAAATCATCATCATCATAATTGTTGCCGCACCCGTATCCGCTTTCCATTGCTTATAAAGACTCTGCTCCTTACCTCCACTTCCAGAATACAACGTCCCAATGTGATCATCAAAAACTTCATCATCATCGCTGTCAGAAACTACCACATTGCCCACCTTAGAGAATGGGTTACCCCCCATAGTTGATGAGGTTTACCACCATCATCCACAAGAGTAACTTTCCCTTCAATAATTAGCTTTTCAATCTTCCCAATTTTCTCAACAATAGGAGTAGTACTTCCATTTCCACCCTTAGAAACCTCCAAATCAGCCCCATTCTTAGGAGAAACACTTGTTGCACAAGGAATACCATTATCATCAGTATCGGCCATATCAAGAGCATCAAACGGGTTCGATGTAGCAATAACCTTCCCACTCGTAGTTGCCTCATTATTGATTTTCTCCTTAGTAGCAACTGGCTTCTTCGAGACAGGTCTCCAAAATTTTGGTTTAGGCTTATTAAGCTGAACACCCCCAATAGGCCGAGAAGGAGCAGCCACATTCTTTCCTTACTCTTACGATTTTTCCCCAATGAAACCATCATCCGTATCCAAGGTAGTAGAAGCTTCCGCTGCCACAATAATGTCACTACGAACCGCCTCCTTAGCACTTTTTGGACAATTGATACGGTCATGGCCAAACACTTTGCACACCTCACAATGAGGAGGCTTCCATTCATATTCGACCTTGATGTATGCCGTAATAAAACCACTATCATCCTCTTTGGGGATAGCCATAGTAACTTCGCGTTTCAATTTAGAGTCCGATGATAATTCCACTAAAGCACGAGCAAAGCTAATACGTCCCCATGAATCAACACACATTGAGCTAGTAAAAGCATCTAACATAATCGGTTTACCAAATTGTGTAGCTATCAAGCTCAAGCCATCTTCAGAATATGCAAGTAAAGGCACATTATGCAATTTAATCCACACAGGAACTTTGGTTACCTCACTTTTGGTTAGCGACACATCAGGAGTCCATATGTTAAGAATTAGAGGTGAATTGCGGATTAACGAAGGGCCCCGCTGAAGCACATTTTCATGATATTTGATATATAATAATATGTAAACTTTCATAATTATACAACACCTAATAAGAAAATGACATTATAGTAGGATTTTAATATCCAGATACGATCTAACGATCACGATCTTGCAAAGACGAAAACGATTTTAGGTAGGATACGATCTTAAAAACCTTGGTAAAAACTATTAAACTTAGAAGTTTAAAGATAATATGAAACATGATCAATTGCCTTTCAAATAAATAAAGTTATGAAACAGGATTGGCTTATATACATGTGAATAATTAGAATATTGTGACAGGTGATGTACGAAAACATGAAATCAAGGATTGAGACTGTGGTGGAGAGTGGTGATGTCTCTTTGGATGAAATTATGGAATCAGACTTCCGGAATGCTTTCAAAAAATGGACCCCTAATTTCACGCGTCGACAACATCCGACTGTGATTGAGGTTCCTCTTGTTTTGTAGAACAACCACTAAGAGATACTAATTTATTTGTTTTAGAATAACTTATTTAAACTTGTACTTGTTTATGTAACAGATTTTGTTAGACAATTGTGTCGACAGAGATGTCGATGTTGTTGTCATGCCAAATCTCATCTACATCTCTCGAGAGAAAAGCAACGAAAAACCACATAACTATAAGGCCGGAGCACTTAACGTCATGGTATGATCTTTTTCATATAATACATCTCTATGCAAATAAAGCTTTACCACTATATCATGTCACAAAATCCAATTTGAGTTTCCATTTAGTGATTACTAATGCTTTTTTGCATTGCAGATTCGAGCATCTGGCTTGATGACCAATGGAAAGATAGTCCTAGTCTTGGATTGTGACATGTATTCAAACGATCCAGAAGCACCACTTCGAGCATTATGTTATTTTATGGATCCTAACGCAGATCCGAAGCTTGCATTTGTTCAATTTCCTCAAAGATTCAGTTGCATCAATAAGAATGACATTTATGCTTCCGAGTGCTTGCCAGAGACGCAAATTTTGAGTCTTGGCATTGATGGCTTGTTAGGCATTCAGTTTATGGGCACTGGCGGCTTTTTCAAACGACATGTTATTGGTGACGTACCTTCATTTGGTGTCAATAAATTCAGCAATGGAATCCACTCAAAGCCAATAACGAGTAGAGATGTGCTAGTTTCAGCACATGAAGCAGCAAGCTGCAACTACGAGGATAACACCAATTGGGGTCAGCAGGTTTGCTTCTTTATCTCATGGCCACAATAACAATTTATGAGAAAAAAAACACTATTAGAAACAGTCGTAGTTACAAAAGTTATTTTTGTGTATATATATTATCAAACACAGCATAAGTTAACAAAAAAAATTGTGATGCGTAATCATAGTTCAGTATTTGCAAGAAAAATTGCAGTTGATGTTGTAATACCCTAATAGGGTGGCATGAGACGCAAGTCCTTTTGAATAACTCCATTTGACATCTACTAGCGGCAACAATATTAGTTGTAGCGACTCATTTTTTGTGTTCTGTCTCCGGAAGTTCTCTTCTAAATCTCATGGTATGTATTGCAGACTGGATTTCGATATGGAACCTTGACAGAGGACACATACACAAGTTTTCGACTTCATTGTGAAGGATGGAAGTCTGTTAATTGCAATCCGGAACGAGCTGCATTTCTTGGTGATTCACCATCGAACTTAAATGATATGCTTACTCAAATTAAACGATGGTACTTGGGGTTCCTTGAAATATTCTTTAACAAATATTGCCCATTGACGTATGGTGTTAGGTCCATGAATCCCCTTCATGCTTTATGTTACACACATTATACTCTTCGTTCATTTTGGTCGATCCCAGTCATTGTCTACGCATTCTTGCCTCAAGTTTCGCTCATAAACTCTTTTAGCGTGTTCCCAAAGGTAAGAATTCGACTTTTATAATCATACAATCCCCTGAAATTAGCATACTGAGAATTAACTTTTATCTTTTATTAAGAATTAACTTTTAGTATTAACTTTTGATTATTCCAGGTTTCTGAGGATGGATTTTTGTTGCACACACTTCTATTTCTCGGAGCTTATGTAAAAGATTTTCTTGATTTTGTAGTGTTTGGTGGAAGGACAATGCAAAGGTGGTGGAGTCACCAAAGAATGTGGTTAATGTGGGGGCTTTCGAGCTACCCATTTGCTTTGCTCGAGTGGTCACTTAAATCCCTTGGCTTATCCACATCCGGGTTCAATGTTACAAGCAAAGTGGTTGATGAAGAACAAAATAAATTATATGAACAAGGGGTGTTTGAATTTGGAGTTGAATCTGTCTTGTTTTTTCCAATCTCCGTAGCGTCGTTGATCAACTTATTGTCGTTGGTAAAAGGGGTAGCGATCGATGTTATATTGAATGGGAGATTAGAGGAGTTGTTTGTTCAGATATTTATATCTGGATTTGTAGTTGTGAATAGTTGGCCGATATATGAAGGCATGATTTTAAGGAAGGACAGAGGGAAGATGCCATTGAAGATTAGCTTAGCATCACTGGCGACTGCAATAGCGATATATGTGGCATCAGATTGTCTTTGGTTTTCGAAAGGCAGACGAAGCTGAATGGTGATAGAACAGTTGGTTTGTTGATTAGAGGAATGAAATAATTATAGGTATTCAACCCTAACGATACCAATCTATCATAAGAGCACTTGTATTCTTAATTACCAAACTTTCTTTTGCAGCATTTCTGGTATTCTGTGATGAAGATGTTTCTTTCTTTAAAACCCGGCTTATGATTTTTATTAGACTGCATAATCTAATTGAAAAAGGCCTACTAGCTAGCAAGTCACTAGAGGAATCGAACAATTACTGAGTCAAGGATGGAGTACAAGAATGGCAATTATTTGCCCGTCACACATGTCTAAATATAGACTTGAGCTTATAACTCCGGACATTTAATTTATATACCGTTAGTCCAAATTACCTTTTGTTAACATGTCTATTCCTATTGGAATCCAAATCAAACTTTTATCGGTCCTCGGCTTCGTCCTATTAAATGTAATTGCATTTTGATAACGCCCCAAAACCCATATGTAACGTCTTTTACCGTACCACCTAAATCAGAAGTCGCATATGTTGTTTAAGTTATTGGATACAGCTATGGATATGACTTTCAAAGTCTTTTTGCTTCAACTTTGACCGCAAATATTTTTGTTTATATTCTATAACACTTGATATAAAATATATAAATAAATTTGATTTTAAACGAACTTTTCAATAATATAACTTTCATCAAGTATTATATAATACAAACAAAAATATTTACGGTCAAAGTTGAAGCAAAAAGACTTTGAAAGTCAAACTAGGACAACTAAAATGGGATGGAGGGAGTATTATAAGTACATATATAATACTACCAATATCATTGTCCGCCATTTAGCGATTTCCATACTTGAGTCTTTAGCAGCTTTACGTTCCATGAAGAAATGACTTTCAGATTCCAGATCATTATCACACCCGAGCAATGTATTGAGAGAAAGTTGATTCCTGTTGCATCACAATTCTTTCACGTACCATAAACTCATAAAGAGTTTGGAATCATCTGCTCCCTCCGTCTCAAAATTATTGACATGAGAGAGAAATCGCAAAGTTTAATAAAAATAAGACCACTATAAATCTCAACCACTCAAAGAGAATATTCTCATAATATATTCTCTAGTTTTTACTTAAAAAGGAAACACTACTACAAAAAGTACTTTAGAGACGTGTTCACAGCCAAATCGAGACCGGTTTATCCTTCGGTCTATATGAGGGGGGCTCTCCATGTGAAATCAAATCGAGACCGGTTTATAAACGAGTCTACATTTGATTTTTGAGACCGGTTTGATGATTAATCGAGACCGGTTTATAAACGGGTCTACATTTGGTTTTTGAGACCGATTTAAAAACCTGTCTCTATCTTATTTTTGTAAAAAAATAAATTGGGGTTATTTGGGATTGCTTATCATCATTAAGCAATCCCAAACAGCCCCCATTAGTGTATTCAATAAGCAATCCAGTAGCTTCAATATAACTAGAGTAAATTGCATTTTTGGTCCCTGTGGTTTGGCCAAATTGCAGATTTGGTCCCCAACTTTTTGAAAGTGCACCAGACGTCCCCATTTTCAAGTTTTCGTTTCATTTTTGGTCCCTGGCCTCAGTCAAAAGACACAAATGCCCCTCTTCTTTTCTTTTTTTATATTCCTTTTCAGTTTTTAACACAAATGGTCCTTGTGTTGCGCAAGGCTTTACAAATTTAGTCCTTTTTTTTTTCACAAATGGTCCTTATTACACAAAATCGTCCTTGTGTGGCGCAAGGCTTACACAAATGGTCCTTGAGTCCGTTTTTTCTTCCGTTTTTTACATTTTCGTCCGTTTTTTCTTACGTTTTTTTCTGTTTTTGTCCGTTTTTCTTATGTTTTTGTCCGGTTTTCTTACGTTTTTTACGTTTTCGTCCCTTATTCTTCGTTTTTTTTTTTTCCGTTTTTTACCCGTTATTGTCCGTTTTTCTTACGTTTTTGTCCGTTTTTCTTACATTTTTTCCGTTTTCATACGTTTTTGTCCGTTTTTCTTACGTTTTTTCCGTTTTACCCTTATTGTCCTTTTCTTAGTTTTTTCCGTTTTTCTTACGTTTTTTCCGTTTTTGTCCATTTTATCTGTTTTTCTTACGTTTTTTCCGTTTTTTTAATTTTTTCCGTTTTCTACGTTTTTGTCCGTTTTTCTTACGTTTTTTTCGTTTTTTCCGTTTTTCCGTTTTTCTTACGTTTTTGTCCGTTTTTCTTTTTCTTACTTATTTTTTCCGTTTTATATCGTTTTTGTCCGTTTTTCCTTTTCTTTTTATCTTTGTATTTCTATTTTTTTTTTTTTTTTTTTTTTTTGTCCCTTTTTTTTTATCCGATTTTTTGTTCTATTTTTTTCCTGATTAATTTTAAAAAAATCCAAAATTTCTTTTTTTGTCAATTTTTTTTTTGTCCGAATTTTGAATTTTTTTATTTTTATATTTTATTTCTTTCTTTTTTTTTACAATTTTTTTAATTTTATTTTTTGTCAAAAATAAATAAATAAAAATAAAAACGGAAAAAAATTTTGAATTTTTATATATTTTTTTATTTTTTAATTTTAAATTCGGACAAAAAAGAAAAAAAAACATCGGACACAAATTTTGAACTTTTTTTTTTTTTTTTTTTTTAAATTCAGACAAAAAAAAAATCCGACAAAAAATTCGGACAAAAATTTTTTTTTTTTAATTTTTCAATTTTATTTATTTTTTAAAAAAAAAATTGGTCAAAAAAAAACGGGACAAAAAATTCGGACTAAATAAAAAATTGGGACAAAAAAAAAGAGAACGGAAAAAAAATAAGGAAAATGAACAAAAACGGATAAAAACGGAAAAAAGGGACAAAAACGGAAAAAAAACGGACAAAAACGGAAAAAAAAAAGTAAGAAAAACGGATAAGAAAGGACAAAAACGTAAGAAAAACGGACAATAACGGGTAAAAACAGAAAAAACGTAAGAAAAACGGACAAAAACGTATGAAAACGGAAAAAATGTAAGAAAAACGGACAAAAACGTAAGAAAAACAGATAAAAACGGACAAAAACGGAAAAAACGTAAGAAAAACGGACAATAACGGGTAAAAACGGAAAAAACGTAAGAATAAGGGACGAAAACGTAAAAAACGTAAGAAAACCGGACAAAAACATAAGAAAAACGGACAAAAACAGAAAAAAAAGTAAGAAAAACGGACGAAAATGTAAAAAACGGAAGAAAAACGGACTCAAGGACCATTTGTGTAAGCCTTGCGCCACACAAGGACGATTTTGTGTAAGAAGGACCATTTGTGAAAAAAAAGGACTAAATTTGTAAAGCCTTGCGCAACACAAGGACCATTTGTGTTAAAAACTGAAAAGGAATATAAAAAAAGAAAAGAAGAGGGGCATTTGTGTCATTTGACTGAGGCCAGGGACCAAAAATGCAACGAAAACTTAAAAATGGGGACGTCTGGTGCACTTTCAAAAAGTTGGGGACCAAATCTGCAATTTGGCCAAACCACAGGGACCAAAAATGCAATTTACTCATATAACTATATAAGCAATCCGAAACAATCATTCATTTCAATAATATCAAGTTCTAGAAAAACAAACTACATCATTCATATGTATACATGTTTAATTAATCCACACCTCTAAATGAAATGTATCGTACATATGCGTAAGCTTTTAGCTAAAACAACTACGAAGTTCGATGGATGTAAAACCATTTCTTTTTAACAGCTGCAATTGGTTTTGCTATTGTGTTACCAACATTGCCATTTTGAAAGTATGGTGACACATTTACCTTCGTTGTCTTCTTTGTCTTCATCTTTCGATCACTGACACAAAGCCACATCTAATTTTACTATTGTCCCGGTTCGGGGAAAAGTAAGGCGATACCTTCAATCCTAGCATTGCAGCAATAGCTCCTCCAAGTGAATGTCCCACGACACGAAGGTCGTAACCCTCACACGCGCATCCAGCTCCCAATAATGAAGTAAGCAATCCGCCTTCCTGAAATTCTGTATCAACAGTTTGAGTTGTACTGAAGTGTGACTCGTTAGGAAATCACTATTTTTAAGTTCAGAAATGTCTAAAGTTTCTTTGGATAAGATTGTGATGCATATTACAAGGGATTCACGTTCTTTCAATTTTGTTCATTAATCTCTGTACATAAACTGTTTCACTCAGAAAAAACAGATAGCTCCATACCTTTGTTTTTAGGATTTCCATCAATTTGCTCCATACCTTTGTTTTTAGGATTTCCATCAAGCCTCTACTATACCGGAGTGCCCGTAATGTGTTGAACCTGGTGGAATAAGATTATCACTGTGACAACTACAAGGATGATTCTGGTCATGCAAATGTTACAATAAGACATAAGTCACTCCATATGCCAGATGTAAAAAAATAGTATATAAGGATGTTAGATGTAAATGCTACTCCCTCTGCCCAAAATAAATTCGAAAATATAAATTTTGGTCTCTAAAGATTAACGTAACATCTTCTTTTTTTATGGCAAAAATCCATTCCAGTATAAGTCATGTATTAATGACCTCCACAGGAAGCCTGTATTATTGCCTACGCCAGTATTGCATTGGAACCAAGGAATATAAATTACTGGCTAATATATGTTGGTATACAGGAAGATTAGCAGGAAAGCAGATATCACATTTCAACTAACAGATCATCCAAATGTGTTTCACCATCACTATTGTTCATTTACATGCCCTGTAGGAATTAACCTTTTTGATTGTGTGGATCTATTCGGGTGGCCTTGGATCTTGAAAGATCAAGAATCCCATGGTATAAGAGTTAGATGTTAGAGAGATGTTAGAGAGAGGTGGGAGACTCTTTGTGAAAACCTGAATATTAGATTAATGTGACAAGAGTTCCAACCCTTCCCAAGTGTGGGAAGGGGTATATATACTTCCTAATATTTGTGCCCCTAGTGGGTTGTGGAGTGAGCTGACAGTGGGGAAAGCCCCGACCCACTCCACGAATATATATTACTACACTAATAATACTGATATTACTAATAATACTAAACAAATATATATATAAGCCTACGAGCTATATAAATGCTAATTAGATGCTCGGGGTGACCGAACCTTCATATGAATATTTATATTCCTAACAATCTCCCCCTAAGGGAGGTCACCCCGGAAATAATAACTTAAATTCTAGCATTTTGTCTTCTGAAGATGTCTTCATAGCTCGTAGTCTTTGATTCTTCATTGTCTTGAAACATCATGCATTCAGCAGTGTACGTTAGATGACCTTTCTTTGTCTTGGATGATCTTTGAGTATTCTTCGACTTTATCATCCAACATTTGTTTCCAAGTCATCTTTCAGGAGTATGTTTCCATGTGATGTGATATTCTTCGAGCCGACATGCTCACACTATTTGGTGTCATGATCTTCAGCATCAGAGTTTGCAGAAGCTGTGTTAAAGGTCTTTAGGTTGATCATGACTTCTTTGATTAAAATGATGTAGTGTGAACATGTGGTAGAGGATTGGCATCTTTTCAGCAACCAGCTACAACTGCAACCAGCTACAGCATTCCACAGCTACAACCGCCAACAGCTGCAACAGCAATCAGCTACAATCGCCAGAAGTTCCTGCATACGACAGTTAGCAATAAAACGTCCGGTACTTATAGGTTCGGACTTCGAGATCGTTAACAGCATAGTGTGAAAACTCTCTCTAATCCTTACCAAGACCGTTCCTAATCGAAAACCCACAGAGGGCTTTTTAAGATCGAACCGTAGCACATCAACGATTAGGTGAGTCGCTGGAGATCACTCCACGACTGTAGACCGTTAGAAACCGCCGTGATCACTAAGCGTAATCCACAGGGAATTACCGAAGTGACCTGCTTTCAGGGCTGCTTGATGTTGACCCTGGCAGGAATTTCCATTCAATCATTGAGAATTACATTAGTAAATTCTCTCATAAATGTTCTGGCAGATTGCTAAGATCTGCGTAGGACTCTTAAGTTTACAACTGGTGTCCTTAATGTTGAACACCTAGTGTAGAGATAATTCGTGTCCCTATGAGATCTTATTATGCATCTCGTGGCTCTAGACTCTATTGTGCGTTTTGATTTGGTGATCGGAGGCTGGAGAGAACTGCCACCTTTTCAATATCATCTAACTCGGAGTGAGAGAGACGATAGGAATGTATTGAACTCCGTGACAATTGAAACAAGAATCCTTTGAGGGACCTTGAGTGGCTAGGGAGGGTTGTGCAGCGTATCACTGGGTCCATGATACTTTGTCTTCAATGCCAGCAATCAACTATGTGATTCTGACAGCATATGTATTGACCCGGTTTCTGCCTAAGTTGTAAGGAGGGCTATTTCTTTTCACCCTTTCTCTTTACAATTCTTTTTCATTCTTCAACCCCTTCAGTGCTTACCGAGACTTCATAACTAACACCTTGTTGGGTTTGTTCCAGTGTTAGCTCCATCTCAGTCGGCACTCTTCCCTAATTCACATTTCTCCTTTTTTAATCATACCTAAGGACTTCTACACTAACTAGTGGATTGTCCCTGGGTAGATCCCTCCGGCTCTGGCGGGATCGTGGGAACTTGAGCCTAACCTAACCATCCTTATAACTCCATACATTAATTAAAATGGTCGGTCTTTGGTATTCTTCCACGATTGCCAAACCAAATCTTTGAAAAATCTCTCAAAGTGTTCATGATTCTGAAACACATTTTTGCAAACACTTGAGAGTTTTTAATTTTTCAAATGCTCCCCCTCAACATGTGCTCGGTTGATTGTTTTATAAATTTGCACATGTTAGGTAGAGCTCGCACTTTTTGAATTGATCCACTTTCAGTGAACATGACCGATTCGAGACACGCTTACATCACTGGTTAGACCAGCTTGAAATTATTACCCGTCCTGGTCAAGTCCATAGAAAGTTTCTCGAAACGGTACACTCTACTCAGACACATCCTTTTCGAGACACGCTTACATCACTAGTTAGACTAGCTTGAAATTATTACCCGGCCAGGATATGTCCTTTCGATTCATGACAGTATATGTTTCGTCAATTCATTTGTTAAGTCTGAGTCACGATCTCTTGCAATGCCAAATCCTTTTTGTTTCCACAAACCATTTGCTCCCCCTCAATATGTGCATTGATATACAAAAGAGTTTAGCACATATGGGAGAGCGTTCATTATACTTTCCAAAACATCACATTTTCATCAGGTTTCATATTTAAATCACATTCTCTCCCCCGATCAAAAATTTCAAACCTTTTGAGATTTGTGATCCCAATTGATTTAAATAATTTAGAAAACATGGGAGAAAATGTGGTCAGGTTTAACATGTTCTGATGATGAAACATACTTTGCTCCCCCTTAATCTAAGAGGGAGATTCACTGCTCATTTTGCACAAAGTGATTATTATGACACAAATGATATTGACCTTTTTGTGCAGACGATGTAATTATCCGCTTTTCTGAGTGAGTCAGTGGTCAACATCGATTATCCATCCACCAACAAATCTTCTCAAGTATTGTCGATCCCCACTAGGCGAGATCTGAGTAAGTACTTCTTTGTTGAAATGATGGTGGTGGAGGTGAAGGTGTTGTTGTTGTTGTTGTTGCCGATGTTGTTGTCGTGGTGAATTCCGAGCCAATCAATAGAGTTTGAACGTCTGATCAAATGGTTAGAATGGGAACTGGTACATTCATTTTGGCTATGGAATCTGCATAAGAATATCAACACAGATATGCATGCATACAGATACACTATTCCTTAATAGCTACCCTTCAGCAGCATGCCACATTATAATACCAAGTTCATCTTATAATCAAACCCCAATCAGGAACTACGTCAAACCACTATCTAGCATGAAGAGCAAATAGCAATCATGAACATGGCAATTCACACAGATTTCAATATTTCATTCAGGATCTTAGGAACATGATTCTAACATAATAGCAATCTACCTAAGCGAATCCTGAGAACATATGCACAATATCAACAACAATTAAGCAGCAGAGACAAACAACATTTGAAACTCATTCACTTAGTTCATACAAATGCCAGTGGAGTATTCAAAAACATCAAACACAACTGGTTTTCTAACTTCTTTTAGGTTTTGAGTCTTAAAGCATCTAGGGGATTAAACGAGGATTCCAAAGAGATACAAATGAACCTTCTAGTTATGTGAAGCTAGGATACTACAAGCAAATTGCACATAATGTCCTAAACTTTCTAGCAACTAACACACTTGGTCATTTGATATATTTAAGCAAGATCCTCTTCAACTAATTCCCCATTAACTACAAAACCATTTCTAACAAGTATGATTTAACCAATAAATCCGTTTGATGATATAAAATTTGAATTCACTCTCCCCCTCAATCAATGACCCGTATTCTAGTTGAACCTCAACTAAAATCACGCTTAACCCCACAACTCATCAAACAAGAACTGTCATGAGGTTTTGTAGTCGTTGATTGAGTGACAAATTTTATGCATAATCCAAGTATAAACAAATTTCATACAACACATATTCACCAAGTGTCTCACAAATAATTTTCAGAAGAATCATAGAATGAAAACTATTTGTTATACAAAGAAGACTTCTCTTCTTTTTCAAGAAATGATGCACTGAAACGTACATCAGATCGAAGAAACATGGATATAAAGTAATCCATGCCCAGGTGAACATCACCCAGTTGGAGGAACAACCGTCTTTTTGGCGACGTGCTTTCCCCATTTTGAAGCGCGGGTTGCTATCTAAAGTAATAGCAAGCCATTAAGACATGTTTTAACAATCCATTTTAACTTCTGCTCGAGCTTCATTTAAAGACCCGTGCCATTATTGAATGACATTTCTAAGTCCGTAAATGTTATCGATAAACAGAAGACATGCCTAGGTGAAACTATTTTTGGTATTTTCTATTTTTCAATTTTTATGGTTTTTTCTGGTTTTACGTTTCTCTATTTACAATTTGCAGGATTTCTATATATCTATTTACAAGATGGTATAATGTATGAATAAGTATATATGTACAAGGATACGAACCAGAGACCATTACTCCTCAGCATTCTGAATCTTTACCGCATTCATCACTTGACTTGCTGAAGAGCAATGTGAGCACTTTCAATCAGGGAATGATTCTGGCTTAACACTCTCCCCTAATTAGTGCTCTCCCCCAATCTGACAACCTCTGACGAACACCCATAATAGGAAGAAGACTTTGGATGAACGCCCGAAATATGAAGAAGTCTTTTGATAACCAAATGCATGCCGTCTTTAATCTTCTAACACTCCCGTCCTAGAGTGACTCCGTCAGAAACCTTAGGCAACTTTTCGGTAGTTTAAGTTGAGCCTCAACTGAAATTTAGCTTAACCTCACAACTCATCAAACAAGAACTGTCATGAGGTTAGGTTAACATCAAGTTGGACTTAACCTAAAACTACGGAACAACTTGAACCTAACTTAACTCCACAACTCATCAAACAAGAACTGTCATGGGATTAAGTTAAATATCAAGTTGTAAGAAAAGAGCTCAACATTCTTGAATGTAGAGAAGACTGAAGACTCGACCTTCTTCAAGATTGCCCAATGTGGAGGAATAGAATACCAATCATCTTTATCTCACCAAATGCCTTCTAGTAACCTTACATGTAACCCATCAGCCCGCAGCATACACATGAGAAGATAACTCCCAACATAGAATGTAGAGGAGACTGACGACTCGACCTTCTTCAGTCTTTAGTATAACACCAAAGTAACAAGTTGAACCACTGATCATCTATAGAATGTATCCATATTAGGATATTAAGCCCTGATCACGTGAACCCGTTGTGCGTCCTTGATGTACACATTCTCTCTCCCCTGATGGTTACGATTAATCAGCACATAACGTAGCAGTGAAACGATAATACCAAGGTAACAAGTTGAACCACTGATCATCTACAGTATTTATCCATTCTGGATATTAAGCCCTGATCACGTGAACCTGTTGTGCGTCCTTGGTGTACACATTTCTCTCCCCATGATGGTTACGATTAATCGGAATCATCATCATGATGTGTACATGTAGCCTGATGACGTGTACTTGAAGCATTGACTGGAAACCCATTTTTGCTGATTATACCAACCCGTGAGACTTTGTCGATTAGCATTCCATGACCATGTTCTTCAACACCTTGATAGACGGAAGAAGTAGTGTTGGAGAACCATGGTTTGCACGACTCCTGAACTGACGTATTCAGGAGTCGTATGACCATTTCTCAATCATCAACCAACATGTAGATTAATATTCACCCTTTCCCCCCCTCAAAAATTGCATATGCCTTCCAACTGCAATTTTTGATGATTGAACTAGTGAATATGAATACCATCAACGGTAAGTAGCTCCACTTGACGGTTCTTGACGACTGACATGTTGTTTATTCACCCTTTCCCCCCCCCTCAAAAATTGCATATGCCTGTCAACTGCAATTTTTGGTTGAACAAGTGAATAAGAATATACTCCAATGTGCGCCGATCCACTTGAAGACTGAATAAGCACGGAAAGAGCATGAATCTTGTTGATGAGAATGGCCATTAATAAGAAGACTCCTCTTCTTTTAAAGATAAAGTGCACTCAAGCGTACACTTTTCTTTTCTTTGAAGAACGAGGCCTGAACTGAGGTATTCAGACGTCATTATGATGAAGAACGAGGCCTGCACTGAAGTGTACAGACGTCATAATGTTGAAGAGCGAGGCCTGCACTGACTTGTACAGACGTCATTATGTTGAAGAGCGAGGCCTGCACTGACTTGTACAGACGTCATCTGATGAAGAACGAGGCCTGCACTGAAGTGTACAGACGTCATAATAATGAAGAGCGAGGCCTGCACTGACTTGTACAGACGTCATATGATGAAGAACGAGGCTTGAACTGCTGTGTTCAAACGTCATAATCTCTCTCTTTACTTCTTCTCTCATCTAACTCGTTACCAACCCCATTATCATTCTGTCGGCTTGATGTCGTGACCACTGATGGGGAAAACCCAATATGATGAACTTGATACTGAAGTAATATAACCCGAACTTGTGACTTAAACTTGTACTAATGCGTGACAAAGAGCGGTGTAGAGACTTCGTGCAACATCGAATCCCTAAGTACTCTATACTCTTCAACCAACCAACCATCAAGTATAAGACGTACATCACCTCTTGGATATCCACAACTTCGTGTGACACTGAGCACTACAACGTGACTCCTTAAAGTGATAGTTATTTTGTAATAGTGAGAAAGAAAAAATAACTAGATATCCAAGTCCTTGTCATTGTATTGAAAGCTCGAACAAGGATCTCGAAGAATCTTCATCCAACCTCCCCGATATCTTCAGATGCTAAGTACACGCACCCATGAAATTTCACTTCAGCCTCAAATAAATAATACTGAACTAACCCCGTAGTCACATCTTGACAATTAAATGCCTCGATCCAGCCATTTGTGATGTAATAGCTGAACTTCGATAATGGTTTTAACCCGATCCTGGTCAAGAGCGCATAGCCCATCATCACGGAATTTTACAAATCTATGGTTTAAACCGAGAAATAAGTTCTTTCGCGGGATTTTACAAAACCAAGAAGAAACCGTGAGACAGTAACCGATTGAATGTGGCGTGACTGATTTGGTTTTAGTGAACATCAGTTTGGGTTAAGAATATTTCGTGAGAATTACAGATCACATCACAACCTTTTAAAACCTTTGGCCAACTAACCAACCTTGAACCCAGATTAGAGACCACTTGATGAAGGAAACCCGACGTACCAATACTGAAACCAGAAGAAGAAATCCCCAAATTTGTAACTTAAGCTTGCACTAATGTTGGAAGAACGGTGTAGAGAATTAATGCTCCAAGCAGATCTCTAAGTGCTCAATACCCAACCAAAGTATGAGACATTAACACCTCTTGCGATTATCGACAACGTCAATGACGTGTGACACTGAGTATTCCAGTAACTCTTAAGTGATAGTTACCCCGACTGCTGGTAACTAGATAACCCAAGTCTTCAACTTAAATTTTTCGCACGAGCAAGTTATCATTGAAAGTCATGCATCCAACCAACCCCGACTTCAAGATAAAATAAGTAGACGCCTTCGAGAACTACAACTTCAATCACAAATAAAGAATACCAGATTAACTTCGTGGTCATCTTGTGCTGTTGACTAGCCAGAAAGGAAAAGAAACATGCGCAAATTCTTAGAAGAGACCATGACTCATAGTCAGTCCTATCAAACAAAGCTGTCTGATCCAGCTACTTGGATGTGGAATAGTTGTCGTACTGTGTACAGGATTTTACAGTTCTTGAGATTTATCTGAGAAATAAATTCAAGAACTAACTGCACAACAATAAGTATCAAACTGCTGTAGACTGAACCACTGAATCCTGAATCGCTACGATCTGACCCGCTGTAACCGACACTGCTATGATTCAAACCGCTGGAGACTGAACCGATACGATCTGACCCGCTGTAACCGGAACCGCTAAAATTCACATCGCTGGGGACGGAACTTCTAGGAAACTTGCGATAATTCTCCCCCTCAAAAAGGACATGGAATGACCTTTTTGCCAAAACTGAGAGTCCGTGATGTTTGTGAATTTGACAGGCACAAAACATGGAAAGAGACAAATGAAACTACTGCAACGAAGATGGTGATAAAGACTCTCTTGTAGTAACCCCTTGCTTTCCTCATCATCAATGGTTTAGTAAATTAACAATTCATTGAAGCCCGTAATATTCCAAAACCGCTTGATGAAATGCATATGACTTTAAAGTGAGTAAAAGGTTAAAACATGTCTCCACACAAAGCACCTCTTGTCTTTAAGCATGACTACCTCTTGAGAAGATCTTAAACAACAATACCATTAAGAGCTTGAGAAACAACAATCACTTGATGAAGCTTGATAAAGAACAAGTCCGCGACTTAAACTTGCACTAAGTTATGAATTAGAACCTATATTGAGCACAACAACGTAACTCCTTTAAATATAGGTAGTGATATATACCCAACCTTCCATCCTTAATTGTATATATCCACTTCGTGAACATCCAAGTCTAATCACCTTCAATTGCAAATTGTGATTTAGAACCTATATTGAGCACAACAACGTAACTCCTTTAAATATAGGTAGTGATATATACCCAACCTTCCATCCTTTATTGTATATATCCACTTCTTGAACATTCAGGTCTAATCACCTTAAATACGCTTGAGCAAGGGTCAACAAACATCGTGCATCCATCCACCCCGAGATGTTTGTGACACTAAGTACACCGACCTGTGAATTAACAAACCAACCAAATCACCATAATTTCCTAAGTCCTGCCGATCTTGAAGCACAAACTTATCCCCGAAGAATAGTCAAACCCCGTAAGTATTATTATGTCTAAATCCATGTCCCGCCTACTTGTCCAAAATTGATTTCACGGGATTTTACAGCTCTTGAGATTTAAACCGAGAAATCGAATCTTTCGCGGGATTTTCTAAAACCTACAAGAGAAACCGTGAAATCAACCAGAATACCCAAGAGTGAGGTGCAATACCAATCTTCGAAATTCAAGTCACAGAGGTCAAATCACAACATGATCAAATTGCAACAGGCCAAGTCACAGATTGTCAATTTGCACCAAGACAGATGGTAATCAACCAAATCACAATTAGTCGAATCGCAAGTGATGACTCGCAACGTCATATCGTAACTGGTCAAATAGCAATCCGTCAAGTCGCAATAAGTCAAACACGCAACTTGACAGATCACAATTAATCACATTGCAATTTGTCAACTGTAACCCAACTCGTAAACATCAAATTGCAGACTCACTTAAATCGTAGGCACTAATAGGACCATGCTGCCAAATTCACAACTCTGTAGTCACGTTGACATTCATAAGCCCCAATACTAGCCGAGACGTCTTACACGAATCCGACAATGGCATCCCGTAGTAATATCCAGAAAGACCCGATTATTCCAATCCCAAAATAATACCCAATCACGGATAACGAAGCTTAATTGTAACCGTGGTCTAAAATTTATAACCCAAAGATTCTACAAACAACCAAATAGACACTAACATGCGGGTTACATAACTGTTTGTGGTTCTAGACGCAAGTATCCAGCGAAGAATTAATATAACACGTAAACCCAAGTCCAGTCTGACACTTAAAAGCCCAAATACTTCAATTTGATATACTGCCCACTTAATCAATAAAGCAAAACGCCCAGTCCAATTATAGAAGTTAGCAGTCCATCTTAGCCAGTCCAGTTTTTCAGTTTATTCTTGGCCCAACAAATCCAAACCCAAACATAATACAAACCGTGTATTATAACCCTAATTATTCTGTATTTAACACACACTCTTTAAACTTTACTTAACCCTAATCTTAAACCAATGATCCGCCCCCCTCCTCCATACTTCACACAGTCACACCACACAACCCTAATCCCTTTGCTAATCCGCCCCTCTCATCACTAACTTCATCTCCTCAAATCCTAATCCCAAATCAGGTAAATCCTAATCACTTTTCTTTGAAACATCAACTCAAACCGATCATCATTCATATTCTTGAGTCCGAAATATCCAACAAAGACTAACACAGTCGCACTCCTTTCTTCATAAATTGGTTCGACTAAAATGAGTACGGGTAAGGTGGTTTTTATGTGTTTACTTCTTGAACGAACCAAAGAAAGTTTCTAACGAGAATTGTTATGAGACTTTCTTTTTGACTCGAATATTTAATTGAAGCTTAGTCTTCAAAAAAACTTTAGATCGATGATGATTTGATTATTTCTTTCATGTGTTTTGACTTTTGAGAAGTCATGATTGTCTTTTGAATATCACGAAAAAGAAAGAAATAAAGAGCTGAGATCTTTTAGTTTACGTTAATGTTTTGAGTCTTGTTCTTGTGTAGAGATGGGAATAGATTAGGTATGGTTGTGGTTTTGATGACGATGAGACTAGTATTGGTTATGGATTTGATTTCGTGTCATGTTATTAGTTGTTGATCCGAATGAGTTTGTTGTTGTAAGCAGTATTTGCTTCTTCTCGTTTTGATATCTCGTTGACCACATTTGACCTGTTGATTATTGTGGGAATAGAATATCACCCAGTTGTTTGTTGTTAAGAAAAAGTACTTTAGCAACCTGTTGTTGACTGGGTTTAGGATTGTGTCTTTGTTGTTTGTTGTTATCGTTTGACCGTTTGATCAAGTGACAAACAAACCGAGTCGATGAAATGGTAGACAAACCGCATCTGTGCAAAACACAAACCGAGTTCGTGATTGTATGGACAAACCGAGTACGTGTCTGTATGGACAAACCGAGTCCAGGGTTAAACAGACAAACCGAGTCTGTGAGCCAATAGACAAACCGCGTCTGGGACAAACCGTGTCTGGGACAAACCGAGTCCAGGACAACCCGAGTCCAGGACAAACCGCATTTGACCGGTCAAAGCTGTCACTTTCGTACTTTCCTTAAAAACCGGATCTGTGTTTTTCTTTTACATGACAAACCGCATTCAAGAAAATCTTTTAACACCAACAGCAGTCTTGACCACATACATAAACCAAACTGCCAAGATCTATCAGTTGACCACACATAAGCCAAAAATAATAATTTGATATACCCAACTCCAACAGTTGGACACCTAAAGCCCAAAAATCTCATGTTACAAGTGCAACAATGAATTCCGTGCAACAATGATATTGAAAAGGTTACACGTTTGACCAAAGCAGTCACGACAAATCATATACCACTTCAACAAAAATCTCACGTTACAAGTGCAACAATGAATTAAAGCATCAAAGTTACCAAAAGAAAGACATGCGTAAGACCAGTAAACCATTAAAGCCCAACGGCAGTTAAGCCCAAAGCAAAAGAAAAGAACACTCAGGATTTGTAATTAAAGATGATAGATATTTGTGGTACACGAGCAGCAGATTAAGAAACAAATGATTCGAGCAAAAAAAATGAGACCGACACACAATCAAACCGAACCTAACCATGGCTCTTGATACCAATTGTAGGAATTAACCTTTTTGATTGTGTGGATCTATTCGGGTGGCCTTGGATCTTGAAAGATCAAGAATCCCATGGTATAAGAGTTAGATGTTAGAGAGATGTTAGAGAGAGGTGGGAGACTCTTTGTGAAAACCTGAATATTAGATTAATGTGACAAGAGTTCCACCCTTCCCTTGTGTGGGAAGGGTTATATATACTTCCTAATATTTGTGCCCCTAGTGGGCTGTGGAGTGAGCTGACAGTGGGGAAAGCCCCGACCCACTCCACGAATATATATTACTACACTAATAATACTGATAATACTAATACTACTAAACAAATATATATAAGCCTACGAGCTATATAAATGCTAATTAGATACTCGGGGTGACCGAACCTTCATATGAATATTTATATTCCTAACATGCCCTTTAAACCCAACTAGTTGTCTAAGGGTGTGCTTGGTTCACTTTTCACCATACACAGCTCATTGAACATCTATCAAATGAAAACTATGAAACTTGTCTCCAAAACAACTTTAAAAAAAAAAAAAAAAAAAAAAAAAAGAATATCATGAATTTGCTCTGTGTCAAATAGATAGAGCTTGAAAAAGTTCTAACTATATATATACTCAACTATTTTACATCCTCGGTATTAAGGTCTATATAAATGAACAGTCATGAAAGTAAAAACACGCTCAGCTTTCTATAGTGTCAATAGCATATCGCAGACCAAGTACTTAGCGGAATTTTGGATTATTTAAACATAAATAATTACTGGTATAAATTTCTCATGTTGCCACTCTTGCCCTCGTGATCATAACAAGAAGAGGAAGAGAACATACTGTATTAAACCATCAAAATCTTTTGTAGCAAGCATGCATTCCCTACTTAAACCATCAGTCAGGAGATCTTCAGGTGTTTCAGTTCCCCGCACACAAATCACAACACATTTTATATGATGAATAACCACAACAAAGTACGCTGCTTCACACCTTGTCTGAAAAGAAACCAATGCAAATTTTAGTTACATAGATAAGAGGCGCGTCCAAACTAGTCATTAAGTAACTTTGACTCTTAAACTGAACAGTTGATTGAATGAGTAACCAGATATATTCAAGGACCTGAACAGACACGGCCTTGTCGAAGGGCTTCAGCAGGCAAATTCACATACTTTAGAAAAGCTCTTGCATGACCTCGCCACCAGTTGTCACCTTTGAGTACTAGAAGCCTACAGGAAATTGGAAGCTTCAGTGATTTTCCCGTAAGATGATGAGGAAAATTAAAAAAACCAATCATTTTCATAAAAAGTAAGAACTTTGGTTCAACAACCTCTTTCGAGTCCAAGGGCACAAAACCCCTTGCCGATGCAAATAGTTAGTATTAAGACATTCTCATAATAATTTGCATAAAGACCCTAGTTCTGAAAATACCGTATACGCAGCTTCAGCAAAAGGATGAAAATCAATAGCTCCTTGAATCAGTTCTGTATGAGAACTTAATAAGGAAACAACAATTGCATTTGATAAAACGTTGTACTCAAAATAAATTGTAAATTTTACAAGCACTTGGGCTTCTAGCTAATGTGATATTCATTAAAATCTAAACCAAACAGAGAGATACAAGGGCCCTCAAGTTTACCTAATATACACTCATTTGGAGTTCGATCTTCAATAAAGAAATTTGAAACGTTGATTAGAAGGTAACTTGTTCCCAAAAACTGCAGCACTGTAATTACAAACGCCAATCGGGTCCACCGTATCCACTTTACCAGATCATAATATATACACAGGACTATTCACGCCAATCGGGTCCACCGTATCCACAAACGCCAATCAGCTGCAAGAATAACACAGGACTATTCACTTTACCAGATCATAATATATTTGTATGTACTATGAAAAGTTGCCAGATGTGAGATTTCTCACCATGCCTTTAGCTCCAGAACATCTAAGTAGACCCGTGCACATATGTGGAATGTCACATCGAGCACTAAAGTTCACGATAGCCCAACACGTGATCTGTTTTGGCTCAACAAGTGTCTGCAGCCAAATTTATACACTTGAACAATGGTATAACACTTGAACAATGGTATAACAAATGAATTGTAATATAATTCCCATATTTCTTCAATGACTCCATAATAAGAATCTTTGGTGGCACGCTCTGTCGTTGAGGCTATTACTGTTACTCCACTGTTTTGCATTGTACTCTTTTGATCTTGTTGTCTAGTGTAAAATGTATTACCCGTTAATGTCGTAACCTTCAAAATGTGCCTCATGTAAATCATTTGGCTGCATCGACTCTTCTTTGCGCCCAAGTGTGCCTACCCCTCCAAGTCTACCGTTGTGCCGACTTTGTGCCTCGTGTAAATCATTTGGCTGCATCGACTGTAAAATGTGCCTCGTGTAAATCATTTGGCTGCATCGACTCTTCTTAACACCATCTTTTGTTTTCCCCGGAATGTTTAACAAGAGGCCTACTAAACTTTCACAAACATTTTTCTCGATATGCATAACATCAAGACAATGTCGAACTTGCAAATGCTCCCAGTACTCTAACTCCCAAAAAATAGATTTCTTTTTCCAAATACCTTTAGGAGGACCAGTGTTGTCTTTTCCTTTTCCTAAAACGATGTTCACAAACAGGACATGTCATTTTCCATTTTGTACTATATCCTGATAAATTGCCGTACGCTGGAAAATCACTAATGGTGCAAAAAATCATGGCTCGTAGTTGGAAATACTCTTTCGAATATGCATCATACACTTTTACTCCATCTTCCCAAAGCGTTATCAAGTCGTCTATTAAAGGTTTCAAATACACGTCAATGTCGTTCCCGGGTTGTTTTGGGCCTTGAATTAACAATGACATCATGATGTATTTTTGTTTCATACATAACCAAGGTGGAAGATTGTAATTGCATAAAAGAACTGGCCAAGTGCTGTGACTACTACTCATGTTTCCGAATGGATTTATTCCGGCTGAACTAAGCCCTAACCGTACATTTCTAATATCCCCTCCAAAATTTTCAAATGTGTTATCGATATTTCTCCATTGAAGAGAATCAGCTACATGTCTCATTTTTCCATCTTTTTTACGCTCCTCGGCATGCCAACGTAACAATTTCGCCTCCTTCGCATCTGCATATAATCGCTCGAGTCATGTAACATGTCAGTCAAATTATGACGATCATTATTAATTGGCAAATCATTGTTATTATATTCAGAACTGTCGTGTTACTAGCAACTCTTTTTTCACCATGAAAATCCCATAAAGTGTACCCTCTCGTAAACCTATCTCTTATTAGATGGTTTTTAACATCATTAGCACTCTCATACAATACACCATTTATACATTTCTTACAAGGACAAAAAATTTCATCTTTTCTGTTCATCACCCGATCATCGTCAGCAGCTTTCATGAATTCAGACAACTTTTCCATGTATTCGGGGGTAGCTCGCTTTATATTGTACATCCATGTATAACGATCCATCTGTAACACAATTAGAAGATATATACAATAAGATGTATGCGTCTAATGATTACGTACGATTTTGTTTTTGTTTGGTCAATCCTAACCAACTTTTATAACACATTGTCTCATATGTGGATGCTTATCATTAGATTGAGTATTATTTAAAAAAAAAAAAATCGACAGCATTTCCCCTTAACTCCCCAAGTATACGTATAAGTGCATACTCGTAGGAGTAAGGGAAAAATGCTATCAATTTTTTTCTAAAATAATACTCAATCCAATAATAAGCATTCACATCCTAAATGAAACAATATGTTATAAAAGTAGTCCCAAATGGGGATAATCCAAGATTAACCTCTAATAGGTTAATATCGGACGGGTGTTAAACTATATATTCATCTATGTTTTTTTTACTTAGTTGTACTACATGGATGTTAAAAGAATATATATGCTTGCTTAAAGATAATTGGAAATAATACCTTACTTCAACGAATCGTAAGTCAAGCTATCCTAAAAATATTTTGTTCGGCATACATGATTTCCGCAAATGACCCTACACATATGAAAGAAGATTCAAAGATAAATGAACAAGATTCAAAACTATAAGAAAGTAAAATAATAATCTATATTAGTAAATTAAAACTTGATAATAAGATATATTTAAGCATATCGAGACCGGTTTTTTAAATAATAACCAGTCTCCATTAAATACATAATCCAGACGTGTTTTTAAACAACAAACCGGTCCCATTTAACTTTTTATAGACCGGTTTTCATATGCCTAACCGGTCTACTTTTGTTTCCTCAATCAAGACCGGTTTTCTTGGTAAGAACCGGTCCAGATTATTTTTGGAGGGGTGGATTCCGGGTTTTGAGACCCGTTTCTTAAGTATCCGGTCTCCATATGGGGGTCTTGATGCTTATTTTTGTAGTAGTTACTTAAAAAGGAAAGTGGACAATTATTTTGAGACATCACAAAAAAGAAATGTGGACTATAATTTTGAGAGGGAGGGAGTAATAAACAGACAATGTGTGCACGTGAGAGAGCAAAGGCAGGAGAGCAACCGAGATAGCATAGCAGTCAACAAGCATACAAAAGAGCAGGCAAAACAAGCAAACACAAAAAACGCAAACACCAAAACAGAGTAGAAACAAAAGCACAATAAGCAAAGAGCACAGTACCAAGAAAAGCAGGCAAACCTAAGGAGGCAAGACAAAGCAAAGCAGAGTAACGCACGGGGCCTAAAGCTAAGGCAAAGCAACCAAACAAAGCAAAGCAGGGCAAACGCACGGGGCCTAAAGCTAAGGCAAAGCAACCCAACACACCTAGCCTGAGCTACCCGCAAATCTTAATTCTATCTCTCCACGCCTTCCTATCTGAGGTCATGTCCTCGGACAAGAGCAGCTCCTTCATGTTGAGCTTAAGTCTATCCTCCCATCTGAGTTTGGGTCTACCCCTCCTTCTCACCCCGTCCACCACTAGCGCTTCGACTCTTCTTACGGGTGCTGATTGTGGCCTCCTCTTTACATGACCGAACCACTTGAGCCTTCCTTCTCTCATCTTCAAAATAATAGACTCGACCTCAAGCTTAGCTCTGAAAACTCCGTTCGGGATCATGTCCATCAAGGTCTTACCGCAAGTCCACCTTAGCATTCTCAGTTACACCACCTCTACCCTGTTAGCATGGGCGGAGATAGGCCAGCACTCAGACCCGTACAACATAGCCGGTCTAATCGCCACCTTATAAAATTTGCCCTTTAGCTTTAATGGGACGTTCCTGTCACAGAGGACTCCCGACGCCGCCCTCCATCTCGCCCACCCAGCTCTAATCCGGTGGGTTACGTCCTCATCAATCCTCCCTGATTTGTGAATCATCGATCCCAGATATCTAAAGGACTCCATGGGTGGAAGGATCTGGTCACCGATACGAATATCCATATCTTCGTGGTGGCCTGACTCGATCCTCCCAAAAATACATCTCATGTATTCTGACTTCTCTCTGCTCACTCGAAAGCCATTGTCCTCTAGGGCCTCCCTCCAGTGCTCAAGTCTATTGTTTAACCTTTCCGCCGATTCTGCCACCAACACAATGTCGTCAGCGAAAATCATGCTCTACGGTAAGCTCTCTTGAATCCCTCGAGATAACTCATCAAGAATCAGTGTGAAGAGATACGAGCTAATGGCAGATCCTTGGTGGAGTCCCACTTCCACAGAGAAAAACTCTGAGATCCCCACTGTGGACCGTACCCGGGTCATAGCCCCCTCATACATATCTTTAATGATTCTGATGTACCTCCTTTGGGTTCCTTTATCGATTAGAGTTCTCCAAATTAACTCTCGAGGTACACTATCATATGCCTTTTCGAGGTCAAGGAACGCCATATGCAAGTCTTTTTGTCTTTCTCTATACTTCTCCATGAGACTTCTGAGAAGGTGGATAGCCTCAATCGATGACCTCCCTGGCATAAAACCAAAATGGTTCTCAGACACCCTCGTCTCCCTTCTCAATCTTCTCTCAATAAGTATCTCCCAAAGCTTCATGGTGTAACTAAGTAGCTTAATACCCCTATAGTTGCTACACACTTGCACATCCCCCTTGTTCTTGTAGATAGGAATGACTTCACTGAGTCTCCATTCTTCTGGCATCTTATCACCGGAGAAGATCTTGTTGAAAAGGCAAGTCAACCATCCTACCCCCCTCACCCAGACACCTCCAGGCTTCAATGGGGATTTGGTCTGCCCTACTGCTTTGTTTCTCCCCATCTTCTGTATTGCCACCTTCACTTCTGGTTGGCTAATCCTCGAATAGTAGCAAGAGGTCGTGTTATAATTAGAAAAAAGTAATCGAGTTATCTAGCTAATATGTGGATCAAATCCAATTTAACCTTTCTGCAGTATTTTCTAGAAAAAAATTGATAATTTTGCTGTATGCATTCGTGATTGGAGCGTCTAGGTTGGTTTATGCCATACATTCTAGAAAAAATTTATTTGAATCGATGATGTCTTATATGTAGTCGTGATTTCAGTGGCTAGGGTACGGTGCTTACTCCATTGATTTTACCACTTTTTTTAAAATTATATACATGTTGTCAACTTTTTAAAGAACTATTTGCTAATGGTAAGGTTTGGAGTTTGTTGATACTGCCTAGATTAATAAAAACAGTACGAGGGACGTGACAGTTCTTCCAATAAGCAAGAGAGGGAGGAGGCACCCGATCGACCTAGGTATCACAGGTAGATAATTTTCTTATTGGTGCATCTCACGAAATTCTTGCTATCATGTATCAAACTAAGTGTGTCACATCTAAGCCTCATGAAAATCGAAAGAGGTTGGAAATCACTTGCAAAATAGAAATTACTCAAATGTGGCTAATTCGTACCACGTCACACATGCTCCAATAGGGAGTGGGCAATCACTCACGCATGCACCGTTGTTACCCTAATACACTATGAGACCACCATCCTCTTCTTCCAGAAAACCAACACCACAATTTCTATGCGCATGTTATAAACAAACATCGTACAAGCCTATGTAGTTCACTAACTTTTAGTTGCAATATACTGGTTCATGTTTACGGTTATTTATTTACGGAATTATGGCAAGTATATTTATCAATGATGGTGACCATACATCCATACGGGCTTGAAGGCCTTAATTAACACCAACAACTTGTTTGGTATACAAGTAGGTACCAGACGTCTAGACTACTACTATCAGATTTTAATTAAGGCGGGTACTTGTGTGTGTTACAAGAAACTATATACTATATTTTTGTCATTCCGTGTTATATAAAAGTAAGGAGTACATCTAAGTAGTATTAATACACTTTTAGACGGCTCCCAGTGAGAGCCGTGAGGATATGTTTTTGGCATGGTCACACGTGAGCCTCACTGGGAGGTGTTTGTGTGCTGCGTGAGACCAAGCAAAATGATGGACGAAAGGTGAGAGGCTCACCTCACATGAAAACGTGCAAAAGCGGGCCCCGTGTGTTTTTATTTTATTTATTATTTGATTTGTGAGTGTGTGGGGGGTATTTGGTGAAGTGTGTTTATATAAAATTGAGTATTTTTTTGAAAGGTGAGGGAGTGGTGACAATTGGGGGTGAAATGTGAGAGGGAGTGAAGGGAGAGAGAAAGCTGATATAAAGCTAAGGTTAAAATGAAGTGGTGTGACCGATGGGAGTAGTTTTATTAACACGCTATCATTAACACGCTATAATAATTCCGCTGTCATTAACACGCTATCATTAAACATAAAATTCCGCTATTATAGGAACACAAAATCTTTTGGCAGAATTGCATAAGTAAACCGTTAAAACATGATATTCAAGATCTTTAATAGATTAGTTTCCTATTAGAATTTAGGTGCAGTTTGGATTAGGGGTGTAGAATGATAGATTAGGATTTTGACTCAAAAACAATTTTTAGTATGTTTTGATTCCGCTGCCATATAGTACCTCATTCATAAAATTCTAAAATTCAACTTTTTAAAATCCTGGCAAAGGGGTAAAGTTTCACTCAATTATATCCACTTGTGGACCCTACTCAATCACATGCTACATCCCAACTAATTAATTTAATAATATAAAGCACTTTTATATTTCTTTCTATTATATTGATTAAAATAACAATTTTAATAAAATATTATTATTATTTTTTATTCCATTCTTCTTCATACCTAAACCAGATCCGAATATGATTCCAAACCTTCTTGCAAACCAAACGCCCCTTAGCCATTACTCAATCATTTGTGTTAGTTTTATTATTATAAACATGATACGAAGGTCGTCATTATCAGGTTTAATATTTTTATTTAGCTGATAACACATTTTAGTTTTATTGCTTTGTTGTGATTTATGTTTTTTTTTTGTCCTTTGTCCCAAGTTTCATTTGTATAGTGTGACTGGGTTGGTTTTTGTAGGGATTTGTTCTTGTGAAAACTCCTCCTAAAATAAAAAATGTATGACGCCACAACAAAGTGCCACGTTTCAAGTTTCTCAAGGGCAAAATAGGAAAGCTTTGATTATTGACCTTTTATTTGCATCTTCAACCTTAATTCTAGGAAGCATTTTATATTTTTTACTGTTTCTTTATTTACACTAATTAACCATTCATTATCAATAAATAAAAGTTTGCATCTTAATTTTCCGCATGAATATAGTGATGGAAACATTTCTTTTTCGAAATACTATACGTGTAAATGGATGTTTGCATCAAACCATTAATTACATTTTTATTGATTATGATTACTTATTCATGCATCAAAAATGGTTTTGATTTGCATCATCTTTACAATCTTCATGCATCTTCAGTTCTATCATTTTCATTGTTATGAATATGTTTAATTACCCGAAAATCAAGATCAAAATACCCAAAAAAATGATTAATCAATGTCAATTTTTGCAACCTCTTTGAATTTAGCATCATCATATGGATATCGTATTCACCATCAATCATCCAATCTTCTGCATCATCATCGATTATGACACTCATAAATCGTAATCATCAGCAGCAACATCAAAGATTTTTGCAGCTTTACTATCGATCATTTTAATCAACCATTTCAGCATCTTTGGTCATCATCATCGCCAAACATTTTCTTCTTGAAAGAACCAATGAGAAGATAAAAAAAAAATGGAATACATTGTTTTGGCATCATCATCATTGAGCGAACATCATCCTCTTAAGGATATGATCATAAAACTCAAACCTGTGGAAAACAAAGATTGTCACAAATACAAATTATTTGAAACCTATAACTAATCACATTAAAATCATTTTTCAAAAAAACACAACTGGAAAAATTAGAGAGAGATGGCCGGATTTGATAGGGAATAATATCCCGTACTTTTTGCTCAAATTGATAATTGTTCAACAATCTTTGATTCATTTAATTGAAAAATGACGAATATAACCTTCGCTTCAAGTAATTATGCCTTAGAATCTTTATCATATTAACAAAACTACCATGTACATTTTGAACCTTCGATATAGTCAAAGTCAAATGATCTAATGACTATTATGTTCTCCTACCATTTTCACTTTAAGAAGTTATTTTAGATGAACTATTCTCAGTTTTTGTATGGCGTTGTTTTATTAATTTATTTTGATTCCTTGGTCCCACTCAGAGTTAATTGTCTTGTTTAGCAAGAATTTCATGAGATGCACCGATAATTGTTGTCTTTCTAAAAAGAAATTAGTTACAAAATAAAATAAAAAAGTTGTAATCGTATATGGCACTAAGAAAATTATTTTTTTTCTAGAACTTTAAGCCTAGATGACTTCAAAGAGAAATGTAATATTGGCATTGTTAGATTGTCACTGGATTATATTAACGCGTAACTAATGTACTATAACTAAATTTTAAAGCTTTGCACAAAATCAATGGTACAATAATCATTTTACGCCGCTTTCAACTACCTATTTAAAACTTATTTGACGTTTTCGACTACCTATTTAAAACTTATTTGACATTGTTAGATTGTCACTGGATTATATTAACGCGTAACTAAATGTACTATAACTAAATTTTAAAGCTTTGCACAAAATCAATGGTACAATAATCATTTTATGCCGTTTTCGACTACCTATTTAAAACTTATTTGACATTTTGTAACTTGATGCATATGACATATTTAATTTGAAACTTTAAGAGAACTTCACGGCCTGAATGTCTCATTAAACAATTTAGAATTAAGTCATTAACTACTGTTCATGTTTTCGTTTATTCAGTTGAATGTAATAAATATGTCTTGCTCGTATATAATGAGATTTATATGAATATAGGATGTTACTCAGTATTTGTTTAAATTATACTGTAAGTGAAAAAATGATATTGGTTTGATACACGCAGCAATATACGACCTATGAAAAACACAAGTTTAATGTCAAAACCTGCTTTACTAAGACTGGCTACTTGCTAACTACTCCGTATATTACATGTACAAGTAATTCAATTTCCGATTACTAGATATGTGCGAGATAAGGCGCTATCACACTCTTGGATCTCACATCATAATAAGAATGTAAATCCCGTTTGGAAGAGCGGATTACCGATCCGATCAACTCTTGCTTATTTTTTTGTGGCTCTGTCTTATTAGTTCCTTGCTAATTTTCTCTCACAAAAAGCGTATAATACCTTGATCCTGATTTCACATTAGAAGTATATTGATTTTTCTGCAATAATTGATTACTTTTGTCTGTAAATACTGCATACCTGATTCCATCCATAAATAGATTTGATTTTCTATGAGTTCTAGTTTCAATAAGACTACCAATTCTTACTATTCATATAGTATAACATGAATATACCACATCAATGTGTTATGTATGGATGATAAGATCATATAGTATAACATGAATATACCACATCAATGCGTTAAATATGGATGATAAGATTTCATTGATACAGAGCTAATTCAATAGACTTTTTGGAGGGTCCTATTGGCATGCATCCGGTAGGAATTGAACCTACGCCTAACACTGAAATACAATATGAAAATTTGAGAGTAAAATGCTTTGTGTTTGCTATAACTACAAATATAATTATGTATTTCTGTATACGTATATATTTTTAATAAAACTGAAATACTCTCCACACACACACACACACACACACACACACACACACACACACACACACATATATATATATATATATATATATATATATATAAAATATATATATATATATATATATATATATATATATATATATATATATATATATATAGTGGGACTTTCATTTCAAAACCATCTTATCTGCGAGAACTGAAAGAACCATCAAAAACATACATGCACGCCTTTTAAAATAAAATAAAAATACATGCAAATCATCAATAATCGTAAGTATCCACCTATGTTCTTCAATATCATCATGAACTTATCATCTTTTTTCACAAAAACCTTACACACGGCCGCAATATTGTCATTGCACGCCTTATAAGAACATACATGCACACCTTCAAAGAAAATTTTTGTATTTCCAATTTCTTATCAAATTCTTTAGAACAACCATATTTTTTTAAAAACATATATGTTGTTTTTAGAACATATGTGCAAAAATACAATTATTGAAGGCGTGCATGTATGTTTTTGGTGGTTCTGTCAGTTCTCGCAGATAAGATGGTTCTCGCAAGAAAGTCTCACTATATATATATTATATATATATATATATATATATATATATATATATATATATATATATATATAGGGGCTTTATTTTCAGAACCCTCTTAAGTGCGGGAACTGCGAGAACCACCTTTTTACAACTAATAATACACAATGTACATCATTTAATGCTCCATAGCATTTTGTTATTTTTATTTAATTCAAAAGGGTATAATAGTAAAAGACATTTTCATATTATTTTTGTTTTTTTTATAATTCCCGTTTTTTATAAATTTTAAAATTCGGATTTTTTTTTTCTTCAAATAGGCAAAGGTGCATACATGTTTTCAATTAGTTAAAGTACATACATGTTTTTTCTCCAAATAGTGAAGGTGCATACATATTTTTTTTAGCTAACACTTTTATTTATAATCATTATTTTCTTTGAAAGTTTGAAACACAAATTAAAGAACATAAATCATTATAAAAGAAAAACAAGATTGATAGACTTAAATGTTACATTTCACTTGATTACAAGTACAAAAACACATGCAATAATCATATATCTCCAAAAGTCGCAAATTATCTTCATGTATATTCGTGTTCATCCACTTCCCGGTCTTAAATGATATCATCATCTTCATCAATCAATCTGAAACAAACATGCACGAAAACAATTAAACCACAAACAAATAAGAAACGAAAATTAATCACAACAACTAGCATAACATATATGCACAATCTTGTGTATATTAAACTAATGATGTAAACATGTTTTTAAATAATAAACACAAAACATATATGTTTTATGATCCAAAACAGAAAACATATATGTTTTATACGTAAACATATATGTATCTTTGCAAAACATATATGTTTTATAATCCAGACACAAAACATGCATGTTTTTTTATACTAATCCCAACAAATATTTGCAAAACATATGTGTTTTATAATCCGAAACATATATGTTCAATGAAAATCATGTATGTTTTTCCTGAACTCATTATGCATTGAACCCATTACGCATGTGTCCATTTAATGAAAAATATGTATGTTCGTACCTCCTGAAACATACATGTTTTTCCTGAACTCGATACGCATTGAACTCAATACGCATATGTCCATTTAATGAAAAACATGTATGTTTTTTAGCAAGGTTGGTACTTTTTGAATCAATGCTGGTATAGAAGGGTCTAGCAGATACAACATCATCACATATCGTATAATATTTATTAACTATTTGGGGTAATGTATCAGAAGGCTGTCAAACTATTTTTCGTCTTTTCGTTAAGGCTACCTAACTATCAAAACTGCTCTATAAGCCACCCAGATATAAATCCATGCTCCATTTTCGTTTATACCGAATCCGCGTAAATTCTATTAACTTTTGATTGTGGATAACTTTACACTTTACAAACATATAACACAACCAAATATAGTTTTGCTTTCTAGAAAAAGGAAGTTTATCTCCATTATCCAACCTTTACTTTTCCAAATTTTTTAGTCAGTTTTTATAAAATGCACCGTATGATCAAATTTGATTTCATCCTTTACTAATTAACTGCTAATAAAGTTACTATAAAATTAAACACATCAACATAAACACATAAAAAGTGTGTGAGTTATACCTGTGGGGCGGTAGTCATGTTACCGGAATCATCATCAGAAGATGACGGGATACTTTGATTCATTTTTTCGATTCACTGTTTGATTTTTTAGTGACAAACATGAATTTATTATAAACGGTGGTGACGGATCCAGACGAACCAGCGGTGACGGATCTTGGTGCGGCGGCAGTTAATATGATGGTGGTAGGAGGCGGTTATGTGAGAAAGAGAGAGGGTGGCTTCTTCATTTTTTCAACCGAACAAATAACAAGAGAAAGAGAGGCGACAACTTTTTGGGTGAGGGAGAAGAGAGGCGGCAGTTAGGGTTGAAAAAATGAATCGTGTATTTTTTTTTACCTTGTTATGTTCCTTAATTAGTGGGAAGATTTAGTAATAAGTAGATTACTATAATACCCTTTGTGCTTTACAAATGACTACCACATCTTTTAATTAATTACACTAATGGCACAAGTTATCTCATCCATTGATGAAATGATCTAACAGTCTTAGATGGGTTTTCGCAGTTCCCGCACTTAAGAGGGTTCTGAAAATAAAGTTACACTATATATATATATATATATATATATATATATATATATATATATATATATATATATATATATATATATATATAGAGTGAGACTTTCTTGCAAGAACCATTTTATCTGCGAGAACTGACAGAACCACAAAAAATATAAATGCACGCCTTCAATAATTGTATTTTTGCACATATGTTCTAAAAACAACATATATGTTTTAAAAAAAACATGGTTGTTCTAAAGAATTTGATAAGAAATTGAAAATACAAAATTTTTCTTTGAAGGTGTGCATGTATGTTCTTATAAGGCGTGCAATGACAATATTGCGGCCGTGTGTAAGGTTTTTGTGAAAAAAGAGGATGAGTTCGTGATGATATTGAAGAACATAGGTGGATACTTACGATTATTGATGATTTGCATGTATTTTTATTTTATTTTAAAAGGCGTGCATGTATGTTTTTGGTGGTTCTGTCAGGTCTCGCAGATAAGATGGTTCTCGCTAGAAAGTCTCCCTATATATATATATATATATATATATATATATATATATATATATATATATATATATATTATAGTATGCATTAAAGTCTTTCTCTCAATTATGAAGTTTCACGAATTACAATATGTCTCAAAAAAAAAAGTATATCTACTGAGTTAACGTTTTAAACATTTCTACGTTATTAAAATAATACGATTGGCCGATGATAATAAAAAAAAATTAAAAATCGATCCAAGTTACGTGTTAAAAAGTTTTTATATATACTTCGATCAAGAACCCAATACGGCTATAGCCACACCACCTCAATCTTAATTATATGAGAAGTTCGAACGTCCCCAGAGACCAAAGAACCACCATGCAGAACCATCTTCCTCCGCTTCACAGTCGTTTGGTCCTCCGTCGTGTGTGGCCCAACCGCATATTTGCTCTTATTTACACATGCACCATCGTAACCCTTATATACCACCAAACCACTATCCTCTTCCATGCAAGCAACATAAAAGTCTCTTTGCTCATGCTACTAGCGAACATCGTGCTAGCCTTTATGTGGTTCACTCATCAAGCATTCGGAATGAATCCTGTTCAAAGGAAAACTTTCCCCGAAAATTTACCTATGGATGAGACTAAATATCCGGCTATTGATGTGTTTATATGCACAGCTGATCCTTACAAAGAACCACCAATGGTTGCAGTGAATACGGCTTTGTCCATCTTAGCTTACGATTACCCGAATGAGAAGTTGTCAGTTTATTTATCGGATGATGGAGGATCTAAGTTGACACTGTTTGCTTTCATTGAAGCTGCTAAGTTTGCAAAACACTGGTTACCGTATTGCAAGAAAAATGGTATTATGGACAGATGCCCAGAAGCTCATTTCAGCTCTCAATACACTTGCTTCTCTGATACCAATGAAATCAAGGTATTGTTTCTTTCACTAACCAAAACGCTTACCGTTTTTACGTTGTAGTAAAAATATGCATGTTTATTCTTCACTTATTCGTGTTTAAGTAATAAACTTGCATCATATCATATCATTTTATTATAATTCATTTCCTTAAACCATAGAGTATAGAGTCTACTAAATCATATTGAGAAATGATTTGCACATATCAATTATTTATATATTTTTATTTTGCTTTATCTTATATATTAGTGTGTGCCAATCTATATTCTCAAATCATATTTTAGCAAAGTGTTCAATTGATTGTGTATATTATACAGATAAAAAACGCTATGTACACGTAATTATGTTCATAATCATCCTAGCTAATAGAGACATCTTTATATAATACAATATATATATATATATATATATATATATATATATATATATATATATTATATATATATATATATATATATATATATATATATATATATGAAATGTTGACGTTTAGAAAAAAAAAAGAAGAAAAGAAATTGATTCCATATACTTGTTACCTTTTGTAAAGACGTAAATGCTAAAGGTTTTTCTCGAAGCAATCATTGGACTTTCGAGTAATAGTACGACTGTTTACATCAAATCCTTCTAATACTTGAGGAATTTTTTTTTTTTTTTTTTTTTTTTTTTTTTTTTTTTTAATTTTTTTTATTTGAACAATAATTCAATTAATATATAAAATATCAATTACAATAAGATGGCGGACAAACGGGCAACAAGTTGCGTCGCAACCCCCTTTTGGATAGAAAATTCAATCCTACTAAAGATGAAATTTTGTGTCTTAGGGGTCGAAATATTACTTTACACAACCCGTTGAACCCTAGTCAAAAACTCCCCTGCCTCCGGAGCTAGGAAACCAAATATATCAAAAGCAAAAGAGATAAACACGTGTTGATTTTCTAAACAAGCCTTCTCGTGTTTAGCAACTTTGCTCGATTCCACTTTCAACGCCGCTTGTCCCATAACAAACCAATTGTCCCTGAGCCCAACAAGAGGGGATACCCCAGTAAAATTCACACAAACATGTTTCCCCCTGGCCCACCCAAACACAAGTATATCAGCCGGCCGTAAAGTAGACCTCTCTTCAAGCGGATCCGTTAGAAAGTTCACGGGGGCTTCTTTTTAGAAGAAATTCTTGCTCGTTTAAGAACATCATATAGAATATCCCTAACCAAATCATGCCTATATTTGAAACCAGGTAACTCCTTACAATGGACCGCATGATCGCCAAAAGAATCCAAACAAACCTTGCGGCAGACTGGGCAAGGTTCATCAACCGGAAACAGAAGGATCATTAGCCGGTACTTAAGGATAGTCTGGTACTCCAGAGCCGACTTATGTTGGCCTAGTCCTTAAATGGGGATAACCGTCAAGAAATTCTGAACATGAGGAGCTCGGAGACATTCAAACCCTGCTTTTTGTTGAGGGGATAAATCAAACTTCACTCCCAAGCTTTGGACGAGTCCACTAAATAAGCCACACGCCAAAACATTCTGGGCTTTATGGGGGGCGGTGTCCTTGTTAGAGAAACCGCTAAGATCGAAATCAGGGAGGGACATGCGCAAGCGATCCATCGCATACCCATAATCAGAGTCAACCCCATCAATATCACATCCCCGAAGAATTAGGCATTGTTGTTGTCTTCGTCATTGTTTGTAAAGACGTAAATGAAGAAATAAATACTTTTAGAATGACTGAAACCTCAAATGAGATATTGTATTATTTGCTAAAGTATTTATAGAGTGCAATAGCGAAACTTTAATAGACTCAAATCTGATAAAATAGATGCTTGAGCCGTATCTATCCTTTAATAAAGTACATAGTCCAAAACTCTTTTGGAAACATATACACAATTCTCTTTTGTAGTACTAATTTTGTTGTTTTCTACATAAAAACATATTTCAGTTAATATACGAGACAATGAAAGTCAAAGTCGAAGAAGTCGTCGCCAGTGGAAATGTTTATCCTGATGAGAAGTGGGCCCACTTATTCAACCCTTGGGACGCTAAATTCAAACGTGCTGATCACCCCTCGGTTATCCAGGTCCATTTTTATCCTGCACTGCACCATCACTTAATATATATATATATATATATATATATATATGATCTTTTTTAATCAATAGTCAGATACTAAAACTTATACTTACAATAATACTCGATGTTGATAAAGGTTAGAGATGTGAATAATGAACCGACAAAAGTTATTTTGACTGTGCTCTCGTCATTAAACTTTTGTTGGCCGACGTTTTCGATAGTCTTTTTGGTCACAATGAGAGTTTAGCGATCATAAAACTACTAACAAAGGTTGAGAGACCTAATCGATAAATGATGAAATTACTGACTAAATCTTACTTGAAAAGTTAACACAATTTTTGAGATTAAACCACCACATGTTTAAAGTACGTACGTATGTTGATTTATACTGTTATAAACCCTATAGAGTTTATTATGTTTATTACAATTATACAGGTGTTATTAGATGGTACCATAGACGATGATGTTCTAGGTCTTGCCATGCCAAATCTTATTTATGTCTCACGGGAGAAATGCAAGGACATACCTCACCATTATAAGGGTGGTGCTCTTAATGTTTTGGTAACATACTTAACTATTTACACGAGTTTTAGAAGAAAAAAAATTAGGTTAATATAAAGTGCTAATAAATTACTTCTTTTGTTTGTTATAGCTTCGCGTGTCTAGAGTCATGACAAATGCACCGATAATCCTAGTTGTAGATTGTGATATGTACTCAAATGACCCAAAAACACCAGTAGAAGCATTGTGCTACTTCTTGGACCCTTCACGAGATTCCAATAACATAGCCTACGTTCAGTATCCTCAAATATTTCATGGGATCAGCCAAGACGATTTATATGGTGCAGAGTTTAAGTTTGTATTCCAAATCAACATGGCTGGGTTCGATGTTTAGCGGGGCCTTCTCATGTTGGCACTGGTTGCTTTTTCAAAAGGTGGGCCTTTTATGGTAGCCCATCATCACATACTTTTGAAGAAAGCCAAAGCCAATCAATTCAGTCTAATGAAGTGTTGACCCAAGCCCATGAGGTAGCTAGTAGCAATTTTGAGACCGGAACAAAATGGGGTAGTGAGGTAAATAGTTGTGTTAATGATACTGTAAGTTTTTATTGTTTTATGCTACCTTATTTTGGTTTTTATCTGTGTAGCTGGGCTATCGATATGGATCACTGGTGGAGGACTTTTACACGGGGTATCGTCTTCAATGCCTAGGATGGAGGTCCATTTTTGTTCTTCCGAAGACGCCGGCATTTTTAGGAAACGCACCCATGAACCTTTATGACTTGCTCAATCAAACGCAAAGATGGTCCATAGGTCTTTTAGATATGGCCTTTTCTAAGTACAACCCATTCACCCATGGGTTCAAGCACTTACCCTTGTTGCAAAACCTATGTTACATCCATTATGCAGTGTGGCCTATTTGGTGCATCCCAATTATCATCTATTCTTTTTTGCCTCAACTAGCCCTTATCCACTCTTTTACAATATTTCCCAAGGTATTACTATTCCTTTTTTCTACATTAGAATTATGACATTTAGTTTTTCATACATATGTTTTGATTGTTTATGCAGGTTGAAAATCTATGGTTTTCGTTGTATGCTTTTTCTTTCATCGGAGCCTATAATCAGGATTTTTTTGAGTTCAAACTAAGACAGGGAACAATAAGAGGATGGTTTAATAACCAAAGAATGTGGATTATGCGTGGTCTATCAAGCTATCCGTTTGGCATGATTGAGTATACTCTCACGAAGTTAAACATGTCTTCTTCAATGTTCACTGTGACAAGCAAAGTGTTCGACAAGGAAGCAAGTAAGAGATATGACCAAGGAATGATGGAATATGGAGTTGAATCGCCCTTTTTTTACCCTATAGCTGTTGCTGCTTTGGTCAATCTGTTTGCATTTACGTATGGGATTGTGCAAATTATCACCTATGGAGGATTAGAAGATGTGTTCGTGCAACTCTTTTTGTCAGGTTTTGGGGTAGTAAACAGTTGGCCTATTTACGAAGCCATGTTCATCAGGAGTGACGGTGGCAAAATGCCATTAAAGATCACAATAAGATCAATTGCACTTGCTATTATACTTTATTTAGCTTTCCCGGTAGTCTTTTAGATTATTAAAAGTTGTTTAGTTAAATCCTTTCTAGTTCTTGTACCATAATAATTATAATAAAATGTAAACTTCCTTCTATGAACGCGGCACATTATCTGACAATTGCATCAAATAGTGATTGAATGGATGGAATATCTGGTTCTATGTATTTGCTAATTTCAAGTTTTACAAAAATAGAACATCAAAATCACCCATGTTTGCCTATATTATTCTACACGGACAGACTATTTGTCCGTATGTTGAAAGTGGATAATCTGATCGATCATCTCATCATCCATCATCGATGTTGTCTCGACTACCTCCTAAGACTCGGATTTTGTGAAATATGTATACAAATAAATGTTGTCTCGACTACCTCCTAAATGATGAATTGTTGGTCTTACCAGTTTTTGTTTTTCTTCTTGATGTTATATGCTAATAGTGTAGGAAAACTATCCATAATAAAAAATCACAACAAGAATACAATACAATCAAGCGTAGTTAGGTAAACAAAATTCATAAACGAAAAACATAAACATAAAAGTTTATAAGAAAATGAAACCAAATTGTAGATGAAACCAAATGCAAGAACATGATCGAGGCATGTGTTTGACATGCTTCCCTTAAACCGACCATTAAAAACAACTTAATTTCTAGCAATTAATCTGAGTTAATGGCCATTAACGAGATTTATTGCAGAAATTATTTTGTTGTTACAACTTTGACTTCATCAACTGAAGCACCTACCATTCGGTTCCAATATCTTAGTTTGAGACTCAATATCCCATTCACACTCAAGTTGTGAGAAGTGAGTCATTCGCCAACTTTTTCAACAATCCCCTACATGAATGGAGATTGATTCGAAACACAAAAACATTTCAATGAAAATTTCAATAGTTGAATCCTGCATAGGATAGGCAGGTGATAACCTTTGAACCTTCCCTTGTGAAATATACTTAGCCTACTAGCTGCCAATAGAACGCAATGTCTTTTAATTGACCACATATTTATATAGACGACAATATAAGTGTGCACACGACTCTCCCTGACATGGTCAAATCCTCATAGTCGTGTTCGTTATAGTCATGAACAATAGCCTGGTTCTGCAAGAGCTTTTAGGAATTGCGCCCCATACATTTCCCTTTGAAGCGACCCCACTTCTCTCTCACATAGGTGATCTTATCAAATAATTAAAAGCGAAAAGCTTAACCTCATATTGTCATTGTTATAGGAATGGACTAGGAAGTTTACTAACTCCCTTAGATGGATGGAGAATTGATTACTCCCCCACGGTGACCTCCCTCAGTTTATATAATTAGGTTGTCCTATTGAACCCAGATATTTGGATCTCCAGTCATCTAGGTTAGGTTTTCCTTCATATAAACTTTTACGATGATTTAGTTCCATTCCTTCGCACAACTTGCTAACTCACTCTCTGATTAAACATTTTATGAGCGGATCCGCACTGTTATCATTTAACTTCAAATTGTCAAAAGTAATAACTCATGTTGAGAGTAGTTATCGTATTGACATAATATGTCTTGACTCACCCTTATACATTGTGATATAAGCTATGCCAATTCTTTAATGGCCATCACAGTGTATACAACTACCATTTTGGGCGATGTTGGTGCGTTATCTTCTATTAACCGTAGACATTTTGTCTCTTATCCAAATTTATCTTTTGCGATAAAATCAGAATTCGTCGTGGACCTAGCTATATTTTATGTCATGAAGACATCGAAAATATAGTGGTCATTTCAAGAGTGTATACATAGCCACTCATGATTTGAAATCAAAAGGTAATTGATAACATTAATTACCCATCAAATAGTTGTTATGTTTTGCTCTAAATAAAACCGAAATTGTAGTTCTCCCAATAATTCATGAGTATTTCAAATGGGTAACACCTCCATCTCTATTTTGAATAGATGTTGATTAGTGTCATTCAAACTTTAGCTGAGCCGGAATCACCTACATTGAACCTATCTCAAGTATTTTGTATAAAGGGTTCTTCCTTTCAACGTCAATCTCGTTTAAGAGATACTCTTTTGAGTATATGACACGAATAACCTTAGTAATTTGTCACTACACAAGTTTCATATTTGTGTATACATTCTTTAAATGTTTGATGTTAATTATTTTCCATATCATAATTAACAAATTCGTTTTCTAGTATGCTATAAACCAATGAATCAAGCATATGAACAGAAGATGCATCATTCTGATTATTCATTGCTTCGTTTACTAATATTCTTCTATAAGACAAATTATTTATGAGATTCAGTCACCACCTTAAACCAAAAACGTAGGTACTTGTGTAAAGCCTACACATACAACATGTCTTTCAAATTCACTTGAGATCATACAAACCTATGTAATCCCAATTTTATATGATTATGATCACAAAATATCAACATGTAATCATTCCTCAAAATCAAAATATGTCAGGTGTAAGATAATGGACAATAGCTCACTTTGAATGACAATTACACCATTCAAGTTAGTTACATAAACCAACATAAATTGTCGTTATCAATATCTGTGAGCTTTCTTGACATTTCACTATGTCTTAATGGTTATCGTTAACATTTATGCATATCTTTCACTATGACAAACTGTTAGATCATTAGCAACATGAATTGCAACAAGTCTCGACTTTATTCATTTCTTTTAGAACAACAAATGGTTTTATACTTTGATTATTTGCAACAATATTCACCCCCGAATATTTGCAACATCCAAATTCTCTCAATACTCGATACAAAATCAAGTGATTTGTATATTGTCATAGTACTAAGCCAGTACCACCGAACCAAGCAACACCAAGACTATTTATGTCCAAATAGCCCTTTAAACATTTGATTGCACAAAAAAATTTTCGACAACCGAACAACCATTTAGAAATCCTTTTTTTCTACACAAAAATTGAGCAACTAAACAATGTTTAAAAACCACTTTTGTGTACAAATAATTCAGCAACCAAATAGCCCTTTAACGTTACTTTGCTGCACACAATTTTAGCAACCAAAAAGCCAATTTTTTGCATAAAAAATTTAGAACAAAACAACCTTTAAAGGTACTTTTCTGCACACAATTCAGCAACTAAACAAACAATTTTCTTCATAAAAATTTAGCAATCAAAATGCCAATTTTCAGCATAAAAAATTTAGAACCAAACATACTTTTATGCACAAACCAACTTAATATAATTAATCCTAACAACCTATATTTTCTACATAAAGTAATCTCAACATATCTATACAAACAACCTCAAAATCTGTACCAAACAGTTTTAAGAATTCAACAAAGGTATTTTTTTTTGAACGGCGGGAGTAATATTTATAAAAAAGACGGACTAGCAAGGAGCTAGCCGCCAATGAACAAGACATACAAGTTACGAGAAATCAAAATTACATCATTTTTTCCAAACTAATTCACCACATTTCGACCTATTTTTTATCCAAGTATGAGCGTAAGCTTTAATTTCTTTGAACGTCTTGTATGGTGTTCCGGATTTGTCATTGAACACTTTGTTGTTCCTACTACACCAAATGCACCAAAGTGTAATGTAGAATGTCGCCAATGTCATCTTTTTCTTTTTCGATCACCCGCCATTGAAGTCATAATTGCTTTCAAGTCATCAAAACAAGTTAGGGTAGTCGGAATGCATTTAGACCAAACCGTAACTAAAGACCATAATATACTCGCGTAACCTCATCTAAAAAATAAGTGGTTCACATCCTCATAGTATATCCCACACATCGGGCAAAGTGAATTCACGATGGGGATATTCCTCTCGATTAGCGCTTGCCTCGTCGGTAGTCTATCAATTTCCGCTCTCCAACAAGTAAAATTCACCTTTAATGGTACCCAATTATTCCATTCAAACACAGGATCGGATTGGGGAAATAACTTACTTTCAATAAGTATTCTTATGGATCTGGTAGAGAATAACCCATCAGAAGTGCCGGCCCACCACCATCTTATATTGTTACCACCTGCGCCATCTATAAACATACCTGATAGATCGATTTCCAACCCAGTCAGGTAATTGCTAATAGAACAGATCACTTTCCAGACTCCAGAAGCATTGGATGCAAGTGGCAAAAAACTATCAACTCTAACAGTATGAACCGATGAAACTACCTTGAACCACAGTGAGTTTTCCTTGACTTTTGCGAACACCACCACTTCGACAGTAGAGAAAGATTCGCAGCTCTTAGAGACCCAATACCTAATCCTCCTTTTGCCTTAGGTGCCGTCAATCTTGACCAATTAATCCAATGGATTTTGGTGCTTTCATCCGAACCAGTCCATAGAAATCGTTTACGTATTCTGTCCAAGGCTTCAATTACATGGATCGGTGCTTTATACTATCAAACAAGAGTCCTACTAAATACACCGAGATTTAATTTAGTGAATGCATAAAAAATTGTGCTTACCATTGTATTATTTGGTCAACACATTAAAAATTAAACTTATGTATTATTGTCCGCTTTTTTAAATTAAAAAACTAATAAAATTGACGACTTTATTGAAAACCAAAATAGCCTTGAAACTTGAAAGGATCAAATACTTTCACTTTTACTTTTTCTTTCTCTCTCTCACACAAAATTTTTCACACTTTTTCTCTCATCTATATATTTAGTCACCCTATCACTTGCATGTAATCCACATATGGTTCATTGACTTCTTCTGCTGCTAAATGATCGCCGGAAAGCACCGCCGGGAACCATGGTCGTTTTCCTACCTTCCATGCACCATTGTACGCCGTCGTCCATTACTGTCGGAATCTTCAAATATAACCCATTTTCATCTTCACTCAATAAATACTCAAAACACTATATCCAAAACCCAAAAAGCATGTTGCGAACTGCAACCACCAAAGACCCATACCGTTGCCACCGACCACCGACGGTGAACCACAAACACCACTGGAGATTCATCATGTCGCCACCTACCGTCAGTCACTGTTATACCTAAATAACTATCCTAACATACAACTAAATCACTAGATATGATTAAAGAGAAGAGTGAATTATGAAACAAGAGAACTTTATTATTCACACACTTCACTTTGATACAATACCTAGAGAAGGATACCACCTAATGACCAACCTTCCAAATGAGGAGGAAGGTCATATTTATAGTTTTCTTGTTGGACTTGGGTGGACTTTGGGCTTTTCATTTTACTTAACATTAACCTATTAGATTAAAAGCCCAAAGCCTATTCTAATTAAATACACAACGACACACTTAATAAAAATATTACAAAGGACATATGACCATCACTTTTATAAATCCTAACAATCTCCCCCTAAGGGATGGTCATTCAAATGATGCTCTGAGTGATGAGGTCTTTCGTCTTCATTTTCTTGTGCTTTGTGTGTCGTTGTAGAATAGTCTTTGTTCTTGTTCCTTCATGCACTGTGATCTTCAAAGTATCGTCTTTTGGAGGTTCTTGCCTTGATCAACATCTTCTTTACATTTGCGTCGTATCCTCCATCATACTCATACTTCTTGAACTTTATACTTATGTCATCCTTTCTTGATACATGAGCTTGTTCTTGACTTCTTGATTAGCTTTTTGACATTGTCTTTAACACTTTGTCTTTAACTTGATCTTTTCGTCTTGAGCTTTGTTGAGGATGATCTTCATAAGTATGAGCATGAGGAGATGAAGATGTTTAAGATATATGATGATGGTTGATGGACTTTCATCAGTACCTACATAAAACAGTTAGCAATAAATCGTCCAGCGCTTAGAGGTTCAGATTTCGAGATAGTTAACAGCATAGTGTGAAAACTTTCTCTAATCTTAACCAAGGCTGTTCTGAATCGGATACCCCCAAAAGGGCTTACACAGACACACCGAAGTGCACCCACGATTCAGTGAGTCGCTGGAGATCACCCCAGGACTGTTGACCATTTGAAGCTCGTAACCATCATGATATAAATGGCAAGATCCGTAGATCTCATTAAGACTCTAGTACACCTTGTGTCCTTTTTGGCAAACACAAGGGTATTATAATGGAAGTGTTCCTAAGAGATCTTTGATGAATCTCATGGCTCTAGACTCGATAATGTGCGTTTTGGTCTTAGTCGTCGGAGGCATGGAGCAGAGTGCCACCTTTTCAATATCAACACATCTCGGAGTGAGAGGCCAATAGATTATGCAGTGTTCTCCGTGAGAAATGAAACAAATATCTTTTAAGAGATATCTGAGTGGCTAGGAGGGGTGGTGCATCGCGTCACTGGGTCCATGACGTCTTGTCTTCAATATCAGCATCACCTTAGTGAATACCGATAGCAGATGTATTGACCCGGTTTCTGCCCTAAGTTTTCATGGAGGGCTATTTCTTTTCACCCTTTCATTAAACTTTTTTTTAATTCTTCAACCCCTTCTTTCTCCTTTCTCATTTTACTCATTTTTTCAATCTTACCTAAGGACTTCTAATTCTAATCTATTGGAATTATCCTTGGGTAGATCCCTCTGGCTCTGGCGGATCATAGGACATAACCTAACCATAATCACCTTATTACTCCATGATTATCCTAGATTTGTTGATCACTTGCCATAAAACCATTTGTGAAAATCTCTCAAAGTTTTTATGAATAAACACATTTAGTTAACACTTCGAGAGTTTTGTATTTTTGAAATACTCCCCCTTCACATGTGCTCTTGCATTTTTAAGATAAATTTTGCACATGTTGGGTAGAGTTTGCACCTTTGAAATGATCGATTTTCAGTTAACATGACCTTCGCGAGACACGTTTACATCACTAGTTAGACTAGCTTGAAATTATTACCCGTCCCGGTCATATTAAAAGCGAATCTCTTGAATTGGTACATTCTACTCAGACAAGTCCTTTGCGAGACACATTTAAATCACTGGATAGCCAGCTTGAGATTATTACCCGTCCCGGACAAGTCTTTTCGATTACGGACATTTAGTTTTCGTCAATTCGAGGGTTCATGCTGAGTCTTTTTGTAGAGCTCTTTTGAGATTCAATCCAAGATCTTTAAACTTTTGATGACATTTTAATCATGTCTTCTCCCCCTCAAAAATAGCATGTAGTGATATTTTTGATATCAACTGATTAAAATAAGGCTTTTTGGAGAGAAAGACGGATTTGCATGAATTTGGAACTTTTTTTTTTGTTTCTTTTTATACTCCCCCTTAAATAAAGCATATCTTTAAACATTTGGGTTTAAGAGGGAGTTTTCTTGAGCACAGATTTTTGAGAAAGATTTTGAAAAATCTTTTTGAGAAATCTTGATCATGTGCTCAAGGATTTTTTTTTTGTTTTGTTTTTGCCATTAACATTACGAGTCCTGATCTGAAATAATCAGAAGTCATCAATGTAGCGCGGGTTTCGTACTGAAATATACGAAAGCCGTAGTGAAGAAAAACTTGAGAAATGACATGTTTTAGAAAATATTTAAATGAACTCTCGCTCAAGCATCTGTACATGTCCGTATCATTGTTGAATGACATTTCTAGATACGTACAAAATATCGATTATACGAGAGACATGTCGTGAGAAAAATATTTTTTGGTTTTTTTATTTTATATTGTTTTTGTATTTTTGAAAATTTTCTATTTTTGTATTTTGTTTTTGTTGTTTTTTCAAATTTTGTATTTTCTTTTTGTTGGTTTTCAAATTTTGTATTTTCTTTTTTCAAAAATATTTACAGCGAAGCTTTTGAGATAAAATTTCAAGAAGTTTCGAGAAGACTTTCTAACTCTTCGGGAGTTAGGCTTCGCATGCCAATTCGTCGAACTAAGTTATCAAACCTCTCTTTTGGAAGGGCTTTAGTAAATAGATCGGCGAGTTGGTATTCAGTCTTCACGAAGAATAATTCAACAGTACCCTCTTCGACATGTTCCTTTATGAAGTGATAGCGGACTCTAATATGCTTGGTCTTTGAGTGTTGCACAGGATTGCACGAGATGGCTATGGCACTTTTCGAGTCACAATAGATAGGTATGCGGTCGAAAGAGAAGCCATAATCTGTGAGCTGTGTCCGCATCCAGAGAACTTGGGCACAACACGCAGATAGAGACACATACTCGGCTTCAGCGGTTGATAATGCCGTACAGTCTTGTTTCCTTGATGACCAGCCTACTAGCTTTTCTCCCAAAAATTGTGCTCCCCCGGATGTACTTTTTGCGGTAACTTGGCAACCAGCATGGTCGGCATCTGAAAAGGCTGTTAGTGTAAACTCCGAATCCTTCGGATACCAAAGTCCCATGTTAATGGTTCTTCGTAGGTACCGGAAGATCCGTTTAACCTCATGGAGGTGAAGTTCGGTAGGCCTTGCCTGAAACCGTGCTAATAAACAGATAACAAAATGTATATCGGGTCGACTAGCAGTTAAGTACATGAGAGACCCAATCATGCTCTGATATTTCTTTGGATCCATGGGTTTCCCATATAAATCAGCACCTAATTTTGGTGAGGTTACCATTGGTGTACCAACAGAGTCACAATTTTTCATTCCATGTTTCTTTAAAATCTCAATTGTATATTTAGCCTGATTTATAAAATACCACGTGGGGTTTGATGAATTTGTAAACCAAGAAAGAATTTTAATTCCCCCATCATGGACATTTCAAATTTTCTCTTCATGAGATTTTCAAAATGTTTTGAATGTTTTGGATTAGTGGACCCAAAGATTATGTCGTCCACGTAAATCTGAACAATCAAAATATCATCTTTGAATTTTTTGGTAAATAAGGTCGGGTCAATTGTTCCTTTGGTGAAATTGTTCTGAAGCAAGAAAGATGATAACTCGTCATACCACGCATTTGGGGCTTGTTTCAAACCATAGATAGCTTTCTTTAGCTTGTAGACGTAGTCGGGATTATCTTTGTCAACGAATCCGTCTGGCTGACTCACGGACACCTCTTCTTTCAGAGTTCCATTCAAGAAAGCAGTCTTGATATCCATCTGATAGACCGTGATGTTTTTGTGAGCTGCATATGCTAAGAAAATCCTGACTGCCTCAAGTCTTGCTACAGGCGCGAATGACTCATCGAAATCTATCCCTTCTTCCTGCCTGAATCCCTTGGCCACTAGACGAGCTTTGTTGCGAATTACAGTCATCTCTTCATCCTTTTTGTTCTTCCATAACCACTTAAGATCAATGACAAGTTTGTCAATTGGTCTTGGAACCAAATCCCAAGTGTCATGTAATTGATATTGGAGAAGTTCTTCCTGCATCGCTTCAATCCAAGCATTGTCTGCCATCACCTCTCGAATGTTCTTTGGCTCTTTTAGACTGACTGAGCAGACGTAGATGCACATGTCGCAATCGGTGGCGAGTTGTCTTCTCGTCTGAACTGGCCGTGAATGTTCACCAATAACGTGATCTATTGAATGGTCTTTAGTCCACTGTAACGTTGAAGGGTACCTTGGATTTGACGAATGCGTGTTAGATGGTTCATGTAACCTTGAACATGATTCAGCATAATCCGTTGCAAACGGGTTTTGGAATGGTTCTTCTTCTAACACAACATCATTTTGTTGTTGTTCTTATTGAATTGGTGTGGTTTGGTTTTGCTCATCAACTCTTGGTAACACAATCTCAATTACTGGAGTTGCTGGAGTAGATGTTGATGACATTAAGGGAGTTGGTGCGTCAGCTTCGAATGTTGTTGATGCATCTTGCGGTGGTGGTGGTGGTTGATGATTTTGAGCGGGTGCAGTGGAACGTTGTTGTGATGCATTTGTTGAAGCTCCACCATAGTATTCATCATACATATATGTGGAAAAACTAGAAGGGGGGGTTGAATAGTTTTACGTCTTTTTAATTTATGAAAAACTTTTTGTTTACTTTTTAAAAACTTCGATTCTATCTTATGTGAATTCAACTCTTGATCAATATGAACATATATAAACAAATATAGATAAGTAATGCAAGTAATGTAAATGTAATGAAATAAAAGAGAGAGATGGAAAGATCAAACCACAACACGGAGATTTATAGTGGTTCGGCTACAAGGACACCTTCCTTGCCCTACTCCACTCCTCGAGTCACCTACTCGAGAGTTTTCTTCACTATGTCAACAAACTCCCTTATGGCGGAGAAACCTTACACAACTTTAGCTTACACCGGCTTAACGACACAAAGCTAGATGTCGAGTCCTAATCGTAGCTAGAGCCAATCTCACAACTTATACACAACTTCTACACGACTTAATCACGACTTCTTCACGACGGCTTCACGACTTCTTCACGACTTCTTCACAATGGCTTCACGACTAGTTCTTCACGACTACTTCACGACTACTTCTTCACAACTACTTCACAACTACTTCACAACTAATTTACAACACTACTACGTAATTACACTTAGATCTACTTATCACAACTACACAACACTTTACACAACAACACAATTGAATGAGGTAAGTAATAACACTTCTTCACTAGTTGAAGTAGAGTTCTTCTTTTGCACTTTTGGTGGTGGAAGCTTGGATAACTTAGAAACCAAAGCTTAAGATTATATGATCAAAGGATTTTGAAGATATGAAATGTGATTTAAAACAGAAAGTTTTAGTGTGCAAAAGGTGAGTAAAAGTCCAGGAGAAGACTGGTATTTATAGGAGAAAAATTGGACAGCTGGAAGTCTACTGGAGCGGGGGCGGTCCCCTTAATAATTAAGGGGGCCGCCTAGTAAAATTAAGGGGGCCGCCCCTTCTGTCCGTTGGCCAATTTTGTCCTTTTGTGGGGAAGGTTTTTCTGGAACATTTTAACTGATTTTGGTTAAAAATTTGAATTCATATTTTTATAAAAGATTAAACATTTTTATTTAATGCCAAAAATGTTTTTCAAAAATATATAAAATGTTTTTGATGTTTTATAAAAAATCTAGTTATTAAGAAAATGTTCCTTTGATCATATAATGCATTAAGCATTAGTTCATTCATACCTTAAGTGATTTGAGTTGTAGAAATAGATATTTACAACTAAATACTTGTTTACGTCATAATTTTCCGATTAATGATTTTACATTTTGTGATTATCAAAACGTAGAGATATCGAAAAATATTAATAACGTGTTTAGGCATTATTTATATCAACAATCTCCCCCTTTTTGATGATTACAAAATCTAAACTCATTAAATCTAAAAATTAGTTTTTAGACAAGTATTTAGTGAGTTTACATCTATTTCTCTCCCTTTTTGTAGAATCAAAAAGGTTAAGCCGACAAGTTTTAGTAACTAAATTTGTCGGGACGAAAACTCCCCCTTGATGTGTACTCCCCCTCGTTTGGGGGCACCAAGGAAACGAGCTATGGAACGCTTGCAAAAAAAAAATGTTAGAAGCACAAGTATATGTAACAACAATAAGCAAGCATATAGAATAAGATCATTCATTTAATAAAGGTGTTGTGGATAAGTACACAACCAAAAGATTACAACATGAAGCATGCAAGCATACAAACAAAACTACTAATGAAACTACATAATCATCTTAGAGGTACATGGTCTTCCATGGAGCTTGCTTGCAAGAAGGGTTTGAAAAATTATTTTTAAGCATTGCATATGCTTAATTGGGTGAAAATGGAGGTGGTGGTGGTGTAGTGGGTGAAGGAGGTGGAGGAGGTGGTGGTTGTGGGTTGACAATCATGTGTTCAAGAGATGAAAACATGTAGTGTATCTCATCTCTAAGACCAAAGATTAAGGTCCGGTTATGGACGCAACAAAGACAATTATCACCATGGGCTTCAAGCATTGCCCAAGGTATAGGAAAGAATGATGGTGGGGTTGGTGATGGTGAAAAGTGAGCATCAAGAGGTGTGATGGGTGATAGGGAAATGGCAAGTTGGGTGTATGAAGGTTCTTGAGTGGATGGTGGTGATGATGCTCTTGGTGATGATGTTAGGTGAGTGTGGATGTAGTCATTTATGGATGAGGTGGATGGAATGGAGGAAGATGAAGCTCCATGGGTGGATGGTGTTTTTGATGGTGCATTTGGTGCACTTGGGGATGAATTTTGAGGTGGTGGTGATGGAGTTTTGATGTCATCTTGGGTTAGGTCTATGAAAGGTTGTTTTGGTGGTATGATAACAAGTCTTTGTTTCCTTGAGGTCTTAGAGAAGGAGGATTTTGGTGATAGCATTGTGGATGAAAATGGGCGTTTGATGAAGGTGATGGTTGATGAAGTGAAAGGTAATTGTAAGGAGGGTTTTTATATTGTGAAAATGTGGTTGATTTAGGCAAATTGTGGATGTTTTGTGGTAATATTCCAAGTCCAGTTCGTGCATTAAGGGTAATGGTAGCTGGGGCTAGGTAAAAGTGGTCACAAGATGCAAAAGAAAACAGTGAATTTTACTGTCCAGATGGCCGGTCCCCTTAATTGTTGGGCGGCCCCCTTAAAAATTAAGGGGACCGCCTAAGGAATTAAGGGGGCCGCCCATCTGGTGATTTCCCAGGCGACCAAATTTGAAAAATTTCCAGAAAAAGGTTATTTTTAAGGTGTCTTTGCAGCAAGTTCCATTTGGATCATGTACATCAAGAATGATTAAATATTATCAATTGCACATTTAAAACAATATCATAAAACAATTATATTAGAAGCATAGTCATATAATTTCAAATAAACTAGTAGCTAGGTTCTAATAAGTTTATCAACTAACAAGATAAAAGTCATAGCAAGCAAGTGACAATATAATAGTACTACATATAAGTGTCTAATAAAAATCAACTAAACATTCATCAAATATGTTTATTTCTTCTTTTTCCCAAACAACTTTTCAAGTGACTTTCCAATGGACTTGAAACCGCCTCGTACTTCTTGACGCATCTGCTGTGTGGTGTTGAGTAGTTCGGTTTGTCTTTCATATAGCAGTTCGTCTGTTCGTTCAGAATGAGAAGGGACTTGATACTCGGTGTAATCAAGATCCGGAAGATTTTGAACGAAGGTCCTAGGTGATGGGGTACTAGCACGTGTTGTGCCCTCCTCCTCCTCATCATCATCATCATCATCATCATCATCATCATCATCGTCTCCTTGATGTGATGTGGAACCACGAGGTGGAAGTGAGACAGATTTACGAGATTTTCCTTTGTCACTTCGGGAGCGACGAGCACGGACACAAACAAGTGGATTGAGGACCGGTAGAACAGACTCATAGAGTGGACTCTGAAGCTGTGGATAGTGTTCCATGATATCATTGTAGAGACGGGTGAGAAACATGCCATACGGAAGATTTGCATTACGAGTGTTTTTGGCGGACATGATACGGTAGACAAAGAGATATGCCAAATTGTACGGCTTTTCAGCAACGATACAATACAACATGTGGAGTATGCTCGCCGTGACATGATCACGGTGACCACTGGTACCGAACGCATTCTCACGAATGAGTTCTTCCCAACGTCTCATGTCTTTGCGTAGCTCCTTGAGAAGGACTTGGTTTGGAGTGATGTCAACATCTTTTGATTTGATCTTTCGACTAGTCGTACCACGAGCTAGTCCAAGATATTGACGAATCTCTTCAGGAGATGGAATCTCTGAGTAGTAAGGACCCTGTTGAGGTCGATTTTCCTCAAGAGACGAGAGGTCCCACTCATTAGAGAAGACGGCTTGACCGGAGAAGGGGATTATTAGAATTTGCCCGAATTGAGCAAGAGTAAGAGTGATGAATTAGTTTTGAATCATGAAGGATATGAGGATATACCCATTGGGATTGGTTTGTAACATCACTTGACTATAAAAGTCGAGGACAAACCGGGGAATGATTGGCTCATTTATTTTTTAGAGACAATCAAGACCAACGTTGGTGAACATTCGTTCGATGAAGTCGGATTCATAGAACGATGGATGGACAATTCTTCCTTCGTGAATGTTCCTATCCTCAATGGGACGATAGAAACAAGCAACAGAGGGAGCCATGCCCGGAGTGGAAGAGACTTTAGGAATGTATGCTTTTGTTTTTGAGACATCGCCAACTGTCACTTTGGGCATTTTTACCTATACAAGATAGCAACAAACAAAAAAATAAGAAAATGACATGCATATATTAAATATGCTACCTATGTGGAACGTAAACATACTTCGACTCTAAAACTTAAGTCCTAAGAAGTAGTTTACAATGTTCCTTAGTTTTAATTTTTAACTCGCTTGAAATGTATTTTATGATGTTAAAGAATAGTTATAGGGATATTATGACAAGAAATCAACAATATCCGAACGTTCTTTTATACGTCATAAGCTACCTTGAAATGTGGCTAGACAAACATTGGATTGTATATCTAGCTATTTCTTACGAGTGTTTATGTTAAGTAACTTAGATTTTGACTCAAAAATTTCTTTCAAAATGTTGTGCCAAACGCTCCTTTAAATAAGAAAATAACTAGTAAAATTTCAATATACATATGAATTATGTATCTTGATGACTTAAAACAACTAATTGCATGTTTATAAACTTGACAAGTAGTTATGAACTTAATTTTGATTAAATTTTGATGATTCTAGCTCCTAATCCAAACACTCTCTTATATTTAACAAAAACATTTTTTATGATTCGAAAAATATATTTTTAGGATTTGTGAGTTGTAATAAACCAATGTGATTGGTTTTAACATGTGTTTATGGCATAATTCAACAATATGATTAGTTTTGAAAAGGAGTGATTAGTTTGACATAATGGTTTTTTTAATTACTTAGTTTCTAGGTTGTTTAAGCATTCTAATCCTATGGGGAGCATTTGATTACAACATTCTTAGACTTAATTTCAATAAAAATTTAAGTTTGGAAAAGTTTAGCAAAAGACCTAATTAAGATTAGACTCAAAATTGAATGAAATTAGATGAAATGTATAATGAAAAACTTACTAAACGTGTTGCTAATCGATGTATAGATATTTGCCCTTTGTGAAATTGACTCGAAGAGGTGATTTGATGATGGATTTGTGATGGCAGTTCGTATACAGCAGAGTGGGAGTGAATTGAGTTTGAAAAATGGGGTGTTTGGCAAAGTTTTTAAGGAGAAAATTCGTTTTGGCAGCAACAGTAGGCCGGCCCCCTTAAACATTAAGGGGACCGCCCCCGTTTACTAGCCGGTCCCCTTAAACATTAAGGGGGCCGCCTGCCAAATTTTAGAATTTCTTGATTTTTGTTTCTGACGGCAAAATATTTATATGTATATATTTATAATATATCAAAAATACGTTTATTGGCACGAAGAAGGAATACTTGACACATTTTATTAACATTATGTTAATAAACTTAATCTTGATAATTTTGGACAAAATGCTCAAGACGTCAAGTCGACAGAAGGTTTAAGGATTGGGAAGAAATGTGCGTATGTATATATATATATATATTAGTATTATGTGTAAGTGTGGGATGTTGAGTAGATTTTGAGGAATGATGAGGTAATGACGGAGATAGGTGCTGGCGGTGTCGGGAGTTTGTTTCATCCATAGTTTATTTGACTCAACGGTCAAAGTGCTACTTCTACGTTAATCCACTTAACTCACTTCTCTTCATCACCATGAGTTATGTAACAGTGGATACGGAAGATTTTCGTGTTGAACGTTAGAGTTCAAAAGAGGCAAAGGGGAAAGAAAAGGTTCGAGGACGAACAATTTCTTTTAGTTCTAGATAGTCAACAAATGACGTATCTAGGTTATGTGCGTATATATATATATATATATATATATATATATATATATATATATATATATATATATATATATATATATATATATATATATATATATATATATATATATAGTATGTATAAATAGTAGTATAGGTATATATATGTATATATGTATAAGGAAAAATCTACTAACTAACATACTAAGCATAAAAGATTAATGGGGCATGCAATTGGCTAGTTCATTTATCTACGCATATAATGGTGAGCATGAAAGAGTGGCGTACCTTTTGGTCTTCAACATGTGGTCTTCAAGATCTTCAAAGCGTATTAACTTATAAAAGTCAATTACGAAAGAGAAAACGCCTTTCCCGATGAGTATGCAATCTAGCCACTTGGTCCCCATGGTCTCATTTGTCCAAAGTTGTTTGGCCCAAACATGGTTTGCAATTGACTCGGATGCATATATGGTGGAAGTATTCCCCAAGGATTGTAGCTTGGTGGATTTGGGTAATTCCACATTGGGTAACTATTATTATGACGGTTTGGTGTATTTTGGTTTCTTTTAGGTTGAGGAGTTTTAGGCCGAGGGTGAGGACTAGGTGGTCTTCTAGGTGGAGGTGTTTTTGACCTTAACCTTGGTTTTGAGTATTTTACTTCATTTTTTAAGGATGGTTTATAAAAGGTTTTTACTTCCTCATCACTAGCTATAGGTATTTTTCTATCTTTTATAAGTATATACTTAGGTTTTGACTCTAAAGGTTTTTGCTCACTAGTTTCACATTCAAACTTTACATTTTTAGTTTGACTATTTGAATCCTTAGTTGAATTAAATCCTAATCCGGTTTTATCACTTGATACTCTTTGAATACTTATTATTTCCCTAAGAGAATTACTACTATTTTCGAATTTGTTAAGCCTACAAATTTCCTCCTTAAGTATTTCATTTTCATTTTTTGTTTCTTGGCATGTTTTACATTCAAGAATTTCTTTTCCCTTTTCTAAGTTATGTAGTTTGATTTTTAATTCTAGTATTTTTTTTTCTAATTGATTATTAATGTGTTTTAGTGATTTATTTTTAGTCATTACTTTTTGGCCTAATATACATAACTTATTATATTCGTTATCTAGGTCTTTTTCATCTAATGATAAATTTTCATCACTAAAGTATTCGGTTTCGGAACGTACCTCACTTGATGTCTTAGCCATAAGACACTTCTCTTCTTTTGTGGTTTCTTTCTCGTCTTCTTCACTGTCACTCCATGCTCCTCTAATGAACGCCTTTTGGTTTTGCTCCTTTGACATCATAGGGCATCTTCCAATGAGATGATTTGGATCACCGCATTTGAAACACTTTCTCTCGCTCTTGCTACCTTTGTCGTCTTTGTTTCTTTGGAGTGTTTTCCTTTCGTCATGTGGTTGTCTAACGAATCTTCCTCGTCTTTTGAAAAACTTCTTGAAGTCTCTTACGGCCATGGCATATTCTTCATCATCACTTTCGGAGGTTGAGCTATCCTCGTCACTTGATGCTTTCCTAGCTTTCAACGCGATTGACTTGCTTTGCTCTTTCTTTCCTTTGACCATCTCGAAGTCTTTCTTGATTATTGCTTCGTAGACTTTCAAGTTGCCAATCAACTCGTCAGGTTGAAGAGTTGACAAGTTCTTTGATTCTTCAATCGCCGTAACTTTAGCCCGCCACTTTGGATGAAGAGCCCTAAGAAATTTCCTGACAAAATTCTTACTAGAAAAACTCTCATCAAGTGCCTTTAAACTTGTGATGATTGTGTTAAACCTAGCAAATGCATTATCAATTGATTCCTCTTCCGGAATCGTGAATTGTTCATATTGTTGAACAAGAAGATCTATTTTATTATCTTTGACTTGACTATTACCTTGGTGAGTTATTAGTAAAGAGTTCCAAATTTCTTTTGCGGTTTCGCACATAAAGATTCTTTCATATTCTTTACGTGGTAGCGCATTATAAATAACCATTTTAGCCTCATTATTTTTAGAAAGTTTTCTTTTAAAATCATCACTTTGTTTTTCAAAAGGTACAATTTCATCCTTTTTAGTTTCAAGATTATGTTGAATAGGTAAAAAATCACCATTAGTAATAACATGCCAAAGATCTAGATCTTTTGACTTCACATAAGTTTCGAATCGATTTTTCCAATATAAAAATCCATCACTTTCAAATAGTGGTGGTCTTTGCATAGATTGCCCTTCTAAATATTTTTCAGATTCCATAGATCGTTTCAAGTTTTAAAATACAGTTAATTTTAAAAATCTTGTTTGACGTGGCTCTTGATACCAATTGTGGAAAAACTAGAAGGGGGGGTAGAATAGTTTTACGTCTTTTTAATTTATGAAAAACTTTTTGTTTACTTTTTAAAAACTTCGATTCTATCTTATGTGAATTCAACTCTTGATCAATATGAACATATATAAACAAATATAGATAAGTAATGCAAGTAATGTAAATGTAATGAAATAAAAGAGAGAGATGGAAAGATCAAACCACAACACGGAGATTTATAGTGGTTCGGCTACAAGGACACCTTCCTTGCCCTACTCCACTCCTCGAGTCACCTACTCGAGAGTTTTCTTCACTATGTCAACAAACTCCCTTATGGCGGAGAAACCTTACACAACTTTAGCTTACACCGGCTTAACGACACAGAGTAGATGTCGAGTCCTAATCGTAGCTAGAACCAATCTCACAACTTATACACAACTTCTACACGACTTAATCATGACTTCTTCACGACGGCTTCACGACTTCTTCACAATGGCTTCACGACTACTTCACGACTACTTCTTCACAACTACTTCACAACTACTTATTCACAACTACTTCACAACTAATTTACAACACTACTACGTAATTACACTTAGATCTACTTATCACAACTACACAACACTTTACACAACAACACAATTGAATGAGGTAAGTAATAACACTTCTTCACTAGTTGAAATAGAGTTCTTCTTTTGCACTTTTGGTGGTGGAAGCTTGGATCACTTAGAAACCAAAGCTTAAGATTATATGATCATAGGATTTTGAAGATATGAAATGTGATTTAAAACAGAAAGTTTTAGTGTGCAAAAGGTGAGTAAAAGTCCAGGAGAAGACTGGTATTTATAGGAGAAAAATTGGACAGCTGGAAGTCTACTGGAGCGGGGGCGGTCCCCTTAAATAGGGGGCGGTCCCCTTAATAATTAAGGGGGCCGCCTAGTAAAATTAAGGGGGCCGCCCCTTCTGTCCGTTGGCCAATTTTGTCCTTTTGTGGGGAAGGTTTTTCTGGAACATTTTAACTGATTTTGGTTAAAAATTTGAATTCATATTTTTATAAAAGATTAAACATTTTTATTTAATACCAAAAATGTTTTATAAAATGTTTTTGATGTTTTATAAAAAATCTAGTTATTAAGAAAATGTTCCTTTGATCATATAATGCACTAAGCATTAGTTCATTCATACCTTAAGTGATTTGAGTTGTAGAAATAGATATTTACAACTAAATACTTGTTTACGTCATAATTTTCCGATTAATGATTTTACATTTTGTGATTATCAAAACGTAGAGATATCGAAAAATATTAATAACGTGTTTAGGCATTATTTATATCAACAATATACTCGAAGAAAGTTTCCAGTTCTTGATTTGTTGGTTTGTCAGTATTAGTTGACTGAGCTCCTTGGGGTACGAGTCCTGAACTAATATGTCCAGAAGTTTGACTGTCTGGTACGGGTCCTAATCCGGTATGATTAGAAGCCACCAAGTTAAGTGCGGGTTCTAGAGCGAGTCTCTCAGAAGCCATTTGTGAAATCTCGTCAAATTTCACATTCATCGTCTCCATTATCTGTTTAGTTCTTCTGTTATAAACCCTGAATGCCCTCGAGTTTTCTGAATAACCAATGAAGATTCCAATATCACCCTTGGCTTTCAGCTTCTCCAGATCTTATCTGTCGTTCGTAGGATAGCACAAAGTGCCAAATACATGAAGGTAAGAGATGTCGGGTTTTCTGTTGTTCACTAGCTCATATGGGGTTTTATTGAATCTTGGATGGATTAGGGAATGGTTATGAGTGAAACAAGCAGTGGCAACAGCATCAGCCCATAAGAATAATGGTGAACTAGAATAAATCAGCATCGTGCGAGCAGCTTCCAGAAGAGTTCGATTTCTTCTTTCAACTACCCCATTCTGCTGTGGAGTTCTAACAGCTGATGTCTGGTGAGTGATTCCAGTCTCTTCAAAATATGTTCTTAACTCCTGGTTAGTGAATTCTGTGCCATTGTCAGTTCTTACAATCCTTACTGGAGCTTGAAGTAAGACTTGAATGTGCTTCAGAAAGGTGATGATGATGCATGCTGCTTCGTCTTTTGACCTCAGAAATTTTACCCATGTATATCTTGAATAGTCATCGACGATAACAAGAATATACTTCTTCCCATTGATACTTTCAACTCTCATTAGGCCACATAAGTCCATGTGCAACAAATGTAACTTATCGACTGAACTTGGTACGATTTTAGGTTTATAAGTTGCCCGTTTGCTATTTTCTTGCTCACAGGATGGACATAAGTGTTCTTTAGTGTATTTGAACTTTGGGACACCAGTGACGATGTCGTCTTTGGCAAGTTTTGTTAAGGTGTCGAAGTTGAGATGGGATAAACGTCTGTGCCACAACCAGGACTTAGTTTCGTTAGCTCTTGTCATAAGACAAATTGGTGATGAAGAGGCCATTTGGTTTATGTCTATAGCATAGAGATTGGTTCCACGATTTTTGGTTAAGAGATCATCTCCAATCAAGTTCCTAACGAAGCAAGTGTTTCTCCTAAATGCAACCTCTAAATCTGCATCGCAAAACTGTCCGACTGAAAACATATTGTGTCCCAACCCTTCGACATAGTAAACCCGAGTGATTAAAAAATTTCCAAACTGAAGATCTCCATAACCCAGAATAGCTGCTACATGATCATTTCCAAAGCGAACAGTTCCCATGAACTTCCATACAAAGTTGATCAGCTTTAGATTCCCGGTCATGTGCTTGGAGCAACCCGAGTCGACGATCCAAAGACATATTTCGATAATCTGCCAAGAACAGATGATTTTGCATTTGGAAACCGTTTATCATTTGGTTCCATGGGGTTAGGGGTAACAAAAGAATCAAACTCATAGAAGGTTTCTACTTGATCTTGTGGGACCGCTTGTAATTTTCCATTCTCAAGTGTAAACTTTCTACCCGTTGGTTTCCATGCACATAACTTAAGATAGTTCCTAGGTAATGTACTAGTGGTTGACCTAGATGCTTTAATAAGTCTCTTAATATATCTAGACCTAGCACTAGTTCCTGGAGGAACATCTTTCTGTTCAGGCAAAGCATTCACATTCACATCATTAGAAACAATATCATCACAAACATTTTCAGATAAAGATTTCTTGCACATTAAACAAACAGAGTCATTACATGCACTAGAATCAGTACTTTTAAAATTACATCCAGATGACATATGTTTCTTATTCAAAAGCGATAAATTCCTAGGGTGTTCTTCTATTTCTTCCTTTTTAATCTTGCATTCACTCTCAGAGACAGGCGAGACTCTATTGTTCCTTATATTGCTCCTAGGCTTTAGTCTGCTACTCCTAGAGGTGCTTTCTATTCCTGTAGAAGGTAAGACACACACATTAGGATTTATCTTGTCCTTTGAAGTTGTTTTAGCAATCTTAGACTCTTTTGGATTATCTTTTTCACTCTTGTCTATCGCCCTATATGTTTTAGATGTAGAGGCAGACGCAGTAGTGGGACTAATCCTATAGAGACCAGGTGCTATCACATTCGATGTTTGGACAACTGCTTTCCCTTTTTCAGTATATTTTGCTTTTTCACTTTCTTTTGGCAAGGGTGTTGGAGTGACTGGTTTTGTCAAATCAATTAGCACATCAGCCTTCGGAACACTTTGAGAAATTGACATTTTTGGTTTTACAACCGGTTTGTCCGAGGTTGATGGTTTTGCAAATTTAGTTTCCTCACCCTGCCCTTTTTGACTATGAAGCTGAGACTTCAAGAGATCAATTTGTTCTTGCATGTTTTTGTAAGAACGCTCATACGACAATTTGTCATACTTACATTCTTCCTTTTTCCGATCAAGTTGTTTAAAATATGTGACATTTTCCTTTTCAAGCTTTGCAAGCGCATTGTCATATTTTAACACAATTTTAGAAGTCTCAGCTCTCAGTCTTTGTTAGCCTTAAAGTTATGTTATATTTGTGAATTGCATTTAGTTATGTCGAGTTGGGCTTGTGGACTAAAATAGATAAGTTAGCTTGTATTGTAGAAATGTCCAATGTAAAGCCCATGAGCCTCAAGCCCAACCGAAGCCCATAAGAAGCATTAGGGCAACACCCTTTTGCTATAAATACCTTACTTGTTTCATCAAGTAGGGTTAGATGTTCATTGTATCACAAAGGTGTGTGTGGTTTTCTCTCCTTTCTCTCTCTAGAAAACACACACACCTTCCCATTCTTTAAACTAATAAACAATGTTTAACCTTTATTTTAAGCATCCCCGACCTCCTGAAATATGTGTTTCTTGTTTATTTCGGTCTTTACAATTGGTATCAAGAGCTAACCGGGGGCGAACCATGGTGATTTGAGGTGAAAAGAGTGATTCGTGGTGTGTTATAGTTCGTTACTGTTCATTTAGTTGTCTCGTTCTTTGATCAAAATAAGTTAAAAGTTGCGTTTTTTTCAAAAAGTCGTGTACTTTTGATCTTATTTTTGATTTTTACGAGACTTTTTAGATAAAAGGTGAGAGCTTTTTGGTTGTTTCGTGCATTTAAGAGAAAAAAATCTCATAGCTTTTTATGGTTAACGAGAGTTTTTTTGCGAAAAAGTTGTGAGCTTTTGGCTTTTTACGGGATTTTTGAGTTGGTTGTTCGAGAATAAAAGTGCTACATCATTTGCGGTTCGAATCCTCTTTAGATCGGATTTTTGTCAAATTCTTGTATAAGAATCTTGATAAAAAGGTGCTTCATCGACTTGAAAAGTCTAGTTTCTTGTATAAGAAATTTAGATACAAAAAGGGTTTTTCGAAATTCAATTCGACTGCCAAGGGTTTTTCGCATTTGAATTGCGAGTGAAAAGGGTTTTTCTGAATTGCTGCTCTCTTTCGAAATTCCTGCTCTTTTTCGGAATTGGTGTCCTTTTTCGCAATTCAGCACAGCTTTCGCAATTCAAAAAGTTTCGCAATTGGTCTCTCTTTCGAAATTGGTCAGCTTTCGCAAATGGTACAAAGTTTTCGCAATTGGCCTGACTTTTCGCAATTGGTCTGACTTTTCGCAATTGGTCTGACCTTTCGCAATTGGTCTGACTTTTCGAAATTGAGTTCATTCGCAATTGGTTCTCGGACGAAGGCTATCAAAAAAAAAAAAAAAAGTTTTTTGGCGGGAAAATTTGAGTAAAATTTAATTCGGAGGAGTGACTTAACGGTCAATTTTTACGCGAAATTCAAATTTTGGTGTAACGATGAAAATTTTGGCCCAAAATTCAAATTTTTAGGTCAAAATTCGAATTTTTCGGGGAATTTTTGGCGTAAAAAATTTTAAACTCAAAATTTTCCAGCATCATTAGAATGTCATTTTATGGCATATTTCACACCAAAATCACAAATGATATTACTGGTATACATCCTCAAATCCTACCACGTATAGCCAAAAAGATCCTGATCAAGATCAAGATTCACAATCAAATGACAATGGCTAATTATTGATTGTTATCAACCGTGACTACAAGGATGATGATTCATTATTACCTTCTTGAAGTTGAAGTGTAATATCACGGGTGCGTGTACTTAGTATCTTGAAGATATCGAGGTTGGTTGGTTGCATGATTCTTCGAGATCCTTGCTCGAACTTAAACTGCTCTCAGAGCATTCGATGATTAAGACTTGATTTGTCTAGTTATACCTGATGTAAGGAGTTATGTTGTTGTGCTCACAGAGTATATCTATCACTTTAAAGGAGTTACGTTGTAGTGCTCAAGTGTCACACAAAGATGTGGATAATTCAAGATGAGTTCATATACAGTCAAGGAAGGTTGGATGGGTATATGAAACGACCTATGCTTTAAGGAGTTACGTTGTAGTGCTCAGTATAGGTACTTAGTCATACAACAGTGCAAGTTTAAGTCACAAGTTTGGGTTATTTTACTTCAGTCTCAATATTTCGTCATAGTGGGTTTTCTCCATCAGTAGTCACTACAGAAAGCCGTTGTTTTTTATACAGGAGGTTGATAAAGAGTTAGACATTTCAAATGGTATTATTAGTAGATTGGGTTTTATCGACATCTTCTCACGGGCTGATATGATTCCTGATATAGGGCTTCCAGTTTGTCTTTCACGTACACTTCAGTATGCTGATTCCGATAAATCGTAACCAGCAGGGGAGAGAAATGTACGGGCTGATCTCTCATGGGAAAAATAACTGGGATGCATGTGTTGAGATGAAGATGTTGATACTCTATTCCCCCGAACTGCAGGGCACTCATGGCACTTATAAGTATGATTGTCAGTTTGGGGGAGAGCACTAATTAGGGGAGAGCACTCAGGGCACCCAGAATTAAACCCTAATTAGATTTGCTCACATTGTTCTTCTGCAAGTAAAGAAATGAAAGCTGAGAAGATTCTGCAAGCTGAACAAAGTAATGAAGTTTGAAGACCATTCTCTGCGCTTATGGTTTTATATTTTACTTGTAGGGAACGTTGTAAGCAATTCCCATATAACATCACTTTGGGGAGAGATTGTTAGCCTTAAAGTTATGTTATATTTGTGAATTGCATTTAGTTATGTCGAGTTGGGCTTGTGGACTAAAATAGATAAGTTAGCTTGTATTGTAGAAATGTCCAATGTAAAGCCCATGAGCCTCAAGCCCAACCGAAGCCCATAAGAAGCATTAGGGCAACACCCTTTTGCTATAAATACCTTACTTGTTTCATCAAGTAGGGTTGGATGTTCATTGTATCACAAAGGTGTGTGTGGTTTTCTCTCCTTTCTCTCTCTAGAAAACACACACACCTTCCCATTCTTTAATCTAATAAACCATGTTTAACCTTTATTTTGAGCATCCCCGACCTCCTGAAATATGTGTTTCTTGTTTATTTCGGTCTTTACAGTCTTTCATCGTCTTCCACAGAATATGTTTGGTAAATGATGATGTACCCTCCTAAAGGGTCGAAGGACTCCCCTTCGAGCCTGTAGAAAGCCCTCCCTTCGGAGGCCCAGGTTAATCTCCTTAACACGTTTCATTGGCGTAAAACCATTCGCCTGCGAACTGGTTACCATGTGGGAATCCGCCAATCGAAGCCCTAAGCCCTTCGGGGTATTCCTATCGAAGGGACTAGCACGAAGGACCATTCTGACCTGGTCAAACCCACGTCTCCTCTTCCCTTTGGCTTTCCCGCCAAAACCGAGATCGTGGGCTACAAAGCCCTAGCGGTTACCACAAAATCATGGGACGCCCCCATGATCTCTGAACAATGTGCAACCGCCCACTATGTCCTATTTCTCCCCTATAAATAGCGTAGTCGGGCATGAACAATGTAAGTTAACTTAACTCTTGTCATTTACAACCTACCCAAACGATTACACATACTTACTCGCACGCCGGAGGTGGTTCGCAGGGTCCAACCCCTGCGCAATCACTTAACGTAGTGTTTCGGTATTTCTTATTTTCAGGTTAAGAACAAGCTTGGCGCATTCTCAACACCCCCTTATTCCTTTGATCACCATCGAAGGCTTGGTTGTGCAATTATTTGTTCAATCAGTGGCTCCATCCGTGGGACCGCTACAATTGGTCTCGTTAATTCCGAGCTTATAACCAACCAACCATTTTCACTATTATTCCGGCATGAATCAAGGGAGAGAAGATACTCCCCCACCTGGTTTCTCGACCTTGACACCAATACCAATCGACGACACTAACAACCTTCCCCCAATAACCGCTTCCACTTTCACAACACGTTCTCCCCATAAATCACTACCAACAATCATGCTTCGACATCAGCCAATCCCGAACCTGTCATTAGCCCAGCCTTTGTCGAAGCCAACCACGAAGTGTTGGAATCCCTCTTAAGGGCTCGCAACAGGCAAGTCAGGAATGCTGAGGTGCGAAGGGAGTTGGAATACTCAAGTGATGAGTATGATGAAGAAATAGAGATAGAACCTAGGCCTCCGACCCAAGGACCAACCCTATCGGCTTTAAGAATTGGGTCTCCAGTTGGTTGAAGGCTAAGCAAGAGATCCGTTGGTTTCGAAGGAGTCCCCGAGAGGGCTCCGACAAGAAGGGAATGGGCGGTTACCGAAGGCTCTAATGGTAGGAGCCAGCGAAGGTAAGAAGTGGGGGTGACTTTGCCTCCATTGCTAGCAGCTCATCTTGGAAGGACTGAAGCTGGGGTTCCATTGCAGCCTTCTCACGCATCAGGCGTAGAAGGCAATCCGCCTACAATTAATATGGGAGGAAATCTTCCTCCCAATGGTATGTACCCCTCGTTCCAAACTCAGTCTTATCCTCAAAATTTATATCCTCCAGTAAATGGACAGCCTAATAACCCAAGCTTTCCCCAAACTTATGGGAGCATGCCCTTCGGGCATCCTATGGCGTACCCTCCGTACACCATGGGAAACGGTTACCCGTTTGCCATGAATACACCTTATCAGTCCTACCCAAGCCAAACTCCTATGGGAATACCCCCGAACAACAATCCATATAATGCTGTTCCCATGTATGCACCACCTTATAACTGTCTATACTCAGACCCTATGGGTTCAGCTACACCCTTCGTTAGGTGGATCGAAGATTACCCATTGCCTGATGGGTTGAAAATGCCTTCGCACGTTGGGACTTATGATGGGAAGGGGGATCCGGACAATTTCTTAAATTTGTTCGAAGGGGCTATCAAAATGCAAAAATGGGTTATGCCAGTGGCCTGTCATATGTTTACGTACACCCTACGGGATTCTGCTCGTATCTGGTGGAATGGGCAAAAGCCCGGCAGCATCGTCAATCTTGATGATCTTAAGGCTAAGTTCCGGTCACACTTCAGTCAGCAAAAGAAGTTCACGAGGACTCATTTAACGGTGCACAACATCAAACAAAAAGAAAACGAAAGCACAAGGGCCTTCGTTACTAGGTACACCGATGAGACTTTGCAGATTTTGGGTCTTCATGAAGATCAGCGTATTTCGGGTTTCGTACATGGTCTTCGAAATCGAAGTTTGGTGGAATTCTTGTCCACTGACCTTCCGACAACTTACAAAGGGTTAACGGAAAAGACGTATACTTGGATCGAAGCAAAAGAGGTGTCCACTAATGGGGCTCCGGTAGACAGAGATGGCAACAACAAGTTTTCGAAGCATTCTTCATGGGAAGGGTCCAAAAACAAGAACAAGAACAGAGATATGTTTTCTCCGTACAACAAAGGCCCCAACCATGGTTTGTTAGCAGTCTAACGAAGTCTCCAAAGGAAATACTTGCTACGGAGAGGGCTGCCAAGGCCTTCGAAGCACCCCCTCGCATGACAAGTAAGGGCAAAAACAGGGATACCAGCAAGTACTGTCACTTCTACGAAGACAATGGCCATGAGACGAACAGTTGTAGAGTGCTGAAGAAACAAATAGTGGAAGCTGTGAAGTTCGGGCAATTGGCACATTTGGTGAAGGGTATAAAGAAAGGCAAAGAAAAGATGACCGACACTCAAATGGCCAAAGATAGTAATCCTAACGAAGCCCCCATACTAATGATACATAGGGGCGAAACCACTTCGAAAAGGAAAGTACCGGAGCCGGAAGCTAACGAGATGAGGGAAATAGCATTTTCTCCTATCACAGACAGGATCCCTTCGAATGATCCAGTAGTTATCAAAGTCCTCATCTTTCGCCAAGAAGTAAGCGGAGCTTACATGGACTGCGGAAGCCCTTGTGAAGTCATATATGAACATTGCTTTCGAAAACTCAAGCCTTCGGTCAGGTCTCAAACGGTCGACTCAAAGATGCCTTTAGTAGGGTTTTCTGGTGAACGTTCGTAGCCTCTAGGAGAAGTTCCGTTGGAAATAACAATTGGAGAAGGCAAGCTCGCAAGAACAGAAACCCTCATGTTCGCTATCGTAAGGTCCAACTCTCCTTACAACTTGTTGATAGGAAGGACCGCCATGCAAAAGATGGGTATCGTAGTTTCCACTATACATGCAGCGGTGAAATTTCACACGCCCTACGGAATAGGGACTATACTTTCTGAGCACAACTCAAAGGTTAGCAAGAAAAGCAGGGAAGGTCCTAAAGGACTTCCAAAGCATACTCTCAGTGGTGCGGATGTTGAAAAAGATATCGTAACAAATAGGCATCACACAGGACAAAGGGTGGTAGACGAAAAGCAACCTCCAGCAAGTTCCACGGCAAACTTAAAGAAGCCACACAAAGCTGAGGGGAAGGTCTTCGAAGGGACGTATTCCAGCAATACCAGAGCCCCTCAGGCACTAGTGATTGATGACAAGCTCCACGGCAAGGAATATCAACTTAAGGGGTTCAAACCCATAGAACCAAATAAGCAAGGAATCAAGGCCAACCCTTCGAAGTTCAAAGCAAGTGTTGATCTACCAACTCTGAGGTCATTAACAAGGCGTGATAGTCCAAGCTCCTTTAGAAGCCAGACATCCGTAGAAGCTCTCAACGAAACACCTTCCGGGCACAACCAAAAGGGAGAAACACCCCCGACAGTAACGGAGGGGTGGAAACTATACACCGACGGAGCCTCAAGCTCCGATGGTTTCGGAACAGGATTAATCCTGACCAATCCGGAGGGAAAGGAGTACAGTTATGCGCTACGTTTTGAATTCAAGACCACAAAGAATGAAGCAGAGTATGAAGCCTTGCTGGCTGGCCTTCGACTTGCAAAGGGCATGGAGGTTCATTACCTCTGTGTCTTTGTAGGCTCGCTTTCAGTCACTAGCCAAATCAAGGGTTCTTACAGAGCAAGGCAGCCAGTAATTAAGGAATATTTGGATGAAGTTAAAAAGCTCCTTCAGGGTTTCGAACAATATAAAGTAGCAAATGTCCGCAGAAGCCATAACAAAAAGGCGAAAGCCCTAATCAGATTAGCGTCAACTGCTTTAGCTCATCTACCCAGCGAGGTTTTAGTGGAGGTATTGGCCACTAGGTCAATTGCACAAAGTGAAACATCTGATGAAGGCTCCAACTGGACGACACCAATAAAAACATACTTGATAAGCGGCATTCTGCCTGATAATCCAAAGTCAGCACGAAGAATCAAGGTCAAAAGTCCCCAGTACAGGCTTATAGGCAATAATCTCTACAAAAGGCGTCTTTCATCTCCTTGGCTTCGTTGCATAGAATTAAAGCAGGCTTCGAGCATTCTCTACAATGCTCACGAAGAATTTTGTGGAAGACACACAAGCCCTAGAGCCATCGCCTCAAAAGTAACAAGGTGGGGTTATTACTGGCCATCCGTGATAGAAGACGCAAGGGAAGCAATCAAAACATGCAAGGTATGTCAGACACACTCCAAAGCTCGGAAACCATTAGAGTATGAGGCGTCTTCTACCATGACAGTAAGGCCTTTCGGTCAATGGGGCGTCAGCATAATCGGACCCCTACCAGCAGCTCTTATGGAGGGATACACTTTGCCGAAGGAGTTTATGTGGCTTTTTAGAGAAAAAAAGATGTGGAAGAGTTTATGTGGGAACACATAATTTTCAGATTCGGAATCCCATAAGTCATCACCTCTTATGAAGGGAAACACTTTGCCGAAGGAGTGCTCCCCTTTTTTTGCAAAAGCCTGAATGTGAAGCAAAGGTTCATTTGTGTTGACAAGGATATTGTCGTCGAAATCGAGATAAAGCTAGGGCAATATCAGCATAAGTGGGCAGACAAACTACCCAAAGTCTTGAGGGCATATAAGAATTTGTCCTTCGAATGAAAGCAAGCGAAGCCAAGTCAAAGAGCCCAGCGTCAAAAATGCTGTGGCAATAAGGCATACGAGCTCGAAGGGCAATGAAAAAAAATATATGTCGTGAACAAGTTTGGACATGACAACAACCCTCGTAAGTTTTACATATAAAAACTTACCTTCTTTAAAGCATTTAGTTGTTTTTTCAATTTCATATAACGCACTCTTCTCATATGGGAAAAAAACATTAATGGTAGGTGTCTAGTGTTCATTTCTCCAAATGATGTAATCCTCCCTACCCACTTAATGATATAACATGTTTCCCTCAAAATCTCTTGTTTCGTTTTATACAACATAGATTTGTTCAGCCAAGCACTTTACAAGTTTCAATGTCGAAGGATGAAGCAAGGCACATGTCTTGTATATATACAACATCCATTTCAATTCACATTAACTTTTCTATGAAGTCTTAGGGTATGAAAAGCCCTTTGCAACTTAAGGATAAAGACGGAGTGGGTCGCGACCCTCTGTCGCAGTCAAATTATACGATTGCTTAAAATCTTGGTCCAAAATACACACAATAAGGTTATAACCTTAGGTTGTATGTTTACGTTCTTGAAATGAGCGTAAGAGAAGATAAACATGACAATAAAAGTGGGACATATCCCACTAAATTAGCATTAATAAAGACTACGTACAGTCTTAGATATCATAATCATAAAAAGGATAATTGTCTAAAGTTATGGGTCGAAGCCCACTATCATGAAAGATAAATTGTTCTAACAGGCACACAGATCATAAATTGTCAAATACAAAGGCACTAGCCTTTAAACATGATAAATTATATTAAAAAGGGTACATGTCACCCTTATGGACCAAATCACTACCAACACGGCAGCCTTCAATTGTTCTTGGAAGAGTTGGGACGCTCCTGGTGGGTTGCAGACTTAGGTTTCTCAGACAAGGTCCTGCTGGTTGGAGACGGAGGTTGTATGCTCTTTGGCTTTTTAGAGAGCAGATCTTCGATGGAGGCTGAAGGATCTTTGGTTGCTTCGGCAAGGAAGGGGTACACTACCGTGGTGAATGCGTTACCAGCTTCATCATATTCCCGCATGGAATTCGGACGATAGTATGGTACCTCCGAAAGCAAAACTGGTTTTTTGGTTTCAGCAATCTCCTCCAAATTTGTGCATTTGCCATGGAATATGGCCGCATTCACTAGTTTGCCCACAACCTCCCCCACCTCATCGCTATGGTACAACTCCATAGCAATGTAGGGAACAACCTTCGATACAACCTCAGCCCTATCTTTTCTCAGACTTTGGCATTCGAGCTTCAATTTATCAACCTCTTGACAGTGCTTGGCATCCTGCTCCACTGACCTGACCCTCTCAGCCTCCAAACCAGAACATTTAGACTCCAGGGCACTCACCTGGTTCTCATAACCAGCAACCTTAGCTTCCTCTAAATTTAGCCTACCACACTCAGCTTGCGATTCCTTAAGCTGCTCCTCAAGACCATCAATCTTGGCTCGCAGAGCCTCGTACCTTGGGTGTTTTTCAAAATCCGCCATGGCTTCATCACACCTTTTCTCCAACTCAGCATAACTCTTCTCCCTTTCCTTCTCTCTGGCCACAACAACAGCAACCTCCTCCTTCGCCTCCTTGACCTTGTTAAGCAATCCCCTTGTACGAAAGCTAAGATGGCTGTCCAACATTGCTTGCCTGATATAACTTTTGTCATTAAGATCGCAAAGCTTCTCAAGGGACATTTCACTCATTTTACTCCTCCAAGAAGCAGGAGTAATATTCTCAACAAGCAAGCGGCAGGAGAGGGCATTGGGCAGTTCCTTCGCATCTGGCAAACCTAAAAACAAAAAAAAACAAAAAGAGAGAGAGAAAAACAATATAAGCCAAATACGCGATACGATGAGGACTCGAAGAACTATTACTCACCAGGGATGTCATCTTCATCAACCATCCTCTCTGGCGCATACATAATGGCTTTCCCACGAGCTTTTTCTGTTTTTTGTTTGACATTCCTCGATGAGGGGGTAGGAACATTGGGTTTCCTTTTTGGAGCAGTCTTTGCAACTTTGGCACTGGTACCTTTCCTTGTTCTCACTCTATCAGCAATACCGGAGGACCCTGCAATCCTGAGCTGATCACTTTTGGAAGGGGTATCATCAGAGTCACCAACATCCTCCACAAGCTGGGGGGCTTCCTCAGTACCGAGGGGTTTGGTTGGGGGAAGTACAGCAAGAGGTTTAGGTGGAGAGACATCAACATCGTTATTATTGACAGATATAGAAGGAGATCCCACTCCGTAACTTGTATCCTGAGGATCCTTTGGCATAAAGCTAACTTCTTTGGCACCTCTAGCCACAACAAAGTTTCTGAAGGCCATTTCTGCACAAACAAACGAAAAGGAGATGAATATCAGCAGATAAGTTATTTAAATTATTTAAATAAGATATATACATACTTTTTCCTTCACAAATTATTTCAGGTAAGGATGGAGACCCGTCCCGGCTGTCACTTAAACTAGCCATGTACAATATAGGCTCTGTAAAAACGTTTGGACGTTAGTAGGGTGGCGTGCAAGACGCTGGTACAAGGGGTCGCTCCTTATCTCATAGGGAAGAGGGTCATTGTACTTCTTTTCATCATTTATGTTTGCTTTATCCAACAATGTTGGATACTCAGGAGGTATGATGGGACACTCAACATAGAAAAAACTGTCCTTTCCAGTTTCTAATATTTGAAAAAGGTTTCGTCACAAGAGCAGGCACGTCATGTTCACCCCTTTTGGCAATGGTTACCCAATCCCCACCAGGGTAGAGATTCACAAAACCCCTAAGCACCTCCAATGTGGGTTCATAGCTGTACGCCTTACACATTACGATGTAAGTGGTCAACTTAGCAAGACCAAAAGGGTTTAACCTAGAAACATGAACCTGATAGTATTGTAGAAACTCTAAAATCAAGGGATGAATGGGTATCCTAAGATTCGATTGAGTGAATGCATGCACATACAAACCAACAAACCCTTCGGGAGCATCGAAAATATTTTGTTTCTTACTAGGGAGCATGATTTGGTACTCCGAGGGTATAGGGTAATCAAGCAGGAACTCAGATAGGGCTTGTTTCGACAAGGTACAGGTTTGTTGCCTAATAATTCGCTTAGCGGCCATGCTCATATTAAAAGAATAAAAGATCAAGGAAGGTTTATGGGAATTTTACCTTTTCGTTCCAACGGAAGCACAAGATTGCAGAGCAATGTGTATATTTTGGGCGGAGGTAAAAGTATTCTAGGGTTTTACCGTATCCAAGAATAAATACCCATCAAATCTTTAATCATGACCGCACACGTGTCTAGTTTGCTATCTATGCGGATTTGAAATTGATTTTAAATTCTGAAAGGACGCTTACTTATACCGAGATAGTAGCAGTGGCAGTCCAAGTGGGATAATCATGATTAATCCGCATTAAATGCGTGGTTAGTTGAACATTTATTTTCTTTTTTGCATGGTTAGTGTTATACAAGGAGTATAAGGCATGTTGTTTTGTTTTTTGAGTCGAATGCAATATATACTCGTACATATATATCACTTTCGACTGGGGGGCTTGATGATGTACCCTCCTAACGGGTCGAAGGACTCCCCTTCGAGCCTGTAGAAAGCCCTCCTTTCGGAGGCCCAGGTTAATCTCCTTAACACGTTTCATTGGCGTAAAAACCATTCGCCTGCGAACTGGTTACCATGTGGGAATCCGCCAATCGAAGCCCTAAGCCCTTCGGGGTATTCCTATCGAAGGGACTAGCACGAAGGACCATTCTGACCTGGTCAAACCCACGTCTCCTCTTCCCTTTGGCTTTCCCGCCAAAATAGAGATCGTGGGCTACAAAGCCCTAGCGGTTACCACAAAATCATGGGACGCCCCCATGATCTTCGAACAATGTGCAATCGCCCACTATGTCCTATTTCTCCCCTATAAATAGCGTAGTCGGGCTTGAACAATGTAAGTTAACTTAACTCTTGTCATTTACAACCTACTCAAACGATTACACATACTTACTCGCATGCCTGAGGTGGTTCGCAGGGTCCAACCCCTGCGCAATCACTTAACGTAGTGTTTCGGTATTTCTTATTTTCAGGTTAAGAACAAGCTTGGCGCATTCTCAACACCCCCTTATTCCTTTGATCACCATCGAAGGCTTGGTTGTGCAATTATTTGTTCAATCAGTAAATTATGGACATAATATCAGTCGACAGAGCTACTTCGAAGAGAGTGTCATTGTGTCTTTCCAAAACTTTGATGTATTCAATGTTTTCATTTGCTTCCTTTACCAGAGATGTGTGGTCCTTGGCAAATTCGGCTGTTTCTTTTAAAAGAGCATTTTCCACATTAAGTATTCTTATACTAATTGCATTTAGTGGAGGAATAATGTCTTTTTCAAACATCTTTCTTTGTTCAGCATGAAAACTTGAATGCCAGTTGTTGACACTGATTTCTGTTTTTGTTTTAATAAGATTCTGAAAAATTTCCATTTTCTTTTTAAGATCATCCAAATATCGTCTAGCTTCACTTGTGTTAAAAGGGTTGCTAGAGGACATTTGTTCGATGTTAGAAAGATGTTTGAAACAACTTTTCGTTTTGAGACAACAACTGGTTTTTTGAAAAACATTGGTGACTCTTTTGAACAAGATGTACGCCAGAAATTGTGTTAAGCTTATTATAATCAATTGGTTTAATTTCTGGGTTCATTTGTCTCATTTTAATTCTACTCTCTTCAGCAAGCTCAATCGTTTCATAAGAATCCCGAACCTCGGGAGGATCATGTTTATCATTTAGCACACTACCATTATATAACACATTCTGTTCTTTCTGAGCTTTCTTGAGATGATAAGGGTTTTCACAACCGATAGCCATTTTCTTCATTGTATGTAAAATCGGGTTTGGATCGTTAATTAGCAAATTAATTGTTTGTGTAGAATGACCCATTTTTACAAGCAACTCTTCCAACTTTTTAATGCTTTCTTGTTACCCATTGTATGTAAAATCGGGTTTGGATCGTTAATTAGCAAATTAATTGTTTGTGTAGAATGACCCATTTTTACAAGCAACTCTTCCAACTTTTTAATGCTTTCTTGTTTGTCAATGATTTCATCAAGAAGTTCATTTTCACATTTTGAAAACCTTGCATTCAACTCTTTCTTTTCTTTTTCAAGATCATAACAAGTTGATTTTTGTTTAGAAAGTTGGTTGGTTAATTCTGAAATTTCCGTGTTTAAGGATTTTATTTTCAAGTTCAAATTAACATCTAGTGTGTCAAACTTGATTTGAAGTTGTTTTTCTATTGAAATGGAGTTTCGATAACCAATTTCTAATTCTGACTGTCATGTTTTGTTAAATTCAAAAGCTTTTTCATTTTTCTTATACCTCTCAAGCTCAGCGGTCAATTTAGCATTCGCGGCCTTAACATTGCGATTGATCTTTTTGACCTTTTCTATTTCAATACTACAATTTTGCAATAATGATTCAAATAAAGCACGTGCATCCTCAACATTCTCAGTATGCTGGGACTCGAAGCCTCCATTAGGATCCATATCTGGAGTAGCCAAATTAGTATTGCTACAACTTGGGGAGTCCATATATGTATCATAAGTGGGTGCAGGAGTCGCAGGATGCTGTTCCTCATGAGGTGACATATCAAACATTTCATTATTGTGACATGTAGTGAATGGTGGTACCTCAGACATCACATTGACATCATAAGTAGGAGGTGCATCAGAATTCGGGTCTTATTTAACCTCCTGAAGATTTGCCATGAAAATGAAATTTGCGTCGATGTCCTCAAGGTCTTTCATATCATCCATAAGAGCCATAAAATCATTCTCTTCTGCACTTAACTGTAACCCAGCCGTTTCCTTCTGTGCCAACAACAATGCTTTCTGCAGATAAGCTGGATCTTTCTTTTTCGGCTTAGTGGGACAGTTCCTTGCCATGTGACCGACACCCTGACAGTTGAAACACTTTAACAAATTACCCATCTGATTACCCTGATTCATATTCCCAGTAACTGGCTCAGCAACATTCCCATAATGATTCCCAACATTCTAACCCATCTGATTTCCAACAACTTGACCCATCTGATTCCCTGCATACGGACCCATCTAATTTCCAACATACTGCCCGGCATTCTGATTACCCATCTGATATCTAGGAGTATATCCCTGCTGATTCCCATAACCTCCAACCATTTGTCCTTGCTGACCCATGTTGAAACTCGGCTGTGCAATCTGCCTGTTGCGAGTGTTCGATGAAATCCTTTGGTTGTTGTTAGTAGGTGTGGAATAGCGTCCTTGGAATACCTTTGATAGAAGAGTAAATGCTTGAGTCAAAGCAGCACTGTCATCATCGTCAGTGAAATTTGGTTCTTGGGATTGTGGGTATTGTTGTTGTGGAGTGACTTGTTGTTGGTAGAATTGTTGTGGTGGTATGACAACAGCTTGTGGAACATATGGTTGTTGCATGTAGTTCTGAGTGGAAGATTGTAACAACCGTGATTTTAGCAGGTTAGTCTAACTATTAGTCTCAATCAATTTAATTTTTTTGCTTGGTGTGACTTAAGTGTTTTGTGTGGCATATGTGTGATATACGCGTGTTTTGGCACTAAATCCTTTGTGTGACTCTATTGGTGTCTTGAGTAGTGTTGTTTTAAACGAGTTCATTTGGTTCACCTTGGTGACGTGGAAATGACTTGTAGGGTTTGGCATTCGGGGTTTTGCGTAATGAGTTGTGTTCAAGTTTGTGAGCGTTGGTAAGTTAAGTGGTGTTCGGTTTTATGGGTTATATTAATAACGAGTGTGAAATTCTATTTTTGGAAACTTTGTTTTGAAAATGATAATTATTCAAGTTGTCGTAAAATGAAGGATTACCGCGTAAGATGTTAGGTTTCTGTATAGGCTTTTATAAAATAACGAAAACACAAGGTTTTAAGTGTAATAATTAATATTAATATATATATATTATATATATATATATATATATATATATATATATATATATATAAGGGGCGGCCGATTTTGGGTTTAGGGGGGGAAAAGGAAACAAAATTTTAGTTCAATTATAATTATTAATTAAGGAGGTTATCTATAATGTTTCTTAGGGTAGTATAAATACCAAACCAAAACACGCCAACCCATTCTTTTTGTGAATTCGGTCGACCAAGGGGAGGAACAAGAAGAAAAAATTAGGGTTTTATCATTGTGAAGAAAAACAAGCTTAAGGTATGCCTAGTGATCCCTAATTCATTTAATTATTGATTTGATTAATGTGATACAAGTTATGATGGATCTAGGTTTTATGAAGGTTTTGTAAATTATTAATATAAAATATTTTGGGATCATTAATTAGTAATATTATGATGATTGGTGAAGAGATTAGGGTATAAAACATGTTAGTTATTGAGTTAGGGTTTGGACAGATTCATAAGGCTGTAAAGATACGAAGATATTTAATAGATGGAGATGAGTTATTAAATGAATCTTGAGTCTAAATTGTATTTCAGAGAACGTGCTTTCCAAAAAGTCCGGCCACGAGTGATTTTGAGGTCCGGAAGTCAGTCTAATGATTTTTACAAGTAAAGGTGTCAAAACTGTTAAACCGGGACAGATTTAGGTTTAAAGTATTGAGGTCAAAAGTTTTTTTAAAAGTGTAATTTGGGTTAGGACTTCTTGATAAATTGAGTTCTATATTCCCTTTGACTTCCACGCAAAGGGTATGCGTTAATAAGTTGTGAAAATATGTTTGTTAGGTCAAAATATTTTGGTGTGCGTTCAGATCCGAATCTGGATAGTTTTTATGTTTGATTTATCAAAGAGCACTTGTGTGTGTTTTTAGTGCATGGGCTTCTGGGAGAAGCTTGTATGCTCATGAAGGACCATGGTGAATTTTTGGTGCAAGTTTTAGAGCTTATTTTGTTGTCATTTCATGTGGGTAAAAGTACCTCAAAAATCTGAGTATTCTGTAAAGTGTATGCAAGGGATTTAGTGAGTGTAAGCGTTTGGTAGTGGTTAGTATGGAGTCTAGGTGATCCATGGTGGTTTACATGAAACTTAGAAATCCATCTTATGTGTGTTACATGGACTATAGCTTTTAGCTTGGTTGCGTGTAATGTGATCTTATTTTGTTGTATAGATTTGTGATTGATAATTTGGAAGCTGCAAAGTTTGAGGTGAGTTTCATAGTCCCATTTTACTTTGTTTTAACTTGGGATGGGAATGATGCTTGTGTTGAAATATTTTTGAGTTACTGTAATTATGTGGTCGTAAATGCATGGACTTGTAAGTGTTATTATACGTGTATTGCATGTTATGAGATTATTGTGTGGTGATTCTGTGTGGTCCATTTGGAGGGTAGCTATGCTCCCATTATCCAATTGGAGAGTAGTAGCTCTACTCACTATTATTCTGTGTGGTCTGATCAGAGGGTATGGTTACCCATTATTGTGAACTTGGATCGTGGGCGCGTTCCGTCCCAATTGATGTTGGATATTGCTATTTGGATCGTGGGCACGTTCCGTCCCTTATGTCCCTTAAGTGGTATGTTGGTTGAATGACTGAGATTGCATGCTATCTAGTATAATGACTAGTCTTGCTGTCCTGCTATGTTTTATAATCACAGTGAACTGGTTGCTTGAGATATATTATGTGTCTTAAACCTATGAACCTCACCAACATTATGTTGACGTTTTTAAGCATCATTTTCAGGTGAGCATTCTAAGGCTAAGGTAGAGGGAAGCGACTAGACGAGACTTAGTTGCATTTGAGAACGATTTATCTTTATGTTTTGATTTGAATATGGTTGATTTTGATTGTGATACTTTAATGTCTTTCGACTAGTACTTTATGTTCTATTGAAGATACCTTTTGGAGATTTGTTTTGGTTATTTTCTTTTGGGGTATCATTACGACACTTTGTGTCTGTACTTTGCTCTATTTATGTGCATGTAGTAATTTCTCTATTTAGACGCCATGTGTTGTGATGATATCCATGAAGTTACACTCGCGTTTCCGCCTTGGCGAGGTGTGACAAATTGGTATCAGAGCCAGGTTATAGAGAAGTAGGTGGTTGAACCTAGACTATAACCTAGGAGTCCCTAATATAGTTGCATTTAGGGCTTATGTATAAGTATGGTATTTTATATGTCTATTTTTTTAAAGTTTATGAGAGGTTTTGTCGAGTTTTGGACGCCTATTGAACCCCTATACTTAGCATTATATATGTCACTTTTAGCATGGCACCTCTCGCGCGTAGCAAGTTTCGTTGGACTATCGTTGTCGCTACTGGTTGCAAGAGGATTGGTAGCTTGAAACGGACTAACAAGAGGATCTTAGTTCCTGCTAGCATGTATCAATGTAAGATCGAGGAGAAGATGACTTTAGTGAACGTGGGTGGAAAGGAGATAGAAAGGTACGAGACAAAGGTGACCAATAAAGACGGCTACATTATTAGGTACCCTGGAAAGTGTCCCAAATTCCTAGAAGATGGAGGAGAGGTTTGGGCTGAGCCTCATAATCTGTATGGGTTTGTGGACCGTGTAGAGGAGGAAGAAAGGAACCTCAGGTGTGGTTTTTCCAGTCGTCCACTACCACAGAACGAGGGAAACCGGAATGGATGGATAAGTGAAGAGGAAGAGTACGAAGTGGATTCAGATCTAAAGTCTACGGCAAGTAGTAGATTTAATCAGTGTTGAATGAGAGGGGCAAACATTAGGGTGGAGCTCGAGCCGTGTGAGATTCTGTTTGGTTTAGTGTTATGTTTTGGGATGTCTTCTGTTGACTTTTGATGTTTGGTATTATGTTGGATCGTGAATTCCTTTGAATTCTGGGATTTTACCCAAGTAATTAATAATAAGGCTTGAGCGAGTTTGAATATTTTATGTGTGTGATATGTGATTAATGGGTGTATTATATGATATTAATTTTTGAGTTTGTGTAACTATAATTGTGAGGTGTTATTATCGTTAGGCGTGGTATTGGAAGCGAGTACACATGTGAAAGGATACATCTATAATTATGGGTGGCCAACATAATTATAAATGTATCACGACACATGTGGACTTATGGCCAATGCTACGTTGACCAATGATGACATGCTTACGTGTAGTAGGATTAAGTTTAACCTTGATATTTGTGTTAATCGTCCCATTTGATGGGGAGTGCTTGTGTTAAGTATGAATGCGTATTCGTGAACTTCGTGAACAGCGCCTGATGGTATCAACATTCTGTGTGTCCAGGAAATGGCACCAAAAAGACCGAGACGCCCTTTTACTAAGTCACCAATGAGTGGAGCCTACCGGACGCCGAAGAAGCAAAAGCAGGCGCCCACTATTGGAGAGAGTAACCCCATCTTCCAGCAAATGATCAATCAACAACTGGAAGCTCTACTGCCAGAGATTGTTAGCCATGTAAGTGCACAGATGGGTGATGGTGCTCAACCTAATGGTGCTGGAAGTGGTGGGGTGGCAACAACGGATGCTCTTACAAAGAGTTTATAGCTTGTAAGCCCAAAGAGTACGATGGTAAGGGTGGTGCGATAGCGCTCACTCGATGGATAGAGAAGATGGAAGAAGTAATGGATATTAGTGGTTGTACTGAAGCCCAAAAAGTCAAGTATGCAGCAAGTTCTCTGATCAATAAGGCTTTGACTTGGTGGAACACGCAAGTCCAAGCTAGGGGTAGAGTTGCTGCAATGGGAATAACTTGGGAAGATTTCAAAGCCTTGATGGTGGAGGAGTTTTTCCCAAGAAATGAGATGCAGAAATTAGAGGAAGAATTTTGGAACCATGCAATGATTGGAGCTAATCACGCGGGGTATAGTGACAGGTTCCATGAGTTAGCTAAGTTGGTCCCTCACTTGGTAACTCCTGAGTCGAAACATATCGATAAATACATTCGTGGGTTGGTTCTACAGATTCGTAGCATGGTTAGGGCTACAGAACCCATGACACTACAGAGTGCTATTCAGAAGGCTGGAGCACTAACTGACTAAGCGGTTAGGAGTGGGGTACTCGCGAAGACAAGTGAGAAGAGGATGGAGGAGACTGAAGCAGGTAAGCAGGTTAGTCCTGGTGCTGATAATAAGAGAACAAGGAATGGGAGAGGGTTCATAGCGGTGAATCCTGTGGTGGCAGTGAGTCCTGCGATGGCAGCTACTCCGGCCGTGACAGGAAACACAGACAAAAGGGGGTATACTAGTTCTGCTCCCAAATGTGTTAAATGCAATGGTTATCATCATGAGAAGGCTGCGTGTCATACGTGCTTCAGGTGTAACAAACCTGGACACTTTGCTAGAGAATATCGTGCGGTGATTACTCAAGCAACTCCAATCGACTCGGTTGGCGCAAGGTATAATCGTAGGGTGTGTTATGAGTGTGGAAGTACGGATCATCTCTGTTAGGATCTCTGGGAAATAAGAGTTTCATTGTTGCTGCCGATAGTGTTAAGCTGGTTCCTGCCGATAGCGTTGGTTCCTGCTGAAAGCTCATTGCTGCTGATAGTGTTATCTTGTTCCTGCCGATAGTGTTGTTGCTGCGGATAGTATTATTTGTTATCCGTATATTTAGAATGTTTGTTAAGATTTATTTTTAGAAGAGATTGTTGTTTATCTCTTCACACGTTTACTTGTAGAACGGGTTAGGGTTAGGTCATCTTGTTAGTATAAAAGATAAACCCGTCTATGAGTTTATGTACGCCTTTAACACCTTTAACATTTTCAATATTCAAGATCACAATTCTTAGTTCATAGTTTGATCCATAGAGGATCACTGTCGTTTAGAGTTTTCTTCTTTATTATACTTGTTGTTTAGTTTCCGCATAAACACTTGTATAGCATACAGAGGTTCTTGTTTATACCAAGCTCAATCAAGCTCGAAGTACTCGATCCTACAAGTGGTATCAGAGCCTGGTAAGGATCTCTGATAAAGAAGGAAACTGTGTTGAAGTGTCTCTCTTGAATCTCTTCACAATGTCGCTATCAGATGATAAATTTGAAATGTGTGCAAGGAAGATTAGGAGCTTGTTCCATAACAAGTCCGTGGAAAGGCTAACTGATAATAATGAATCTTCTGAAGCAAAAGAAAATCTGAAAGAATATGCTCTGTTAGGATTCCCATCTCAGGTACAAAGATGTAATCCTGCTTGTCAAGAATTATACTCAACTCTTAATAAAGAATATGATGACATGAAATCTAAGTATAATGAATACTTTGTTAAGGTTCAAGCTTATGATAAGGCAGTTAAAACATCAGAAAAGCAAAAGGTTTGGTTTCAAAAGAATCAGTTAGCTTATGAGGAAAAGATAAAGGTTTTAGAGAGGGACTTGAAAAACACCACTAATGAGATTAAACATTCTGAGTCTCAAAAGGCTAAGATGGTGTTAGAAAAACAGGATGTGCAGACTAAACTAGACAATACCTTGGCTAGGTTTAATAAATGGAAAGATTCATCTAAAAACCTAAACAAGTTAGTTGATAGTTCTATGTCTACGAAAACGAAAAGAGGTTTAGGGTATGGTAACCTGATAGGGCCAAATCAATTTTATGACCCTAATGAGTATAGTGTTTTTGACCCTGAACCTGTAGACTACCAAAAACCTGTTAAGTATGTGAAGGAAGGTGGAATGAATGCTGTTTCTCCACCTATAAGAGGAGTTTTTATGCCTACTCCTGTCCACTCTCTCTCTGATATTGACTCAAATGAGTCACAAATGGTTTATGGTAAAAAGTCCAAAGACTTACCTGAATCTAATGATTGTGTCCCTTGTCACACAAGTGACAAATCCTCAGAAGCAGAGTCTAAAGACTTTGTTTCATGTGACTCAAGTGAAAAGTCAACTACACCCAAATATCACAAGTCCTCAAGTTCAACTAGTGGTAAATCTACTCCTAAATCAGTCTTTTCAGATAACAGCTCAATGAATTCTTTTAAAAACAACTGTGTCTCTAGTTCCACTAGTGATAATGGTTTCCATATTAAGAAAAGTTGTAGTAAAAACAAGGCTGTTAGAAAGAAGACATGTTTTGTGTGTGGTAGTCAATATCATCTTATTAAAGATTGTGATTATCATGAGAAAAGGTTGAATGGTAGGAAACATCAGAACAGATCATTGTGGAAAAATGTTAAACAAATCCCACCATATGTTCCACAAGCAGCAGGAATGAATTTTTATAGGAGTCCTTTTCCTGCTGATAGACCTGTTCCTGCTGGTTCCTCTGTTCCTGCTGATTTTCAAGGAACCATTCCTGCTGGTACTTCTTCGTATATTCAAAGGGAATTCAGACCTGTCTATAATAATCACATCTTTGGAGGGGGAATGGGTTATTCTCCATGGTTTCCTTGGTAATCATTCTGTTTGATCTATCATGTTGTTGTGTTTGAAAGGTGGTATTAGCCTAAGGGGAGGCTAATGCTTGTATTTTTGTCTTGCTTTTTCATTCATTTATGTTTTGTTTGTATTTCTCTAATTTTGTTTTGCAGGTTTTTCAATGTTTTTTGTTAGTTAACTTTGTTTTGCAGCTTAGTGATGCTTGGGCTTAAAGCTAATCACAGAAATTTTCATTCATCTTAAGAAAGTTAAGCACATTCAATTGCTGGTTACAAAAGATTACGGGTTACAGGGTTACAAAAGCTACCTATTAACATCATTCAAAACATCATACCAACCATCATACATCAATCTATCTAAACCCTACCACCTATTCCATTTTCCCTTTACCCTTACCCATATTATCAGGCATGAACCTCCTTCCTCTCTGGCGACAGATCTCTTCATAAATATGGGGGACTGGAAGTGCCAATATCACTGGCAATGGTTGTCTTGGTTCAGGGGGTGGCTTTGAAGAGCTTGAAGTAGTTGGCCTTTGATGTGTTCTGGAGCGTGTCCTTGCAGTTGAATGGCTTGGCTGTGGAATAGGCTTGCTTGATTGTGGAGCTGGATGAGCTGGCTTGGGAGTTGGCCTGGTGGGATTCTTCCTTTGTCTTGGATCTTGGCCTTCACGTTGTCGATTGTCTCGACTTCGAGGTTTTGGTTTTTCTCGGCTAGAGCCTTCTTGATGTTTTGCCTTACCTTTTGGAACCGGTACTTTATAGAAAGCTGATGTTGTCCTTTCCATCTCTTCAGCTAGCAGAGCTTCAGTTTCCTTCATCTGTTTCCTAAGCTCATCAGTAATAGGAAAATTGGGAGGGAAAGTCTCCCATTCACCCTGACAATAAACCAAAGACTTCAACTCTGATGAATCTTCATCATCAGAGCTAAAGTACTCAAATGAAGAAGGGGTAGATGGAAGAGGATCAGATGAATCCTCCTCAACCTTGGCCTTACCTTTGGTTTTAGAGGATGATGCTGTTTTGGGAAAGTAGTTGTTCCATCCTGAGTCACTCGAGGAGGAAGAATCTGATGAGATTTCGATGATTGGGTGTTTGGATGAACTCATGTTTTTGCTTGTTTTTGAAGATTTTTGGTTTAGTTATGTGATTTGAGGGTTATTTATTGATATGGAGATTAGTGCAAATTTATTGGTGGTTGGTATTGAGAGTTAATTTGAGTCAGCTATTCTTAATGACTAAATTCGGAAGGTTGACTTTGGTCAAACCACCTCATTCCTGCCGATTGGTCAAATCACTTATTGCTGCCGATTGACCAAGTGTTTCTGCCGATTGGTCAAACCTTCTTAATTTAATTGGTCAATGTTACGTGCAAAGAATTGCAGCAATTTAAAGTGATATTTTTGGCAACACAACGCATAATTGCACTTCTCTCATCTCATATTCTCTAAAACCTATCGAACCCTAATTTTCCCATTTCAAACGCTAAATCATTTCTTCAACGCAATGACAACAACTCTTCGTTACAAAGATGATCATAACAAGGTGGCTTATTTGGAGTCTTCTTCAAGAAGTGTTGGTTATGATGAAGTTCTAGCATTTCTTCGTGGGTCATCTATTTGTTATGCCCTCACTTATTGTCCAGTGACGGTATATGATTCATTGGTCAAACAGTTTTGGAGGACAGCTAAGGCAAGACACATCGTGGGAAGGGAAGTTGATATTGTTGCTACCATTGATGACCAAGAAGTGATTGTTACTGAGGAGTTGATTCGGGTACAGCTTCAATTTCCTGAGGAGCAAGGAGAATATGATCTTTCAAGGCAAGATATTGCTGATGGAATGGCAGCTATAGGTTATCCTGTTACTGGGAGTTGTACTTTCTTAAAAAGTAAGTTGTCTCCTCAATGGAGATTTCTAATTCATACTTTACTCCAGTGTCTGAGTGTTAAGACAGGTGGTTGGGATCAATGTCCAAGTCCTATTGCATCTGGTCTAGTTTGTTTATCTCAGGGTAGGATCTTTAATTGGGCAAAATATATTTTTGAGGGAATGATTGAGAATCTCAGTAATGGTAAAAACAACTTTTTGATGTACCCTAGATTTCTTCAAATCATCTTAGGTGTATAGACCATTAATACATCTCCTAAGATTATCAATCGGTTGACTGCCAAAATGTTTGCCCTGATGAAGATGAACTTTACTGGCCAACATTTGCCTTTGTTGCCCCATATGTTGCACAACCCTGATCCTGCTGACAACCCTGATCCTGCTGTCAACCCTGATCCTGCTGATATTGCCAGTATCCCACCATCACCTAATGCAGCTGATGAAGGGAATTCAGTTGCTGCTGATGCATCTGCATCTGTTGCTGCTGATGAACCATTGCCTCCATCACCTAGACCAGTGTCACCCTCACCTGAAACTAATGACCCTGTTGAGCCCAATGATCAGCCTACTTCAGATTATACACCTGTTGTTCAGCCATCTCCTTCTGTGGAATTACCTTCTTCTTCAAGGCTTTCATCACCCAGTCCTACTAGGCAGCCATTTAGTTATGACATCAATGCAGGGGAGGGATTTAATGTTTCTCCACCCAGAGTCAATGTAGTTCCTAATACTTCAAGTGTACCTGCTGGTGGAGCTGAGGATGCTGTTAATCTCACCTCTATGTCCCAGTTACTTGACAGATCTGTGAAGAAGATTGAGGCATTGGAGTCAGAACTTAATGAGACAAAAAGGATTTTTAGTGAGAAAGTGGAGAATTTGGAAAAGGAGCTCAGGGATTCTAATGAAGCTTTTAGTAGAACTATCCAAGAACTAAATGAAAAGATCAGCATATTGGAGGGTAGTCATGTGCAAAAGAAAAGAAGGGTTATTCTTTCTGAGTCTGAGGAAGATCAGGATGATATGATATTTGATGGGCTTAATGTTCTAGCATCTGTTTCTCTTGATGGTGCAAATACTGAAGTACCTACAACTTCTGAGCACAACATCACTACTCAAGCTCAGGTCTCCACTGAAGCAAGGACCATTGCTGCTGATGTCTCTGCTGATGTTGATAGTATCTCTTCTGAATCTGAGGTTCCTGTTGATACTACTGAGAGTCCACTCATTGCTGCTGAAAGCAACACTATTCCTTCTGAAGCTACTCAGAATGATGAAGAGGTAGCTAGACAGATCCAAGAGCAGGACAATGCTGCTGAACAAGCTAGACTAGCTCAGGTTGCAAATGATGAGGAGCTTGCAAGACAATTGTCTGTTGATGAGAAGAATGTTGCTGGGATTATAAATAACCCAAGTTCAGATGATCCTTCTTCAGAAGTGTTTAGTGCACAAGTTGAATATCTATTGAACACTGACATGATTATTAGAGCTCATGGGTTTATGGTTCTTCAAATGTCAGAATTGGACACAGATGAAAGGTCAGATCTGCTCAAGGCATTCATCTTAAAGAAACAAAGAGCATCCACTTGGAATGAACTGATGCACAGGATCAAGGAAAGACAAAGGTCAGGATTTAAGTTGCCAACAAATAGAGATAATATCAATTTTATGAAGGTATATCTGAAAAATGAAGCCAACTACAAGATCAGTGACTTCAAAGGTTGGGCTGATGGTGCAGTTCAAAAGTTGTTTCTTGATACCTATGCAAGGATCAATTCTTCCATTCAGACAGATATTTCACAAAGCAGGAAAAGAGAGTCTTCATCTTTAGAATCTGATGTTGCAAAGAGAATGAAGTCTGGAGAAGGTTATCAGGATGCTTCTTTCAATGCTCCAAGTTCTAATGTTGATGCATCTGAGGTACCACAAGAAGATCTTGTTTCTGCTGATATTTCTGCTGCTAATGTCTCTATTCCTGCTCAACCATCTTCCTCTGTTCCTATCCTTCAATATGGACTAAGGACAAGGCAGAAGAGTCATTCTTACTACTCTTCTTCTATTGATATTTCTGACGTGGATGATCATGATTTGATAAGGATTGATTCTGAAAGTGATTCAGAGGGTGATTCCATTCATTCTTGGGGACATATTGCTCATTGGGAGCTTAGATCTACTACTGATGGTGAAGTGAATGTTTGGTTTTATCTTGATGGGACAGTCAAGTTCTTTACATTTCTTAGGGAGATCTTGGATAGGGTTGAAAGAAAAGATTTGGAGCATCTTTATAAGATAGTGGATAATCATTATCAATCTCATACTCCTACTGGGATTGGTCTGCTGCTTTGGGGAGATTTACAAGTCTTGATGAATAAATTGGATGGAGACAAGGCTAAACTAGTGTGGGGTAATCAATCATCATGGAGAGTATTTTCTTGGAGATTATATCCCTATTCCAATGTTCATGTTGTGGAACTCACCTCTGGCAAGTTCCTAACTATGTTTGTGGATATTGCTTATCCTTTAACTGAAGGAGTGTTACAGAGAATGCTAACACAGAAGGTCAGAGTTCCTAAGCATTCTATAGGAAATGATCTAACCACAGCTGAACAATTGGTTAAATTCATCAAGGATCAAATTGCAGCTAAGGGATCATCAGCTTAAGGGGAGGCTTGCAGCTTAAGGGGAGGATAAAGCTCAAGGGGAGGATTGTTCTTGTTGTTGTTGTATATTTTCTACCTTTCTTTCTTTCTTTTGATTTCTTTTCTTTATTTTCTTTTGGTGTGTTTCTGATTTGTTTTATTAGTTTAAAAAAAAAAAAAAATTTTGTGTATATTTTGTGTGCTAATAAGTTGGTTTTGAGCAACACCTTGCAGGTACAGTGTTGGTGTTTACACCTACACAATAAATGGTACTCAACTCACCATGTCTTGCAGACAAAAAAGAGTTGGCTCACCATGAGGGTACGGCTCTGGTGTGGTAATCAAATCCGTTGATAGCTGTAATAGCTTGCTCAAAGCTATAGGGTACTTTAACTCACCCATGATTTATTTCTGAGAGTTGAAAATGGTTCTCAATTCACCATGGATGTAACCCTTTATGGGATCCAAAGGATTGGCTAGTCCACAAAAGTATGGTTTGTGGTAAAGACACTTGGTATCCATATTTGGTATTCAATTCACCAAGGTTCAGTTGAAACCAAAGAATTGACTAGTCCTGAGCAAACGGCTACAGGTAAAGACAAGTCAAATCCGTTTATAGTTGCTGATTTGCTAATAAATCATATGGTTATCAATGTACCATGGTCTCACACACCTAAACATTGGCTACTCCAGTAGTGATGGCTATTGGTAAAGAGACATCAAATCTATTAATTTTCACTGATTCACCTCTCACAGGAGTTAACACACCTGGATGTGATGAGAATAGTATGAAACTTAAAGTGATTTGATGTACATATTGTCATAGTAGCAGCCAAGTTCAAGTGAAAGTAATGGTGACCAGTATACATGTTTTGAAGAAGATTTCTTGTTCCTGCTGAACTATTGAAGTTGCTGCTGGATGCTATAGAAGCTGGAATCTTGCAAGTTATGGATGTTGCTGCTGGTTACTTAAAATTGTTGCTGCTAAGTCGCAGTCCTCAAGCCTGAGAAGTTACAAGCTCTATCACATTGGAATCTTGCAGGTTAACCTAGTCAACCTCAAGATTAGGGGAGGATTGTTAGGATCTCTGGGAAATAAGAGTTTCATTGTTGCTGCCGATAGTGTTAAGCTGGTTCCTGCCGATAGCGTTGGTTCCTGCTGAAAGCTCATTGCTGCTGATAGTGTTATCTTGTTCCTGCCGATAGTGTTGTTGCTGCGGATAGTATTATTTGTTATCCGTATATTTAGAATGTTTGTTAAGATTTATTTTTAGAAGAGATTGTTGTTTATCTCTTCACACGTTTACTTGTGAACGGGTTAGGGTTAGGTCATCTTGTTAGTATAAAAGATAAACCCGTCTATGAGTTTATGTACGCCTTTAACACCTTTAACATTTTCAATATTCAAGATCACAATTCTTAGTTCATAGTTTGATCCATAGAGGATCATTGTCGTTTAGAGTTTTCTTCTTTATTATACTTGTTGTTTAGTTTCCGCATAAACACTTGTATAGCATAAAGAGGTTCTTGTTTATACCAAGCTCAATCAAGCTCGATGTACTCGATCCTACAATCTCAGAAATGTGTGTCCCAAGCTGAACAGAGCACCTGGTCAGGCGGGGAAACAGGTTATCCATTAAAGGAGGCCAAGGGCAAGTGTACAACAAGAATGCAGCTACTGGTACTTTCTCTCTAAATGGTCATTATGCTACTACTTTATTTGATACGGGTGCGGATTACTGCTTTGTGTCCACTGAATTTGCTGAATTGTTGAATATTGAACCTAGTGAACTTAGGTCTAGTATTGTGAGTGAGATAGCTAGCGGTAGGGAGGTAGAGGTTGACAAGGTTATTCGTGGGTGTACTAGAGTGTTAGAGGGCATTCCGTTTATGATTGACTTGATACCTTTTGGACATGGGAGTTTTGATGTGGTGATAGGGATGAACTGGTTGTCTAAACATAAGGCCGAGGTTGTATGCCATGAAAAGGTAGTTCGTATTCCTTTAGAGAGTGGTGTTATACTTCGGATACAAGGAGAATGCTTAGGGAATGATTTGAAATCCCTTAAGAATGTGAAATCCAAAGAACTTAAAATAGAAGAGATTCCTGTGGTGTGTGAATTTCCTAGCGTCTTTCCTGAAGACTTGTCTGGGTTGCCTCCAATCCGTCAAGTTGAATTCCATATTGAATTGATTCCTGGAGCGGCACCTGTGGCGAAATCCCCATATCGTTTAGCACCCTCTGAGATGCAGGAGTTGTCCGCGCAGTTGCAAGAACTTCAGGATAAGGGGTTTATCCGACCCAGTCACTCTCCGTGGGGAGCACCTGTATTGTTTGTTAAGAAGAAGGATGGTTCATTCCGGATGTGTATTGACTATCGGGAATTGAATAAGTTAACTGTTAAAAATTGGTATCCTCTTCCTAGAATCGATGATCTCCTTGACCAGCTGCAAGATTCTTGATTCTTTTCGAAGATAGATCTATGTTCTGGTTATCATCAGTTAAGAGTGTATGAGGAGGATATTCCGAAGACTTCTTTTAGGACTCGTTATGGACACTTTGAGTTTACGGTTATGCCATTTGGGTTGACAAATGCACCTGCGATATTCATGGATCTAATGAATCGCATTTGTAAGCCTTATTTGGATAAATTTGTGATAGTGTTCATCGATGATATATTAGTCTACTCTAAGACTGAGAAGGAGCATGGAGAGCATTTGAAGTTGGTCCTTAAATTACTGGAGAAGGAGAAGTTGTACGCTAAGTTTTCAAAATGCGAGTTTTGGCTTAGAGAGGTACATTTTCTTGGTCATGTAGTTAATAGTGAAGGTATACATGTAGACCCTGGAAAGGTCGAAGCGGTCAAGAATTGGAAGGCTCCTACGACGCCGTCAGAGATACGCTCCTTTTTAGGATTGGCAGGGTATTACAGACGATTTATCAAAAAAATTTTGAAGATTGCCAAACCCCTCACATTGTTGACCCAGAAGAATAAGAAGTATGTCTGGGGAGAGGAGCAAGAGATGGCTTTTCAAACATTAAAGGATAATTTGTGCAATGCACCTATTCTGGCGCTTCTAGACGGACCAGATGACTTTGTGGTGTATTGTGATGCGTTGAAACAAGGTTTTGGATGTGTACTAATGCAGAGAGGGAAAGTGATAGCCTATGCATCCCGACAACTCAAGATTCATGAGATGAATTACACCACTCATGATTTAGAGCTTGGTGCGGTAGTGTTCGCCCTCAAGAATTGGAGACATTATCTGTATGGCACAAAGAGTGTTGTTTATACGGATCATAAGAGTCTTCAACATATCTTCAGTCAGAAGGAGCTGAATATGCGACAAAGAAGATGGATTGAATTGTTTAGTGATTATGATTGTGAGATTCGCTATCATCCTGGAAAGGCGAATGTGGTGGCTGATGCGTTGAGTAGGAAGGAAAGGATTAAGCCTAAGCGTGTGCGAGCTATGTGTGTGACCTTGCAATCGGGAATCAAGGGGAAGATATTGGCAGCACAAGAGGAAGCCCTCAAGGATGAAAACGCAACAGCTGAGATGCTGCGTGGGTTGGATCAACAAATGGAGAAAAAGGAGGATGGTGGATTATATTTCTTGGATCGGATATGGGTTCCGATGGTGGGAGATGTAAGAAGTTTGATCATGGACGAGGCTCATAAAACGAGATACTCAATTCATCCAGGATCTGACAAGATGTATTACGATCTTAGAGATGCTTATTGGTGGCCATGAATGAAGAGGGAAATAGCCGAGTATGCTAGTAAGTGTCTGACTGGTTTGAAAGTTAAGGTTGAACATCAGAAACCCTCTGGATTACTACAACAACCACCGATCCCTGAGTGGAAATGGGAGAATATAACGATGTATTTTATTGCCAAGTTGCCTCGAACAAGTAATGGGCATGACACGATATGGGTCATAGTGGACAGGCTGACAAAGTCTGCACATTTTCTGGCCATTCGTGAGGATTATAAGATGGAGAAGTTGGCAAGAATTTATGTCAATGAGATTGTGGCACGACATGGTGTGCCAGTGTCTATTATATCCGATCGCGACAGTAGGTTTACCTCACGGTTCTGGCGGTCACTACAGAAGGCTTTGGATACACGTTTGGATATTAGTACAGCTTATCATCCACAGACGGATGGGCAAAGTGAACGAACAATTCAGACTCTAGAAGATTTACTTAGAGCATGTGCTATCGATTTTGGAGGAAGCTGGGATACTCATTTACCTTTAGCTGAGTTTTCCTATAATAACAGCTATCATTCCAGTATTAGGTGTGCGCCGTTTGAAATGTTGTATGGGAGGAAATGTGGATCACCTGTTCTGTGGGCAGAGGTTGGGACAAGCCAACTAATTGGTCATGAACTAGTACAAGAGACTAAAGATAAGGTTTTTTAGATTAAGGAAATACTTAAGGCAGCAAGGGATCGCCAAAAGAGTTATGCAGATAATCACCGTAATCCTTTTGAGTTTAGTGTTGGTGATCTTGTGATGCTAAAAGTGTTCCCTTGGAAGGGTGTTGTGTGTTTCGGTAAGAAAGGAAAATTAGCACCAAGGTATGTAGGATCGTTTGAGATTACGGAAAGGATTGGACTTGTGGCATATCGACTGAAATTACCTCAGGAGCTAAGTGGTGTACATGATACATTTCACGTATCTAATTTAAAGAAATGTTTGGCGGATGCTAGTCTACATGTGCCATTAGATGAGATTAAGGTTGACAAGACCCTTCATTTTGTCGAGGAACCTATTGAGATTATGGACCGAGAGGTCAAGAGTTTGAAGCGTGGTAAGATAGCCTTAGTAAAGGTGCGTTGGAATTCGAAGCGTGGTCCTGAGTTTACATGGGAACGCGAGGATCAGATGAGGTCTAAGTACCCAAATTTGTTTTCGGATGTGGTTGGTGAGACAAGTAGCTAAATCTCGGGACGAGATTTCCCTAAGTGGGGGATGATGTAACAACCGTGATTTTAGCAGGTTAGTCTAACTATTAGTCTCGATCAATTTAATTTTTTTGCTTGGTGTGACTTAAGTGTTTTGTATGGCATATGTGTGATATACGCGTGTTTTGGCACTAAATCCTTTGTGTGACTCTATTGGTGTCTTGAGTAGTGTTGTTTTAAACGAGTTCATTTGGTTCACCCTGGTGACGTGGAAATGACTTGTATGGTTTTGCATTCGGGGTTTTGCGTAATGAGTTGTGTTCAAGTTTGTGAGCGTTGGTAAGTTAAGTGGTGTTCGGTTTTAAGGGTTATATTAATAACGTGTGTGAAATTCTATTTTTGGAAACTTTGTTTTGAAAATGATAATTATTCAAGTTGTCGTAAAATGAAGGATTACCGCGTAAGATGTTAGGTTTCGGCATAGGCTTTTATAAAATAACAAAAACACAAGGTTTTAAGTGTAATAATTAATATTAATAAAATATACATACATATATATATATATATATATATATATATATATATATATATATATATATATATATATATATATATATATATATATATATATATATATATATATATATATATATATATATATTATATATATATATAAGGGGCGGCCGATTTTGGGTTTAGGGGGGAAAAGGAAACAAAATTTTAGTCCAATTATAATTATTAATTAAGGAGGTTATCTAGAATGTTCTTAGGGTAGTATAAATACAAAACCAAAACACCCCAACCCATTTTTTTGTGAATTCGGTCGACCAAGGGGAGGAACAAGAAGAAAAAATTAGGGTTTCATTATTGTGAAGAAAAACAAGCTTAAGGTATGCCTAGTGATCCCTAATTCATTTAATTATTGATTTGATTCATGTAATACAAGTTATGATGGATCTAGGGTTTATGAAGGTTCTGTAAATTATTAATATAAAACATGTTGGGATCATTAATTAGTAATATTATGATGATTGGTGAAGAGATTAAGGTATAAAACATGTTAGTTATTGAGTTAGGGTTTGGACAGATTTATAAGCCTGTAAAGATACGAAAATATTTAATAGATGGAGATGAGTTATTACATGAATCTTGAGTCTAAACTGTAGTTCAGAGAACGTGCTTTCCAAAAAGTCCGGCCACGAGTGATTTTGAGGTCCGGAAGTCAGTCTAATGATTTTTTCAAGTAAAGGTGTCAAAACTGTTAAACCGGGATAGATTTAGGTTAAAAGTATTGAGGTCAAAAGTTGTTTTAAAAGTGTAATTTGGGTTAGCCCTTTTGGAGAAATTGAGTTCTATATTCCCTTTGACTTCCACGCGAAGGGTATGCATTAATAAGTTGTGCAAATATGTTTGTTAGGTCAAAACATTTTGGTGTGCGTTCAGATCCGAATCTGGATAGCTTTTATGTTTGATTTTTCAAAGAGCACTTGTGTGTGTTTTTAGTGCATGGCCTTCTGGGAGAAGCTTGTATGCTCATGAAGGACCATGGTGAATTTTTGGTGTAAGTTTTAGAGCTTATTTTGTTGTGATTTCATGTGGGTAAAAGTACCCCAAAAATCTGCGTATTCTGAAAAGTGTATGCAAGGGATTTAGTGAGTGTAAGTGTTTGGTAGTGGTTAGTATGGAGTCTAGGTGATCCATGGTGGTTTACATGAACCTTAGACATCCATCGTATGTGTGTTACATGGACTATAGCTTTTAGCTTGGTTGCGTGTAATGTGATCTTATTTTGTTGTATAGATTTGTGATTGATAATTTGGAAGCTGCAAAGTTTGAGGTGAGTTTCATAGTCCCATTTTTACTTTGTTTTAACTTGGGATGGGAATGATGCTTGTGTTGAAATATTTTTGAGTTACTGTGATTATGTGGTCGTAAATGCATGGACTTGTAAGTGTTATTATAAGTGTATTGCATGTTATGAGATTATTGTGTGGTGATTCTGTGTGGTCCATTTGGAGGGTAGCTATGCTCCCATTATCCAATTAGAGAGTAGTAGCTCTACTCACTATTATTCTGTGTGGTCTGATCAGAGGGTATGGTTACCCATTATTGTGAACTTGGATCGTGGGCGCGTTCCGTCCCAATTGATATTGGATATTGCTATTTGGATCGTGGGCACGTTCCATCCCTTATGTCCCTTAAGTGGTATGTTGGTTGAATGACTGAGATTGCATGCTATATAGTATAATGACTAGTCTTACTGTCCTGCTATGTTTTATAATCACAGTGAACTGGTTGCCTGAGATATATTATGTGTCTTAAACCTATGAACCTCACCAACATTATGTTGACGTTTTTGAGCATCATTTTCAGGTGAGCATTCTAAGGCTAAGGTAGAGGGAAGCGACTAGACGAGACTTAGTTGCATTTGAGAACGATTTATCTTTATGTTTTGACTTGAATATGGTTGATTTTGATTGTGATACTTTAATGTCTTTCGACTAGTACTTTATGTTCTATTGAAGATACCTTTTGGAGATATGGTTTGGTTATTTTCTTTTGGGGTATCGTTACGACACTTTGTGTCTGTACTTTGCTCTATTTATGTGCATGTAGTAATTTCTCTATTTAGACACCATGTGTTGTGATAATATCCATGAAGTTACACTCGCATTTCCGCCTTGGCGAGGTGTGACAAAGATGATGATGGTTTTGTATTCACTGTTGTAGGTGTTGGTGATTGAACAATTAATGCAAGAGGATCATGTTGCTTTGCTAACTTGTCTTTCCTTACTTCATCTGCCTCTTTCTGGTTTTGTTTGAGAAAGTCATAGAGCTGATCATAGTTCACTTGATGAAGATCCTTTGTTTGGTTGACAATAGTGACTTATCGTCCTCATTCCTCTGGTAGGTTGTTGATGAACTTGATGTTTTGAACAATTGGCCTTGGTGTCAACTTGTTCCTGATAAGCTCGTTCATGAGAGTGCAAAACCTTGTGTAATAGGACTCAATGGGTTCCGCTGGAGTGGATGTGAACTTTTCCCATTCTGTTAGAAGCTTGTTTTCAACATCTTGTTGCCCGATTTCAGTACCGTGACAAAGTCTTCTAACTCTCTCCCACATATCATAAGCAGTCTCACAACTGTCAACAGCAGCAAATATTTCTCGTGGTAAACCAAGTTGAATTAAGTGCATTGCTAAGTCATCAGCTGCAATTTGCTTCCTATCATCTTCGGTGTATTCATGTTCATACTGATCATGATAGTGTGGTGGTGTGGGAGGTGTTCCATTTGGATCCCCAGGGTCTAGAACTTGACGAGGCTTGAATGGTCCATGATTGATGGAATGAAGTAGGAGTTTACCATTTTCTTTTGTTTTGATATAGCGAAGCATTCGGCTTGTCCATGGAAGGTATCTACCTTTTTCAAGCATCGGAGGACGGTTTTCGGCACCGGCTGCATGGATGTCTTGTTGAGTCGTCATAGATAAAGTTGTATGGCTAAGATGATTTTGGATCAGTTCAAAGAACTAGGAGTGGTACGTTGATGTTGGTTACTGTTCAAAAAGTCCTTTGTTCAGTTCCTAAGTAGGTGTCCAAGAATCCAAAGTCGAAGAATCCACAAACTTGGTAATTCAGAAAGTAGATAACTTCTTCAGAAAGTAGCTAACTTCAGAAAGTAGATAACTTCAGAAAGTAGATAACTTTAGAAAGTAGATAACTTCAGAAAGTCGATAACTAGAAAGTCAATAACTAGAAAGTTGTAGCATATTCATAACATTCAAACACACAAACAAGGTGGATATGGTCGGCGGTTCAAGAAGATTTAGAGAGAGAAAGTGAGTTGGGAACTTAGTGAGAGAAAGTGAAGAGAATTCTATTGAATGGTTGAGAAGTTCCAACCCTCTCCCTTGGTGGGAGAGGGGTATTTATACTTACATATTAGTTACCCCGTGTGGGCTGTGGAGCGAGCTGATAGAGGGTAAAGACCCGACCCCCTCCACGAATACTTAACTAACTAAACTAATACAAATAATATTAATATTACTAATATTCCTACAAGCTATTAAATGCTAATGAGTACTCGGGGTGACCGAGTCTTCAGATGAATATTTATATTCTTAACAATCTCCCCTTAAGGGAGGTCACCCCTGAAATAATATTTTGAATTCTAGCAATCTTTCATATGATCTTGACTTCATAGCTCATAGTCTTTGATTCTTCAACGTCATAAGTCTTTGTGCCTTTCAGCAGTGAACTTTTGATGATAGTTCTTCTGTCTTGGATGATCTTTGGTGATTCTTTGATGTCTTCATCCAACATGTGTCTCCAAGTCATCTTTCAGCAGTATGTCTCCATGTGATGTGGTATTCTTTGACCCAACATGCTCACACTATTCTCGGTCATGAATTTCAGCATCAGAGTTTGCAGAAGCAGTGTTGAAGGTCTTTTAGTTTATCATGACTTCTTTGTATACAATGAAGGTGTAGTGTGAGCATGTGGTAGTGGATTGGCATCTTCTCTGCAATCAGCTACAACCGCCAGGAATTCCTGCATACGACAGTTAGCAATAAAATGTCCGGCACTTATAGGTTTGGATTTCGAGATTGTTAACAGCATAGTGTGAAAACTCTCTCTAATCCTTACCAAGGCCGTTCCTAATCGAAAACCCACAGAGGGCTTAAAAGATCTACCATAGTAAATCAATGATTAGGTGAGTCGCTGGAGTTCGCACCACGACTGTAGAACGTTTGAAACCGCCGCGACCACTAAGCGTAATTCACAAGGAATTACCGAAGTGACCTGCTTTCAGGGCTGTTTGATGTTGACCCTGGCAGGAATTTCCATTCAATCACTGAGAATTACATTTGTAAATTCCCTCATAAATGTTCTGGCAGATTGCTAAGATCTACGTAGGACTCATAAGTTTACAACTGGTGTCCTTAATGTTGAACAACCAGTGTAGAAGTAACACTTGTTCCTATGAGATCTTATGATGCATCTCGTGGCTCTAGACTCGATAAGTGCAATTTTGGTAGTCGGAGACTGGAGTGGTGTCTCCTGTTTTAATATCAACATAACTCGTAATGAGCGGTCGATAGATTATGCAGGGTTCCCCGTGAGAATGAAACAAGTCCTTTTAAGAGAACTTGAGTGGTTTAGAAGGTTTAGTGCAGTGCGTCACTGGGTCCATGACGTCTTGTCTTCAATACCGGTGTTACCTTAGTAACCACCAGTAGCATATGAATTGAACCCGGTTTCTGCCCTAAGGTTGAATAATTGGAGGGCTATTTCTTTTCACCCTTTCTCATTTCATTTCTTTTTAATTCTTCAACCCCTTCTTTCTCCTTTCTCATATTACTTCTTTTTTCATGATCATACCTAAGGACTTTCTAACACTAACTATTCGGTATTGTCCCTGGGTAGATCCCTCCGGCTCTGGCGGATCATAGGACGGTTTTCCTAACCTTAGCCACCTTATAACACCATGACTATCCTATGTTGCCATAAACCAAAATCCTTGAAAAATCTCTCAAAGTGTTCATGATTATGAAACACATTTTGCTAACACTTTGAGAGTTTTGTATTTTTCAAATTCTCCCCCTTAACATGTGCACATATGTTTTAAATTAAAATTTGCACATGTTGGGTAGAGATTGCACTTTTTGAATTGATCCACTTTCAGTGAACATGACCGATTCGAGACACGCTTACATCACTAGTTAGACTAGCTTGAAATTATTACCCGGCCTGGTCACATCCACAGAAAGTTTCTCGAAACGGTACACTCTACTCAGATACATCCTCTTCGAGACACGCTTACATCACTGGTTGGACCAGCTTAAAATTATTACCCGGCCAGGACGCATCCTTTCGATTAATGACAGTTTATGTTTCGTCAATTCATTGGTGAAGTCTGAGTCACGCTCACATGAGATGCCATATTCATTTTGTCACCACAAACCATTTGCTCCCCCTCAATATGTGCATCGATATACGAAAGAGTTTAGCACATATGGGAGAGCTAACATTTAGGTCTAAAACATCACATTTTTAACAGATTTCATATTTAAATCACATTCTCTCCCCCGATCAAAAATTTCAAACCTTTTGAGATTTGTGATCCCAATTGATTTAAATATGTTTAGAAAATTAGGGAGAAAATGTAGTCAGGTTTTAATATACAATCTGATTATGGAGCATACTATGCTCCCCCTTAAACCATGAGAGAGTGTCACTGCTGATGTTGCACAATGTTTAAAAAGGTGTCAAAATTTTGAACAAATACTCTCCCCCTCAATTAATGACCCGTTTTCTATTTAAAGAGCTGTAGTCATTCAATTGAGCGTCAAGTATTTGTGAAAATTTAAGTCCAGTTACCACCTTGTGAAACACCAAAACTCTCCTGAAGAATCATAGAACGGAAAGAGTTTTTGGTGCAAAGAAGACTTCTCTTCTTATACCAGAAATGATGCACTGAATCGTACATCAAGTCGGAGAAACATGGATATAAAGTAATCCATGCCCAGGTGAACATCACCCAGTTGGAGGAACAGTCGTCTTTTAGGCGACGTGCTTTCCCCATAATAAAGTACGGGTCGCAGTCTGAAGTAACTGCAAGCCGAATAGACATCTTTTAACCAGTTAGTATAACTTCTGCTCGAGCTTCATTTAAAGACCCGTGTCATTATTGAATGACATTTCTAGGTCCGTAAATGTTATCGATAAACAGAAGACATGCCTAGAGGAACTATTTTTGGTATTTTTTTGATTTTTCTGATTTTTAGGGTTTTTATAGGTTTTATATTTTTTCTATTTTCTTTTTGTTTTAAGATATATACAAGTATATACAAGGATATGTGATGCAAATCCTTTACTCATCCTTTTCTTCTTGAAGACACTTGAGTGATTCAGGTGACAAACTCTTCATGCCAAGCCGCGGGAGAATAAATTGGAACCGTTCTCTCGGAAGAGCCTTAGTGAAGATATCAGCTAGCTGAAACTCCGTCCTCACGAAGTAGAGTTCCACAATCCCTTTCTCAACATGTTCCCTTATGAAGTGATGCCTGATGTCGATATGCTTCGACCGGGAGTGTTGGACATTGTTACAGCAAAGAGCGATAGCGCTTTTGTTGTCACAATACAGAGGAATCTTGTTGTATGCAAAACCATAGTCCGAGAGTTGTGATCTCATCCATAGGATTTGAGTACAGCAAGCAGACATAGCAATGTACTCGGCCTCTGTAGAAGATATAGACGTGCTCATTTGCTTTTTAGAAGACCAACTGACCAACTTTTCTCCCAAAAACTGAGCTCCCCCCGAAGTACTTCGACGAGTATCTTGACACCCTGCATGGTCAGCGTCTGCATAAGCTGTGAGTTCCATTGCAGTGTCCTTAGGATACCAGATACCCATATGAACCGTGCCTTGAAGATATCTGAAGACTCTTTTCACCGCTTCCAGATGCTTTTTGGTGGGCTTGGACTGATAACGAGCGCACATACATACAGCGAACAGAAGATCTGGCCTACTAGCAGTGAGATACATCAAGGATCCAATCATACTTCTATACTTTGTTTGATCAACGGGGATCCCGGAGAGGTCTTCATCCAGCTTTGATCTTTCAACCATGGGAGTGTCAACATAATCACTTGAATCGAATCCAAACTTCTTTAAAATTTTGTTTGCATATTTGGATTGATTAATGAAGATGCCTCCAGGACTTTGAGAGATTTGCAAGCCTAAGAAAAACGACATTTGTCCCATCATCGACATCTGAAACTTGGAACTCATCTCTTTTGAAAACCGATCACATTCACTAGGATCAGAAGATGCAAAAATAATGTCATCTACATATATCTGAACATGAAGTAGATGTTTGCCCGTCTTCCTGGTGAATAGCGTGGGATCAACAACACCCTTGGAGAATCCGTTTGCAAGAAGGAACATGGACAATGTGTCATACCACGCCCTAGGTGCCTACTTCAAGCCATAAAGGGCCTTCTTCAAGCGATAGACATGAGTAGGATGATCAACGTCCAAAAATCCTTCCGGTTGACTCACATAGACTTCTTCCTTTAAGTCACCATTCAAGAAAGCAGTTTTAACATCCATCTGGTAGACTATCATATTCTGACTTGCAGCATTTGCGAGGAAGATTCTGATGGCTTCAATTCGAGCAACCGGAGCAAAAGATTCTTCAAAGTCTATGCCCTCTTCTTGTCGATACCCTTTTGCCACTAGCCGTGCCTTGTTCTTCAGAACATCACCATGCTCATCGAGTTTCACCTTGAAGATCCACTTTAGAGCAATGATCATCGCACACTCTGGAGGAGGCACTAATTCCCATACTTCAAGTCGATCAAATTCATGGATTTCATCTTGCATAGCGTTGAACCAGCAATCTTTGGACATTGCTTCTTTGACATCTTTTGGCTCGACTTTGGATAGTACGGAATTGAAGAAACACCACAGTGCATCGGTGGCAAGTTGTTTTCATGTAGATACCGGACGTGAAGGATTGCTAATGATGTTGTCAATTGGATGATCATTGGTCCATTTTCTGAGATGATTGTGGGGTTAAGGGTTTTGAACAGAAGTTGCCATGTTGTGGTCTCCTGAAGAAGATGTATCAGTTGAAGACTCAGGAGCAAATATGTTCTCAAATGGAACATCATTAACAGGAGCAAAAGGATTAACATCAAAAGAATTGTCATCTGCAAATCCTTGCTGCACCGAAGAAGATTGAATATTTGATGATGAGGGCGATTGACTGGCAGATGGTGCATCGAGGCTGATTGAGACAGATACCGATGGGCCTTCTGAGTCTTGTGGAATTTGAGCATCAGTAGCAGGAAGTACATCAGCAGCTTCCATTGTAGTGTTAACCGTTGGTGGCTCAAAATATTCATCAAACATAGGTTCAAATAACTTCTTCAACTCCTCACTGGTAGGTGGTACATAGGGAACTGCAGGCGTGGAATTCTGTACAAGACCTGAACTGATTGTTCCAGGTGTCAAAAGATTAAGATCGGGTCCAGAGCTAGTTTATCTTGGAGCCGGTTGCTCAGTCAGCTCATCGAACGTAACGTGAATAGTTTCCATGATTTTTCGGGTTCTTTTGTTGTAGATTCTGTATCCCTTGCGATCTGGTGCGTACCCAACGAAGAAACCTATGTCTGCCTTAGCTTTCAACTTTCCCAGGTCTTGACTGTCATTTGTCGGATAGCACAGTGCACCGAACACACGAAGAAAAGAAAGATCTGGCTTCTTGTTATGAATCAGCTCATAGGGTGTCTTGTTGTGAATAGTATGAATCAGGGATCGGTTTTGGGTATAACATGCTATTGCTATTGCTATTGCTTCTGCCCAAAGAAACATCGGTGCTTTGGAAAATATTAGCATGGTTCTTGCAGCTTCCACCAGAGTACGGTTCCTTCTTTCAACCACACCGTTCTGCTGAGGAGTGCGTGGAACACTTTTCTGGTGTGTTATGCCAATACTTTCATAGAAATGACTGAGTTGTTGGTTAACAAACTCAGTTCCATTGTCTGTACGGATGATTCTGACAGTTTTGTTGAGCCTCACTTGCAGCTGTTTGATTAGTTTGATGATAACCTCTGGAGTTTCATCCTTGGTTCTCAAGAACTTTACCCATGTAAACCGAGAGTAGTCATCGACTACCACAAGAATGTATTTCTTCCCATTTATACTTTGCACTCTCATGGGACCGCACAGATCCATGTGAAGGGTGTGAAGAACTTCCAAGATGGTGTTGACAGTTTTGGGTTTGTGGGTTTGTTTCTTGCTTTTGCCCAGTTGACAGGCGGAACAAAGATGATCTTTCTCGAACTTTAATCTGGGCATGCCTCGTACAAGATCCTTGCGAGAAAGGTCATTTATGGTACCGAAGTTTAAGTGATTTAACCGACGGTGCCAAAGCCAAGATTTAGTCTTTGAGGCCTTTGAAAGCAAGCAAATAGGAGAGGACTTCATCATTTCTTCAATTGAGATGGTGTATAGATTGGTTCCACGACTGCCTTTAAGAAGATCTAAACCATCCAATTCTCTGACGAAACAAGTGTGTTTTCTGAAAGCAACTTCAAGATCGGAATCACAAAATTGTCCCATAGAAAACAAGTTATGCCCTAGTCCTTCCACATAATATACCCGTGAGATTACACTATCGCCGAACACATAATCTCCATAACCCATAATTACTCCAAAATGGTCGTTCTCGAATCTAACTGTCCCGATAAACTTTCTCACGAAGTTCTTGAGCCGTGAGCGATCCCCAGTCATATGTTTTGAGCAGCCTGAGTCCAAATACCAAATGAAGATTTGTACGACCTGCATTTGAAAACAGACAACGATGGATAACTGAAAAATGTGGATCTCCACGTACAGTTGGGGTCCGTTTGGTTAGCACACACAAATTTTGGAGTTACAATTTTAACAGATGCTATTGTATTTGCAGTGGAAACAACACTAGAAGGAGCAATTGACCTAATAGCATGGCATTGTGTCACTAGAGGCAATATTCGACCAGTTGGTTTCCATTCCTTAACCTTTACTACTCTATGGTTATTGAATTTAGTTAAGGGGCATTGATCTCCTAAAGTTAGCTTCCTTCCAGTGGGTCTCCATTGATACCCGACATTTGCAAATGTTTTTCCTGTTGCTTTCCAAACTTTCTTATTTGTTTCAGCTTTCCTAACATTCTTAACATGGGGATGCACAGGAGACATCAAAAATGACACAACACAATCATCATGATTAGCAGAAATTAAACATTTGTCACATGTTTTACAGACAGCATTAGAATTCGAATCAATTACAGTACTTTTGATACTAGAATCAACACGATTCATTCTATTCATTGTAAACTTATTGTTCCTAAGTTGGGCTTCTACTTTCTTCTCGTGACCACTCTTAGCCGGCGCAGTCCTATCTTTCCTTGCATTGCCTCTAGGCTTTGACCCGCTAGCTTTGGTGTCACTTTTTACTCCTGTAGAAGTAATGATGGGAACATTAGTTTGTTTTATTGTCATTTGCTTTCCTGAATTTGATGTGCTGGATTTTGATGTTCTCAGTGGTAGATCAAAGGTTACATGCTTGTTTTTACACGTAGATGATGATGCAACAAATCTATCTCTTTTGTTATCAATCTTAGGTCCAGTGCCAATGACGTACTCTAAAAATTCTTGAGATCTTTTAGTGAGGAAGCAGGCATCCACAACAGCCTTATCAAGTGGTTTTTCTATCCTATCCTCCTCAACTATCTCACGAAGTGTATCAAGGCTATCCTTAAAGTGATTGAGATATATTTGATGGGCAGACCTATTGTTCCTAAGGGGAATTGGTATAGGCACAACATCAACATCATACTTTCTAACAACAGAAACCTTTGGGGCAACATTATCACAAGTGCCAATTGGCATTTTCCCTTTCACCTGAGTCTTAAGATTCTCAATTTTATTTAACAAAGAAGTTATCTTTTCATTATGACTGTTTCGTGTGACTTTAATTGAGTCATATAACTCTTTGTAATGCTGTTTGACTTTTGAATTTTCAGCTCGAAAACACTCATTTTCATAGTGTAACTTATTGATGGTGTCTTGATATTGAAAATTCTGAGAATCTAGATACGGTTATTTATTGGTGCCAATTGCATCACACTTGTTAGATTTTAATTGGGCAATTTGAGCCCTCAGTTGTCGAATCGTGTTCGTGTGAGCTTGAATTTTTTCATCACGTTTGCTCAATTCAAAATATGTATCAAATTCAGGAGCATCCAGAGATGTCTTGGCATTTGATATTTTATATTTTTCTTCTAAGTGTTGATATTTTAATTGTAAATTAAAATGATCAACCTCTAGTTTTGAAAAACACTTGACCATGTTATCATGGTCATCATTTTGAATTTTCTCTTGCAGTTTCAAATTCTCCCCCTCAAGCTCAACAACACGATTCTGGGTAACATTCAAAGCAATAGAATACTCATGAAATTGACAGGCAGTTAATGCAGCATCAGTAGCAGTATAAAATACATCTTGTGCAATACATCTAGCAATCAAGTTCTCATTTGTGATGAGAATATTCTTTCTCTCAATTTCACGACTCTTAAGTTCTATCTCATTTTGAGTTACCTCATTTTCCATTTCTTTAAACACTGCTTTCATTTCATTTACTTCAGTTTCAAGAGTTTTTTGCATTCCTTCAAACTGTTCCTTAAGTAATTTAAAGAATGGAATGACCTCAGTTAAGTAACACCTTTTTGTTTGTTCAAAACCTCTTTCCCCCTCAGTAATTCCAGTTGGTGTAATTCTCTTCTTACATGTCTTATCAAAATCAGCAAATAGTTGACAAAGTACATATATGCTAATTAAGGTTTTACATTCAGTGGGAAGAGTCAAAGGGACCAAATGTCTAGGTGTATTGGGAGGACACACCGTCGCAACTGTAATTTTTCTAAGGGGTGGAGTTTTGGCTTCAAGCTCTTCGGCCTTTCTTTTTTCAATATCTAAAGACCAAAATATTTGTTCGGGTGTTAACTTCTTTTGAGGTGCAAACACAGTCAAACGATTCTCCTCATAATAATCATGGGGCTTGACTATTATTCGTTTGGCTATGCATTTGGGATCCTTCATTTTCTCATTCATCCTTTCTCTTTTTCTCACTTCTATTTCATCACTCTCTTCTAAAGATGAAACATCAGGTGGGGCATGACCAGGCATAATCATCACATTGGCATCATATAAGGCAGGTTGGACTACTTTAGCATTCTTAAGAATAGCTAACTCAAGTTCACCTACATTACTTTCGCTATGCTTATCACATAGCTTTTTGTGCTTCTGAAGCATTTGGGCAGTCTGTCTGGTTTGGTCTTGTGTGTATAACTTGTTTTCAAGCTTATTCTTTAAGGTTTTAAGATGGGAGAAATCATTTAAGAGTTGTGTTTCTTTTTCTTTGAAGTCTTGTTTCATTGTACTTAATTGCTTTTGGGTCTCCTGTGTTTGTTTAACAGTCTGATCCAGCTGATTTTTCAAAGAATTTATCTATTGTTTTAATGTTTCTTCCCTTACATTACGCTCTGTTATAAGTGTACGCATTTGACATTCCATTTTCTGCTCACGTTCAGTTAGTTCAAACTTAGCACGCTGTTCATACATGGCCACCTGATCTTTATATATGTTTAGTCTAGTGGTCAAGGTGTCATCAGGGACAAACACAGTGTTTTCATGCCACTCACAAGCATTATCTACAGCACAAGCATTATCTAAGGCACACACATTATTTACAACAGAAGCAACATTTTCAACAGAAGATGCACCACCTTGTACATCAGACATGGTGTTGTGATTCACATATTGTTCATATGGAATAATATTACTATTTCCCATGTCAACAGTATCTGAATCAGCCACATCTGTCTGTTGTACTTCGTTGGGAATCTTCTGTTCATCAACCACGTTATATGTGTCATAAAGTTTTAGTACCTCAGAAATCACAGATGCATTTGAGGGACCAGCTTGTTGAGATGAAGAGACCATAGAGGACAAGTTAGCCATGAAGATTGTTTGAGTTGTTGGTTCATCATCCACGTCAGAGTCAAAAGCATCACAATCATCAGCTTTGAAGATATTGGGATCATTAAGTGCAAGGTCTTGAACTGGCTGTTCGTCCACATCGGCATCAAAAGTATTTCCCCATCACCAGCAAGAAACAACAATTCTTCTTCATCCAATACCGCTCCGTTCTCCTGAGCTTGCATCAACAGCATCTTGTCCTTGAAATAGTCTGAGTTCTGAGGACGTTTTGGTTGATTGCAGTTTCTGGCAATGTGTCCTAGTCCTCCACAGTTATAACACTTGGGCTGTTTCCCCTGCCCCTGATTTGAATTCCCTCATCTGGTCTGCACATTACCTCGACCCGTGTTCCTTTGATTTAAGTTTTGCCTCCCCTGCACATTCTGAACCACAATTCTTCCATCCTCCACCGTTGCCAGAGTGTGTGGGTTTTATGAGGTTCTGAGTTGATTGTTAGTCTGAGGGAGTGTTGCTTTAAATTGTTGAACAAGTAAGGACACTTGGTTGGTAAGTGTTAGACCCGTATCCCGGTTACGAGTAGGCCCCACCCTAGATGGAAAATGCTAAGGACTTATGTGATTGGTTGGTCAACAAAGTTACGTGAAAGTCAAACCCGATAGTCAAACTAATAGTCAAAGTATGACTAATGTAGTAATATAAAGTATGATGCATAACTAAAGGGACCTAGTTTGCCAAGTGTTAATTATGTGTCATAAGTTATATGTGGCCAAAGTAAAAGAAAAGAGACTAAAAGGACCAATCTTGCCTAAGGGTGAAACTTGGATTTAGCTAGATATATCCAGGAATATCTAGAGTTTTCCACCATTATTGAGGGAGAGAGTGAGGCCGGTTTTTAGGAGAGAAAAAGAGAGGGAAAGTGATGAAGATGAAGGTGCTATGAAGATGGATTGAAGATGGCTACTACTTAGCATGACTATGGCAAGTAAGTAACCTTTAATTAGTGTTAATTGATGATTTATGAATTAGGGTTTATGAACCTAATTTGGGGAAAATGGGTAAATGGTGGTTTTAAGATAATTGATGGGTTATAGTGATTATGAGGTAAGTTTGTGTGGGTTTAATTAGTAAGAAAAAGGGTGTTCATCATATGATCAAAGTATGATCATATGATGATCAAGTATGTTAAAGGGTGTGTTGATTGTTATAGTTTTTGGTTATGTATTATTAAGTGTTTGTGAATGATGGTCATGAAGTAGGAAAAATGATGGTGATGATGTGATGATGGTGACTAGTGAGGATGATGATGATTGTGGTGAAATAATGATGTGGTAGTTAGCTTGGATTGAAGGTAAGTAACTCTTACTAAAACATGTATTATATGTGTATTTATCATGTATGTATTGTGGTTGTATAAGAGTATAGGAGTTGGATTTAGAATGATTGTAAGCTAAGGATGGTTGGCTAGTGATCTTGACTAAGGGTATGTTAGCTTGATGAATTTGGACTAGCTAAGGTATGTTGTTGATTATGGTTGTGATGAATAGATGCAATTATATTATGAAGTTGTGTGTGTTATGGGTGGTATGAAGTAGTTTAGAGGCTTTTATGTGATTATGATGCTTATGTGGAAATATGTGTATGAGATATGTTTTATGTCGGGTTACTTACTAAGCGTAAGCTTACCCTTTTAGTTGTTAATGTTTTGTAGGTTCATGTGCGGCGGAAGGAAGGTTTATGGGTCATAGCATAAGGAATTGGAAGTGGATTTGGAAGATAATAAGTATTAGGAGCTAGGTAGAATACCGAGCTCAAGTTTCAAGGTTGTACCCCCGAGAGTCTTTCTTATGATTTGTATAACGTGTGTCAAGGTCGTCGTAAAGTTTGGGTGGTCATCGGTGTGTCCAAGTGTGTTTTAGGTGTTTATAGTCAAAGTTAAGGGGGCTTTTGGCAAAAGTGTAAATATACCCATTTTAGGTTGTGAACGGGTCAAGTGTTTATGGAACATGTTTAATATGTTAAAGTAATGATGTTGGCCAAGTTTGGTGGGTAAATGAAGTGTTTTAGATGGTTTGTAGTGTAAATGGGTCAAAACAGATATTTTGGCAAAACCCGTCGCTTTGTAAAGCATGTTTCCACGGGTCGTTATGACCAAGTTTTTTTTATATATTTGATGTTTATAAAAGTCATAATGATTTCTGGAAGTTTTGGTGTTATGTCATGTTATAGAAGTCGTTTTCCGGAAAATGGGTCAAAAAGTGCACAAAAGGGGTTATGCAGAAAAAGGGGTGTTTGGGACAAGGTCTATTTTAACCCGTTTTAGGTCAAACGGGTTAAGGGTTTTGGGAAACAATGTATATGGTATATTTTAGTTCAATGTGAATTAAATGTGTTTATATATATGTCTAAAGTGTCGACTTTTTGTGTTTAAAGGCGCACGGGTCAAGTTTAAGAAAATAGTGCACTTTAGGGGTCCATAGTGCACCGGAAGTGTCATAGTGCACTTTAGGGGTCCATAGCGCACCGGAGGTGTTATAGTGCACTTTAGGGGTCCATAGTGCACCGGAGGTGTCATAGTGCACTTTAGGGGTCCATAGTGCACCGAAAGTGTTATAGTGCACTTTAGGGGTCCTTAGTGAACCGTACATGTTACAGTGCACTTTAGGGTGCCACCCGTCATTTTTTAAAAGTATTTGAGTATAGTCTCATTTAAAAATGAGTTCAAGGTCTATATGTCAAAGGATTTTGTTAATGGTCAAAAGAGTTTTGGAATGAAGGTCAAAGTTGGGTCATTTCCGCGTAAAAGTCAAAGTTTTTGGTCAAAGCGTTCACGGGGTGTAACAGTAAGGTTATCAATCATTTTGTCGGTGTGAGAGTAACCCGAATCCAGTTGTGGACTCATAGCAGATGATGATGAGTAGGGATGATGATAAGCTTGGTCAGATGACAATTGGTTGATAGGCTGAGCACTTGCAACAAATGCCAGTGGATCATTTGGTGCAGTAGGATTGATCTTTTCTCTCAACAGACGATCATAAGCAGCATGTTTCTCATGTTGTTGCAGATAGGCATACAACTGTTCATAATTAGTTTCTCTCATACCTTTGTTGAGTTTTACTGCAGTAACAAATCTGTCCCATTCTGGAGTCATGTTGTTTACAAACTTTGAGTTAAGTTGGATGTTGGGCATAGTCATTATGATGATTCTCATATCATTTACCAACTTATAAAATCTCACATAGTAGTCTGTAATGTTCTCACCCGGGTTCATCTTAAAGTGTTCAAACTCGTCATACAACTGTGACTCACGATCTTCCTTTGTGAGTTCTGATCCAGCTAGAAGCATTTTGACGTTGTCCCACACAGCTTTTGCTTCAGTGTTGAAGTTGATGAGTTTGTAAACATCTTTGGGCAAACCTCGAATGACAATGTTGGAGGCTCTAATGTCGGCATCATACCTCTTCTTTTCTTCCTCATTAAGATCATTGTAAGTTCGAGGTCTGTCAATTCCCAAAGTGACAGTTCCGTCATCACCAGTAGTAACAACATCTCTGGTGGTGCCCATCTGAAATGGTCCTTCATCAATGGATTTAAGAATGTTAAATCCATTTTCTTTGCCCAAACAGTAAAGTCGTATTCGTTGTGCCCACGACTCATAGTCTGTCCTATCAAGCATAGGAGGACGGGTATCGGACCCAGCTGCTTGAATGTCATCAGATGCAGTGCTTGGTATGGTTGCCATACTGTATACGAGATTTTACAATTCTTGAGATTTAAACCGAGAAATAAGTTCTTTCGCGGGATTTTACAAAATTCAAGAACAAACCACTATTCCAAAACCGCTGAAGTGCTATTCAAACAGTAAGTATCAAACCGCTAAAACCCTAGGCAAACCGCTAATATCTAACCGCTAAACCACACAACAAACCGCTAAGTCAAACCGCAAGTCTTGAATACCAAACCGCTATTCTCAAACCGCAGTAATTAACCCAACCGCTATGATCAAACAGCTGAAACCAGAACCGCGAAGACCTAAACCGCTGAAATCAGAACCGCTAAGACCTAAACCGCTGAGAGCTAAACCGCTGAGACCAGAACCGCTAAGACTCAACCCTCTGAAGATTAAACCGCTGAATCCTGAACCGCTACGATCTAAACCGCTGTAGGTTAAACCGCTGCTGCTAAACGACAAACCGCTAGAGACAAGAACTGACAAACCGCAACCGCAAATGGACAAACCGTCCTTTTCAGTACGTTTTGTCCTTTTCCCAATTTAGTCATAATCCAAACCGCTATCAGAGATTTAGACCAAGCCGCTAACAATAATTACCAAAATACAACAAACCGCTGCAAAGAAATCCTTCACCGAAGGTTAAACCGCTACGATGAAAACACTTCCGAACACCAAACCGCTGCCAAGAAACCCTTCAAATCTTCCACAAACAGACACTAACCAAGTTGTATGTTATCAAGGAAGATGTAAAACAGTTCAATGAACACAAAAGTACAAGTTTTCAACAAATTTAACCACAAACAAAGATTAAGCTAGGCTTTTTCTACCCTACTTTGTACGAACTGAAAACCACACAAAAACCACACCACGAATCTGAATATGCTCTTACACGAACCTAACCATGGCTCTTGATACCAAATGTAGCATATTCATCACATTCAAACACACAAATAAGGTGGATTTGGCCGGCGGTTTAAGAAGATTTAGAGAGAGAAAGTGAGTTGGGAACTTAGTGAGAGAAAGTGAAGAGAATTGTATTGAATGGTTGAGAAGTTCCAACCCTCTCCCTTGGTGGGAGAGGGGTATTTATACTTACATATTAGTTGCCCTGTGTGGGCTGTGGAGCGAGCTGACAGAGGGTAAAGACCCGACCCACTCCACGAATACTTAACTAACTAAACTAATACAAATAATATTAATATTACTAATATTCCTACGACCTATTAAATGCTAATGAGTGCTCGGGGTGACCGAGCCTTCAGATGAATATTTATATTCCTAACAAAAGTTGATAACTAGAAAGTCAATAACCAGAAAGTCAATAACTAGAAAGTTGATAACTAGAAAGTCGATACCAGAAAGTCAATAACTAGAAAGTTGATAACTAGAAAGTCGATAACCAGAAAGTCAATAACTAGAAAGTTGATAACTAGAAAGTCGATAACCAGAAAGTCAATAACTTTACAGAAACTCGGTAAGGTTCACAGAAAGTCAGTAAACTTCACAGAAAGTCGGTAAGGTTCACAGAAAGTCGGTAAACTTCACAGAAAGTCGGTAAGGTTCACAAAAAGTCGGTAAACTTCACAGAAAGTCGGTAAGGTTCACAGAAAGTCGGTAAACTTCACAGAATGTCGGTAAGGTTCACAGAAAGTCGGTAAACTTCACAGAAAGTCGGTAAGGTTCACAGAAAGTCGGTAAACTTCACAGAAAGTCGGTAAGGTTCACAGAAAGTCGGTAAACTTCACAAAAAGTCAGTAAGGTTCACAGAAAGTCGGTAAACTTCACAGAAAGTCGATAATCTTGACAAAGTTGATAAAGTCCAGAAAGTCGATAGGTTCTGTAAGGTGAAACTCGATAAAGTTATCAAACTTGATAAATTTATCAGAAACTCGACAACACTTGAGAAAGTCGATAAAATTTAGAAAGTTGGTAAAAATTCAGAAAGTCAATAAGATGCCAAAGTTGACAACTTTTAGAAAGTTGATGAAACTCTAGAAAGTTGATAAAACTTGACAAAATTGATAACTTTAGAAAAATTACCAAACTTGGTAAATTTCCAAACTCGACAATTATCCAGAAACTCGAAAGAATTTCAGAAAGTTGACAAGAACCAGAGAAACTCAAGAATACTTGTACAAACTCGACAAGAACCAGAGAAACTCGTCAATAAACTCACTAACTCGTGAGAAACTTGATAAAAGTCCAGAAACTCGATAGCCCTAGTCTGATGAACAGTAACTCGCTCAAAAAAAATCCTAGATTTTTTTTTTTTGCTCTTTTTTTTTGCTCATGATACCACTTGTTATACCTAAATAACTATCCTAACAGACAACTAAATAACTAGATATGATTAAAGAGAAGAGTGGATTATGAAACAAGAGAACTTTATTATTCACACACTTCACTTTGATACAATACCTAGAGAAGGATACCACCTAATGACCAACCTTCCAAATGAGGAGGAAGGTCCTATTTATAGTTTTCTTGTTGGACTTGGGTGGGCTTTGGGATTTTCATTTTACTTAACATTAACCTATTAGATTAAAAGCCCAAAGCCTATTCTAATTAAATACACAACGACAAACTTTATAAAAATATTTCAAATGACATATGACCATCACTTTTATAAATCCTAACAGTCACATTCACCACCACCAACACACTCACCAAACAAAATCACACTATCTTATTTCAGATGGTGGTGGGTGCAAAATAATGGTCATATGAGTGATGGTTGATGGTTGTGTGGTGAAGGTGCAGTTTTTTAAAGAGAGAAAATGAGAGGAGTGATAGACTAATGGTTGTCTGAGAGAGTATTGTGTGCATAAATTTTGATTTTTAATGCTTATCAGTTTATCACTCTTGATTTTAGAAAAAAAAAAGAAAAATGAAGTCAAAAAAGTAACGAAACAAAATAACTGAGCAATAATTGTTATATAAAGTTGGTGCAACAAGTTAATGATTAGTAAATCATTTTGGTGTATTTAGAATCTCCAAAGAAAAATTCCAACACGAATTTCAGCAAACATGCTCCTAAAAGTACTTAAGCGAACAAGCATCTTGTCATAAAATTCAACACTAAAAAAAAATTCCAACCCATATTAAAGAGAAAAAAAAATTATAATTCTGTACACCAAAAAGCCACACATATACATTCTTGACAGCTTATAAATCAACAACAATTTCGGCAAAGAACCTGCCTAAAAATGAACTCCAGACAGATAGAAAATTGGACATAATATTTACAACACCATTTGGCTTTCATACACTATGTTTCAAACCAAACAGGAGGGCTTGGACAGTATCATACAAGAAAATGTTTTAAGGCTATTTAAACAAAAACTACTTCAGGGGTTGTTTGGACAGAAGCCGCTTCAAGGTCTGTTATGGACAAAAACTTTTGGTTTATACTATTCTACATCAACTAGCCTATTAGTATATGCTTAAATAACTTCAAAAAATATACAAAATTTCGGCAAACCGCAGAAAAATCAGCAACAACATTATGCACCACACAACAAAAATTCCATGAAATATTCAAAAATTCTACACATAAGGTTTACATATGTGTGTCGAGAAAATTGCTCAAATATAATCCTGCATGCAAAACTCTGCTATAAGCAAACAAATTGATCCAAAAAAGTTTTGCGCACCAACCAGAACGAGATTTCAGCCCAAAGTTGAAAGCACTTAGTGAGTGGAAAAAGCCTTTATGAACAAAGAAATACACCATTCTAGTTGAATATATATATATATATAAACACTCTAAACTCGTTTCATGTATTTATCATATTCCATTTGAAGTATTGAATCCTTTTTTTCCCATTAAACTATGACAAAAAATATGTTTTAAAAAGATGAAACCAGATTGTAGATGAAACCAAATGCAAGAACGTGATCGAGGCATGTGTTTGAAATATCAGGTATGTGCTCATAAGCCCAAAAAATAAGGTAATCCAAACATTCCTTAAGTAGGTATTCTTTGATTATTATTGTTAATAGGTTCATTTGAATGGTTATTATATATTTTAATGATATACAGATATGGTGAATGTGAAACTGGCACCAATTATCGGTTCTTATTATTATGATATTACTCCCGTGATCAAAACGTCTGCTGATGTGGCTGCAGAAGCTGCTACTGAGAGCTACACTTTTGTGCAGGCGGCGAGTGAAATTGATTTAAAGGTATAGTGTGTTTGCTTTTGTATGTGTATTCTGATTGACTTAGGTTGTTTTCGTGCAATCGGGATCCTTTTTGCTTGGTCAGCCAACTTTCTCTTATCTCATGTACTTTTACTGTTTTAAACCCACTATTGTTTCCAATATCCGTTTGCAATCTGATGTCGCTAGAGTAATTATAAAGAAATAACAAAAGGCATGGGCTTAGGTGCCAAAACTTTGTGGCCGTATTGCATATTCTCATTTTAAGCATAAAGGGTTACAAGCTAAATAAAATTCATGCTACTCTCACCAGCAGGAACTCGGTGATTCATCGATAGTTCGATAACACAATATGTAGACTAGGCGCGCTTGATTATTCATTATTGTGCAGGCCAACAACAATAGGTGGGGATACCATAATAATTGGCAGCGATCTGGACTATCCAAATTGTATGCGTCCGTCGAAGAACATGCGATTCTGGATTGGCTTGCGATAGTAGCCCGGTTCTTTGTATTGAGTAGTCAAAGTCGGATAGAGAGGTATGTGATCTGCCCATTTTTGTTGGTATTAATAGTTTGTTGTAACTGATAATTGTGTGCATACAATTTGATTTTTCTGTATGATCTGTTGCCTTACTAGAGTCAATTTCTTGCTGACTCGCTCAAGGACAGGAAAGTGGGAAAGTTTTCAAAAGCAAAGGGGCATGATAGATTACAAAGTTGGAAGAAAAACAACAAAGTATTGAACAATGGTCTACAGGTAATTAATTCAAGCTATTTTGTCGAATTTAGTTCTTTAATTTAATAGTTTCAGTTCAGACGTTGTAGAGACCAAATAATTACGTGCAAATATGTGTATTGTGAGGCAAGTATATAGTTTGCAATTGCAAACTATAAAAATTGTAGCCTCAGATTGCAAATTAGTATAGGATATGTTGATATAAATAATGCTTAAAAACGTTATAAACATCTTTCGATATCTCTACGTTTTGATAATCACAAAATGTAAAATCATTAAACGAAAGATTATGACGTAAACAAGTATTTAGTTGTAAATATTCATTTCTAAAACTTAATCACTTAAGGTATGAATAAACAAATGCCTAATGCATTATATGATCAAAGGAACTTTTTCTTAACCACTAGATTTTTTTTAAAATGACACAAACATTTTATATCTTTTACAAAATCATTTTTGGAAATTAAATGAAAATGTTTAATCCATAATAAATTTATGAATTCAAATTTTCAACCAAAAATGGCAAAAATGTTCCAGAAAAACCTTCCCCACAAAAAGACAAAGCTGGGCAACGGATATAAGGGGCGACCCCCTTAATTATCTAGGTGGCCCCTTAATTATTAAGGGGACCGGCCCCCTATTTAAGGGGACCGCCCACGCTCCTCTAGCCCCCAGCTTTGTCTATAAATACTGGACTATCCCTGGACTTTTTCCTCACCTCTTGCACCCCAAACCTGCTGTTCTAAATCTCCTCTTATATCTTTCTAAATCCTTTGATCATATAATCTTAAGCTTTTGTTTCCAAGTGATTCAAGCTTCAATCATCCAAGTGCAAAGAGAAGAATACTTCTATCAATCAAGATTAGAAGTATTACAATTTAGTATCATCTTGTTACCTAAGTTGTTAGTTTAGTAAATTTGTAAATCATTCATTCATTTGTGTATAAGGTGTGTATATTAAGTGTGAACACTAGTGATTAGATTAGTGTAGTGTGTAAGTAGTGAAGAAGGTGTATAAGTAGTTGTGTTGTAAAGAAGTAGTGTCAAAATATTGTAAAGTGGTGAAGTAGTTGTGGTGTGAAGAAGTTGTGAAGCCGTGAAATAGTGAAGAAGTAGAAGTCACTAAGGTGTGAAGAAATATAAGGTGTATAAGAAGTATAGCAAAGGTGTGAAGAAGTAGAGGCGCGAAGAAGTAGTATTAGGAAGTGAAGAAGTAGTATATAGTTGTGAACTAGATTATAGTTGTGAAGAAATAGTAGTGTTGTGAAGAAGAAGTAGAGTAGAAGTTGTGAAGTAGTTGTGGTGTGTAGTAGTTGTGAGTAGTCGTGAAGAAGTTGTGAAGCCATAGTGAAGAAGTCGTGAAGAAGTCGTGAAGAAGTTGTGATTGAAGTTGTGAGATTGGTTCTAGCTACGATTAGAACTCGACATTTAGCTTTGTGTCGTTAAACCGGTGTAAGCAAAAGTTGTGTAAGGTTTTCTCCGCCATAAGGGAGCTTGTTGAAGTAGTGAAGAAAACTCTCGAGCTAGGTGCTCGGGGAGTGGAGTAGGGCAAGGAAGGTGTCCTTGTAGCCGAACCACTATAAATCCCTCGTATCTCGATTTGATCTTTCCATCTCTTACTTACTTCTTTATTTATATCGTCATTACTTTCATACATATAGGCATATATAATTGTTAGTATTATTTAGAAGTTGATTTCACATAAAGATCAATTTAAAACTCCATTCATATAAACAAAACTTTTATAACATATCTAAAAGGATACACATATAATTAATAATATTGTTCAAGTATTATTTTTCATAAACTCGAATCTAAGTTTTTAAAAGTAAACAAAGTTTTCAAAATAAAATTAAAAATACGTAAAACTATTCAACCCCCCCCCCCTTCTAGTTTTCCACAATTGGTACCAGAGCCACGTCAAACAAGTTTTTTAAAATATATTGTATTTTAAAACTTGAATCGATCTATGGAATCGGAAAAATATCTAGAAGGGCAGTCTATGCAAAAACCACCACTATTTGAAAATTATAGCTTTCTTGAATGGAAAAATAAATTTGAAAATTATGTGAAATCAATTGATCTAGATCTTTGGCATGTCATTTCGATTGGTGATTTTCAACCAACAAAAACAGATTTTGAAAGTCAAAATGATTATTTCAAAACAAAGAATGACAAAAATAATAAAGCTAAAATAATTATTTATAAAGCCTTGCCGAGAGTTGAATATGAAGGAATATTCTTCTGTCAAACGGCTAATGATATTTGGAAAAGTCTCTTAAACTTTCATCAAGAAAAATGTCAAGCCAAAGATGAGGAATTTAATCTTGTACATGAATTAGTTGTCCTAGAAAATTTAATAGATAAACATTTAGATAAAATAGATACATGTGCTACTAGTTCAAATGTTTTTAATGAAGGTATTAATGACGAAGACTACATGAATCAACTCCGAAGTGAACTTAATTCAAAATCATGGAGTGACACAGACGAAGAAGAAGATTTCTATCCGGTATGTGAAGAATGCAAATTAGATAAAACTCCAAATAAGGTACAATCTGAAACCGAACATTTTTGCTATGATCAAGTCATTTTAGATTTTTCAAAATTAGAAAATGAGTTTAAACATTCTTGCAACATAGATCTAAAAATCATTTCTAAACATGAATCATCAAAAACTTTTGAAAGTAATTTTGAAAAAGAAATAATTTTAGAAGATAAAATGTCTAGACTTGAAAGTAATATTGAAATTGATCTAGAATGCAAAACATGTCAAGAATATAAGCATGAAATTAAAAGATTAAATGAAAGAGCAAAAATATTAGCTAAATTTGAAGAAAGTTCCAAATCTCTTAAATACCTACTAACTTGCCAAAAGCCATTCGAAGATAAAATCGGCTTAGGTTTTAGTTCGGATAACTCATCAACAAGTAAATCAAAACAAATTAAATTTGTAAAACCTAGTAAAAATATTTAGAAATAAGGTTATTTACAATAATTATAAATTATATAAGTCAAGAAATCCATTGTTTGTACATTAAAACAAACTGTTAAGGAATTCTTGTACTTCTTGGCGACATCCTCACCATGCGCATACAAATGCAATGGGTGTCCTTAACTAACCGTCTCGGACCCTTAAGAATTCGGGTACCAAGCTGTTTTACTTGATTAGGTGACAAACGCACAAAGGAAAGAAACTCAATCTTATGTTAACCTACTCACATTCGAAATGCGCGCGTGAAGACAAATGAATTATCTAATCTTGAAAATCCATTTCAAGAAATAGCTAATGACGTAGTGGAATATTAATGGTGCGGCTATTGAAGAATTAATAAAGATATCTCTACTACTTAATCGGAAATTTTGAGTAATCTACAAATTTGTCCAATGTCATCATGGAGTCAAAATCAAAAAGTACTTGTTGAAAAAAGCATGATGTAGTTGCAATGAAGATGTGAAAGTCTCAACAAAAGACGTTATATGCATCAAGGCTAAGACATCAAATAAGTCAAGTACAAGACATGTTTGGGTCAATCCGCTTTGGTCCAATAAAGCGTTGGAAGTCTGCCATGATATACTTTCATACCTTGGTTATCTTGAAGACTCATCCATCATTCACTACTTCGTTTACCATCCTGGATTTTACGAAGAAAAGCTGGACATAAGGTACGTTCTCTTTTTAAATTTCATGAGTAGTTACTTCATACACATAGTCTTATTAATCATTGCCTTAGGATATGCTTAGTTTGATAGGTTACATTGCCTTTACACTTTTAGTTATATCCGTTTTACGACTTGACAAACCAGAAACCCTTTAGTTAGCCCCCTAAGTATTAAATAAAGTATTCAATGTCAAACTCATTTAGCCTTCTCAAATTGTATATGGAAATCTTCCATGTCCACTAGTAGAGAACTCATGTAGATAAAGCGAGTAAAGTTGTTGGGAATTATATTTGATTTGATAAGACAAAACAATGAAAGATGAGGGACTTATGGAGACAAAGGATGAAACTTCACAAAAGATAAAGATTACAGAAGATCTTTTATATTTATAGAATATATCCTTTGTAAACCCTAATCCTCTATTATATAAAGAGGATTAGAGGCGTATGTTTTAGTGTGTGTGTGTCAAGATGTAGTCGACTAAAGGTGTAGGTCGTGTTCTAGGCATCGAGTTCCTACAACGGATGCCTAGGTTTTGTATTGTTAGTGTTAGGAGATGATGATGAAGAACCTTAGTGATAATAATAATATTCTTTATGATTATCCGTTGTGCTTATTATTATCATTGTGTTAATTGTTTATCTTAGATCAAGGTCTATGTGAAAAACTAGAAGGGGGGGTTGAATAGTTTTACGTCTTTTTAATTTATTATAAAAACTTTGTTTTATACTTTTAAAAAAACTTTAGATTCTAGTTTGTTATGAAAAATAAAACTTAAATCTTATTATTAGTTATATATGTATTCTTTTAAATTGATTGTAAAAGTTTTGGTTTCTTGAATGGATTTTCAATTTGATCTTTATGTGAAGTCGACCTCTAATTAATACTAGCAATTATATAAGCCTATGTGTATGAAAGTAATGACGATGCAAGTAAAGAAATAAATAAGGTATGGAAAGATCTAACCGAGACACGAGAGATTTATAGTGGTTTGGCTACAAGGACACCTTCCTTGCCCTACTCCACTCCCCGAGCACACCTTGCTCGAGAGTTTTCTTCACAACTTCAATAAGATCCCTTATGGCGGAGAAAACCGTACACAACTTTGGCTTACACGGGTTTACGACACAAAGCTAAATGTCGAGTTCTAATCGTAGCTAGAACCAATCTCACAACTTCACAACACAACATCTTCACAACTTATTCACGACTACTTCACAACGGCTTCACGACTGCTTCACGACTTCTTCACGACTTCTTCACGACTTCAACACGACCGCTACACAACCTCTATGATGCGGCTTCACGACTTCAACACTATGTCTTCATGACTAAGACTTCACGACTTCAACATGACCGCTACACAACCTCTATGCTACGGCTTCACGACTTCAACACTAGGACTTCACGACTAGGACTTCACAGCTTTAACACGACTGCTACACAACTTCTATGCTACGGCTTCACGACTTCAACACAAGGACTTCACGTCTTCTAAGCTACGGCTTCACAACTTCTACACCACGGGTTCACGACATCTACACAACGGCTTCACGACTTCTACACAACAGCTTCACGACTTCTACACTTTGACCTCACAACTTCTATACCACAACTACTTATACAACATCTTCACTACTTACACACAACACTAATCTACAACACACACCTTACATACAAATGAATGAATGATTTACAAACTTTGTTAAACACACAACTTAAGTAACAAAATGATACTAAGTTGTAATACTTCTAATCTTGATTGATAGAAGGATTCTTCTTTTGCACTTGGATGGTGGAAGCTTGGATCACTTGGAAACCAATGCTTAAGATTACATGATCAAAGGTTTATTTAAGATATGAAATGAGATCTACAACAGAAAGTTTTAGTGCAAAAGGTTGAGTAAAAATCCAGGGGAAGGCTGGTATTTATAGGGAAAAATCTGGACAGCTGGAGCCTACTGGAGCGGGGGCGGTCCCCTTAATAATTAAGGGGGCCGCCTAGCAAAATTAAGGGGGCCGCCCCTATTGAACGTTGGCCAATTTTGTCCTTTTGTGGGGAAGGTTTTTCTGGAACATTTTAACTGATTTTGGTTAAAAATTTGAATTCATATTTTTATAAAAGATTAAACATTTTTATTTAATACCAAAAATGTTTTTCAAAAATATATAAAATGTTTTTGATGTTTTATAAAAAATCTAGTTATTAAGAAAATGTTCCTTTGATCATATAATGCATTAAGCATTAGTTCATTCATACCTTAAGTGATTTTAGTTGTAGAAGTGAATATTTACAACTAAGTACTTGTTTAATTTATAAGTTTATGTTTTAATGAGTTTACATTTTGTGATCATCAAAACATAGAGATATGAATAAATATTGATAATGTTTTTAGGCATTTATTTATGTCAACAATCTCCCCCTTTTTGATGATTACAAAACCTAAACTCATTAAATCCAAAAAGTTATTTTTGGACAAGTATTTAGTGAGTTTATATTCACTTCTCCCCCTTTTTGTAGAATCAAAAAGGTTATGCCGACAAGTTTTTGAGACAAAATTTGTCGGGACGAGAACTCCCCCTTGATGTGTGCTCCCCCTCGTTTGAGGGCACCAAGGAATCGATATATGGAATACTTGCAAGAAAAATATTAGAAGCACAAGCATATATATAGCAAAAATAAGCATGCACATAAAGACATTCTTTAAAAATGTTGTGTATAAATACACAACCATCCAAAATTATATTCAATCCTACATTAGCTAGTAAGTAATGCAATCTACATAATCATTCTAGGAGTACATGATCTTCCATGGGGCTTGCACACAAAATGGTTTGAAAAATTATTTTTGATTAAGCATTGCATATGCTTAATTTGGTGAGAATGAAGGTGGTGGTAGTGTAGTGGGTGAAAATGATGGAGGTTGTGGTGGAGGTTGGTTGTTAAGCATGTGTTCAAGGGATGAAAACATGTAGTGTATCTCATCTCTAAGACCAAAGATGATGGTTTGGTTGTGGATGTGGTGGTATTGGTGATGATGAGAAATGAGCATCAAGAGGTGTTATTGGTGATATGGAAATGACAAGTTGGGTGAATGGAGGTTCTTGAGTAGGAGGTGGAGTTGATGCTCTTGATGGTGGTGATGAAAGGTGTGAGTTGATGTAGTTATTGATGGATGAAAGGGTGTTTTGAAAATGGGTGTTTGATGGAGGTGATGGTTGATTTAGGTAAGGTTTGGGCTAGATAAAAGGGGTCGCAAGATGCAAAAGAAAACAGTAAATTTTACTGCCCAGATGGCCGGTCCCCTTAATTGTAGGCCGGCCCCCTTAAAATTAAGGGGACCGCCTAGGGAATTAAGGGGGCCGCCCATCTGGTGTTTTCCCAGGCGACCAAATTTGAAAAATTTCCAGAAAAGGGTCATTTTTAGGGTGTTTTTGCAGCAAGCTCCATTTGAATCATGTACATCAAGAATGATTAAATAGTGACATAAACATGTTAATTACGCATGCATACATTTAAAACATATTATGGAATAAGCATGTTATTAATCATCAAGCATGTATAAATATCATGATATCAAGTATACAAGCAATAAGCATAACAATCATATATTAAAGACAAGAAATAAAGCATTCATTAGTTGAAAATAATTATGTTAAAAACATAATTATTGATACAACACATATTTTGCTTATAGCATGCAATAAGTAGAAAATTTTAAATTGCCTAAGAGATCCATTGGACTTGCTTGAGACATGAAAACTTGGATTATTTTGGATGGATGATGGTAAAGAGGGGGTAAAAAATGTTGGATTAATGGGGTTATAAGTTTGGGTGTATGGATGTTGGAGAGAGTGTTGATAAAGGAATTGGAGGTGGAGAGCTTGGACTTGACCATGTTGAATAAGGGTTTTGATGTTGTTCAAGTGGTGGTGTTGGATTAGATCTAGTGAGAAGATACTCAATCCAAGTGAGACGCTCATTTAAGGTGATGGTTTGATTTTGGAGAAAGATGCAACAAGGACTATTGTTGACATGTTTCTCAATTTGACTCAAGTGATGTGGTGATGATGGTAATGATGGTGAGATGGATGGTGATGATGGTAATGATGGTTTGATTTTGGAGAAAGATGCAACAAGGACAATTGTTGACATGTTTCTCAATTTGACTCAAGTGATGTGGTGATGATGGTAATGATGGTGATATGGATGGTGATGGGTTTAAGTTGCTTTGAGCAAGGTGCAAAGCAAGGAGAGCATTAAGCTCATGGACTTCCTTGAGTTCTTCAATGAACTTCAAGTGTTGAGTGGAAGGTGATGATAATGAAGAGTGGTTGTTATTTGGTGGAAGTGGTGGTGACACTTTTGGTGGTGGAGACAATTGTGAACTTGGGTAATTATGAGTGAATGAAGGTGGACATATGGATGATTGGTTATGTGTGTGAAAGGGTTCATTAGGATGAGGTTTAGGTGTTGGTTGAGTTTGAACAACATCATTTGTTGGGTTATGGCAAAGGTCAAGCTTCCTCCTCTAAATGGGTATTTATGGTGTAGTGATGATGTGATTGTGGAAGGTAAATTTTGGAGGGTGGTTTGTGACAAAATGAGTTTGTGAATTTTGGGAAGTATAGGATAAAATGGGTTGGAAATTGAAGAAGAAATCAGTAATCCGTCACTCCAGATGGCCGGTCCCCTTAAATAGGGGCCGGTCCCCTTAATTTTAAGGGGGCCGCCTGGGTATTTAAGGGGGCCGCCCATCTGCTGACTTCCAGATTACTGGAAATGGGTTTTTTGGCATAAATTTGTAGAAAAGGTTGTGTTTTTGGGTTTAGTTTCAAGAAAGTCCAACTTCTTTCAAGGCAATTTAGGATTTAATAACTCATATATGCTAAGCATATTAATTTAAGCAACTTTATCTAACATGCAAACTACTCATTAAGCATATAACATGTATATACATATATTAGACAAGAAGATAATACATAGCACCAAGTAATTCATAGTATCATACTTAGGAAGATTAAAAGGCTAGTTAATTAATCCTATTGATTATCTATGTACAAGGGAATGTGGAGTTGTGATAGCATGGACTTCTAGACTTGTACCAAGTGAGATCTTTAATAAGTAAACCATGATTTTTCATTTTTGATATAGTTCACTTATAAGTGTCATATACACAAGTATATATGACATATATGAGATCACCAAGCATGATTTAAAGAAATATTTTTGGCATTATTCAACAATGCTTGAAAGTAGGTTTTATGTGGATGTGAAAAATATATTAATGAAATAGTTTTGGCTTTGTTTCAAAATGTTTTTATGAGGAAAGAAAACATATTTTTCCAATCTTTGGTTTTTGATAAACACGTAATTATAGACACAAGTTTGGAAGAAAGGTAGGATGGTGAAACATGTTTAATAGAAATGTGTCATAATCTTTTGAAAAATCATTTTTCCAAAATGTGAAGTTTTTACAAATTTAAAAACAAGTCCCATTAATTATAGGTTTAAAAATAGTGGTTTATAAAAGATCTCATGCACAAGGGTATTGGTTAAGTCTATTATCACATGCTACCTCTTTCTACATATCCTATGACATTTAAGCATGTATTATGACTAAATGCAAAAGTACATCATATCAGAGTAGTTAGAGAAGAACAAAAGCTATTATAATGACAATGCATTCAACAACTAAACAAATAATTACGAAGGCATGCAGTCAAATCACATAGGAGCAAGTAAACATCTAGAAATTTTATATATGCAAGATAACATACATCTAGGAATGAAAAGCTCTAGTGAAAAGCAAAGTTCATAGTAGTAAACTATCTTTAGGTATATTTAGGAAAAATAATGTATTCAAGTTGGAGAATGAGTATGAGACTATTACTAGTGGTGCTCAATTCAGGCTAAACACGACCGTTTTTATGGGTTACACACACCCAACTTCTCACATAGAAGCAATTCAACCGTTAGGTCAAATTGAGTTTCTAGTCAATAGATTCTCCAGTAGTCATTCTCCTTTTAGAAGAAATTAAGTTCCTAAATTTACCTATCGGAGAGTACCAAATATGAAGATTGCTTGGTTTACTAATACTTAGGGGGCTAACTAAAGGGTTTCTAGTTCATTAAGCCACAGAACGAATATAACTAAAGTGTAAAGGCAAAGCAACATATCAGACTAAGCGTATCCTAAGGCATTAATAAGATTATATGCATGAAGTAATTACTTATGAAATTTAAAAAGAGAACTTACCTCACGTCCTAGCTTTTCTTCGTAATGTCTCAGATGATGATCGACGTGTGAATGATAGGTGAGTCGGATGATGATCTTCTCCTTCGTCTGTGTCACTCCATGATCTTGGATTGAGTTCACTTTGGAGTTGATTCATGTAGTCTTCGTCGTTAATACCTACATTAACAACATTTGAACTAGTAGCACATGTATCTATTTTATCTAAATATTTATCTATTAAATTTTCTAAGATAACTAATTCATGTACAAGATCAAAATCCTCATCTTTGGCTTGACATTTTTCTTGATGAAAGTTTAAGAGATTTTTCCAAATATCATTTGCCGTTTTATAGAAAGATATTCTTTCATATTCAACTTTCGGCAAAGTTTTGTAAATAATTATTTTAGCTTCATTATTTTTGTTATTCTTTGTTTTTAAATAATCATTTTGAGTTTCAAAATCCGTTTTAGTTTGACTTTCAAAATCCATTTTTGTTGGTTGAAAATCACCAATCGAAATGACATGCCAAAGATCTAGATCAATTGATTTCACATAAGTTTCAAATTTATTTTTCCATTCAAGAAAAGTATAGTTTTCAAATAGTGGTGGTTTTAGCAAAGATTCCCCTTCTAGATATTTTTCGAATTCCATAGATCGATTCAAGTTTTAAAATACAGTATATTTTAAAGATCTTGATTGACGTGGCTCTTGATACCAATTGTGGAAAACTAGAAGGGGGGGTTGAATAGTTTTACGTCTTTTTAATTTATTATAAAAACTTTGTTTCATACTTTTAAAAAAACTTTAGATTCTAGTTTGTTATGAAAAATAAAACTTAAATCTTATTATTAGTTATATATGTATTCTTTTAAATTGATTGTAAAAGTTTTGGTTTCTTGAATGGATTTTCAATTTGATCTTTATGTGAAGTCGACCTCTAATTAATACTAGCAATTATATAAGCCTATGTGTATGAAAGTAATGACGATGCAAGTAAAGAAATAAATAAGGTATGGAAAGATCTAACCGAGACACGAGAGATTTATAGTGGTTCGTCTACAAGGACACCTTCCTTGCCCTACTCCACTCCCCGAGCACACCTTGCTCGAGAGTTTTCATCACAAATTCAATAAGCTCCCTTATGGCGGAGAAAACCGTACACAACTTTGGCTTACACGGGTTTAACGACACAAAGCTAAATGTCGAGTTCTAATCGTAGCTAGAACCAATCTCACAACTTCACAACACAACATCTTCACAACTTATTCACGACTACTTCACAACGGCTTCACGACTGCTTCACGACTTCTTCACGACTTCTTCACGACTTCAACACGACCGCTACACAACCTCTATGATGCGGCTTCACGACTTCAACACTATGTCTTCATGACTAAGACTTCACGACTTCAACATGACCGCTACACAACCTCTATGCTACGGCTTCACGACTTCAACACTAGGACTTCACGACTAGGACTTCACGGCTTCAACACGACCGCTACACAACTTCTATGCTACGGCTTCACGACTTCAACACAAGGACTTCACGTCTTCTAAGCTACGGCTTCACAACTTCTACACCACGGGTTCACGACATCTACACAACGGCTTCACGACTTCTACACAACAGCTTCACGACTTCTACACTTTGACCTCACAACTTCTATACCACAACTACTTATACAACATCTTCACTACTTACACACAACACTAATCTACAACATACACCTTACATACAAATGAATGAATGATTTACAAACTTTGTTAAACACACAACTTAAGTAACAAAATGATACTAAGTTGTAATACTTCTAATCTTGATTGATAGAAGTATTCTTCTTTTGCACTTGGATGGTGGAAGCTTGTATCACTTGGAAACCAATGCTTAAGATTACATGATCAAAGGTTTATTTAAGATATGAAATGAGATCTACAACAGAAAGTTTTAGTGCAAAAAGTTGAGTAAAAATCCAGGGGAAGGCTGGTATTTATAGGAAAAAATCTGGACAGCTGGAGCCTACTGGAGCGGGGGCGGTCCCCTTAATTAGGGGGCGGTCCCCTTAATAATTAAGGGGGCCGCCTAGCAAAATTAAGGGGGCCGCCCCTACTGAACGTTGGCCAATTTTGTCCTTTTGTGGGGAAGGTTTTTCTGGAACATTTTAACTGATTTTGGTTAAAAATTTGAATTCATATTTTTATAAAAGATTAAACATTTTTATTTAATACCAAAAATGTTTTTCAAAAATATATAAAATGTTTTTGATGTTTTATAAAAAATCTAGTTATTAAGAAAATGTTCCTTTGATCATATAATGCATTAAGCATTAGTTCATTCATACCTTAAGTGATTTTAGTTGTAGAAGTGAATATTTACAACTAAGTACTTGTTTAATTTATAAGTTTATGTTTTAATGAGTTTACATTTTGTGATCATCAAAACATAGAGATATGAATAAATATTGATAATGTTTTTAGGCATTTATTTATGTCAACAGTCTAAACAACCTAGAGTCCAAAACGGTCCAAGAACTAAGAAGGCATTTTAGTTCTACAGGTGGTATCAGAGAGGGGGGCTCTCGATCTAGGGAATCTACAAGGTTTACAGTCGAAGAAAACTAGTTCCGAAGAAGGTACGATCTATTTTTAAAAGTTTTCTCAAGATAATCGTTTTTTTTTTTGGTATCGACTTTTTGGCATACTGAATACAACACACTTCAATCTGATTGGTGTTAATTACATGGGTCAGTGACATGTAATAAAGGATTCGATGGTGTCTTTATTCGATTGGTGTTGATTCTCATCATGGGTCGGTCATAGTAATAAAGGATAGATCGATTTATCGCATATCAATTTAACTCTATCAATTAATTTATGGTGGGACAGTTATTATTGAATAAAGTTGGTGTGAAATAGCAGTTAATGTGTCGCTTAACATATACTCCGTATCTTGTACGCTTTAATTGGGAGTTGTCTTTTATTTGACAAAGTGGTAAAGTGAAGAGCAAATTAACCTCTTACTGATTCGGTGGTATATTTAATTTAATTGCCGTTTGTTGCAATATCACTGGTCAAACCGATTCACGATTTGGAGGAGAGAATTAAATTGATTTTAATATTGGATTTATGTGAGATATATTTGCTTTTTGAATCTCGTTTCGCATTGGATCTGATCGAAGATGGTATATTATTTTAAGATAGTGCTGCTGAGATTTATTAATACTGCTGCTAGCTTTTGATCATTCGACCAAGATTAATACTGCTGCTACGTTCAAGTTTCTACTGCCATTGGATATTACTACTGTTGTCCATATCAGTTTCTGCTGCTGAGAATTTTGGTTTCTACTGCTACGCATATTTTTTCTGCTGCTGCGCGTCAAGTTTGCACTGCTAGCTATGTCCGAGATATATTTATTAGTACTGCTAGTAGTGTTTGGTTTGAGATATATGATTGAGTTATGAGCAGTAAGGGGAAGCATTGGTTATTGATTTAGCACACACACAGGGGAAGAGACACACACCAGAAGAGATTGGATTTTTGGTTTCGGATAAAGAACTATTTTTTTTATGTTTACTACAGCATGATATCGTATATTATTGTTGTCATCTTTCAAACCTAGCGGAATTAGGATGCTCATTCATGGATGGTACAACATGGTGTTCGTTATTATTGTTGGTTAGTTATTCGACAAGTTCTTTCAAATGGTTAACATATGGGTTTCAGGGGAAGCTTAAGTGTTCAAATGATTAACCATTTATATGCTACATCAAGGTGAAGGTTTTTATGATTGCTAGTTGGTATTTTTACTGAAGATTTAGGATTTTTCTGTCTTGGATTCATTTATAAAAGAAACCGTTTTGGTGTTCATTAATGGAGGGCGATTCAAGACATTGGAAGACTAAGTTGGATGTATGGTACTAGTTCGTGGTTATGAATATCAAGGTTGCATACTTTTCGTTCCCTATTTGATGATGACAAAAAGGGGAAGAAGATTTATTTTAAAGATTGCATCTTGAAGATCCTTAATGATATGCATGGCTTAAGGGGAAGTTCGTTTATCTTTCATACATATTAACTTCAGGGGAAGTTCGTGCTTACTTGGTTTTGTCATTATCAACTAGGGGAAGATTGTTGAGAATTATATTTGAGTTGATAAGACAAAACAATGAAAGATGAGGGACTTATGGAGACAAAGGATGAAACTTCACAAAAGATAAAGATTACAGAAGATCTTTTATATTTATAGAATATATCCTTTGTAAACCCTAATCCTCTATTATATAAAGAGGATTAGAGGCGTATGTTTTAGTGTGTGTGTGTCAAGATGTAGTCGACTAAAGGTGTAGGTCGTGTTCTAGGCATCGAGTCCCTACAACGGATGCCTAGGTTTTGTATTGTTAGTGTTAGGAGATGATGATGAAGAACCTTAGTGATAATAATAATATTCTTTATGATTATCCGCTGTGCTTATTATTATCATTATGTTAATTGTTTATCCTAGATCAAGGTCTAAACAACCTAGAGTCCTAAAAACGGTCCAAGAACTAAGAAGGCATTTTAGTTCTACAAAAGTGGATTAATTTTCAACATAGAAGTAGGATTAGATATATCACAATTAGTATCAGGAGCCACGTCGCTCTAATTTTCAAAACAAATGGTTTTAAAAATTGAGTACGATCCATGTATCAAATTACCCATTAAGGAGGATTAAATATGATAAGTGTTTTGTTGATTAACTTGTATTAGTTTTGATGTTATATACACTAATTATACTAGCTCGAGATAAAATTATGCTTAAAATAAGTATTATATGTTCGGTATCAAATTCAGAAAGTTTCACAACTTTTAGCAAAGTCAGAAAACAATTTTTTTACAAAAAATGCAATTTTGAGTACCAGATGGGCGGTCCCCTTAAATATAAGGGCGGCCCCCTTAAATATTGGGTGGTCCTCTTAAATATTTAAGGGGTCCGCCTATCTGTTCGTCAGTTTTTCAGAAACTTTGAAAAATCATATAAAATTAACCGTAACTCCGTAGAAGTCGTGCCACCCGGCGTTTTAAAGGTAATTGAGTCTACTTTCATTTAAAAATACTTACAAGAAATCATTACAAACTTAAATAAGTCATAAATTCAAAATACTACACGGTGGTCAAAAATTTGTGTTCCGTTTTGACGTAAAACTTGTATTTTATTTTTTTTTCCTTCGAGTCGGGCATTTCTAGTTGGTATATCTTTAAAAAAAAATCAAGTATTTATACTTTCAAAATATTGATCTTAATTAAATTATAAAATGGGGAGGAAACTAACTTATTTTCAAATAAAATCGAGCTAAGTAAACATTGGTGTATGTAATACACAAAACGACGACAAGTGCTTTTATGTATTATGCTATATGATTATGTGAACTTCTTTGTGTCTTTATTTTGTTAATAGAGTATATTAGATGATTGTTGCTATTTGAAATTTAGCTATTTGAATATCTTAGCATATATGCCATGTACTCTATTAGTTTGTAGCTAGTCTTCCGTTTATGCCTAACTAGATCTTATGCTAGATTTCTTGCGTTAAGTTTGCATAATTATTCTTGCATTGCATATAGGTGTATATGGCTTAATGTTACTCAAACATCTTGTAAATGAGTTAAATCTAGTCACCTAAATATTTCAAACGATTTAATCTATTCTCAACAACACGCTTAAATATTTTCAACAAATTACCTTGTTTTACCTCAGGTTGTTTAAACAAGTGTAAATGGATCATTTTAATACATTAAGTAGTTATATAAAATAAAAAGCTTTTCTTTAAAATCTAAGTGTGTTCATTATACGTAACAATAAATAGTCTTTCACATAAACAAAATATATAACAATAATGAAGCAATAAGTTAACTTTCAATCATTTACTAACCTCACTCATAAATAATCTTAGGATTAACAGAACACACAATCAAAATGTCTATTTATTTTAAATAAGTGTTCGTGAGGGTAAAGAAAGATCTTGATATTATATCGATTTATTATTCAAATTATGGTTGATATATTTATCAAATCTAATTGACATGTTTTTTAGTATGGACAAGATATTGGATTATTATTTGTTTAGTTTTAAGATTATATCAAATTACAACAAAGGATATAGTCTTGAATCTACACACTCAATCACACTAGATTGATATGAAAATATTTACATTCCTTGTAGATGAAAAGAATATGCATTGGATCATAACTCACACGTGTGTTGATAATGTCATATTGAGTCTACTTGTCCAATGGTTGTGTTCCAAATATTAGAATAACATGTTTAATACATGCATAAAATATACAGTGAAGTAGGATTGACGACTTGGATGTTTTGTCCGAAATATTCAAGCAATTTACATTGCAATGCAATGGATAAATGTGTCATATCCGAAAAATCAAACATGAGCAAACTAACAACATATGTAAAATTTGCTCATACTAGTTAAAATCATAACTCCAAGCTAAAATACACATTTAAGAATAATACACACTATATATTCTATGTATTTCATTTTCTTTGTAGCATGAATGGTTGTGTTACAAGATAATACACTACACATTTCTTTTTGAAATAATATAAGTTATTAGAATTGAAAAATAACTTGTCACAATGCATAAACAAGTAAAATTCATTTATTCAAATACTAATTAAATTATGGTATATAACATTGACAAAAATCATAGAAAATAATATTTGTTTAAGAATATAAAAATGTCTAGTTTTAATATCATTTGAGAATCACAAACTCATTTAAGATAAATAATCTTAATGAGATTCATTTCACAAGATATGCTAAGGAGCATTCTTAAATCAAGCACATTTATCAAGTAATATGCCATCAAAACCAAACAACCGGTAAATCATGAACAGAAGATTAAAACATTTTGTTTACTCTTATCTAAACATTCAACACGTCTCTATTGGGATCGTGAGTAAAATATATCATCTAGATTTACCCTCATAAAAAGATGATGTTTGAATCACATTAAGCCAAGTATTAGTGAACCAAGCAAACTTCATATTTGGTACTCTTCGATAGGTAAATTTAGGAACTTAATTTCTTCTAAAAAGAGAATGACTACTGGAGAATCTATTGACTAGAAATTCAATTTGACCTAACAGTTGAATTGCTTCTATGTGAGAAGTTGGGTGTGTGTAACCCGTAAAAATGGTCGTGTTTAGCCTGAATTGAGCACCACTAGTAATAGTCTCATACTCATTCTCCAACTTGATTACATTGTTCTTCCTAAATATACCTAACGCTAGTTTACTTTTATGAACTTTGTTTTTTATTAGAGTTTTTCATTCCTAGATTTATGTCATCTTGCATATATAAAATTTCTAGATGTTTACTTGCTCCTATGTGTTTTGATTGCATGCCTTCGTAATTATTTGCTTAGTTATTGAATGCATGTTTATTATAATAGTTTTTGTTTTTCTCTAACTATTCTGATATGATATATTTTTGTATTTATTTATAATACATGCTTAAATGCCTTTACATGCTTAACTCTACATGTCTCATTCATCTAGGTATATATATTTCTTTTCTTTAGATTTTATACCCTTATTTCATGAGAAGCTTAGTGTCACAATCCGATAGGTCATAATAGTCTCAAAATTGTCTTAAGTGTCCTAGAGTCTCCATGCATACTCACCTCCTTATTCATCATCTTGTTTCCTTCCAAACAATCCACTCCTTTGTCAAAGAGATAGTTAGATACTAATCTAATACCTCTCTAAGTAGATGTGACAACTTAAATATTTCGTCCGAAACGTTTAAGTATTTTTAATTAGCGAAATGCAAATTAAAATGTCACTCATTGTTCATGTCTATTTCTTTAGTCATGACTCTATTATTATATAGATGTCAAACACCTTCCGTCAACCTTTATGAAAACCTCGTTGTATGCTATCCTTCATCCTTCGTGTCATTGTCAAGCTTATCGTTTTCGTGTTGGTTTGTCTTTATTTGTGTCACACTCTATGTCCGGATGAGCACGAATTTAATGGGAAGGGAAAACACACTTACTCACATATATCTTTCTACCTTTCACTTGAACTCTTTCACAAACCTCATCATAATAACCAACCATCCATCCTTGCTCCCAAAAATACACCTTCATCTCACCCAAATGATTCTTGTGAAGAACATGCTCAATCTCAAAATAACAATCCTAACCTCATCACCGACACCTCACATCTTGTTCCACCTATCAATGCACCATCCAAAACACCCTCCACTTATGGAACACCCTTTTCTTCCATACCTTTATCTTCATCCACTAATAATTACCCAAACTCACAAATGTCTCCACCACCAAAAGTATCACCACCACTTCCTACTCCTATGTTGCATGTCCAAACATCCATTCCAAATAACAACCACACTCCACCATCATCACCTTCTTCCAATCACTTGAAGTTCATTGAAGAATATAAAGAAGCCCATGAGCTTAGTGCTCTTCTTGATTTACACCTTGCTCAACGCAACTTGGATCAACCCCCTTCTAGTTCACCTTCATCACCCCACAACTTGAATCAAGTTGAAAAACATGTCAACAATTGTCCTTGTTGTATCTTTCTCCAAAAACAAACCATTGCCTTAAATGAGCATTTCACTTGGATTGAGTACCTTCTCACTAGATCTCATCCAACACCTCTACTAGCACAAGACTCTAAGCCTCAATCAACCTCCTCCGCTCCAAACTCTCCACTTCCAAACTCTCCACCACCAAACTCTCCAACATCCATGCACCCAAAAATATACCTCCATTTATCCAACATCCTTACCCTCACTCAACCACCTCATTTCACATATCCACCTTCGGTCGTCAACCAACAAAACTCCTAAAAAATTCCATCATTCCCAATCATCCACCTTTGTCAAACGATATATTAATCTAAACCATATTTGTCAACCTTGTGTCATCACCTCCCTTTTCCATTCATGCTCATCCTTCTCCATTTTTTCTACGTTTTTAAAAGAACGTACCATTTTCATCCTCAACTCTTTTAACTCTTTTATGTAGGTCAAATATGTCGGTCAAATCTTTTCATTGAGTCCTAATCATTGCATGTGTCATACTTTTAGTGCATATACCTAAGACATCCATATCTTTTCATTGAGTCCTAATCATTGCATGTGTCATATTTTTAGTGCATATACCTAAGACATTCATATCTTGTTCCCCTATTAGTGTCATGCATATATCTATCATCATCATTATGTATTTGTGCATCTTTTCTACTAACTTTGCCTTGTAGCATTCTTCCATTTCTAAATTACTTGGTGCCCCAAACAAGGGGAGTTTACACCAAGGGGAAGCATACACCAAGGGGGAGCTTTGGCTATGTGTATTTCACCCCTATATATATATATATATATATATATATATATATATATATATATATATATATATATATATATATATATATATATATTGCAGGAAACTAACCCTTGATGCAGGTTAAAAGTTTGCAATTTATTTGATCCATGGATCCGCTAGAGTCAAGTTTCAAGGGATGTCAATGTCTTAGAGGTTGATAGGATCAAGGCTTCACTTACGATGATGCAAGCTCGCCTTTCTATTCCAAGGGTTGAAGTGTAGTAGAAGTCTCGTCTAGGAGTCCACCTTTTTGCTTCGACAAAAGGGGGAGAAGAAGTGTAAACAAGTAACTTGTACATTTTACTATGAGTTATAGTTTACATAGTTTGTCATCATCAAAAAGGGGGAGATTGTTGGCATAAATATTACGATATTTAATCTACACATCCTCTTCATGTTTTGATGATGACAAAGATGTAAGTTATAACACATAACGTAAAGTGCTTAAGTTACTCGTGATCACAAATCATCTATGCATTCATACGACAACATCTCTCGACGTCTCAAGCATGCTTCAACAACAAATAAGTTTGCATCCAACAATTAATCACTAAAGGTATGAACAAACAAACTTTATTTTATTGAATGATCAAAGGAATTTTTATTTTTACAAACCTTACATTTTTTATAAAATGGGACAAACATTTTTAAACTTATACAAAATGTTTTTGTATTTATAAGAAATGTTTTATTCAAAATAAATATTTTGAATTCAAAACTTTACCCAAAAAAAAGGGCTAGAATTCTCAGAAAGAACCTTCCCCACAAAAGAAGAAAAAAAATTTTCTGAAAATTTTTTTTACTAGGCGGCCCCCTTAAAGTTACTAGGCGGTCCCCTTAATTATTAAGGGGGCCGGCTAGTAATTAAGGGGACCGCCCATGCTCCTCCAGCCTAAACTTTGCCTATAAATACTAGACCATTCCAACCCTTTTTCCTAACCTATTGCACTCAAAACTTTCTGTCTAAATCTATCTTAAACCTCTTTCTAAACCCGTTGATCATGTAATTATAAAGTTTTGTTTCCAAGTGATTCAAGCTTAATTCCACAAGTGCAAGAGAAGAATACTTCATATCATCAAGTCAAAGAAGTATTAGAGTCTAGTTAGTATTGATATGAAGTTGTGAGTTATGTAAGTATATGTAATAAGTAGATCAAGATGATCTTACTTAGTAGTGAGTAACTGAGTGAGTAAGAAGAGGTGTGAAGAAGTAGTAGTGTGAAGAAGTCATGTAGTTGTGAAGAAGTAGTAGTGTGAAGAAGTAGTGTAGTCGTGAAGAAGTAGTGTCGTGAAGAAGTAGTGGCGTGAAGAAGTCGTGAAGAAGTTGTGAAGAAGTCGTGAAGAAGTCATGAGATTGGTTCTAGCTACGATTAGAACTCGACATTTAGCTTTGTGTCGTTAAATTGGTGTAAGCGAAAGTGTATACGGTTTTCTCTGCCTAAAGGGAGCTTGTTGAATAGTGTTGTGAACTCTCGAGTAGGTGACTCGGGGAGTGGAGTAGGGCAAGGAAGGTGTCCTTGTAGCCGAACCACTATAAATCATCGTGTCCGGTTTGCATTTCTTTTCTCTTATCTCTTTTCATTTATTCTTGCATTTATCGCTTTATATCTATGCTTGCAAATATGTGTTGATTGTTGCTTGTATTGTTTTGATGTTGATTGTGTTATAGTTAGAAGTTTATATTGTGATTGTGTGTATAATTATATGATATGGTCTAATAAATTATTATTCACACTTCTCATATTGAGTTTAACTTAATAGATAATTTGATACAAAACGTTTTAAGATTAAAAAAAAAAAAAAAAAAAAAAAAAAAACGGAAAACGTATTCACCCCCCCCCCCCTCTACGATTTCCACAGGATAGCCATAAAAGGTTTGTCCCAACCTCTCAGATGGCAAACTATATATTTAGATATTTGTGTGTTACGGTGGTCTGTCGATTGTTTTTTGTTGTATATTTAATTGCTACGCCATGATGGCTATATAATTGCTATGAGATGATGGATGTTAAATCAAAGTTGTTTTTATGTGGGTGTTGCAGGTTTACGTGTTTGCAGAAGATGATAATTTCAAGAAATTACTAAATCCGTTTCACCATGCTGCTAGGAAGTTTAAATCAAAGGTTGAGATAGGTATGTATACCTTTTGTTAAATTTATTACTCCGGATATGTGGTTTTGATAGTTGGTATTTTTGTACATATTTAACTTGAATGATGAAATGTGTTTCGTTGTCATGTTAGGTTCTTTGACTATGTTGTTTCATAGTTGAGAGATGATTGAAAAGGGAAAGAGGCCAGGGAAGGTGGTTTGCTGTTACAGGTTGATGCGTGGTTTTGCGACCTTACAACAGGTTTTACCTCTCGAGGGATCTCAAGAGGCTTACAACCCCACCAGGCAGTGTACCTGACCGATGTAGTATAGTGTAGTGGTAAGTACGAGGGATTGATCGTTCTCCACAGGGAATAGTGTCGTTAGGATTGAAAAACTACTCTAATAGGTCTAAGGGTGAGGGAAGATTCTTTTTGTATTTTTATATTTTTTATGAAAGCAAGTAAAATCTCGGGTTTGAAGGAGTGGGCGGAATTAGTTGCTAGTCAACTAACCCAAATAACTACAAGTGCAAATAAAATAAAATAACTGAAAATGAAAAGGTTGTGTAACTTATATGGGGAGAAATGTGTTTACTTAGATTTCCTTACTCCCTAACTATCTTTTACCGGTTGAGTAGTGTGTATTAATTGCGTGGATGACGGGTGTATTCCTTAATACCAATCGTGGGGTGGCGTACGTACTTCCCCAACTCTACAAGCTCCTACTTCACTCCTATGTCGAGCCGGCTAGGAAGCTCCTAACATGGGATCACTAGAATTCGCTCATGCATTAAATACAACCATAAAAACCTTAGTACGCATTGGTTCATGTTTCTTAAGACGTTCAAGCAAATTACCGTATAGGAGGTTAGCCAGTTTTCTTAAGCCTAACATCGATAAACAATCATCCAATACAATTAATAACACACTAATAACCAATAATCAATAGCTAGGTTTCATTAGATCTAAGCAAACACAAGATAAATCTAGCCTAGCATGTTAATTAAAAGACAAGAACAAGATGTAACCAAAGAACACATAGACATATTGATTGATTAAATGAATACTTATCTTCAATTAAACATGGGAGATCCAAGGGTATGAAAACTCTTAAAAATGGCAGAAATTCGTCTTAGGGTTTCTCCTCACAAAGTTGCACACTAATGACAAAAAATTGCAAAACTATATATAGAACTTAGTGGCTGACGGCGTCACGTTGTAGATCTTGACGCCGTCACCTCGCCGTGTCTTGGGTTCCCGGATGGCCTTCTTCACGCCATCCCTCTTTAATGCTCCAAAATCCGCTCTGGCTTATCAAAGGCTGACGCCGTCAGAAATGGGTTTGACGCCGTCTCTCTTTAACTTAAACCGTGATGGCCTTGATCACCTTAAAGGGTGACGCCGTCAGACTTCCTTTGTAAAATTCCCTGGCTTATCATGTGTATTTTTCATATCCACCTCTTTTGCCAAGCCATGACGCCGTCAGGAGCAATCCTTGACACCGTCAAAGGTACTTTTCCAGCCGATTTTGAGACTTTGTCGTTTTCTTCACTTTATTGCTCCAAAAACGTCCAAAATGCTTCCTTTTCCAGATTTCTTCTCCAAAGTACCTAAAATGACAAAAGGAACGATTTAGGACAATATTTGATCAAATAAATACGATTTAGGGCTTAAATGACCCCCTAAAAGCGGTACACTTTTCGCTTCATCAAATACCCTTACACTTGAGATTTGCTTGTCCTCAAGCAAATGCGCTTTTATTCTAATCAAAATACAAGTTAGGGGTCATTTAACGCTAATATAAAAGTAATTACAACAAATAGTCATTCCACTTTAATCATAATAAGCACGGAGATTACGAACTAGCACCTCACAAGTAGTGTTTAGATACTCACATCTCTCAGGTGTCATCAAAATAAATCTCATAAATGAAAACGGATAATATCTCTCACTACCTATCATAGCAAATAGATTACCATAGGCTTGGGAAAGGATCGAAAACCTCCTCCACTAGGCGTAAGCACCTAAGATAAACTATCAAAGAGGGCTTTTAAATGGGTTATAACGTGAGGTGTAGGGATATGATAAACACGGATTTGTTGGATAAGGGATATTTTACTGGTGGCGAGTTAAAGATCTTGATTAATTACATGTACAATATGGCGTTGCTAAGCCAAGACTAGACTCGACTTAAGCTAAAAATAAAATAACAAAAACATAAAATAAACATAAAAGGAAATGGGATGGTAGTCCGTATGTTTTTTCTACTTTTCTTTTTCTCATTTTTTTGTTTTTTTTTTTTTTTTTTTTTTTTCATACACTCTTGCCCTACCATCCAAAATAATACATCATAGGGGCCTCGGTTCTCCCCTTACACTTGAACTTTTACATAACTTTACAAATAATTATTCTAATGACTCGAATTAAGATAATCGAAACACTTGGAGTACTTTTTTTTTTTAAAAATATTTAGCACATATGGGGGTAATAATGTTCTTCTTCCCCATTACTCCGTTACACTAGTACTTTACCCATGAGTCCCAATCGTCCCAAAACAATATGTACAAAGATATGACTCGACTTAGCAACCATGTAATCAATTAGATAATTAACTAAGGGTTTAAACAAATGTTGTCACAATAATGCACTAAAAATGAGTGCATACAAGGTAGGCTAAGGTGATTTGGGTGTACATTTAAGTGGGGTGTAAACAAATTCTTCCTTTAAGTAAAATGCTTAAAGGTCGAAACGAAAAGATAGGCTCTGAGAGGTGTACTAGGGGTATCGTGTACTAAAAATGAGTACAACGAAAAGGGTGTGGGAGAATTACTTGACCAATGTAGCCAATGTAATTATAACAAAAACACAGGTGTAAAACAATGGGTTAATCCTAATGCCTCTTATCATGTAGTAAATCTAACTACACGAATGTAGTCTCACTTGTGGCCTCGGAATGGTCCTAACGCAAGTTCTAGAATCTAAGTGCTACCGGTACACACATCATAGCATAAATGCTTTTCCTACCAATTCTAGGGGCGAACCTCACATATTTAGGGGTGGAAAATTTTTTAGTGGTACGGTTTTGTGCTAGTCATATAACTCCTATCCGTGAGACGCTCATTAAGATCAAAGTTTCACTCCTATATGTTGTAAAAAATTTTAAATTTGGCACTAAAATTGCCTTAACAGGTATTTCTCTCAGTTTTATTACACATCTACCATTAAACAAACAAAAATCAAGTGTAATTGCATTTTCTAAAGTATCGTACTTTTACCCCCCCCCCCCCCTTACACTTAAGATGAACATTGTCCCCAATGTTCAAATAACAAGATGTAAAAGTAATAAGGTAAAAGAATGAAATCAAATACTCCCCTGATTCGTTTGGTGGATAAAGAGATAACATGGTTAGATCTTCTTCCAAGAGAATGTAGAAGCTTCAAGACTAAAGCATCGCCATAAGCTTGATTCCACATACATCTCCTTGTCCAAAATAACCTGTTAAACCTGAGAAAACAAACACGAAAACCTGCATAACATCGGCGGGATAAATTCTATATAAGGATATAATGCTTGTGGAATGATAATTTTGCAGATTCCTGGAGATTATAAGTTAGAGATTTAATAAAAACCTTTTATGAAAACAAAACTTTCAAAAATTTCAGAAAATTAAAACCTGACGCCGTCAGGTTGTAAATCCTGACGCCGTCAGAAATGATCTGACAAAATTCTCATGTTAAGTTTCCGGAAAATTTCTGGAAAAACCTATACCTTACTTCCTGGAAATCCTGCAAAACATCATTATGACTCGATACAAGCATTTGACTCAAACAATTACGAATATGTATGTTAATTTAATATTGTTACGATTCATGTTCATTTGTGTTCTAATAAACCGATTTGGATTTCCCTTACACTTATCTTTTGCAAAATACCTTTACATGTAGTTAAGACGAAGTTAAAAACAAGATAAAGCATTTTCACAATTTAGTTTTGAACATGAATCAATAATAATAAAAATTAAACATACATACGGAAACAAATAAAATCAAACAAACAAATAAATAAACACACAAAGCAAATAAAGCTTGGGTTGCCTCCCAAGAAGCGCTTTTCTTTATTAACGAGTCTTGTAGCTAGACTCAAAGTCCTTCTACCATATGTAAGTGAGCTCGTCATCGAGGACGTCTTTAGGGTTAAGCTTGGATTGAAGTTTCCTATTGGTCCACTTAGTACAATATATCTTTTCAAACTTCTCTCCATCCGGGTCATACAATGTCATCCTAATATGCCATGACCCATCTCCATCTTTGGGTGGTTTGTCCCAATCCCACTTATGATCATCGTCCTTACAAGTCCACTTATTCATCCCTAGGTTGATTGGCAAAACTCCTAGGAAATCAATCATTTTCCTAAAAACTAGAGGGTCTTCAAATGGATCCAATTCGGTGTCCCTAGCCAAGAGTTGTTCTACCGCATGTGTTCGGTTCACAAAGTCCTCTTCTAGGTAAAATGGGCGTTGGGGTCCTATGAAGTCTCTATCGATCCAAGGTCCATATCTAGATGGTCTCCTATTTAATTCTAACCAATGGGGTGTTGGTTCCTCACTAGTATCATAGGCATGTTTCTTCACATCATAGACTGACCAAGTATCACCTTCTCCTACCGCTATCTTAGATTCCTTACAATCAATCATAGCACTAGCGGTCGCCAAAAATCCTCTACCTATCAACAAGGGGCATGTAGGGTCGCTAACCATATCAAGGACGTGGAAATCGGCTAAAATGGTTAGTTTTCCAATGTGTACTAACACGTCTTTGACTACTCCAATCGGGTAAGCAACACTCCCATCCGCTAAGCCTATTATCACCTCGGTTTCTTCAAGTTTTCCTAGTTTTAGAGAGGTGTAGAGAGGTAACGGAAGTAGGTTAAGGCTTGATCCAAGATCGGCTAATGTGTCATAAGCCTCCGAATTACCGATCTTTCAAGGTAGAACAAATAAGCCCGGATCATCTAACTTCTTAGGTAGCTTGTTTTGAACGAAGGCGATCCCTTTTTCGCCTAACTTGAGCTTCTTCTCTTCCAACACATCAATAACCGGACTTTCAAGGTGGAGCTCCTTGAATTCATTGTCAAGGTTTTGAGTGGGAGGTGTTTCAACTATGTTGTTGACCAATTTGGATATCATAACTTCTTGGTCCTTTTGAACGACTTGGGTTTGTTTGAAACACGAGCTCATGGAATTGACCGAATAATATTGTGGACAAGAACTAGGAGACGAAACCGACGAAATGGCGTTGACGTTTAGTTTCGGGTTCTTGACTGTGTTGCTAGGGAGTGCTCCCATTTCTCGGTCATTGAGGGCTTTCAACAAAGTGTCAATCTTATTGGTCATCTCGCTTTGTTTTTGTTTGAAATCGGCTTCAAACTTGGCCAAACGAGCTTCTTGAGATGCCATAAATTGAGACATCAATCCTTCAAAGATGAACCGCTTGATTGGAAACGATTAGGTGGGTTGGAAGAATTGGTTTGTTGTGCGTTTTGGTTTTGTTTCCACCTAAGGTTTGGGTGATTTTTCCATGAGGGGTTGTATGAATCACCGTAGGGGTTTGGCTCGGGTTTGAAAGTGTACCACTTGATCGCCTCTAAAACAGTCAACTTAAATCAACCACGGATGTGGTCAAATAAAGTCAAACAATCTAGGGCACAATACAATTTACCAAAGGAGTACAGTGTATCCCCGGGTCGTTATCTCCCAACGAGGTGTGAAATCTGTAATAAAACGAATCTGTGATCGGGCGATAATTGAACGGAAAAGGGTTGTGATTTATTAAACTAAAGAAATATAAAAGGAAATAGCTTAAAGAAACTATAAGAACAAGTACGTGAAAGCAAAATACTTAGAAACGTTTAAAACCTAAAAACGCGTATGTTAAATAAAAATTACGTACGAACTAAAAACGAGCCGTATATATATATATTTTTTATTATTCCATTTTACTTTATTTTGATAAAGTACTTAATTATAAGCACTTTTTATAAAAGACAATATTTTTGAAAACTTGAAATAAGCACATAAAAAAGCAGATTAAAGCAGCCGCTTACGAAAACGGGCTAAAAACTAAAATATAAGAAAATCTAATCTTACAAGTGCAAAATTATTTTTCTTAAATCCTAAATAATAAAAGAAAATTTTAGAAAAAAGATTTATATTTTTCTGACTTTTATATTTTTTATTATGAATTAAAAACTATTAAAACTAATAAAAAGGTTTAAAAATAGTAAACGACTTAGGAAAAATCTGAAAAATTCAAGGTAAATACTATATGATAGCAGAATACTAGGAAAAATATAAAAAGCTAGATAAGCCCACTAATAAGCTGAATGGGCTTATAAGCAGTTTGAAAATAAGCACAAAAATAAGCTAATAAGCACTAGAACGCACCAAAAGCTCAAGTACAGTGCAATATACTAAAACAAACTCAATTCAACTGAAAAACCTCAGATATGCCCTGGCCGTCAGCCGATTCGAGTAATATTACAGTTTACTAAAAAAAAGAAACAAGGCTAAATGACATACTTCTAGCTGAATTTTAAGACACTAAATAAGCAATTTTTTGGAAAGTGAAGGGGGCAAAATCAAGCTTATACTACTGGCTATCCAAATCACCAAAAATTTCCAAAATTAAACATCATTTGCTATCCTAATTTGACCCTAGATCAGCACTCAGAATCTGGGTTTAAACCTGAATTTTTTTTGACTTTTGCAGTAAAACACAAAAGTTGACTTTGGTGAGTTTTGATCTCTTCTAATCTACTGAATAGGTTATATTAAGCTATTATAAGGCCTATTTAAGCTATTCTCACAACTAATGAACTAATATTGATGATCAATGGACCTAAAATTCTAACAGTTAATGAAATCTAAGGCTTTAAAGCTAATTTTGACTTTTTTTACTATGACTACTGGTTTTTATGGTTTGTTTGTTCTAATATAACCTTATATGACTTATATAAACTAAAAACAACAACTAAAACAACCTATGACTCATAAATTAAACTTAAGCCAAACACTCCTTTAAGTGATGTCAAATATGATTTTCACAACATGTAACTGATTCAGACCATGAGACTTGAACATAAGCAATCAAAATGACATAATAAGCTGATAGGAACATAAAAATAACAATTACAACACTAACAACTACAAATTCATGAAAAGGATAAAATAGCAGTTGAAATCAAAGGTGAGCAACAAAGAAAATCAGTGAACAAGCAGGTATTAAAAAGCAATAATATGACATAAGAACACTAAATAAGCATAAATTACCCAAGATAAGCAGTATTTATGCACGTGTACAGTAAAAGCAAAATAATGGAAAAGTGAGCTTACAAATGATTTTCAACACAGAACCATGAACTAGGGACCAAGAACGCAACCTATTGCCTCCCCTAAGGCTCTAGAACCATGGCCATCCCATATTTACCATGCTCCAAGCTTGAATCTTCTTCCTCACTGATTTACCTTTCTTGATTTTTTTTTTCTTTTCTATTTTTTTTTTTTTTGTTGTATTTTTGAATTTTTGAATTAAGTTGAACTAAACTGAGATATTAAAGTTTAAATGAGTTATATAAACTTAAAGTGACTCAATAAATCAGTAAATAAACACTTTTAACAACCTTTAAGTAAAAATGAGAAATTTAGCATTTTTAAGCAAAATCTGAATCAAGCACAATAAACTGAAATTAATATAAGAGAACTCTTGTATTACACTAGAAGTACTGGAATTACAATGTAAAAGCTAAGTTTGATAACTAAAATGGGAAATTACATTAAAACGACATACTACTCTAAACTAAAAACTACATTAGCTACTAACTGACTGCTCCTTCTTCTTTTTTTTGACTTATAAAGGCTAGTGAAGCTTTCTCTTTCTTTCCCATCAGTTCTGAGCCCTTGGATAGCTTTACTTTGATCTGAGCCCTCTATTTCACTTTTGGCGGGAAACCAGGGGAAAGTCATTTTGGCTTTTTCTCTGAGTCATGTGGGCAAGTGGGTAGCTAAGTAGGTGGAGAGGATAGCGTGTGTAAGTGAAATGAGTAGCCAGCTTGGGGGGTGAGGTGGTTTTGTGGTATCCTGGTTTGGCGGGATTGGTACTGAGGAAGAAAAGGTTGACTTTGGTGTTGACCGATGGTGTTTATCTGAAATAAAAAATATACGGGGTAAGGTTTTGGGATGGTTGGGCTTTTGTGGTTTTTGGGCTTGGGGTTTAGTAAAGGGTTTAATTTGGTGGGTTATGGTTAAAGGTATTATTGGTTTAAAGGTTTAGGTTTAGAGTTTAAGGACCTATGTTGTAACATTTGGATTTTTAGGGACTGAACATGACAACTTTCCAAAGTTTGTTATAAGGACCAATTTTTGACAATTTTAATTTACCAAAGGACCAAAAAATGTTAATTTTCCAATTTAAAATGTCTAGGGGTAAATTCTGTCAATCATTGAAATTTCAGGGACTAAAGTTGCCATTTTACAAAACTAAACTTTATAAGGCTAATTTTGACAACTTGAAAATCCTTGAGGGCCTTTTATGAAAAATTTCCATGTTTTGAATAACTAGGGACTAGATTTGACAATTTATGAATAAAACACAGTCTAAATATTTTTCTGTCTTTTTGAGACTTTTCAAAGTGTTTTTGACTGTTTATGTGGGTTTAAACAAGGTAAATATATGTGTATTTAGACACATATCAAATCCCCCACACTAAACTATTGCTAGTCCCTAGCAATATTTTTGAAAATTTAATGGATTTTATCTCTTTACCAAAAGCCATTACTTCTGGAGTAGCCATTGTTTCAGTATGTGATACCTTGGTACAATGATAACCAAATGATTTTTAGCAAATCATCAGCTGTCAACGGATTTGATTTGTCTTTACCAGAAGCCGTTTGCTTCTGGACTAGCCAACTCTTAGATAAAATACAGTCATTATCTTTGGTGAGCTGATTACCAATTATGGTTTTTCCACTGCCTTTACCACAAGCCATAACCTTGCGGGCTAGCCAACTCTTCACTTATAAAGATATGGTGAGTCGAATACCATACAATTTTGGGCAAATTGCAAGCCATAAACGGATTTGATATATCTTTACCTGTAGCCGTTTGCTCAGGATTAGCCAGTCCTTATGTGGGTTAGACATGGTGGACTGATAACCATTTGTTGTGTTAGTGCAAAGCACTACCACCAAATGAAAAAAATTTAAAATTTTTGGCCAAAACGGGGAAACTAGGAATAGGGCACAAATGTGATCAAATTCGCCAGAATTCCCCCCCCCCCCCCCCACACTTAGAATTGAATATTGCCCTCAATATTCAAAGTACCGGCTATTATGCCAACACTTAGAACATTGCAAGGGAATACTAATGGCCAAGCGTGGGAACACAACAAAATTTATTTATTATTATTTTGAACATATATAAAATTTTGAACATATATACAACAGTGGGGGCAACACCCCCACACTAGGGTGTTAGAAAAGAGAAAGAAGTCAGAGACATGGGTGAAAACCCATGTTGTCGGCTAAGGTTTTTGTTCACCGAGTCACTAGCTTGACTCGACCCCGAATTAATTGGTTCTTGGGGAAGCAAGTGGAACAAAAATTCTCCATCGGACTTTCGTTCAAGATGTTTGGATAAACACTGAAGTACTTGAAAGTTCCACTCCGATGAGAGATACACAGAGACCCGGCTTACAAAGGATAAATGAAAATGCCGGGGTCAAAGACCTTGTTCTCATTCCCAAACGAGTGAGGGAAAGGACAAGCTACCTTATAAGGACAGAAAGGTAGAAAAACTCGAACGACATATGTGAAGTCAATATAATGGCGATCCTCAGAAGGAATTGGCACATATGTCGGAGAAAGATCGGGATTAAGAGTTGAGGTCACATCATCAAGTTTATGAATAATAGAGTCCTTGACCTCATCGATTTCTAACTCTTCATCAAAGAGAGGATTTATTTTGATAGAAAAGCACTCATCATCAAATTCAAAAAGAGAATTTGAATGGACTTTGAGACTTTCATTTTGAACTTCCTCATCAGAAAGTGATTCATCATCACTAGAGGAAAAATCATCATTTGATTTGAAAAGGGGATTAGAGAAAATCCCGAAAGAATCATTGAAAAGAGGGTTAGAAAACGTCCTGGAAAAATCATCAGTAGTATCAAAAGAATGATCACTACAAAAAGAACCATCACTTTCACTGTCAGACATATCCTCAGACTCACTTGGGATTGGGATAAGGTTCTCAGCACTAGACTTTATGAATTCGTCCGATTCCTTTTCAGGAACAGTGCTAATAGGCTCATCCCCCATAATAAGAGAGTCCTCGGAGTCCAAAGTTGGAAAGAATGATGTGTTTGAAATAGACTGAGGGAGTTGAAAAATGGATTTATTCAAAGGAATAGCACTCTCCTCTTCGTCTTCTTCATCCTCATCATCATCATCATCGAGCATGCACGCCTGTTTAAATAATAAATGATTGTGTGCAGCTCGTTCTATGGCAAGTATTTCTTCCATAGATTCACCATGACGATCATTTTGGGTATGCCTAACAGCCGAATCATTAAGTGTATCTACAAAATTTTTAAGTTTTTTTAATACATCTTTGAAAGATTCTTCAAGAGGTGGCTGAGGCTGAGTGGTTTGATGCTGTGGAGGCGGGTCATGATAAGAATAATCATAATTGTCACAAGGGCCATGCTCATAGATAAGCGGGGTCCTCGTTTGACAATCGGATTCATAATGCGGACCTCCACAGTATTCACAACAGTAAAACTGTTGTGGTGGTGGTGGATCATATGGAAATGCGTCAAATCCGGATGATGTCTGATTGTTATAAGGGTTCTGCTCATAGACAAGCATATCTCCCGTTCGACAATCATATTCCGGATGAGGACAACTTCCACAAAATTCACAAGAAAAGTTTGGTGTATTTTGATACGATGCATCATTGAGATTTGGATAATATGATTCTTGCTCGTATGAATGTGATGGGTAGTTGGAAAAATTTGAAGAGTCGTTGAATGTGTTCGGATTAGGATCATAAGCAAATGAATTCCTCGAACCACAAAACAAACAACTTCCGTTTCGAATATCATTACCACATTGTTCACATGTACACCAACGACATGGCAAACCAAAAAGCGGCTCACCACAACCAACACAAGGAATAAAATCCAGAGGTGGGACAAGTGGTGTGCTCTGAGAGCTAGGAATTTCCACCACTTCCGTTATGGTCTCTGGTTTTTGTTTTTGAATAACGTGAAGATTGGGCAAGTCGTTCTTTTTAGTCACTGCCTTAAGATCAGATAATTTTAGAACCGTAAATCGTGAAAGGTCAGGATTAATTCTTGACCGTTTGCCTTTAATAACATGTATCTCGGGCTGTGAAGTGGAGTCGGAAGAATTTTTAGAATCATTGATGGAATTAAGCTCCTTTTTTAGGGCTACTTCACACCGAGTACATGATCCTTTTGGTGCATGATTTCCACACCGCTCACACTGACACTTTAAACAGCGAAAGCTGTCATTCACCGGGTTTTTACAATCACAACAGTGATAGCCCAGATGTGCCATAGAAGAAAGGTATAAGAAGTTTAGAATCAAATGAATAGAGGGTAAAGGGATAAAGAATCAAAAAGGGCGAGAGGGTAAAGATGAATATTTTTGGGTTTTTTTGTGTTCGTTGAAAACTTGAATAAAAATGTTTTTGGCAATCGTTTAGTCAAACGAATTAACTTCACGATTATTTTGGTTTTTATATGAAAAATATGAAAATATGGACAAGGGTGGTAAATATACAATGGGTGTATATTCAACAATCACTGATACTTCAAATTCGTTTTACGCAGCACACCTCCCCGGCAGCGGCGCCAAAATTTGATCGCCTCTAAAACAGTCAACTTAAATCAACCACGGATGTGGTCAAATAAAGTCAAACAATCTAGGGCACAATACAATTTACCAAAGGAGTACAGTGTATCCCCGGGTCGTTATGTCCCAACGAGGTGTGAAATCTGTAATAAAACGAATCTGTGATCGGGCGATAATTGAACGGAAAAGGGTTGTGATTTATTAAACTAAGGAAATATAAAAGGAAATAGCTTAAAGAAACTATAAGAACAAGTACGTGAAAGCAAAATACTTAGAAACGTTTAAAACCTAAAAACGCGTATGTTAAATAAAAATTACGTACGAACTAAAAACGAGCCGTATATATATATATTTTTTATTATTCCATTTTACTTTATTTTGATAAAGTACTTAATTATAAGCACTTTTTATAAAAGACAATATTTTTGAAAACTTGAAATAAGCACATAAAAAAGCAGATTAAAGCAGCCGCTTACGAAAACGGGCTAAAAACTAAAATATTAGAAAATCTAATCTTACAAGTGCAAAATTATTTTTCTTAAATCCTAAATAATAAAAGAAAATTTTAGAAAAAAGATTTATATTTTTCTGACTTTTATATTTTTTATTATGAATTAAAAACTATTAAAACTAATAAAAAGGTTTAAAAATAGTAAACGACTTAGGAAAAATCTGAAAAATTCAAGGTAAATACTATATGATAGCAGAATACTAGGAAAAATATAAAAAGCTAGATAAGCCCACTAATAAGCTGAATGGGCTTATAAGCAGTTTGAAAATAAGCACAAAAATAAGCTAATAAGCACTAGAACGCACCAAAAGCTCAAGTACAGTGAAATATACTAAAACAAACTCAATTCAACTGAAAAACCTCAGATATGCCCTGGCCGTCAGCCGATTCGAGTAATATTACAGTTTACTAAAAAAAAGAAACAAGGCTAAATGGCATACTTCTAGCTGAATTTTAAGACACTAAATAAGCAATTTTTTGGAAAGTGAAGGGGGCAAAATCAAGCTTATACTACTGGCTATCCAAATCACCAAAAATTTCCAAAATTAAACATCATTTGCTATCCTAATTTGACCCTAGATCAACACTCAGAATCTGGGTTTAAACCTGAATTTTTTTTGACTTTTGCAGTAAAACACAAAAGTTGACTTTGGTGAGTTTTGATCTCTTCTAATCTACTGAATAGGTTATATTAAGCTATTATAAGGCCTATTTAAGCTATTCTCACAACTAATGAACTAATATTGATGATCAATGGACCTAAAATTCTAACAGTTAATGAAATCTAAGGCTTTAAAGCTAATTTTGACTTTTTTTACTATGACTACTGGTTTTTATGGTTTGTTTGTTCTAATATAACCTTATATGACTTATATAAACTAAAAACAACAACTAAAACAACCTATGACTCATAAATTAAACTTAAGCCAAACATTCCTTTAAGTGATGTCATATATGATTTTCACAACATGTAACTGATTCAGACCATGAGACTTGAACATAAGCAATCAAAATGACATAATAAGCTGATAGGAACATAAAAATAACAATTACAACACTAACAACTACAAATTCATGAAAAGGATAAAATAGCAGTTGAAATCAAAGGTGAGCAACAAAGAAAATCAGTGAACAAGCAGGTATTAAAAAGCAATAATATGACATAAGAACACTAAATAAGCATAAATTACCCAAGATAAGCAGTATTTATGCACGTGTACAGTAAAAGCAAAATAATGAAAAAGTGAGCTTACAAATGATTTTCAACACAGAACCATGAACAAGGGACCAAGAACACAACCTATTGCCTCCCCTAAGGCTCTAGAACCATGGCCATCCCATATTTACCATGCTCCAAGCTTGAATCTTCTTCCTCACTGATTTACCTTTAAATGAGTTATATAAACTTAAAGTGACTCAATAAATCAGTAAATAAACACTTTTAACAACCTTTAAGTAAAAATGAGAAATTTAGCATTTTTAAGCAAAATCTGAATCAAGCACAATAAACTGAAATTAATATAAGAGAACTCTTGTATTACACTAGAAGTACTGGAATTACAATGTAAAAGCTAAGTTTGATAACTAAAATGGGAAATTACATTAAAACGACATACTACTCTAAACTAAAAACTACATTAGCTACTAACTGACTGCTCCTTCTTCTTTTTCTTGACTTATAAAGGCTAGTGAAGCTTTCTCTTTCTTTCCCATCAGTTCTGAGCCCTTGGATAGCTTTACTTTGATCTGAGCCCTCTATTTCACTTTTGGCGGGAAACCAGGGGAAAGTCATTTTGGCTTTTTCTCTGAGTCATGTGGGCAAGTGGGTAGCTAAGTAGGTGGAGAGGATAGCGTGTGTAAGTGAAATGAGTAGCCAGCTTGGGGGGGTGAGGTGGTTTTGTGGTATCCTGGTTTGGCGGGATTGGTACTGAGGAAGAAAAGGTTGACTTTGGTGTTGACCGATGGTGTTTATCTGAAATAAAAAAGATACGGGGTAAGGTTTTGGGATGGTTGGGCTTTTGTGGTTTTTGGGCTTGGGGTTTAGTAAAGGGTTTAATTTGGTGGGTTATGGTTAAAGGTATTATTGGTTTAAAGGTTTAGGTTTAGAGTTTAAGGACCTATGTTGTAACATTTGGATTTTTAGGGACTGAACATGACAACTTTCCAAAGTTTGTTATAAGGACCAATTTTTGACAATTTTAATTTACCAAAGGACCAAAAAATGTTAATTTTCCAATTTAAAATGTCCAGGGGTAAATTCTGTCAATCATTGAAATTTCAGGGACTAAAGTTGCCATTTTACAAAACTAAACTTTATTAGGCTAATTTTGACAACTTGAAAATCCTTGAGGGCCTTTTATGAAAAATTTCCATGTTTTGAATAACTAGGGACTAGATTTGACAATTTATGAATAAAACACAGTCTAAATATTTTTCTGTCTTTTTGAGACTTTTCAAAGTGTTTTTGACTGTTTATGTGGGTTTAAACAAGGTAAATATATGTGTATTTAGACACATATCAGTACCACTTGTCTCCCGCTCCGTCGGTATGCGAGGATGCGTAATCCGTAAAAGCTTGTTCGGGGAGTTCCATGCAATCACGAGTGTCGTGGGGACCACTACATAATTCACATGAAGAAGTGATTTTGTTCACTTGGCTTGAAGGTTTAGGAGCCTCGTAGGATTTCATAAGAAACTTGACTTGGTCTTCAAGTTCTATGATCCTACGGTCGGAAGTGCTTGAATTGTTCGAAGGCAAAGATATTGCCTTGACCGTTTTATTCAAATCACGGGGATCACTCCAACTTTCGTTGTCATAAAAAGCAAGATCTTCTAGGAGAGCCCAGAGCCCATGATTGTTCCGCACTTAGATCACGTAGCTTACCACCGGCCGATTGTTCAATGGTTTGCCTCGTGGAGAGATTGATATGGTCATAGAAGATTTGGACTTGGAGCCAAAGTTCTATGCCATGGTGAGGGACTTTTTGGAGTAACTCCTTGAATCGAGTCCATGCCTCGTAGAGGGTTTCGCCTTGACGTTGTTGGAACATCAAGATATCATTCCTTAGCTTGGTAGTTCTTCCTGGTGGGAAAAACTGAGCAAGGAAACGAGTGGTGAGATCATCCCAAGAGGTGATGGATCCTGCGGGTAGACGCTCTAGCCATTGACTAGCTTGGTCCCGCAGAGAGAATTGAAAGAGACGCAGTCGGGTCGTCTCTCGAGTGGCAACATCAAGGTCTATAGAATCAACGATTTTGAGAAAGTCCTTGAGATGTTGATTAGGATCTTCGGAATGAAGTCCATGGAATGCGCATCCGCTTTGCACCAACCGGATGGTGTCGGATCGCAAGGGAGTGACATTGGCTCCTTGAGTGAGCTCAATGGTGTTTCGATAGCCATGGTGGCTAGGACGAGAGTAGTCTCCTAAGGTACGGGCTCTAGGAGGTAGGTGTTGTTGTGGTGGTGGGTTGTTGGGATCGAGGATATTATCACCTTCCATGATGTCGGATGGTAATAGTTACGAACAAAGAAACGAAGAAAAAAGATAGACTAAAGAAAACCTAGAAAAAAGAAAATAAAAATCTCACTAGAAAGGAATCTAGTGAGTAGACCTAATAAAATAAAAATTCAACCTAAACAATAACTATTCCCCGGCAACGGCGCCAAAAACTTGATGCGTGGTTTTGCGACCTTACAACAGGTTTTACCTCTCGAGGGATCTCAAGAGGCTTACAACCCCACCAGGCAGTGTACCTGACCGATGTAGTATAGTGTAGTGGTAAGTACGGGGGATTGATCGTTCTCCACTGGGAATAGTGTCGTTAGGATTGAAAAACTACTCTAATAGGTCTAAGGGTGAGGGAAGATTCTTTTTGTATTTTTATATTTTTATGAAAGCAAGTAAAATCTCGGGTTTGAAGGAGTGGGCGGAATTAGTTGCTAGTCAACTAACCCAAATAACTACAAATGCAAATAAAATAAAATAAGTGAAAATAAAAAGGTTGTGTAACTTATATGGGGAGAAATGTGTTTACTTAGATTTCCTTACTCCCTAACTATCTTTTACCGGTTGATTAGTGTGTATTAATTGCGTGGATGACGGGTGTATTCCTTAATACCAATCGTGGGGTGGCGTACGTACTTCCCCAACTCTACAAGCTCCTACTTCACTCCTATGTCGAGCCGGCTAGGAAGCTCCTAACATGGGAAAACTAGAATTCGCTCATGCATTAAATACAACCATAAAAACCTTAGTACGCATTGGTTCATGTTTCTTAAGACGTTCAAGCAAATTACCGTATAGGAGGTTAGCCAGTTTTCTTAAGCCTAACATCGATAAACAATCATCCAATACAATTAATAACACACTAATAACCAATAATCAATAGCTAGGTTTCATTAGATCTAAGCAAACACAAGATAAATCTAGCCTAGCATGTTAATTAAAAGACAAGAACAAGATGTAACCAAACAACACATAGACATATTGATTGATTAAATGAATACTTATCTTCAATTAAACATGGGAGATCCAAGGGTATGAAAACCCTTAAAAATGGCAGAAATTCATCTTAGGGTTTCTCCTCACAAAGTTGCACACTAATGACAAAAAATTGCAAAACTATATATAGAACTTAGTGGCTGACGGCGTCACGTTGTAGATCTTGACGCCGTCACCTCGCCGTGTCTAGGGTTCCCGGATGGCCTTCTTGACGCCGTCCCTCTTTAATGCTCCAAAATCCGCTCTGGCTTATCAAAGGCTGACGTCGTCAGAAATGGGTTTGACGCCGTCTCTCTTTAACTTAAACCGTGATGGCCTTGATCACCTTAAAGGGTGACGCCGTCAGACTTCCTTTGTAAAATTCCCTGGCTTATCATGTGTATTTTTCATATCCACCTCTTTTGCCAAGCCATGACGCCGTCAGGAGCAATCCTTGACGCCGTCAAAGGTACTTTTCTAGCCGATTTTGAGACTTTGTCGTTTTCTTCACTTTATTGCTCCAAAAACGTCCAAAATGCTTCCTTTTCCAGATTTCTTCTCCAAAGTACCTAAAATGACAAAAGGAACGATTTAGGGCAATATTTGATCAAATAAATACGATTTAGGGCTTAAATGACCCCCTAAAAGCGGTACACTTTTCGCTTCATCACAGGTACTCTTCTAGCCATGTTACTCTTTAAAAGGATCCCCTGCAATAAACTAAATTGCAGATTTCTCTTTATCGTAGATAACATCATTGCATTTGGCCTGAAAGAATAGTGTAAATATGCTGGTTGTTGACGCCATGAATTGGAAATTAGATTCTAGGCCAAGAGGGTGTTTGGGATTTCTTATATTTTCTGTTTATTGCCCAAAATGCTTATTTTCAAGTAGATAAGCAGCTTAGAATGTTTGGACATTCCAATTTTCCTCTGCTTATTTGCTTATTCTCGGGTAAATTAACCAGGTAGAGACGCCCACTTATGTGCTTATTTAGATATAAAGGGGTGTTCGTCTAAGCTCATTTTATGACCTTCAAAAAATTGATAAACTCATAATAGTGGGCTTATGGCCTTATCTGTTACACCCCGTGCTCGCTTAGACGAAAAATTAAAACTTTTTATGCGGAAATGCTTGACTTTTACAGACATCCTGTTATTCTTTTGACCACTTTATAAAAATCCATGAACATTCAGACCATGAGACTATTTTTAAATGAAACTAGACTCAATTACCTTTAAAACGATGGGTGGCGCGACCCGTAACGACTTACGGTTTAAAAGATACGATTTTTCAAAGATTGCAACAATCTGCTAGAAGCCCTCCATCCGATCGGATGGACGTCCAACCGATCGGATGGATGATTCTGTCCATCCGACTGCCTTTCAAAATCCCGTCTTGAAAGTCCGACCTCCCGAACTCGATAATTAACCAAACTTTCCAGATTTACTTAGTATATCAATGGGCTCATTTTCATATAAAAACATTCACCGTTTGACCCTCGGAATAGTACTTTACAAGATGACGGGTTTTACACTAAAACCCATTTTGACCCATTTCATGACATATGACCCTTACGACTTCCCCAACACATCAAACTTACCCAAAACCATTAACATAACATATTAAATCTATTTCATAACCCAATGACCCGTTCACAACCCAAAATGGGTTAAAACACTCTTATGCCAAACACCCCTTTAATTTTGACTATAACGCCATTTGACCACCCAAGCATTACAACGACCTTGACACACATTATACAACTCATAAGAAGACTCTCGGGGGTACAACCTTGACTCGAGCTCGGTATTCTACCTAGCTCCTAATGCTTACTATCTTCCAAACCGCTTCCAAATCCTTAAGCTATAATCCAAGCCTTACTCCTTATTCCAAGCCATAGTATCAACATACGAACCTACAAAATGTTGAAACACTAAAACGTAAGCTTTCGCTTAGTAAGTAACTAGATTAACATTTGATTAACACGTTAATCCACATATATGCATTACAACACTTAACCACTTAACACATAAGGTCATAATCACATTAACACATAAACATCACAAAACATACCTTAACCATTCCTTAATCATGCTCCAACACTTGAGACGACTAACTAAGCATGTCTCCTATCAATTCCATACTCACTAATCCAAGACTATCAACTATAACGTTCATACACATAATCACATAATATGCAAACGACCGTATTAAACACATATTAACCGAGTTACTTACCTTAGCTTCCAAAGCTAAGCTACAATCATAATACCACCATCATCATCATGTTCATCATCATCACTAACATCATCACCATTATCATCCTAGTTTAACATCATCATAAACACTTAAAACACATAACATAATAACTATAACAATGATTTATACAACTATCAACTTACTTCTAACCATCTCTAATCATCATATAATCATGTATTGATTACATGATCATCAATCTCATCACTTACTAACTTAATCCCATTATCAACACATCACATAATCATCATTACCTCTTAATTATACTTAAAACACCATTTACCCATTTTCCCCAAATTGGGTACATAAACCCTAGCTCTTTAATTAACCAATTAAACACTAATTAGAGGTTACTTACTTGTAAGGATCATGGCTAAGCATCTTACTCTTGGATTGGAACATATAAACATCATCTCCACTTCATCCTCAATGTAACACCCCAACCCGACAAGGGTAGAGATATCACATTATGGCGACATTACAAAGCATTCATACATATACACAGCGGAAGCCATAAAACATCATAAATAAATAAGCCAAGTCAACATGACTTGAATCCAAATACAAAAGTCTCACGAGATAACGAAATAATTCAAAGGAAATACACAACGAAATGAATCCATAATCAAAAGGTCTAAACAACTGGCAAGACTAGGGTAGGACATCATCTAAGGTAAAAGCATCCAACTAACTCTCATCCCAAGAATAAGATCCATCTCCCAGCTAGATACCTGCCGCACACGAAAAAGAAAACGTGCGGCTGAGCTTACAAAGCCCAGTGAACAGATACATAATACAAGCAAAGATAACGAAACCGAAATATAATAAGGCACTGGGAAATGTCATGAGGTATAATCAAAGCAAAAGAGTAATAAGGAAATATAGGATAGTTTTCTACCACGAGCCCACAAACTCAAAGTCATAATCTCAACATCATAGTCTCAAAGTCACAAGCTCACAATCAGAGGGATACCTCTCAGGCAACCAGATAATATGAGGGTGTCCTCATGTATCAATAGGGGTAGAGTAGCTAGCTCCCAAAAATGTGAAAGGCGTGTATTGCACACAGCACCAGTCACCTCAAAGTCATACTCAAAGTCATACTCAAAGTCATAGTTAAATCCACTAAACAAACAAATCTAGGATTGCAATCCATACGCCCCCCAAACTCAAAGTCAATCTCAAAGTCAATAGCCGGCAGATAATATAAAAGGGACGGTGTGAGAAATCACTCCCCCACACAGGAGTCATGCCAGTGGTGCATCACAGACATGGCCAGGTTACCTTCCTGGCTAGGAAAGTACACAAATGGCTCGGGTATCAAACTAAGAGTCAGGTCTCAATGTCATGCAAACGGGTTCATCTCAAAGTCATATCAAAGCATATCTCAAGGTTATGTCAAAAGTGAATCTCAAAGTCATATGAAAAGGTTCATAAAAGGTTCATAGCAAAAGGGTCATAGCAAAGGTTCATAGCAAGGTTCATAGCTCAACATCGAAGCATAGGTGATAAGACACCCTTTCTTAAAAGGGTAGAGTATCCGTACCTTATGAAGAAAGCACAAATAGAAATAAGCACAGAAACAGGGGACAGCTCAAAGTCTCTCCTTCTTCACACCTAAAGGATTAGAAGGGAATTACAAATCATTCTTAATTAACCATCTTTCTATTTTAAGTAACTTTCCCTTTTTAGTAAGTTTCCAAATTTAGTAAGTTTTCATATTCGGTAAGTTTCCATTCTTAGATTAAGCCCCAAATAACGTATTATGGATACAAAGTGTATTTTAGCAAGTTTCACAAGTTTAGGGTTTATAATGATCACTTTTCAAAGTATAGGGTTATAACCGTAATTATCTCAAAGTCAAAGGTTAAGAATGAAAATACATTAAATAATTTGTACAAACCCTCAAGTAATCAAGTTAACGAATTAACCCTTAAGGATTTCCCATTTTCACCTTTCATACACTTTAGTTTTATAATTTACACTTTAAACCCCAAAGTTTATTTTATCACATAATACACTTCATTTATACTTAATTACATAATGGTCCTCCATTTTATCAAATTTACCGAAAGTGTCCCACATTTAATATTATGTACGAAAACACCCTTTACTTTCATTAATTACACTTTTAGTCCCTTAATTAAATAAAAGTCCAAATCGAATTTCATATTTACACATATACATATTCAACCCCTTAATTATCCCATTTTACACATTAGTCCCTCATAAAATACCTTATACGAATAACCCATAAGAATTACATAATTACATAACAAGTCCCTCCTTTTTATTTAATTCCATTCGGTTCTATATATTTATATATAATTACCAATTAAATCCCCATAATTATCAAATTAACACAATTGGTCCTCCAAACATATTTTATACATTTTCCCACAGGTTTATAACACCTTACAAAAATATCCACATAGTTCACAAAATTGCAAAACACACCCTTAATTATTTTTATTCCAATCGGTGCACATATTATATCTCAAAATCAAACCCTAACCAAACCTAATAATCACATCATCATTATGCCATTATTAAAACACATAAAAAGTCCAGATTAAACCATCTAAACCCTAGTTCGAATCGTCCTTAGGGTTTTCACAATTTTTCCTTCTATTTCCATTATATCCGGTTTTACCAAATATTCGAACACAAGGATTTTAGGTCTCAACAATTCGAATAAACATTTTTGTGATGTTATATGATGAATATGGAAGCCACGAAAAATATAAAACATGACCAGAAAATTCGTATAGATGTGTTATAGATTTATTTCGATTTTTTTAGGGTTTCGCACAAAATAATTATCATATGATCGAATTGTGATGCATGGTTCATTTCTATCATTTTTAACCTGTTATATGAGATGATTAGAAGGCTAGAAAAATACCAGAATTAATTTAGGACGAATAGAATTAAGCGCACGAAATTATACTCCTCGGATGTAGCGTTCGACAAAGAATAATTCACCACGATCACGAACACGACCAACGAACCTTGAAATCATTTTTCGTAGATCACATACAATATAAGGAACTTAGGAAAAATGGCAAACGAATTTTAAGAGTGTCGAATGAATTAATAATGAATTGATACCTTGCTCTTTCACGCGACACAAAATAAACCCCCACGATCGAACCACGCTATGAACACCTTCAACGTGATTTTTCTACCCTTCTATGGACCACGTACCACACCAGAAAAATGCCCTAAGGATTTTAGAAACTCGGATGGAGGCTATATGATTTTGTGAATGTGTTTTGTTAATCGGCACTTAGGGTTAGGGAAAAGAAATGTGTGTGTTGATTTAAATGTGATAATGCCGAGTCCTAGGGGGGGGACTTTGACCAGAAATCTCGGCAATCATGGGTGGAATTAGTTTAGGATTGATTTGATTTCAAACTTGCCATGTTTACATGATTTTATAATATTTAAAATACATATAAATACATTTAAATACTATTCGGCCTTCATAGGGGTATTTTGGTAATTTCACAACTTGCATAAATGTTAAATGAAGTTCTTAAATTATTTGGGATCATAACTTGTGCATTGCCAGAAGTTTGGGATTGATTTAGTACTTTATAAGCTTTTTATTAAGTTTTTAATTTGCAGGGGCAATTTGGTCATTTTACATGCTTTATAAATTTTAGGTGTTACAACTTCTTCCCCTCTAAAAAGAAAAATTTCGTCCCCGAAATTTGCAAAGAGTCAGAAATGAAACGAACCGAAACATAATGGAGACATACCAGATCAGAATACAAAATGAGGATAACTAGCTCGAATAGACTCCTCGGTCTCCCAGGTAGCTTCCCGCTCTGGGTGGTTCCGCCAAAGAATCTTAACGAAAGGAATGACTTTACGTCTCATAACTCGCTCTTGGCGATCAAGAACAGCTTCCGGCTCCTCCGGAAGAGACATATCGGGCTGAATCTGATCAAAAGGATAAGACACTACATGCAGAGGATGATAATTGTATCCCCTCAGAAGAGATACATGAAAGACGTCGTGAACATGTGATAATTGCGGAGGAAGAGCCAAACGATACGAAACCTCTCCAATGCGATCCAAAATCTCAAACGGTCCGATGAATCGAGAACTGAGCTTGCCCTTAATTCCAAAACGTTTAACCCCTCGGAACGGCGAAACCTTAAGAAATACCCGATCACCAACACGAAACTCCAAGTCACGCCTATGCTTATCAGCGTAACTCTTTTGACGTGCACGAGCTTCCTTCAACTTCTCCCTGGCAACATCCACTTTCTCAGTAGCGATCTGCACTAACTCTGGACCCTCAATAACGCGCTCACCAACCTCATTCCAACAAACCGGAGCTCTACATTTTCGACCATATAACATCTCGAAAGGAGCCATACGAATACTCGCGTGCCAACTGTTGTTATATGCGAACTCTACCAAACACAAATAATCGTCCCAGCTACCAGTCCACTCTAAAGCACATGCCCTCAACATGTCCTCTAAAGTCTGAATGGTCCTCTCCGACTGACCATCCGTCTGAGGGTGAAAAGCTGTACTGAACTTAAGCCGCGTATCCCACGCCTTATGCAATCCCTTCCAGAATCGAGATGTAAACCGTGGATCCCTATCTGATATAATAGCCGTAGGCATGCCGTGAAGTCTAACGATTTCCTGCTGAAATATGTCTGCCAACTTACTAACACTGTAGTCCATACGAATAGGGAGGAAGTGAGCAGACTTGGTTAGTCGATCAACGACTACCCAAATCGCATCATGCTTCCTACGAGTAGGAGGTAAACCTGTCACAAAATCCATGGAAATTTCCTCCCATTTCCACTTTGGTATCTCCAAAGGCTGAAGCAACCCACTAGCTCTCTGGTGCTCAATCTTGACCTGCTGGCAAGTCAAACACTTAGATACAAACGAAGCCACATCCTGTTTCATGCCACTCCACCAGAAATGTTGCTTAAGGTCCCGGTACATCTTGGTAGAACCCGGATGTATAGTAAAAGGGGAACTATGAGCCTCTGATAGAACAGCCTCACGAAGCTCAGGATCGTTGGGAACACAGAGACGGTCCTCAAACCACACTACACCGGAATCATCAACTCTAAACTCTGACTGTTTGCCTTCCTCAACATTCTGAACTATAGACCACAGCTCACCATCCTCTTTCTGAGCTTCCTTAATTCGCAAGATAAGATTGGACTCCACCGTAAGGCTAGCCCAATAACCACCATGACCTCGAACACAAAACTCCACATCAAGAAGCTCTAAATCATGCAAAATACGGGGCTCAAATTCCAAACTCGCAATCATACCGGACTTCCTACTCAGAGCATCGGCGACTACATTTGCTTTACCGGGATGATACTGGATGTTAGCATCATAATCTTTCAGAAGCTCTAACCAACGCCTCTGCCTCATATTCAATTCTTTCTGGGTGAAGATGTATTTAAGACTCTTATGATCAGTGAAAATGTCACAAGTCTCTCCATACAAATAATGGCGCCAAATCTTTAGCGCGAAAACCACAGCTGCTAACTCTAGATCATGCGTCGGATAGTTCACCTCATACGGCTTCAGCTGCCTCGAAGCATAGGCGATCACCTTCCCATGCTGCATCAAAACGCATCCTAAACCCTTCTTCGATGCATCGCTATATATCTGGAACCCGCCGGAACCCGATGGAAGAGTCAAGATAGGTGCCGACACTAAACGTTTCTTCAACTCCTCAAAACTACTCTCTCGCTCATCAGTCCAAATAAACTTTTCCCCTTTCCTCATCAACTGTGTCAACGGCAAAGCAAGACGCGAAAAACCCTCAACAAATCTCCTATAATACCCAGCGAGACCCAGGAAACTTCTCACTTCCGTCACATTTGTAGGTCTTGGCCATTTTGTGATAGCCTCAACCTTCGCCGGATCCATAGTAATACCGTCTGCAGAAACGATGTGACCCAAGAAAGCTACACGATCCAACCAAAACTCGCACTTCGAAAACTTCGCATACAATTTCTGCTGTCGCAAAATCTCCAGAACAATACTAAGGTGTTGCTCATGTTCCTCCTCGGATTTGGAATACACAAGAATATCGTCTATGAAGACAATCACAAACTTATCGAGGAATTCGTGGAATATCCGGTTCATTAGGTCCATAAACACAGCAGGCGCATTGGTCAGACCAAAAGGCATAACCAAGAATTCATAGTGACCGTACCGAGTGCGAAAGGCCGTTTTGGGAACATCCTGCTCCCTCACCCTAAGCTGGTGATATCCAGACCTCAGATCAATTTTAGAGAAATGCCTCGCTCCTTGCAACTGATCGAATAAATCATCAATGCGAGGAAGAGGATAGCGGTTACGAATGGTAATGCGGTTAAGCTCCCGATAATCGATACAAAGACGCATGCTCCCGTCTTTCTTCTTAACAAACAACACAGGAGCACCCCAAGGAGATACGCTCGGACGAATAAAACCGTTTTCCAATAGTTCTTGCAGTTGCTCCTTTAATTCCTTTAATTCAATCGGTGCCATGCGATAAGGAGCTTTAGATATGGGTTCAGCACCCGGAATCAGATCAATGCTAAATTCGACTTCCCTAACAGGAGGAATGCCGGGAAGTTCATCCGGAAATACATCGGCAAAATCGCGCACAATACGAATACTATCAATGCTAGGAACATCAGCAGAGGTATCCTTAATAGAAGCAAGAAAACCAAGACAGCCATGCGAAATCAATGTACGGGCTTTCATAGCCGAAATAATCTTTACAGATTTCAGAGGTTGGTAACCAGAATAAACATAATCAGGATGGTGAAGATCACCAAAGATCACCTTACGAGCATAACAATCAATGGTCGCCTTATGAGCAGCTAACCAGTCCATGCCCAGAATAATGTCAAAATCAACCATATCAATGGGGAGGAGGTTCGCAGAACGAACACGATCATCAAAACGGAGAGGGCAATTAACATACTCAACATCAATAATCACATGAGTTTTCATCGGGGTAGCAATGGATATACGGTTCATTAATTTAGTTGGGTTTACGTTTATTTTATTAGCAAGTGATGTGGATATTATAGAATGTGTAGCACCCGTGTCAAATAAAACAAACACAATACGATCTCCAATATGTAGAAAACCCGTAATAGTACCTGAGGTGCTAGCAGCCTGGTCACGTGTCAAAGAATAAACCCGGCCTGAAGCAGGAGCTGCCCTAGCATCGACTTTAGGTTCACCAGCATTCTTCCTAGGACAGTCCTTGATCCTGTGCTGAGAAGATCCACACCAGAAACAGCCACCCGAAGCTCTATGACAAGGACCTGGATGAGTCTTCCCACAGGAAGTACATGTAGGAGGAGGAGGTAGAGCCTCAACAGGCCCCTTCTGACCAGACGATCCCGACTGCTGATACGGCTGAGAATCCCTACATCGGTTGTTGTTACCCTGCCCCTGACGATTACCACCAGACCTACCAGAATCTCGCCTATCCTGGTTCCTGAACTCCTGCTGCCTATGATTATCACCTCGGTCCTGGCGACCCTGCTGATCATGCCCATGGTCCTGTCGACCCCGAAAATCCGTCCTTTGGTCCTGCCGACCCCGAGAATCCTGCCTTTGGTCCTGCCGACCCCGAAAATCTACCCGGTTACCATCCCTATCACGCTTATTAGACACCCTGTCCGCATGTAACAACTCGATGTTACGCGCGGCATCCTGAACACTAGCCACATCATCAAATGGAGTGTTAACAATCCGGTCTAACACCCATCTCTTAAGAGCCCACTTGAAGTGACGAGCCTGTCGAAAAGAATCCCCAGTAACCTCTGGCCCCACGAAACTAGCCAGACGTAAGAAACGCTGCATGAAATCTCCAGAAGACTCATGATCACCCTGACGAATAGACCCGTATTCCCTCTCATACCTCAGCTGCTCTGCCATAGGAATGTACTGCTTATAAAACGCCTCAATAAAATCTGCCCACGAACAAGTCTCAGCAAAATCATCCCCTTTGGCCTGAACAAGAGCAGTCCACCAATTCTGAGCATCACCTTCTAGTTTGAATGTGGCCAAACGAGTTTTAAACTCGTCAGCACATCCCAGAACACGAAACAATTTCTCGACGTGCGTAATCCAGTCCTCCGCCTCATGGGGAGTAGCAGCGGACCTGAAAGAGAGAGGCTTTAGCTTATTAAACCTCTCGATCCACACGTGGATACCAGCTGGAGGAGCAGCGGGTGGAGCAGTGGGTTGAGCATCGCCACCACCACCACCTCCAGAAGAACTTGCCCCATTCTTGATGTTAGTGGTGACCTCAGCCACCACTTTAGGCATAGCAGCAGCCACAGCAGCGGCTATCATCTCTTCAAAATTGGGGCCATCATCCCCATTAGTGTACTGAGTAAAGCGAGTGTTCACCATCTGAATGATCATGAAAAGAATTAGCAAAACATAAGGGAATTAAGCACGAAATGGAAGACGAAGCAGAACCTATGCCTACCCAAAACCTCACCAGTCAAATCTTAAACTTAAGGGTCAAATCCTATGGTCCACATGTTTCACAGGCCAAAGCTTAAGTACGACAGGTCGCAACCTGGCTCTGATACCATAATTGTAACACCCCAACCCGACAAGGGTAGAGATATCACATTATGGCGACATTACAAAGCATTCATACATATACACAGCGGAAGCCATAAAACATCATAAATAAATAAGCCAAGTCAACATGACTTGAATCCAAATACAAAAGTCTCACGAGATAACGAAATAATTCAAAGGAAATACACAACGAAATGAATCCATAATCAAAAGGTCTAAACAACTGGCAAGACTAGGGTAGGACATCATCTAAGGTAAAAGCATCCAACTAACTCTCATCCCAAGAATAAGATCCATCTCCCAGCTAGATACCTGCCGCACACGAAAAAGAAAACGTGCGGCTGAGCTTACAAAGCCCAGTGAACAGATACATAATACAAGCAAAGATAACGAAACCGAAATATAATAAGGCACTGGGAAATGTCATGAGGTATAATCAAAGCAAAAGAGTAATAAGGAAATATAGGATAGTTTTCTACCACGAGCCCACAAACTCAAAGTCATAATCTCAACATCATAGTCTCAAAGTCACAAGCTCACAATCAGAGGGGATACCTCTCAGGCAACCAGATAATATGAGGGGTGTCCTCATGTATCAATAGGGGTGGAGTAGCTAGCTCCCAAAAATGTGAAAGGCGTGTATTGCACACAGCACCAGTCACCTCAAAGTCATACTCAAAGTCATACTCAAAGTCATAGTTAAATCCACTAAACAAACAAATCTAGGATTGCAATCCATACGCCCCCCAAACTCAAAGTCAATCTCAAAGTCAATAGCCGGCAGATAATATAAAAGGGACGGTGTGAGAAATCAATCCCCCACACAGGAGTCATGCCAGTGGTGCATCACAGACATGGCCAGGTTACCTTCCTGGCTAGGAAAGTACACAAATGGCTCGGGTATCAAACTAAGAGTCAGGTCTCAATGTCATGCAAACGGGTTCATCTCAAAGTCATATCAAAGCATATCTCAAGGTTATGTCAAAAGTGAATCTCAAAGTCATATGAAAAGGTTCATAAAAGGTTCATAGCAAAAGGGTCATAGCAAAGGTTCATAGCAAGGTTCATAGCTCAACATCGAAGCATAGGTGATAAGACACCCTTTCTTAAAAGGGTAGAGTATCCGTACCTTATGAAAAAAGCACAAATAGAAATAAGCACAGAAACAGGGGACAGCTCAAAGTCTCTCCTTCTTCACACCTAAAGGATTAGAAGGGAATTACAAATCATTCTTAATTAACCATCTTTCTATTTTAAGTAACTTTCCCTTTTTAGTAAGTTTCCAAATTTAGTAAGTTTTCATATTCGGTAAGTTTCCATTCTTAGATTAAGCCCCAAATAACGTATTATGGATACAAAGTGTATTTTAGCAAGTTTCACAAGTTTAGGGTTTATAATGATCACTTTTCAAAGTATAGGGTTATAACCGTAATTATCTCAAAGTCAAAGGTTAAGAATGAAAATACCTTAAATAATTCGTACAAACCCTCAAGTAATCAAGTTAACGAATTAACCCTTAAGGATTTCCCATTTTCACCTTTCATACACTTTAGTTTTATAATTTACACTTTAAACCCCAAAGTTTATTTTATCACATAATACACTTCATTTATACTTAATTACATAATGGTCCTCCATTTTATCAAATTTACCGAAAGTGTCCCACATTTAATATTATGTACGAAAACACCCTTTACTTTCATTAATTACACTTTTAGTCCCTTAATTAAATAAAAGTCCAAATCGAATTTCATATTTACACATATACATATTCAACCCCTTAATTATCCCATTTTACACATTAAGTCCCTCATAAAATACCTTATACGAATAACCCATAAGAATTACATAATTACATAACAAGTCCCTCCTTTTTATTTAATTCCATTCGGTTCTATATATTTATATATAATTACCAATTAAATCCCCATAATTATCAAATTAACACAATTGGTCCTCCAAACATATTTTATACATTTTCCCACAGGTTTATAACACCTTACAAAAATATCCACATAGTTCACAAAATTGCAAAACACACCCTTAATTATTTTTATTCCAATCGGTGCACATATTATATCTCAAAATCAAACCCTAACCAAACCCAATCATCACATCATCATTATGCCATTATTAAAACACATAAAAAGTCCAGATTAAACCATCTAAACCCTAGTTTGAATCGTCCTTAGGGTTTTCACAATTTTTCCTTCTATTTCCATTATATCCGGTTTTACCAAATATTCGAACACAAGGATTTTAGGTCTCAACAATTCGAATAAACATTTTTGTGATGTTATATGATGAATATGGAAGCCACGAAAAATATAAAACATGACCAGAAAATTCGTATAGATGTGTTATAGATTTATTTCGATTTTTTAGGGTTTCGCACAAAATAATTATCATATGATCGAATTGTGATGCATGGTTCATTTCTATCATTTTTAACATGTTATATGAGATGATTAGAAGGCTAGAAAAATACCAGAATTAATTTAGGACGAATAGAATTAAGCACACGAAATTATACTCCTCGGATGTAGCGTTCGACAAAGAATAATTCACCACGATCACGAACACGACCAACGAACCTTGAAATCATTTTTCGTAGATCACATACAATATAAGGAACTTAGGAAAAATGGCAAACGAATTTTAAGAGTGTCGAATGAATTAATAATGAATTGATACCTTGCTCTTTCACGCGACACAAAATAAACCCCCACGATCGAACCACGCTATGAACACCTTCAACGTGATTTTTCTACCCTTCTATGGACCACGTACCACACCATAAAAATGCCCTAAGGATTTTAGAAACTCGGATGGAGGCTATATGATTTTGTGAATGTGTTTTGTTAATCGGCACTTAGGGTTAGGGAAAAGAAATGTGTGTGTTGATTTAAATGTGATAATGCCGAGTCCTAGGGGGGGACTTTGACCAGAAATCTCGGCAATCATGGGTGGAATTAGTTTAGGATTGATTTGATTTCAAACTTGCCATGTTTACATGATTTTATAATATTTAAAATACATATAAATACATTTAAATACTATTCGGCCTTCATAGGGGTATTTTGGTAATTTCACAACTTGCATAAATGTTAAATGAAGTTCTTAAATTATTTGGGATCATAACTTGTGCATTGCCAGAAGTTTAGGATTGATTTAGTACTTTATAAGCTTTTTATTAAGTTTTTAATTTGCAGGGGCAATTTGGTCATTTTACATACTTTATAAATTTTAGGTGTTACACTCAAGCTCCATTCTCCCTCTCTTTTTCTCTTCTAAACACCGGACCTCAACACACCCTAAAATAATTATAGCAATGTCTAGAATCCCCTAGTTTATACTAGATAGATTGCATCTTTGACTAAATGACATAACTAGTCCCTTAAGTCCCCTTTTTCCTACTTTGGCCACAACCAACTTATAACACATTTAGTCCTTGGCAACTTAGGTCCTTGAAATCTATTTTCTTTATAAATGTGACACAACATATCTATATAGCCCTATTATACATACTTTGACTATCGGGTTTGACCGCTACACAACTTCCATTGACTAACCAATCACATTAAGCCTTATTCAACTCATCTAGAGTGGGGTCTAGTTGTATACGGGAAACGGGTCTAACATTATCCACTTAAGTCTGAGCTTATAAAATTCATAAGCTCATAAGGCCTAACGATTGAGCTTATAAGCTTATCAAATTTTCAATAGGCTTATAAGCCGATAAATGAGATTAGACAAACGCCCTGAAAAAGTGAGTTTTTACCCCATATCCAACCTAAAAACCCTCTAAAAGAAGTATGTAGCCATCTAATCCTCTTCTCTCTGTTATCCAAGATTATTTTGAGATAAGTGTGTAATGAGTAAACACCATTTCTGAACTTCTTTTTAAGCTACTTATTTGCTTCTGCTTATTAACAGAAATAATAAGCAATCGTATATGTGGCTTACAGTTTATGTCGTCAATTATGTGAAATTATATATTTATTTAGGGCTTTGTTTTTTCTCTATAGGCTCAGGAGCATAAGCTCTCTTCAATGAGGGAACGTAGCAGTTCAGAAAGTAGACAGCATCATAGTCCGGTTAGGGAAAGAAGTGAAGAAAGGCGTGCCAAAATTGAGCAATGGAACAGGTAAAAGGATGAATCAACCAATGTATTTTCATGACCAAACTATATGTAAAAAGAAAAACATGTACTATTATAAATTTACCTGGACTTTTTTTGCAATATTTCGAACAGTATTTGATAAAGCATGTATAGTTCGATATGGATCCCATTGTCTTCAAAATCAATGAATCCTTGAGTTTCCATTAATATTACTGAACATTAATTCATATTGAAATTGTTCTTTGTTGTCGTAAATTCATTGCATTTTGTTTGACTTTTTGCAGTGGATTTGTGGTTATACGATAAAGAACGACGGGGGAAGCCAAAAATGACCTCAAGCTAACCCGTGAAAATGACATGCCTTCCAGGGCTAATCAAGTATGTTTTAACTTTTCAAATCATTATAATAGTGTAGAAATAAACGCCTTCTCTTTCTTTTTGTTTATACTATTTTGTAGCTTGATTGTGGCTTCAATGATCTGATATGATTATGTTTGCAGTCTATAATAATCATTTTGAACATAGCACATACATAAACACCCTCAAATGACTTCATTTTATTTGAGCATACGCCTTACTTCATCTGTGTTGATGTACCATGGCAATTCATGTGGCCCATAATCATGTTACTGTGTCAGGTTGGGTTAGTAATTAAAAACTAATACCTTTAAAAAGTTTACAAAACCAAAGTTTTGCCCAAAAAAAACCGCACAGATTTTCTTATTTTTGGATGAGCACCCTAGCTAAATTAAACTGATAATGTTATGTGCATAGATTTAATATTGACTTTTACTTAATGATATTCTGTCTGTCAAATTGCAGTGTGAGAAGATCAAGCTGATGCTTGGGTCGAGGCTTTGAGCTAAGGACTTTGATGACCTGGTATAAGAGAATATTGGAATGGATTAGGTGTGCAGTTAAATAACGTGTGGGCCACGTGGTTGGAATTCAATACTCGAACCACCACGACAGCCAAACATATAACAAAATACACGCAGCCAAAATTTTTTTTGCATAAAACCTGCAGCAACGCGCGGGCTGTCATACACTCATACTCGTTAGATATATTTCTAAGGGTGTGAATCCCGTGAAATCAGATCTAATCAAAAAATGTCGTAGCTAGAAGAATTTAGAGTAAATTACATCGTTCGTCCTTATGGTTTGCGTTGACCGCAGCCGGTGGTCCTTTGAACAAAAAAATTGCACCACTCAGCCTTAAGTGTGAAACGTTATGCATCGTTTGTCCCTCCCTCTAACGACCGTTACTAACGACCGTAAGGGTATTTACGTCATTTCACACTTCATCTTTTTCTTCTTTAATATACATCTTCTCCTTCAACCTATCAAAACCCACCATCTTCATCTTTATCCACCACCACCATTATCACCACCTCCGCCCATCTGTTACACATGGCGAGAAACACTAGATCTTAATCTGATACACATGGTGTCGACATTAAAACTGGTCGGCATTGGTGAGACTTGCAGCAAAAAAACCAAAAGCTACATCTCATGGCGGCATGGCCCCGTAGTTATCTTACTACTAAAATAAATAAAGAACTCTAAATAATTTAATACAAACTAATTGCACCATGATAATCCCTTACAAAATTTTGTGGTGCACAACAAGCCTACTGATGCACACGATAGCAAACATCACCAGATTTGCGGGTATGGTTCACTTGAAATATCAAACTGATAAGGATCTTAAAATAAACCCAAAAATCAAAAACCAAAACCTGCCACATGAACCCAACAATCTGAAGAAACCCAATAACAAAAATTCCCAAAAAAAGTATTTATAACTGTGTTGAACTCAAAGTTGGCTTGGGTTTCAAATAGTGACAAGCTTCGACTGGTGATAAATTCCGTCACGTCAACGTAACTTGTGGCGGATCTACCCACGATCGAAAAAGAATTGGCGTTGGAGGCTTGTGGTGGATCTAGACACGATCAAAGATGGAGAAAAATATAGTCGAAGGTTTTTAATGGTAGTTTTTTTTAACTTGGTCTTCAGGTTTAATGGTGGTTTTCTTGTGGAAAGTAGATTTTTTTTAGGGATGAGAATGAGAGATGGATATTTGATGGTTCTTGTGGTGGTGGCGACGGTTTAACAATTGTGGTGGTGGTCAGATCTTTTATGGCGGCAGCGGCGCCGCTAGGGTTAGATCTAGATTTTTCAGTGAGATAAACGGGAAAAGAGATGGATATTTGATAGTTCTTGTGGGTTTCGATAGGTTGAAGGAGAATATGTATATTAAAGAAGAAAAAGATGAAGTGTGAAATGACGTAAATACCCTTACGGGGGTATCATATGGGGTGACTTAACGAGCGTTAGTAATGGTCGTTAGAGGGAGGGACAAACGGTGCATAACGTTTCACACTTAAAGCTGAGTGGTGCAATTTTTTTGGTCAAAGGACCACCGGCTGCGGTTAACGCAAACCATAAGGACGAACGGTGTAATTTACTCAAGAATTTATATATGCACGTCTTACTGGAATTAAATAGCAATCTAAATCATCACATCACTTGTTAATTATGAGTAGTTAAGACAGATCATCTTGTCGTACTGGTTTTGTATTGTTTTTTGGGTTTATGAAGATTTAAATCTATTTAAATAATATTATAAGAAATATTGTTGCACCTAAAAGTCGCTGACCTCTAAATGTGAAATCCAATAGTATGGTGTCAACATGTAATTAAATAATACCCCCACTAAACTCACGCCTAATACATTATACAAACTGTAAGTAATTAAATAATACCCCCACGAAACTCACGCCTAATACATTATACATGTTCCTTAATATTCTACTTAATTAGTACAGTTGTTCACGAAGAACCTCGAATACGGGCCGATGTTAGTCTGAAACTCCATTAAAAATGAATTCAAAAGAAAATAAGTATTACTCCATCCGTTTCATATTAAGTGTCCACTATAAAAATGCACGAAGTTTTAAAAAATTCCACTAACTACACTCTCCATCAATCAAATATCATTTTTACCCACTAAAGTCTCATCTCTTGGTTGGAATACAATATAGACACTTAATTTGAGACATCCCAAGATTCCACTGTAGACACTTAATACTGGACCAAGAGAGTAACTATTGATTGTCACAAAATTTAAAACCTAAGGCAAAATCTTTTTTTTTTCTTTCTTCGGTATCAAATGTCATGATACACGTTAAAGTTGAATTCGAGGTTACAATATACTAAAAAAATATAATAATAAAATAAGATAAAAAATAAACTGTGAAAAAGGATAAATTTACTACGGAGTATTATAATTTCTTATAAACGTCTCTTGTTATAATAGTGGCTAGGTAAGTATTTATTTATTATTATATTTTTTTAAGTATTTATTGCAGTCATTTTGACATAATACTTGTTTCGGGCTGATAATTTATCGGTTTTAAACAAGCTGTCACACTAAATTAAATCGGAAAAAGTATTTACTACAGTACGTATTTTATTTATACCGAGTATATGTTCTTAGTGTTGAACTCACTTTTAAATTAATTACTTTCTTTATGTATTAGATCTTCCGTACAAATTTTTTTTTATTGGTTTATGATGAAATCTTTTTGTTTTGGCTCCGGTTGAAACTTTAATTGAAGTCAGAATTGCATATATGTCCCTTACAAAGTGAATAATTACATATATATCATTTGTACAAGTTTTTTATGCACATAGTACAATGGTTTTTATGAAAACTTTGGATATATATACAATTATGTATTTTCGAAATGATATATATGCAAAAACCCCAATATAATAATTACCACTAGGGCTGTAAACGAACTTAAAGTTCAGTGAGCATTTCATGAATCGTTCGTTAAAAAGTTTGTTTATGTTGTTCGTTTATTAAATAAACGAACATGAACAATATTTTACGTTCGTTTAGTTAAATGAACGAAAATGAACAAGAGTAGCGTCTGTTCATTTATTTTCATGAACGTCCGATTATGCGTTCGTTAACGTTTGTTTATGTTCATTTATTTATTTATGTTCATATATCATATATTTTATTTGTAGAAATTTTAAATTGGTTTGTTTAAACAAAACAATACTTATAAAATAATATATTGTGTATAATTTAATAAATGTTATTTTTGTTTGTCTATGTTCGATCATTTATGTTCGTTTAGCTTTCATTTAGTTTCTTAATAAAAGAACATAAACGAACGCGAACAACTCAATTTCTTAATAAACGAACATTAAGCGAACGAACATGAACAAGGCTCCGTTCATGTTCGTCCAATTCGTTTACAGCCCTAATTACCACATCAACTCTGGCGGACCAACCAATGGCCGCGGAAGATGATCTGTGTCCGCAATGACGATTAAGTTACGGACCCTTGACCGACAAGTGTCCCACTCTGGCCACTAACAAAAACAAGCGAAATACTAGGAAACCCTAGTACCCGATTCACCTATAAAAGACAACCTTTCAACACATTTGCGAGGTATGACTGTTAGTGCAAATATTACGATATTTAAACTAAACGGTTTCTTCGATTTTAATAATGACAAGCATGTAACATGTAATGCATAACGTAAAATGCGCAAGTTACTTGTAAACACAAATCATCAACGCATACTCACATCAACATCTCTCGACGTATCAAGTATGCCTCAACAGAGTCGTAGATTTTCATCCCGGCGTAAATCACTCAAGGTATGAACAAACAAATTTAAACTTGACAGATGATCAATGAAATAATTTTTTTTGTTCTAAACTTCACATTTTTAATGTGACAAAACATTTTTCAAAAATACATTTTACAAATTATTTTTTAATTAAAAAGAAATGTTTTAATTGAAAAAATAAGTTTAAAAATCCCAACATCTATTTTCCCCCCTAAAACAGCTCCAAACTTCCCCAAATAAACTTTCACCACTAAAAACAAAAATGGGAGCGTTTTTGTCTGGCACGGTACCACGGTATCACTAAATTTAGTGGTACCGTGATGTATTTAATGGTACCGTCCTTCGGTAGCGGCCAAATTTTCTTTGCCTATAAATAGTGGGCCATTTTACACTTTCAACTTGATTTTTTTCAGTCAATTTTCTCTGGTCTAATCCCTTCTTAGTTAGATCACTTTCTTTGATCATTTAGAGAGTTTTTCTTTTGTTTAAGAGTGATTCTTTCATCCAACTAAAGATCACCTTCATTCCTCTATTAGTCCAAAAGAAGAACACTAAGTATCAAGAAGATACAAGGTGTTAGAGTCATTGTGTAGTGCACTTGCATTACTTGTTGTATCTAGACATACATGAAGTTGTCACTGTCTTGTGTGGATCATTGTGATCTTGTAGAGACCGGAGAGATCATGTGTAGCTTGTGTTGATAGTGAGTAGATCGAGTAGATCGTGTGAAGATAGGGTTGATCAAGTAAATCATGAGGATCGGGTAGATCGTGAGTAGATCGTGAGTAGATCGGGTAGATCGAGTGTAGATCATGTGGATCTTGTAGCTTGTGTGATTTGTGAGGATCGGGTAGATCGTGAGTGAGATTGGTACTAGCTAGATTAGTACTCGACATCTAGCTTAGTGTCGAAAAATAATGTAAGCGACGCGGTTTATGTGTTTAGGCCTTAAAACACAAGGTTTGTTATGGTGGGCCATAAAACATAGCGGGTTTGGTTGTACCCGAATAAGAACTAGACATCTAGCTTAGTGTCGGAAAATATTGTAAGCAATGTTGTATGGTTTTCTCCGCCGAGAAGGGAGCTTGTTGATTAGTGGAGTAACTCTCGAGTTGGGTACTCGGGGAGTGGAGTAGGGCGAAGAGGAGCTTCGTGAACGAACCACTATAAATCTTCCTGTCCGGTTTGCGCTTTCTTTACTTATCTATTTACTTTTATTCTTGCATTTACCGCTTTACATTTATACTTTGCATTGCATTTATATTTGTGTGGTTTGTTGCTTATATCATGTTAGTTGTGTTTGTGCCATGGCATGTTATTACTAATATGTCTAAGTTTGTGTTAATGTGACATGCCTTACTTGTTACTTTATATTATATCTAGTTCTTGTAAGACTAGTGTTGACACTTTTCATATTATGTCACACTTGATCGGGTGTTTGATACAAAAGTTTTTAAGTTTTTAAATATAAACGTATTCACCCCTCTCTACGGTTTTCACAATGACTTTCTCACATATACCAATACACATATTCTCTAACAAACATGATTACTTACTCTCACGCTTGAGCTTAATCGTGGGGTCCGTCCCCACGGTAAGGCTAACGGTTTACTTTTATTTGTGAAAGGAATCATTTCATCACTTGGATTAGTGCAAGCTTAACCTATCAACGTTCTGTTAAGGCGGTCCAAACACAATTCTAACCCAATCCAATATCTGTCACACTTTTTGTACTAACACTACTAGACTAAGACATGACTCGATATGAAGGTACAACACTTGTATAGCATAGATATATTATCAAACTTGAATTAATGGCGTCAGTAGTTGTAACCATTGTGAAAATCCCACTTTAAGATAAACTAGCACTCAGAATAATTATCCTTTTTCCACGTATAATTTTTTTTATCTATTTGATTGTATCTCCTATCTCATGTGACGTAACTCACATCCTCGATAAGCGTGCTCCCACACAACCCAACCTAATGAACCTAATGTTTATTCCATAAACATATCTATATGAAAACATTACAATATCCCATTTACCACCTTACGATAATTCATTAACGAACGTACCAACAAAACTTTCATTATCTATTTAGAATTTCTAGGGAACCTTAAAATTTATCACAACACCAAATATGAATAACTAAACCCTATAGCATAAAAGTACAACTCATTTGAGCTAATGTACAAGTTACCAAAGCACCAGAAACCCTAATTCTATTTTAGTTGCCGATAAAACCCTAATTTCACAAAACCATGATTTTATGTATTCATCTCACAAACCCTAATTTATTTATATAATATTTTTACAATATATTAAATGTACAAGTCATATAAGCTAGAGTACAAGTCTCTTATGCATGAAACCATATATTTGTAAAAACCTTAATAAAACCCTATTTATATTTATTTTTAAAGCATGATTTACAAACCATTCATGCATAATTCTTAAAAACTAATTTTTCTAAACTCACTAAATATTTTTACAAGTATTTAAACTCAAAGTACAAGTGCCTAATGCACAAAACCCAAAAATCCTATTTACTTACTTTTAAACTTAATAAAAATTAACAAATAATTTTTATAACTAAAGAAACTATTAAAACTATATTTTTCTCATATCCAAAATAATGGTACAACCCTATTTAGCATATGTTATAATCCTCTTAAGCCTAACTCATTTTCCTTTTTTTTTTTTACATAAAATTTGATTTATATAAATATATTGTAACTTAAATAATTTTCCTAAATAACAAAAACACATAAACTAATTTAGTTAACATACCTAAACCTCAATTATTACACACTTGATAACGCTTAAATCTAACATATTTTTTAGGCGCGTTATTGCTTGTTTTGTGCATCATATTTGGTTATATTTATGTGTATTTGTTGCTAAATGATGAAAAAATGTGTATGCAAGTAAGTATAGCCAAGTACAGGAAAAGATGATAAAAAGACGAAGAAATGAAGAGATTATGCACATTTGGAGAATTACGAGAAAGAAACCACGCGATACTTCAAGGATTTGATTAGTTCAAGATTTCCATGCTTATATATCAAGAAAAGATCAAGTTCTATGATAGGAAGTAGTGGTATAGCGAAGGATCAAGCACGTAACGAGAAAAGAGAAAAAAGAAATAAAGTTGCATAACAGAGTGGCCCATCCGATCGGATGGCACCAGCATCTGAATCGGATGGGAGAAGATTATTTTACCGAGAGCTCCAACCGATCGGTTGGAGCCAAACACCGATTGGTTGGCTGACGCTGGAGTTACAAAGTTGCATTTAATGAAGAAGTTAAGCCCCATAATCATTGAGGCTTATCATTTCTAGGCTATTTACTGATATTGGACGTTTTTGCTTGGAGAATAAGGGTTTCCTCACTTATTTAAGAAACCCTTAGCTAAGTTACAAAGAGAGAAGTTTTTGGGAGGTGACAACCCAAAGGCAAATCGAGTGAAGGCTTACACCAAGTCTAACTAACTTATTATTATTGCCCGAAAGCTTGTAGTTGCTGTGAAAACGTCCAGGAAGCCTTGAGTTCGAGTCTCAAGAGTTGTGTCCGTGTGTGGAGTTGTTTACGTGTAATCAAAGGAGATTGGAGGAGTGTGGATTGCTATAGTTCCACAATTCTAGTTCTTGTAATTCCTCGATTAGGTATTTCTTGTTGAGTTATTATGAACTACTTTTACTTTTACTATAAGATGAATGAAAGTTTGGTTAATTACTTGTGTTTGATTATGATTGTTATGGAGTGATTTTGGTTGTACTTGTGTATGTATGATGTGACAATTGTTGGAGTGATCTTATCATAGTGATGCATGAAAACATATTTTGTTTTATGAGTTTGTTGAGATACAATCTAATCTTGCTTAATTGGTTGGTAAAAACAATCTTAAAGACTAACAAAGGCCGAAAGGAGTTTTCTTTATGTTTTTATTCCAAAAAGTTAGTGCACGAATTAGTATGGATTATGGTGTGTGACAAACACCATCTTTACTCATTAAAATGGATTTGGAAACGATTTCATCACGAAAAAGGCTGAAAGGATTCGTAAGAATTCTTAAGATAAGAAATGCTTTCAAACAACAAAAAGCTTAAAAGAATTGTCGTAATAGTTAATCAAGGCCGAAAGGAATTAACTAGGAGATTGAATTCTAGATATGATTTCTCATGATAAAAACCATTGATTGTGAATCATTCATATTAAGTTGTGTATCACTACAAGTTACATCCAACTTGGTTGGTTACTCTAAACAATTGGTCATAGAATCACACACAAGTATATTTGTTTTTGATTGATTGAACCTTGCTTGCTTTTGAATTTACTTCAAATTGGATTGACACCCTTTTTGCTAAAACTTATTTTACTAAACCTAAACCCCAATTCCCTTGGGACGATCTCGACTTACCCACCTTTACTACCGCGGACGAGTATACTTGCTCGTATGTGTGATTAGAGAATTGGATAAATCGTGTTTATAAATTTTAAAACTTGAATACAACGACACGCACATCAAGTTTTTGGCGCCGCTGCCGGGGAATTGTTAAGATTTTCTTGGTAGTTGGGCTTAGTAGCATAGTTTTTTTTTAGAGCTAAAAAAAAAAAAAAAAAAAAAAAAAAAAAAAAAAAGTTTGGTTCGGAACCAACCGAATCGGATGGATGCCCATCCGATCGGTTGGTGGTCTCGGTAAATATTTTTGTCTTAGTAATTTTGTTATCTTTCAGTTTTTATGCCTCATTAATGCTATGATTAATTAGTTTAAGTAGTAGATTAATTAGGATAATTAATTTAGGGTTATTAGAAGAATTTTAATATGTTAAATGCTTAGTTAATATAGTTAATTTTTGGTTTAATGTGTGGTAGTTTAATAGTTTTTATTAAATGTGCTGATAATTAGTTTTATGATCATTAAGTTAAGGTTAAAAGTTGATTAATTAGTTTAATGATTGGTAGTTAAGTGTTAGTTTTTATTAATTAGTTAAATTTTAATTATTTAGTTTCTTTTTAAAAAGTAAAATTATAAAAAGGTTATAAGTTTAGTTTTAAATATATAAATATATAAAAAATAAAAAAAATAAAAAATTTAGTTTTTCGATCTAACCGATCGGACGCTGCCCGCATCCGATTCGGTTGGGGCGATTTCATTTTTTGCATTTTTTCCATCCGATCGGATGGAATGTAATGCCGATCGGATGGTTGCCTCGGTAATAGTTTTTGTGATTTTTAATTTTCAGTTGTTTTGATGTTTTAATAGTTTGAAGTTGTTCGTTTGCTTGTTTTGGTTTTACATTTGGATATGATTCGATTATAACTAACCCTCACGCTAATAGTTTGGATTTTTGTTTTTATGGTTATGTTATAGTTAGTGCTTAAGTAGAATGGAGAGTTTAAGCAATGTTTCAGAGTACTTGAGAAATTTGGAAGAGATGTTGAAAGATTCAGGTGATTCTTTGGAGAAATTGGAAAGTATTTTGGACGAAGCTAAGGTTGGTTTAGAAGGAAAAGAAGAAGTTGGCGAAAGCATTGTTTGTGTACCTAAGGAGAAAAGAGTAGTTGTGTTTACACAAGCACCACCTAGAGAGTTTGATGTACCATTTATGAGGTATGCTACACCATGTGGTGTAGAAGGCATTAAAGCTTGGGATGCTCAACTTAATATGGAGTATGGTGAAAATTATATTACGGAGGATATGCTTGGTAAGCTTGGCTTTGTTAGGCTTGATTATGAAGATTATGGGAGAAAGATAGTGCGAGATGTGAATGTTAATATTCATGGTCATGTTTTCAAGATTGACTTTGTTGTGTTGGAATATGGAAATGCGGGTGAACCGGAAGTGATGTTTGGTAGAAATTTTATGGTTAAGACTAAATGTAGGGTTGATTTTGCTTTGGGAGAGATGAGGATTGATGTAGATGATGATATGGTAGAGAATAAGGAAGGTAGAGGAGAGATTGTTAAAATGGGAAAGGCAAATTGAAAGAAAGCACCACTTAACAAACTTACCCAACCCTCCACCCCTAAGAATGAGAGTTCTTCATCTAGTTCGCCACCCAAATCACCCCAAGAAGTTAAACCATTGACTCAAGAGCAGAAGGAAGCAGTTTTGGAAAACTTAGAACTGAAGTTTAAGGAGCTTATGGAAGAGAAGCCGGTTATAGAAGTGTTGAACAATTACATGACTTATCGTAAGAAATTAGATGCGGTTATGATGGCAACAGCTAGGCTAGAGGATAAGAATTTTGATGAGTTTGCAAGGGAAAGGATAGTTGAGAATGGGTTGCCTAAGAAAGAGAGCGATCCGGGAAATTTTGTGTTACCAATTAAGGTAAATGGAACCGATGCGATGTATGCATTGGCCGATACAGGAGCAAGTGTGAATGTGATGCCGTATCCATTATACAAAAGATTAGGACTTGGTAATCCTCAACCAAATCAATATAATCTTACTATGGCTGATAATTCAAGAGAAAAAGCAATGGGAGAAGTGAAGAATGTTAGAGTTCAAGTAGGATATCAAGCTTTCTTAGCCGATTTTCTTGTGCTTAACATTCCGGTGGATAAGGAGTTACCATTGTTGTTAGGAAGAACGTTTTTGAGAACTTGCGGAGCTATTATAGATATGGGTAGAGGTACTATGACTATTAGTGATGGAATCTTGAAGCATACTTACTATCCTAGACCTAGAGGCAAGATTGTGAAGGAAGTGCATGAAGATGAGGAAGAAGAAGATCATTTAGGTTGTTTCGAAGTTGGTAGAGATGAAGAGGGAAGACCTAAATATGGGCCGATTATCCCTAGTTACTTTGGTATTGAAGATGAGTTGGAAAGAGCTTTAGCTATGGAGGTTTTCTATAACCCATTCAAAAATGTTTTTGTGTACAATAAATTGACAGATTTTCTTGGATCTTTACCGGTTCAATTAAAGAATTTGGAATGGGGACCCGAAGGAGCTAGTGTTTACAAGAAGGAAGAAGGTGATGGAGAATGGCATGTGAAGTTTGATATAGTTTGTCCGGATGGAAGAAATTTTGCAAGGAAGTTCAAAACGCAAATGACTAATCGGGAGTTGTCCGGAAAATTTCAAAATGAAGACATCTTGAAGCATGAATATTTTGAAGGATGAAGACAAAAGTTGAAGAATAAAAGCACAAGGCTTGTGCTAGTGTTGGTTTTTTTTTTTATTTATTTTAATGCATTTTTAGTAGTTTAATATTTGCATTTAAGTTTTTGTTAAGTTAAGACCTTTTGGTTATCTTGGTTTTATTAAGTTTTAATCTATGGAGTTAAGTTTTGTTTTAGAAGTTGTAGAGATAGATTGAATAACAAGTTGGTAGAATAAGTGTGTTGGGTATTTTTCATACTTAAAAGAGGTATTTTGGAATAGTGAAAACATTTCTTATTTTTTTCTTACAAGAGTCAAGGTGTTGAAAGAAAGAAGAAAAAGTGAGGTTTTGCAAAAATTCAATCCGAATCGGTTGGATCAAATACTGATCGGATGGAGTGAAGTATATATACCCAAGATTTCAAAAATCATAAAAACACACACAAACTCATTCCACCACACTTGGGGTTCATTAATTCGACCATTAGAAGGCTATTAAGAGTTGCAGGAGAGTTGAAAGATCATCAATGGCACCTAAGCAAGTAAGTAACATCATCAAATTGTATCAATTAGGTTTTAATTCGAATTGATTGAATTAGGTCAAAGTTTGGGCATTTTTGATGTAGTTCGAATTAAGATGTAATTTTTCTGGAATAGATGGGTAAATGATTGAGGAATTCATTGCAAAAAGAATGAGATAGATTGATTAAGTTTTGAAAAAGAATGAATTGATTGGATTTTTAGATCAAATGGGTCGAAACTTTGAATCAATTCTGGGTTGAAATTGATGATTTCCAGATGTTGTTTAGATGTTAATTAATGTTTTTAGGATGATGCATTGTGGATTAGAACATTGATAAGGTTTTGATTTTGAAAGTGTTCATATGTTCTAAGATTGATCATGCGAGTATGTTATGGATATGATTTGGAGATAAGTGGGATATGTAGAGACCATAGTGATTGATCAAATGCAGGATAGGGAAGAGTAGGATTTGTTAGAATTGATTGGAAGTCGAACAAAGAATTTTTTTGTAACAGAATGCCCAACCGATTCGGTTGCGTGGCATTACCGATCGGTTGGGGGCTAGTATTCAATCCATCCGATTCGGTTGGGTGTAATACCGATCGGATAGAACTTTCTGTGATGAAAATTGATTTTTCAAAAGTCAAGTTTTTAGACTTCTAGATCATGCATGCTTAGTTTCTATGCTCTTATTCTATCATATGTTTGTGTTTTTCTACAGAGTTATCTTGCAGGAGGATCAAGTTCGTCACGTGGAGATGGTAATCCGATTGTAGCAAAGTACATAAAAAGGAATGCGAAAGAAAAGGTCAAGTACACTCTTAATCAGGAGCGTAATGAAAATTTGAAGTTTAGCAACCTTGGGAGAGAGGAAAAGCACGCTTTTCGTGAGCGTCTTTCGAAGTTACAAGGGAGAAGACTTGCTAAGCCAAGGTTAGTTGATTGGAGTTTATTTCATGAATATGAATGTGAAATGGAGTTAAGGAATCTGATGAGAATATCGTATGTTTATGAGGGAGAGAGCGTTTAGTGTTCACGAGGATGTTAATCGAGAATGGTGTTTGGAGTTTTTCTCCACATTTTATTTTGAAAGGAAGGTTGTGGATTTAGTGAATGATAAATGTGTTTGGTTTAGGCTTTGTGGTAGAGAGCATGTGTTTACCTTGCCGGAGTTCGCTGTCGCTCTTGGCCTATACACCCAAGATGAAATTATGCACCGTTTGTTTGCATATCACTTTATAAGATTAGTTAGGAAACATAATGATTATGCAGGTTTAGCTGAATATTGGAACAGTGTTGGTGATCCGAGTTGTACTAGAAGGAATTCGTCCAAGTTAAGAAACCCATTGTTGAGGATTTTGCAGAAACTGATTGCATGGGGTGTTTTACATAGGACGGGGAGTCGAGATAAGTGTAATCAACCGGATTTGTGGGTAATGAAGTTGTTGGAAGAGAAAAATGGGAATGCGGCTTGGATAATAGCCGAGTATCTTTCAAGAAGAGCACCAGGGATAAAAGATAATAGTGCGATTTGTGGAGGTCACTATGTGACCAAGTTGGTGAGAAACTTGGGTTATTATGTTCATACTGAGTTAGCGAAATGTTCGGAGATGATGGACAGTGAGACGTGGGATGATAAAAGTTTTAATAAAGCATTGAATAGGAAGACAAGAGAGTTGGGAGCTTGGATAGAGCCGCACATGGCCGCACCTCAAGGAGCACCACAACAACCTTATCAACAACAACCGTATCAACCACCACCACATGTTGGGAATGTTCATGCTCCGGGTAGTTTTGACTCGGGATGGGGAGATTGGAATCGTGAATTGAATGAGATTGAGCGTAGGGATATGTGGAGAGATTCTATGATGTTGAGGCAAAACTATAACTATGATTACTCAATACCGATGCTTCAACATGTGGCTCATCAAGCTAATTATGAGGTAGCTCCCTACAACCCACCAAATGCTCCACCCTACCCATTGGAATATGACCCGTATCCTGGCCAATACCCTTACCCATATCCTGGGTACGCACCATTTCCTGACCCAGTGCCAGTTTATGGAAGAGTTCCTAACGTTGGAGGGACAAACTTTGATGTGGGCGGTTCTTCAACGGGGGTTGGAAGAAAAAGACAAGCTTTTTCAGTTTTTAGTGATGATGAGAATGAAGATGATGAGGATGATGAAGAAGAGGTTGAAGAAAGTGAAGATGAGAGGATTAATCCGGACAACATGGAGTCCGATGACTGATGGTTAATAATGATAAATGGTTATGTTTTAAAAAAACAATGATGGTTGAACAATTTCTATTTATATTTCTTTAACTTAACTTTCGTAGGATTTATGGTTATGATTTTGGTTTGTTTTGGATTATTTTTATTTTATTATGTTTTATATTTGGTTTGGTATTTTGTTTTGTTGTTTCGAGTATAGAGTTTGCAGTGCTTGCAGAGGAAGAATTGACGGAAGCTTAGTGTTACGGAAGCTTAGTGTTGATCAAATATTTGGAGTTAGAATAACTCATGTGCTTACTTATGATCAAATAAGCCTATGCAAATTTTTTCCGGGTAGTATTTATTTATTTTTCTCTATTTTTTTTTTTCCTATTTCCTTTACTTTGAAGTTCGTTTTATTACATTGAGGACAATGCAAAACTTAAGTGTGGGGGAGGGAAGAAATAGGAAAAATTGTTTTTAATTTTTAATTTTTAATTTTTAATTTTTGATTTAGTAGATTTTGGAATTCAAGTAACTAGAATGTGTTCGCCCTTGATTTTTCTAGTTGTTAGATGAATTGATTCAATGGTAAAAATAAGGCTATTTGAAAATTTTTGGAATGTAATCAAGTTATGAGAGATATTGATAACTATTGCTAGTACATTTTATCACCACCTTAAATTGTGAGGATTTAAGCCTTTTTGTATAAAGCACTTCTTATGCTTTATATTTCGTTATGAGTGTGCCGGTGATTATGTTGATTCTAGAACTTGTACTTGTTATGCATTACGGTTAAAATTACTTTCAAGTAATAAAATATATTCAAATGATAAGAGGCAAAGTAGGATTTTTCACCAAATGGCCTTCCGTTTACAATTTATTTTTGCTAACCGCATTGGTTAGTTGTCTTAAGTAATTGAAACCCATTTGTTAGCGTTATCTTATACGCTAGATACCCTTAGTTACACCCTTTTGAGCCTATTTTTTCTTTTGATTAAATCCAGAAAAGTACAAAAAGATTTTACACCATACACCTTAGATTTTCCCGAATCAAGTTCAAATGAAGTTCAAAACTATTTATTTTTGATGATTGCATGTTGACCACACCTTGTATGTGTATATATTGTTTCAATGAAGAAGGAGGTCGCTACTCTTATTTGTATTTTTTGTAGCGTGTGCTCATCCAAAGTATGGGGAGGACGTTGTGTTAAAAAAAAAAAAAAAAAAAAAAAAAAAAGGATAGCCAATGAGCTATTAAAGTATGGAATGATGAAAATAAAATAGTTAATGAGCTATTAAGGAAGGGAAGAGTTAGTATGAGATGCGGAATAATAATCGAAGAAGTTTGGTGGAGTAATCATTTGTGATATGAAGAGTTAGGGACGGAATTTGGGCTTGATTCTTATTTGATTTTTTTTTTTTTTTTTTTTTTTTTTTTTTTTTTTTAATTTTTTAGAACCAAATCAAAATTCCCATGTCTTATCCTTACCCTTACCAATTACTTTATTCATTGTTAGCTTTCGAGCATCCGGATTTAGTGATGGCTTTGTTTAGATATGTAGTACATGGATGTTCTAGTGACCATCCGAGTTTTTGAATAGTTGAAAAACGTTGTTAGCGATCTAGTGAGTAAATTGGTGACCATCCGTTATGCATGTAATGTCGTTAGCGAACTAAGGTACAATCTAGTGACCATCCGTTGCTTAACTAAACAAAGATTCGTTGTTAGCGAGCTATGATGTTCTTGTATGAAGTATTTACACATTAGCTAGGTAATCAAAACCCTTAAACCTAAAAACCAAATAAAAGACCTCTTTGATGTTTTATTTTGTTGTTTTGATACAAGTACAAGCTTATGGTAAGAAACATGAATCATGACTGAGCGATTGAGTGATTTACAATCAAATATACCCTCGAGTGTTGTGTGAATTTAAAATTTCCTTTGTGAGGTGCTTAGTGATGTTATCAAGCTCGATTTAACTTGCGTATATTTCAAGGATTTTTCATAATTAAAGTAAAATAACAATTGTCCTATTGGTATGGTTGTTAGCTTTTTATAATTATAATGAAGATGCCATTGAGTTCAGTTTTTCTAAAAATTAGACTTGCTCGAGGGCGAGCAGAACTCAAGTGTGGGGGATTTGATAACGCTTAAATCTAACATGTTTTTAGGCGCGTTATTGCTAGTTTTGTGCATCATATTTAGTTATATTTATGTGTATTTGTTGCAAAATGATAAAAAAATGTGTATGCAAGTAAATATAGCCAAGTACAGGAAAAGATGATAAAAAGACGAAGAAATGAAGAGATTATGTACATTTGGAGAATTACGAGAAAGAAACCACGCGATACTACAAGGATTTGATTAGTTCAAGATTTTCATGCTTATATATCAAGAAAAGATCAAGTTCTATGATAGGAAGTAGTGGTATAGCGAAGGATCAAGCACGTAACGAGAAAAGAGAAAGAAGAAATAAAGTTGCATATCAGAGTGGCCCTTCCGATCGGATGGCGCCCGTATCCGAATCGGATGGGAGAAGATTATTTTACAGAGAGCTCCAACCGATCGGTTGGAGCCAAATACCGATCGGTTGGCTGACGCTGGAGTTACAAAGTTGCATTTAATGAAGAAGTGTTGGAGTTACAAAGTTGCATTTAATGAAGAAGTTAAGCCCCATAATCATTGAGGCTTATCATTTCAAGGCTATTTACTGATATTGGACGTTTTTGCTTGGAGAATAAGGGTTTCCTCACTTATTTAAGAAACCCTTAGCTAAGTTACAAAGAGAGAAGTTTTTGGGAGGTTACAACCCAAAGGCAAATCGAGTTAAGGCTTACACCAAGTCTAACTAACTTATTATTATTGCCCGAAAGCTTGTAGTTGCTGTGAAAACGTCCAGGAAGCCTTGAGTTCGAGTCTCAAGAGTTGTGTCCGTGTGTGGAGTTGTTTACGTGTAATCAAAGGCGATTGGAGGAGTGTGGATTGCTATAGTTCCATAATTCTAGTTCTTGTAATTCCTCGATTAGGTATTTCTTGTTGAGTTATTATGAACTACTTTTACTTTTACTATAAGATGAATGAAAGTTTGGTTAATTACTTGTGTTTGATTATGATTGTTATGGAGTGATTTTGGTTGTACTTGTGTGTGTATGATGTAACAATTGTTGGAGTGATCTTATCATAGTGATGCATGAAAACATATCTTGTTTTATGAGTTTGTTGAGATACAATCTAATCTTGCTTAATTGGTTGGTAAAAACAATCTTAAAGACTAACAAAGGCCGAAAGGAGTTTTCTTTATGTTTTTATTCCAAAAAGTTAGTGCACGAATTAGTATGAATTATGGTGTGTGACAAACACCATCTTTACTCATTAAAATGGATTTGGAAACGATTTCATCACGAAACAGGCCGAAAGGATTCGTAGGAATTCTTAAGATAAGAAATGCTTTCAAACAACAAAAAGCTTAAAAGAATTGTCGTAATAGTTAATCAAGGCCGAAAGGAATTAACTAGGAGATTGAATTCTAGATATGATTTCTCATGATAAAAACCATTGATTGTGAATCATTCATATTAAGTTGTGTATCACTACAAGTTACATCCAACTTGGTTGGTTACTCTAAAAAATTGGTCATAGAATCACACACAAGTATATTTGTTTTTGATTGATTGAACCTTGCTTGCTTTTGAATTTACTTCAAATTGAATTGACACCCTTTTTGCTAAAACTTATTTTACTAAACATAAACCCCAATTCCCTTGGGACGATCTCGACTTACCCACCTTTACTACCGCGGACGAGTATACTTGCTCGTATGTGTGATTAGAGAATTGGATAAATCGTGTTTATAAATTTTAAAACTTGAACACAATGACACGCACATCAACACTAATGCACAAAGTACAATACCACTAAACCCTATTCGATCCTCCCCTCCAAAATCTGGTTCGAACACTACAAAACACTAACTAATTTACTTCTCCATATTACCTCCATCAAATACATCCTCCCTAGTCCTAATCACACGCCTTACCCTCTCCTCTATTCTCTTCAAAGAAGCCTTCCACATGTCTCCTTCCATGCTCAAGAAACCCTCCTCCTTAGTAGTTAAAACTCATGGCTGGAAATCGAACACACCATCCTTTCCCCCTCCTCTTCCAAGTGGCACACTCCTCATTTTCTGTCAGCCTTTGTCCCTTTATCACTTCCTAGAAAACCCTAATTTCCCTCCATAAAATGGCAGCTTCACTTCTCACTTCTACTCACACAACCATTCGACCCAGAACTTCCCAACTCATCCCCATATTAAACGACCAAACACCAAAACAGCCCATCCCCATTTTCTTCTGATCAACAGCCCAACTATACTCCCAACAAAACCCTAGTAAGCTCGGAAGAAGAGGAGAAACCCTTGTGATCAAGAGTCGAACCAAGTCTTTCTAAAACCCTACTCGAACCCCAAAACTCTAAGTAAGTTCCATTAACTCTTTTAAATTCAGTTTACTTATGTTATATAATCCTAAAAACACTAAAACATAATCACTAAAGAGAAACAAGATCAAAAATATTAAATTTTCTTTTCTTTGTTTCTTTCTGTTCGATCAGTTAACACAAACGCACCCTAACTATTTGAAAAATTGTTAAAACAAATCAATAACATGTAAAACATGTTAAAATATATCAAACAACATCATAACATGCATAAAAACTTAGTTAAAAACATTTAAAAAAAATTAAAACCCAATCGGGTTCATGTTCTGTGTTTATATCGAGTAGAAATCATCCCACCAGGCTGACTTTGGACCTCAATATTGACCACCTAGAGACCTTTATAAAATCTAATTTTTGGCATAACTAAAGTCCACCCAGCTAGCTAAATTTAGGAAAAAGAATCATGAGAATTGGTTAAGTATTCATTAAGTTATTGAGCTCTAAATTTTGTTCAATATCGCTAAAAATGGAACACAAGATTTATCAGTTATTTTTTTTCAGTTTTATTCGACCAACTGCCCAACTTCCAACCTATTTTTCGACCCTTATAATTTCTCTAAAAATTCTAAGGTTTTACCATATTAAAGATGACCTAAAAGTTATTTTAGGAGAAAGAATTTTGTAAAATGATCAAATGAGCTAAAAGTTATTTACTTCCAAAGTTTGTTCTATCGCTAGGTTATAAATCAAATTTTCAGATTTTGTTAACAACATGTGTCAATCGATCGACTTTAGAAATATTTTTCGCCTACCAAATGATTTTCATAAATTATGAAACTTAGCCGACTTAAAAACGACCTAGCTAGCTTTTTATAGGAAAAGAGAGTATGTAAAATGATCTAGTATTCGTTAAGTTATTCAATCTCAAAACTCTTCCAAAATCACTATTTTCATGCGCTTTATTAATTAGAGTTTTTATGGGCTGGTTTTGTAAATATTTTATATTAAGGATTATTTTTGACAATAACAAATAAAAAGGGTAGAAAATGTTATTTTTGAAACTAAAGGGTAGAAACTGTCATTTTCCAAAAGTTCAGGGTATAAACTGTCATTTGACCAAACCTTAGGGATTAAAGTGTAACTTTTCATAACTAATATTTTTATTCTACCTTCCGATCTAACAGAAAATATATCAACATAAAACGTTTATTTCAATGACAAATTAACGAACGAACGCAAGATATCTTTAACAAACAAACGAACGAACAGAAACCTAAGAACGAATAATAAGATAAAATCTTATCTTTTGAAGAGACTTCATGTTGTCTCATTCCAATAATTAATCAACAACCAAACAACGAAACGAAACGAACAAACGAACATATAATCATCTGAAAATGATTACTGAAATTTGACATAACAACCCAGGTTTCTTGTCCGGAGACGTTTATCAAACTTCATTTCATTTTGTTTTCCATCCAGATTGCTAAGGTGAGTCCATAGTCCCACTTTTTATTACGTTTTCCAAATATGTGGGGAGATACATGCTATAAAAACGAACACGAGTATTTTTCCGTATGCTTTCCTGATTTATATTGCATAAGTTTAACTGTTGCCTATTTAAAGACCCTCTATCATGAACCATTAATCACTTTCGGGTGGGCGCGAATATAATGAATAGATCTATTGGATTGACAATCCCTTTGTGTTGCTGGATAAGTGACCCAATGCATTTTATTTGAAATCGTTTAATAAAGAGTATCAGGCAGACTCCTACTCGAGGGCATAATTGCTACATTTAATTATGTAGTGATTTACATCATAGCTTATAACTATGATGTCCATCGTGTTAATGTCTTGCGATTCATGAGACTTAAAGCAATATATAACGAACTGAGATATAACCGATTTACTCTTTATTTAGCTTGTGTTCAAACTTATTTAACGATAAACGCTATGGATTCACTAAACCTTTGTGTTGACTTTTTACGCATGTTTATCTCAGGTAACTGGAAGTACGATTTGGCACGGAGTGGCGGTGGACTTTCTAATAAAAGAGTGTCCTTTTTGTTATCATTCAAACGAATAATGTAACATTTATAACGTATTTCGAAAACTCCCGCTGGGACCTCTATATGTAAACTCTGATTTAATAAATGAATGATAACAATTTATTTAAAACGTCTCTTTTCGAGTCATTTTCTATTCCCATGACTGTGAACCTTGAAGTAGCACCCCAAACTTATATTTCCGCTGCGAATATCAAAAACGGGGGTGTTACAGTAGTAATTGCGTGTCTAGACTAATCGATATGACAACTCGTAGTTATTAAGAGACATGGTCCTCTCAAATTCGGTCCAGGCATGAAAACTTAAATGTTTTTCTTTTAGTTAAGTGAGTGTGAGGCTGTTAGGTACATAAGCTTAGGTATAGAACTCACCAAAACTACACCGTTTTATTAAAAGTATAAAAACACAAAACTCACGTCTCCATTTCACTTCTTCTCCACATCTGAAGCAAATCAAGCAATCTCTGATCTCATCACCACTTCAACCACAACCCTACTATGTATCACGAATACCTATTCAACCAAGGTACCTTTAGAATCAATCGAAGAATATTTTGATAACGGTGGTGCTACTTCCAGTTTTCCCCAAACAGGTAACCAACCTTGACAATCCTAATTTTTAATTTAAACTCACCGATCAATGTTCTATTCCATTTAGTACTCATCTAAATTTTACCAAAACTAAATTTAATTAGTTCTCAACTACCGAAATGAATGTTGTTAGAGATCCGTGATTTCTGCTTTTCTGTTTCATTCATCTAAATGTTTGAATGTTGTTAGTAGAATATGATATGAACTGCATACCAAGTGTTTGATTAAATGTTTCAATGATATTGCTATTTAAAGTAGCTTTTCATACCATTATGGCCTAACATCTATCATCAATTAATTAATTACTCACGAAAAAATTGTCTAACTTTACTGAATCACAACAACAATTTGAATATACCCTTGATATATCACAACAGCAGTTGGGTTTATTTAATTGAGTTTTGAAGTGGTTTAAGGTCTATATGAAATATGCATAGTATAATGATTATGGATTAGGTTTGGGGGCTGTTCAATTTTGGAGCTTATTGCTAAATAGCCTTTTTTTTCCCTATATGAATATATTGCAGAGGGTTTTAAGTCACAACATGGATTTGGAGAATCAACAAATAAGAGATCCTTTTGAGACTCATTTAATCGAAGATATTGATACAAATGGTTATTTGTTCAACCATCAAAATCCACAGTATGAATGTGAGGAACGAAACTACGAGCATGTGGATCTTGGATGTGATGAAGATGGAATTTATAAAGATAATATTTGCGAAGAAACAAATGACCACAATGTGAATATTGGATGTGATGATGATGAAGTTAACGATGATGGTATTTGGGAGAAACCGAACGAGGATCCAGTGAATCTCAGATGTGATGAAAATGATAAAAACATTATTGGAAAGATTTTTGACACACCTGATGATGCATATACGTTTTATAACCAATATGCCTTCTTGCACGGGTTTGGTATACGTATTCATTGGAAATATAAAAATAAGACGACAAATGAGGTGTATAGAAAGTTTTATGTTTGCAACAAAGAAGGTTTCAAAAAACAGAAGGGCGATGGATCCAGTGAGGTATCTAAGAAACGTAGAAGAGATGTAAGGACGGGTTGTGAAGCGGAACTCCGGATTTCAAAAACAAAAGACGGAAAATGGTGTGTGGATATCTTTAATAATACACACAATCACGACTTGACCACTACACCAATGAAAGTAATGAAACATCGTTCTCACAATAAGTTTCATCGCTCCATGGCTTGCAAATCCCTTATGGTGGAACTTGGTAAGTCCGGGTTGAGACCTTGTCAAGTTAGAAAAGCTGTAAATGCAATGAAGTCACCACATGAACCTACTGTAACCTCGAAGCAATGTGCTGATATAATAGCTGAAGAACGGAAACAATACAAAGGTAAGGAGTTTTATTCTCTTATCAAACATTTCCAAGAAAAAGCAGCAATAGATGCTAACCAATATTTTAAAATAGACTTGTTTGATGATGGGTCTCCTAGAAATATATTTTGGGCCGATGGAAGATTAAGAGATGCCTTTCTAAAATTTGGAGACGTTGTTGTGTTTGATGTTACATATTTGAGGAATAAATTTAAGTTTCCGTTTGCTCCATTTGTTGGAGTGAATCATCATTGTCAATCAATAATATTTGGTTGTGCTTTGCTAGAAAATGAAAAAGAAGATACTTTCAAATGGTTATTCGAGCAATTTTTAAAGTGCATGTTTAACAGGTGTCCAAGTGCAATTATAAAAGATCAAGATAAAGCAATTTGTAATGCAGTTAAGCATGTTTTTCCAAACACTCGACATCGTTACTGTGCATGGCACATTAAGAAGCACGTTTTGGAACATCTTCAACCGTTTAGAGTCCGTTATAGTGATTTCTAGGAATCTTTTAAGCAATGGGTAAGAAGTGATATTGTCGAAGAATTTGAAAGCCAATGGGAAGTTTTACGTGATAAGTATAATCTTGAGACTAGTAGTTGGATGATGGAGATGTATAACCAAAGAAAATTTTGGGTTGCTGCATATTTTAAAGATACTTTTCTTGCTGGCATGATAACAAGCGGAAGAAGTGAGAGTATTCATTCTTTTTTTGATGGATTCGTGAATTCGAAGACCATGTTGAATGAATTTGTTATTCAATTTGATAAAGCCGTCGACACTCGAAGAGCTGCCGAAGAAGATGAAGACTTTAAGACTATGAACTCGAGGCCAATTCTTTCACCTGTTCATCCAATAGAAGCAAAAGCCGGTAAATTGTTACTAACCATTATTTTTCTCATTAGCCACTATTGTGTGAACAAACTACCATATGCATATGATTTTATATTTTATTTTTTTCAAGGTGAATGTTATAATAAAAAGATATTTGAGGTATTTCAAAAGGAGTGGATAGAAGCATCCAACAATTTAACTCACAAGACTAAAAGCAAGAGCGAGAAAAATACTATTTATGTAATACCTGAAATTCGGATAATCTGAAAGGTTACCAAATTGCCCTTATATCAAAAACCTAAATAAAACACGTATAAAATTCTGAAACGATTCCAAACTTCTGAAAACGAACTATATATGAAGCAAATTAATTTCTGGGACAACCATTTAATATTCGTACATGTTCAAAAATTATTATGACACTTTAAAATATATGTATAAACCGAAATTATTATTCAACTTATTTATTTATATTTAAAAATCAATTAAATCAAGATAATTACACTTTAAATTAGGAAGTAATCACAAAAAAATTAATTCTAGTTTTGGGCCAGCTACAAAACGTGTATATGGGTCCTTTCCTCCCCCTAAAGTCACGGTATATCATTTATTTAGTCAAATCCCATTTATTCTCTAATAAACCCTAGCCGAATAAACATAAAAACACACAAAAATTCTCCCACAACCCATACGAATTTCTGGAGGTGATCTAGTATTTTTTTGGTGTTGATCTTCATCCAAGGAGGCCACGAAAAATAAGGTTTGGTTCGTGTTTGGCCTAGTTCGATTTTGGTGTATTTTCCTTGTCGCTAGTTTTGTCCGAAAGGTATAAACTCTAAATAATTCTTTCGATCCTCCAAAAATTCATTTAGCATTTTTCTCATGTTCCTTATATTGTATATACTCTGTGAAAAATGGCCCCAAGGTTTTTAGATCGCTCGTGTGCTCGAGGAGAATTCTTTGGTGTCGAATTGCTTAATCAAGGGACAAAATCACCACGCTTAATCTACAAGTTATAAAATCAATTTGGTATTTTTCTCATGACCCTTAAATCATATAAGACTCATATAAAATGTTCAAATCGAATCATGCAAGGTTTATGGGTCGTTCTGTATTTTAATGATTAAAACATACGTAAATTCCATAATATGTGATACGAATTTTCTGGGTGTTATAATTATTTTATTTGGACCTCATATGAAGTATAAGATCTTGGAAAAATGTTGGAATGAATTATAGAGGCCTAGATCATGTCGTGGTAATTATTGATATCAAAAAAGTACGTAAAATCTAAAACATACTATACTATTTTTCTGGGCTTGTTATATATTTTTCGTGGGTTCCTTATACATCTTATAACCTGGGAAAAATATGGGTTCGAATCTTGGAAGCTTAGATGAAGCGTGGCTAAATTTAGTACAAACCGGGTTTTAGAAAAGTAAAGAAAACAAACAAAACCTAATTGAAATAATTAGGGTTAGGGCTTGTTGGTGCAAGATCTGGTCATAAATGATGTTTTAAGGATATTATAATGATGGTGCAATGATTGGTTAATTGTAGGGTTTGTATTTGTTTCTAAAAAGTAAATCCGATTGAAAGTAAAAAGTAAAAGGACCTGTTTTGCCAACTTTGAAACTTCTGGGATATTTTTGTAATGTCATATACATCTGTAGGAATGTGGGAAAAATATAACTTTGGGGTCCTAAGTGTAAATATTGCAATATAATGAATTAATGGCATATTAGGGTTTCGATTTGAAATTAATTAAAAGTGAGGGACCAAAAGTGTAAATCTGAAATCTTGAAGTTGTTTTGAGTTAATACTGATATATAAAGGTTATTGTGTAATTTTGAGGATTTATGGGCTAATTATGTAATTGTTATGAATTATGACTTAATATATATGTTTTGCAAACTTAAAGGACTAAATATGTAAATTCTGAATTCTGAGGGGTCTAATCTGTAATGTACTAAATTCTGATGGTATATTCTGTAATTATGAAATATAATATGCTGGATTGGTAAATATGGATATTGTAGGGTTTAATTTGTAAAATATGTAATTATAAGGTTGGTTTTGTAAATTATGTAACTAAAGGGGTGTAATCTGTAAATTGTGAAACTTAAGGAAATAAAGTGTAATTCTGAATAAAATGAGTGTATAATTCTGTAACTTGAAGTATTTTCACAAATGACCTTGGAAATTAATGAAGTTACATTTAAAACCCTAAACTTTGTATAATTGTCATTTAAAACCCTAAACTTCTGTAACTTGATAAAATATACTGTTATCCCATAATAATCTCTGAATAAGGGTTAAACCTAATCTGAAATGATAATATCTGTTAATTCTGGAAACCTGCTAATTATGGGAACTTACTAAATCTGGAAAGTTACTAAAAATAGAAAGTACTTAAAATGTAAAGGTAAACTAAAAGGAATAATCTGAATAAGAAACTTTAGTAATTTTGTCTTCCTCTTCCTTAGGTGTGAAGAAGGAGAAGTCCTGATCCTATTTCTGTGTTTGTTTGTTTGTCTGCTGTGCTAATAAGGTACAGATATTCTGCCCTATTTCAGTAAGGGTGTTTCTTTCCCTTTTCTCTCAGTATTTCATTTTCCTTATTAGGATTCCCTATACCATTGCTATGTTCCCCTCTGTTTGTGAATCTCTGTTGTGATCTGTTTATCTTGAATCTTTGTTTGAACCTCTACTATGATTCTTGTATTCTGAACCTTTTTCCTGAACTCTGATTGATCTCTTGTTCTGAACCCTGAATTTGTGAATCTTGATTGAATCTGATCTGTGAACCTTGTTCTGAACCTTAACCTGATATATCTGTTGTAAACTTGATTTGATTTTGGTATAAACCTTAACCTGTTAAATCCTTATCTGAACCTAATTGATTTTGAACCTTTATTAAAAGCTATTTTAAAAAGAAGCTATACCACTTGAAATGGAAGTTACTAAAAGTTTTGGAAGACCATTTTATGAAAACTATTTTGAAAGATCATTTCAATGAAAACCATTATTAAAGGACTGATTTAAATGAACTCTTGACAGGAACTTCTGAAATGAATTATTGCTATAAACTTGTAATTATTAACCTTTGATATACTCTTTTGGACTATTGGAAATAAACCTTTTAATCTGAACTTAAGCTTTGATATTAAACTTAATCTGATAAACTCTGATTTAAACCTTATTATCTTATTCTGAATTGTTGACATGACCTTTTGCCATGAACCCTTAGATATGACTCTGTTTATTATATGACATCTGACCTTGACCACAGTCTGATATCCGAGCCAATCACTAGGCATGAGGGTTTCATGTCCGTGTCATTGATGCACCGATGGCATGACTCTAGGGCAGGAGAGTGATGACCTGTCCCGTCCCTGATTTATTTTATCTGGTGTGTTAAGGAGTTTCTGGCCACCGGGGGCGCATGGATGCATCCTAGTTCTGACTCTGTTATCTGTTATCTGTTTATGTTATATGTTTATTATTATATCTGGTGACTGATGGTGTGTGCGATACACGTCTTTCACATTATCTGGGAGCTGATCACTCCAATTGATACATGAGGTCACCCCTCATATTATCTGTTACTTGAGAGGTATCCCCTCTGGATTATTATATGATTACTCTGTTATGATATTATCTGTTATCTCTGGGCTCGTGATGGATTTCTGTATTTCCCTAAACCTGGTTTGTACATTATCCCTTTCTCATTTCTTTTCTTTCACCCTTATTCCTTTCCTATTCTTTCACTTTAATTCTGTATCTGTATAATCTGTATTTTCCGATTTGTTTCTGTATTGTTATCTGTTATCGTTTCTGTCATCTATATATCTGTTCACTGAGCTTTTGAAGCTCAGCCGCATTTCTTTTCCTGCGGCAGGTTTTAGTAGGATGCTGGGAATGAGTGAGAGTGTACCTCTGGACTTAGAAGGCTTGGTAGCTATTCTGGATTAGAATTGGATGGAAGATATTATGTTTTAAAATTAGTTTTGAAAGTTTCGTTGTAACCTTGTAGATTCAGTATTTCATTTGTAAACCTTTGAGATTTTTGTATTACTGTAGATGTATGCTCTGTTTTGATCTGATATGAATCCATTATTGTGATATCTTTACCCTTGTCGGGTCGGGGTGTTACAATTTATGGTATCAGAGCTCACAGGCTGCGACTCGTAATACATTTACCCTTGACCTGTGAAGTCTGGACCACTAAGTTTCCACTGTAGGCGCTCGTAGGACAACCTTTGAGAAATTGCTTTAGGATTTCCCTATAGGAACTTAAATTCTGACCAGTGAGGAATGGGTAGACTATAAGTCATTTGCTTAAGTATCTTGCTTCCGCACCACTCTGATTCGTGTCTTGCTTTTGGTTAAAATCACATTTGGAAATTTAGAGCTTATGCCTTGCACCACCTAAGAAGTGAAACCTAAATAAAATCTGAAGCATTGGAAATTGCGTAGTAATTATCTGACATTATTTGATCCTTGCCTTCCGATTTCAACTCTGACCTCTGAACCTTCTGTTAATCATTCTGATGCCTATTTGGGCAAATCTGAGAATCCCCATGATGATGATACACTTGATACATTCTGTTATTTGTTTCTTGCTTCTGATAATCACCTATAAATCTTTTGATTCCGTCTTAACCATCTCTGTTCCCATGAGAAGTTTTGTGGCGTTGACCACGAGTATAATAATGCTTTCCCTCTCATTCCAAACGATAAAATTTATCTTTATTGATCCGTCTTTCTTTGACAGTAACCTTGATTTTATCCTTATAAGGATTGATTGATTTGATCATTTAATATTGACGACTATCCTCCTATGTCTCACCTTTGGCGTTTGAAACAATTTTGGAACCCCTGCCATGATTACCGATTGTTAAACTTTTGCTGCCACTACCCAATTTTGACCTTCGTTTCTGATCTGTTGGATAAACAGTCTGATATCTTTCCGACCATCCCGAAGACCATTTAACCTTAAAGTGTTTGACACATTCTATAAATTCATGATCCATGCTGGATATAAATGTATCCTCTGATCCTATTCTGTCCTGAATGATGAATCTTATTTGTCAATCAGTTTTTCTTTGGAAGGATTTGATGCAAATACTATCTCTGCATGAAATTGTTAACTGAACTTATGATGCTGATATCCGACATTTCATACGTCTCACTTCTGACAGTTATACAATGTTCGTATTACCAATGATGTACACCCTACCTGTCACTTATGCTAAAAGCTAAACCAAAAACACCAACACCGTGAACTATTCGCGTACCTATCCCCACACTATACTGAACCATGTACTTGACTCCGACATATGAACTATCCGTCTGGTTAAGTGACGATATACGTTCTGCGGATCTGTTTACTGTTGATATACTTGATTTTGGAGACCCTTTGATTATTGATTGGCTGGCCCTTCGTAAAAGCTATCATAGGCTACCGCATCTGAAATGTAACAATCTGCTCCACCCTACTTTTGTTATGATAACCGTTAACCGCTCAAATCTGCTAAGCTTAAAACTGCTATGGAAATACTTACCCTGATCTCATTTGATCGTCGAATTCTTCTGACAATTATTAATATCCACCCCTAGAAAGTGTTGGCATTGAAAGTTTTGTTGTACAAATTTTCTGGCATTTTCTGATGAAACTCTTGGGTTTTCCTCCCGTTGGAGAAGTGGAATTGATTCTGAACCGAACTTGGTTGGCGAGCCATGATGCTATAGAAGTGAGAGATTGAAGAAACTGATGAGATATGATTTTGTTTCACCTCAGTGTCCCCTTTAAATACCCTATTAGTTATAGAGAAGAAAGAGACAATTTTGCATCTGCATATCAACTATTGTAAACCTAACACTAATCTCAACCGTAATCACTTTTCATTTCCGAGTATAAATGATTAAATTGTTCCATCCTTGTGAACTCTGTATCAGACAACCTCATTAAATGTTTGAAGGACTGAAGAAGCAACCACAAGAACTCCTAAGATGGGAGATGGCTAACTGAGAGAAGCTTCCGTAAAGTATTTCAGTTCTATTCGTAAAGATTAGTGATGTGATTTAGATATGAAGATTATCCCTGAAGAGATTCATGAAAACTGTCTTCGTACTCATTGTGACCATTATGAGTCTTAAATAATGCCAATAGTATTGGCTAATAAGAATCATGTCTTCGTATTAAATGGAATGACCTTTGTTCTGGAAGAGTAGATGTTATTGGCGTTCAGAGATTATAGCAGACACCACTACCAAGCATCCGATGACGACAGCAATCTGAGTTGGCGAATTCCGAACTGTGCTAATAGACCTGTCCAAGACTCGCAGTCTTGCTTCTCTATTCATTTTAGTTGTACTAAGATGAATGATGCGTGGGTTTTGCAACCTTACAACAGGTTTTACCTCTCGAGGGATCTCAAGAGGCTTACAACCCCACCAGGCAGTGTACCTGACCGATGTAGTATAGTGTAGTGGTAAGTACGGGGGATTGATCGTTCTCCACAGGGAATAGTGTTCGTTAGGTATGAAAAGCTACTCTAATAGGTCTAAGGGTTGAGGAAGATTCTTTTTATGTTTTTATAATTTTTATGAAAGCAAGTAAAATCTCGGTTTTGAAAGAGTGGGCGGAATTAGTTGCTAGTCAACTAACCCAAAATTACTACGGATGCAAATAAAATAAAATAACAAAAATGAAAATGTGGTGAGAAACTTATGTGTAGAGAAATGTGTTTACTTAGATTTCCTTACTCCCTAACTATCTTTTACCGGTTAATTAGTGTGTATTAGTCGCGTGGATGACGGGTGTATTCCTTAATACCATTCGTGGGGTGGCGTACTTACTTCCCCAACTCTACAAGCTCCTACTTCACTCCTATGTCGAGCCGGCTAGGAAGCTCCTAACATGGGATCACTAGAATTCGCTTGTGCATTAAATACAACCATAAAAACCTTTAGTACGCATTTGGTTCATGTTTCTTAAGACGTTCAAGCAAGTTACCGAATAGGAAGTTAGCCAGTTTTCTTAAGCCTAACATAGATAAACAATCATCCAATACAACTAACAACACACTAATAACCAATAATCAATAGCTAGGTTTCATTAGATCTAAGCAAACACAAGATAAATTTAGCCTAACATGTTAATCAAAAGACAAGAATAAGATAAAATCAAACAACACATAGACATATTGAATGATTAATTGATAACTTATCTTCAATGTAACATGGAAGATCTCAAGGCAAAAAGCCTTGAAAAAGTAGCTAAAATCGTCTTAGGGTTTTCTCCCAAAATTCCACACACTAAGCTCTCTCTAATGACAAAAAATTAGAAAACTATATATAGACTTTTGCATCTGACGGCGTCACCTTATGGATTGTGACGCCGTCACCTCGCCGCTTCTAGGGTTCCCGGGTGACCTTCTTGACGCCGTCCCTCTTTAGCTCTTCAAAAATCCATTCTGGCTTATCAAGGCTTGACGCCGTCAGAACTTGTACGTGACGCCGTCCCCTTATGATTTAAGCCGTGACGCCCTTGATCAAGTTAAAGCGTGACGCCGTCAGAATTCACATGCTATTTTCACTGGCTTATCATGAGTAAATTTCACGTCCACTTTTTCTTGCCAAAGCATGACACCGTCCAGAGTTAATTGTGACGCCGTCAAAGGTAACTTTCAGCCGATTTTTGAGACTTTGTCGTTTTCTTCACTTTTATGCTCCAAAAACGTCCAAAATGCCTCCTTTTCCAGATTTCTCCTCAAAAGTACCTAAAATGACAAAAGGAACGATTTAGGGCAATATTTGATCAAATAAATACGATTTAGGGCTTAAATGACCCCTTAAAAGCGGTACACTTTTCACTTCATCAAATACCCTTACACTTGAGATTTGCTTGTCCTCAAGCAAATGCGCTTTTATTCTAATCAAAATACAAGTTAGGGGTCATTTAATGCAAACATAAAAGTAATTACAACAAATAATCGTTCCACTTCAATCATAATAAGCATGGAGATTGCATACTAGCACCTCACAAGTAGTGTTTAGATACTCACATCTCTCAAGTGTCATCAAAATAAATCTCATAAATGAAAACGGATAATATCTCTCACTACCTGTCATAGCAAATAGATTACCATAGGCTTGGGAAAGGATCGAAAACCTCCTCCACTAGGCGTAAGCACCTAAGATAAACTATCAAAGAGGGCTTTTAAACGGGTTATAACGTTAGGTGTAGGGAAAAGGAAAACACGGTTTTGTTGGATAAGGGATATTTTACTGGTGGCGAGTTAAAGATCTTGATTAATTACATGTACTATACAATGTTGCTAAGCCAAGACTCGACTCGATCTTAAGCTAGAAACAAAATAACAAAATAACAAAAACATAAAAATAAACATAAAATGAAACGGGATGGTAGTCCGTATGTTTTTTCTATTTTTCTTTTTCTCATTTTTTTTGTATTTTTCTTGATTTTTCGATTTTTTTTTTTTTTTTTTCATACACTCTTGCCCTACCATCCAAAATAATACATCATAGGGGCATTGCATTCCCCTTACACTTGAACTTTTACATAACTTTACAAATACTAATCTAATGACTCGAATTAAGATAATTGAAAAACTTGGAGTACTTTTAAAACATTTAGCACATATGGGGGTAATAATGTTGTTCTTCCCCATTACTCCATTACACTAGTACTTTACCCATGAGTCCCAATCGTCCCAAAACAATATGTACAAGGATATGACTCGACTTAGCAACCATGTAATCAACTAGATAATTAACTTGGGTTTAAACAAATGTTGTCACAATAATGCACTAAAAATGAGTGCATACAAGGTAGGCTAAGGCGATTTGGGTGTACATTTAAGTGGGGTGTAACAAATTCTTCCTTTAAGTAAAATGCTTAAAGGTCGAAACGAAAAGATAGGCTCTGAGGGGTGTACTAGGGGTATCGTGTACTAAAAATGAGTACAACGCAAAGGGGTGTGGGAGAATTACTTGACCAATGTAGCCAATGTAATTATAACAAAAACACAGGTGTAAAATAATGGGTTAATCCTAATGCCTCTTATCATGTAGTAAATCTAACTGCACGAATGTAGTCTCACTTGTGGCCTTGGAATGGTCCTAACGCAAGTTCTAGAATCTAAGTGCTACCGGTACACACATCATAGCATAAATGCTTTTCCTACCAATTCTAGGGGCGAACCTCACATATTTGGGGGTGGAAAATTTTTTAGTGGTACGGTTTTTGTGCTAGTCATATAACTCCTATCCGTGAGACGCTCATTAAGATCAAAGTTTCACTCCTAAGTGTTGTAAAAAATTTTAAATTTGGCACTAAAATTGCCTTAACAGGTATTTCTCTCAGTTTTATTACACATCTACCATCAAACAAACAAAAATCAAGCGCAATTGTATTCTCTAAAATCGTACTTTTACCCCCCCCCCCTTACACTTAAGATGAACATTGTCCCCAATGTTCAAATAACAAGATGTAAAAGTAAATAAGGTAAAAGAATGAAATCAAATACTCCCCTGATTCGTTCGGTGGATAATGAAGTAACATGGTTAAATCTTCTTCCAAGGTAATGTAGAAGCTCCAAGACTAATGCATCGCCATAAGCTTGATTCCACATACATTTCCTTGTCCAAAATAACCTGTTAAACCTGAGAAAACAAACAAGAAAAACCAAAGCATCAAACCGAACAAAGAAAACTCACAACTAGATGTAATTCCAGACTTAGAAATAAAAACAAAACAATTAAAGATATAATGCCTGTGGAATGAATATTTGCAGATTTCCTGGAGTTTATAAAACTAAAGATTTAACAAAAAACTTTTACGACTCCTGTATAAACAAAACTCGCAAAATTTTTCAGAATTTATGTACCTGACGCCGTCAGGTTATAACTCCTGACGCCGTCAGAATGTTCCTGCAAAAATCTCATGTTAAGTTTCCGGAAAATTTCTGGAAAAACTTATGCCTTACTTCCTGGAAAATCCTGCAAAACATCATTATGACTCGATACAAGCATTTGACTCAAACAATTACTAATATACATGTTCATTTAATATTGTTGTGGTTCATGCTCAATTTCGTTCTTATAAACAAATTTGGGTCTCCCCTTACACTTAGCTTTTGCAAAATACCTTTATATGTAATTAAGACGAAGATAAAAACAAAATAAAGCATTTTCACAATTTATTTTGAATCATGATCCACAAACAATAAAAATAAAACATGCATACGGAAACAAATAAAATCAAATAAACAAACAAACAAACAATTAAATAAAGCTTGGGTTGCCTCCCAATAAGCGCTTGTTTTTGTTCGAGTCACGAGCCTGACTCTACCCTTATTTAACAAAAATTGGGGAGGTTTTCCCTAAACTTAGGATTAAGTGCGGGTGAAAGTAGCGATACACACCCTTAGGGTGTGAATATGCCACGTGAGGTGAAGGGGGTGAGTGAATGGCTTCCTTCATCCTAAAACTACCCGGATAATTTTGGTTGATGGGTGGGTCGGTTCCTCTTTTTTCTCCTAGATGTAAATCTAAGGATGAAAAGTTCTGTAAAGGTTGAGGTTCCAATTCATCAACACTAGGAAATTCCCTAGAACTATGAGTAAGGTCATCACTAAAAGTGTGCAAACCTATATCCTCTAGTTGTGCTTGGTCCAAGGGTTCTACCTCCATCGGGATTCCTAAAGTCTCTACTACTTCTTCCGGGTAAGTCACGGGCGGTGTGGGTGCCTCAAATGATGGTTGAGTATTTTGTGGGCTTATGGTGTTTACCTCATTATTCCACGTGTCAAGATCACCTATATCCTCGTCAATTGTTTTCTTAGGTAGTGATAATAACAAACCTAGTGCTTCATCCAACTTATGATTTATTGATACGGCTCTATCCACAATTCCTTGGCAAACTAGGTCGCTTTTCCTATTAGCCTCACTAAAACAAGATCCTAAACATGGAGGTTGTTCATAAGAATCTATCCTAGGTGAAGGCTCATATGATTCATAAGTGTCTCTAAATGAGGTATTTTGAACTTCTTGGTGTTCTAGCCACTCAACCATATCATGCAATCTTAGAAATCTAAGTGAAAAGTCCATTTGAAGCAAATTACAAACAAAATCACAAAGAAAAGATAGACTACGAGAAAGCTACAAAATAAAAAGAAAAAATCTCACTTGATAGGAATCTTGTGAGTAGACCTAATAAAAATAAAATTTCAACCTAAGCAATAACTACTCCCCGGGCTGCGGCGCCAAAAACTTGATGCGTGGGTTTTGCAACCTTACAACAGGTTTTACCTCTCGAGGGATCTCAAGAGGCTTACAACCCCACCAGGCAGTGTACCTGACCGATGTAGTATAGTGTAGTGGTAAGTACGGGGGATTGATCGTTCTCCACAGGGAATAGTGTTCGTTAGGTATGAAAAGCTACTCTAATAGGTCTAAGGGTTGAGGAAGATTCTTTTTATGTTTTTATAATTTTTATGAAAGCAAGTAAAATCTCGGTTTTGAAAGAGTGGGCGGAATTAGTTGCTAGTCAACTAACCCAAAATTACTACGGATGAAAATAAAATAAAATAACAAAAATGAAAATGTGGTGAGAAACTTATGTGTAGAGAAATGTGTTTACTTAGATTTCCTTACTCCCTAACTATCTTTTACCGGTTAATTAGTGTGTATTAGTCGCGTGGATGACGGGTGTATTCCTTAATACCATTCGTGGGGTGGCGTACTTACTTCCCCAACTCTACAAGCTCCTACTTCACTCCTATGTCGAGCCGGCTAGGAAGCTCCTAACATGGGATCACTAGAATTCGCTTGTGCATTAAATACAACCATAAAAACCTTTAGTACGCATTTGGTTCATGTTTCTTAAGACGTTCAAGCAAGTTACCGAATAGGAAGTTAGCCAGTTTTCTTAAGCCTAACATAGATAAACAATCATCCAATACAACTAACAACACACTAATAACCAATAATCAATAGCTAGGTTTCATTAGATCTAAGCAAACACAAGATAAATTTAGCCTAACATGTTAATCAAAAGACAAGAATAAGATAAAATCAAACAACACATAGACATATTGAATGATTAATTGATAACTTATCTTCAATGTAACATGGAAGATCTCAAGGCAAAAAGCCTTGAAAAAGTAGCTAAAATCGTCTTAGGGTTTTCTCCCAAAATTCCACACACTAAGCTCTCTCTAATGACAAAAAATTAGAAAACTATATATAGACTTTTGCATCTGACGGCGTCACCTTATGGATTGTGACGCCGTCACCTCGCCGCTTCTAGGGTTCCCGGGTGACCTTCTTGACGCCGTCCCTCTTTAGCTCTTCAAAAATCCATTCTGGCTTATCAAGGCTTGACGCCGTCAGAACTTGTACGTGACGCCGTCCCCTTATGATTTAAGCCGTGACGCCCTTGATCAAGTTAAAGCGTGACGCCGTCAGAATTCACATGCTATTTTCACTGGCTTATCATGAGTAAATTTCACGTCCACTTTTTCTTGCCAAAGCATGACGCCGTCCAGAGTTAATTGTGACGCCGTCAAAGGTAACTTTCAGCCGATTTTTGAGACTTTGTCGTTTTCTTCACTTTTATGCTCTAAAAACGTCCAAAATGCCTCCTTTTCCAGATTTCTCCTCAAAAGTACCTAAAATGACAAAAGGAACGATTTAGGGCAATATTTGATCAAATAAATACGATTTAGGGCTTAAATGACCCCTTAAAAGCGGTACACTTTTCGCTTCATCAATGAATTGAGAGTAGAAGCAGACTTGAGAATGGAAACTGAGATCATGAACTTGAATAGAAGAAAATTCTGAAGCGAAAAATTCTGTGACGGATGAAGCTATGGATGATGTGATTCACTTCCGCTCGACCTACTTAAAAATCTGTTACCTGATGATAAATCCTTTGAATGATTTAAGTTCTTTATCAGTAATTCCGCTCTGTGTTCATTCTACGTATGTCGGATGATGGTTTTGTCATCTGAAATTTGACGAATGATGGATGATCTGATGTACCAAATCCTGATAGAAATTCTGGGACTTCCGTTAACTTTTCGAGTGATTCGTTTTCCTCTTAGTTAGGGTATTGGATTCTGATGACCTCTGAGACCGTAGGAAAGCTAGGCGGATTAAGATAAGTCTGTTCTGTTCACGACTTGAGATAAAGTATGACCATCATGAGGGCATATTTATATGATGCCAGTATTATGACGTCTGGCCAACGTGATAATACTTACATCATATAACGTGCACTTGTTGTGGGCATAGGATATTTCGAGAAGTGCCTTAGAGCTGTAAGAATTCTGATAACTGTTTGAGATTATCTGCATTAGTGAGACTTTAAGTTCATCCTAACTTTACGCGTAATCTGCTTTCACCGTTATGCGAATTGATACGTCTGGATTCCCGTCACGCGTTTTGCTGACCTCTATACATCTGATACTAATCTTAGCTTCTGTTATAGAACTTTCTGCCATTGATGTCATCGATAACCTATTTTCTGTATGTTCAAATCTGATCTGTCTAATCAAATTCTGTGAACCGTATATCCGTCAAAACCCCATGTATTCCTTTGTCTCTTCCGAGAGAATCTGATTTCATCTATTATGTTGGTTATGTTATTCTTTTGATCTGGATTCAGTATGTTATGTCTGTTCTGAGGATCTGAAACAATCTTGGGATCTACAAGTTCGAGTCATGAGAAACAAATCTTTCATATTTCTGTTCACCGTCAGTTGTGTTTCTGTTTCGTTTCGCCTCAATTCTCGTCTTAGTCGGTTATGTCTTTGTTTTGTTTTCCGTTCTCTTTCCTTTCTGCTTCCTGCAAATTTCGAGGACGAAATTTTTTTGTTAGTGGGGAAGAAGTTGTAATACCTGAAATTCGGATAATCTGAAAGGTTACCAAATTGCCCTTATATCAAAAACCTAAATAAAACACGTATAAAATTCTGAAACGATTCCAAACTTCTGAAAACGAACTATATATGAAGCAAATTAATTTCTGGGACAACCATTTAATATTTGTACATGTTCAAAAATTATTATGACACTTTAAAATATATGTATAAACCGAAATTATTATTCTATTTATTTATTTATATTTAAAAATCAATTAAATCAAGATAATTACACTTTAAATTAGGAAATAATCACAAAAAAATTAATTCTGGTTTTGGGCCAGCTACAAAACGTGTATATGGGTCCTTTCCTCCCCTAAAGTCACGGTATATCATTTATTTAGTCAAATCCCATTTATTCTCTAATAAACCCTAGCCGAATAAACATAAAAACACACAAAAATTCTCCCACAACCCATACGAATTTCTGGAGGTGATCTAGTATTTTTCTGGTGTTGATCTTCATCCAAGGAGGCCACGAAAAATAAGGTTTGGTTCGTGTTTGGCCTGGTTCGATTTTGGTGTATTTTCCTTGTTGCTAGTTTTGTCCGAAAGGTATAAACTCTAAATAATTCTTTCGATCCTCCAAAAATTCATTTAGCATTTTTCTCATGTTCCTTATATTGTATATACTCTGTGAAAAATGGCCCCAAGGTTTTTAGATCGCTCGTGTGCTCGAGGAGAATTCTTTGGTGTCAAATTGCTTAATCAAGGGACAAAATCACCACGCTTAATCTACAAGTTATAAAATCGATTTGGTATTTTTCTCATGACCCTTAAATCATATAAGACTCATATAAAATGTTCAAATCGAATCATGCAAGGTTTATGGGTCGTTCTATATTTTAATGATTAAAACATACGTAAATTCCATAATATGTGATACAAATTTTCTGGGTGTTATAATTATTTTATTTGGACCTCATATGAAGTATAAGATCTTGAAAAAATATTGTAATGAATTATAGAGGCCTAGATCATGTCGTGGTAATTATTGATATCAAAAAAGTATGTAAAATCTAAAACATGCTATACTATTTTTCTGGGCTTGTTATATATTTTTAGTGGGTTCCTTATACATCTTATAACCTGGGAAAAATATGGGTTCGAATCTTGGAAGCTTAGATGAAGCGTGGCTAAATTTAGTACAAACCGGGTTTTAGAAAAGTAAAGAAAACAAACAAAACCTAATTGAAATAATTAGGGTTAGGGCTTGTTGGTGCAAGATCTGGTCATAAATGATGTTTTAAGGATATAATAATGATGGTGCAATGATTGGTTAATTGTAGGGTTTGTATTTGTTTCTAAAAAGTAAATCCGATTGAAAGTAAAAAGTAAAAGGACCTGTTTTGCCAACTTTGAAACTTCTGGGATATTTTTGTAATGTCATATACATCTGTAGGAATGTGGGAAAAATATAACTTTGGGGTCCTAAGTGTAAATATTGCAATATAATGAATTAATGGCATATTAGGGTTTCGGTTTGAAATTAATTAAAAGTGAGGGACCAAAAGTGTAAATCTGAAATCTTGAAGTTGTTTTGAGTTAATACTGATATATAAAGGTTGTTGTGTAATTTTGAGGATTTATGGGCTAATTATGTAATTGTTATGAATTATGACTTAATATATATGTTTTGCAAACTTAAAGGACTAAATATGTAAATTCTGAATTCTGAGGGGTCTAATCTGTAATGTACTAAATTCTGATGGTATATTCTGTAATTATGAAATATAATATGCTGGGTTGGTAAATATGGATATTGTAGGGTTTAATTTGTAAAATATGTAATTATAAGGTTGGTTTTGTAAATTATGTAACTAAAGGGGTGTAATCTGTAAATTGTGAAACTTAAGGGAATAAAGTGTAATTCTGAATAAAATGAGTGTATAATTCTGTAACTTGAAGTATTTTCACAAATGACCTTGGAAATTAATGAAGTTACATTTAAAACCCTAAACTTTGTATAATTGTCATTTAAAACCCTAAACTTCTGTAACTTGATAAAATATACTGTTATCCCATAATAATCTCTGAATAAGGGTTAAATCTAATCTGAAATGATAATATCTGTTAATTCTGGAAACCTGCTAATTATGGGAACTTACTAAATCTGGAAAGTTACTAAAAATAGAAAGTACTTAAAATGTAAAGGTAAACTAAAAGGAATAATCTGAATAAGAAATTTTAGTAATTCTGTCTTCCTCTTCCTTAGGTGTGAAGAAGGAGAAGTCCTGATCCTATTTCTGTGTTTATTTGTTTGTCTGCTGTGCTAATAAGGTACAGATATTCTGCCCTATTTCAGTAAGGGTGTTTCTTTCCCTTTTCTCTCAGTATTTCATTTTCCTTATTAGGATTCCCTATACCATTGCTATGTTTGTTGGGCTATGAAATATCAAAGTACTGCTGAAAGTCAAAGTACTGCTACTCAAGTCAAAGTACTGCTGTTCGACTAAAGTACTGCTGCTCGTTGAAGGACTGCTATGCAAATAGTTTAAGGACTAATGTGTAATTCTAGAATGTTCGTATTAGATTAGAGTTATAATTAGAATTACTTGTTATTTAAGTTTGTAAACCGACTAGGGTTTTCCTTGTGCCTATAAAAGGATCCCTAGGTTGGCATTAGAGATATGCGATTAGAGATACGATTATAAGAGATTAGAGAGAAGTATTAGTCGATTATTAGAAGTATTAGAGTTTAGAGTTTGTTAGTGAATCTGTGTAAGAAAGCAGGTTCAAGGTTTTAATAATATTCAAAGTCGTTTATTAATTCTTCTTAGCTTTGTTGAAGTAGATTCCGCATACTTAGCAAAGTATATCAGTGTTTCATTATTAATAGTTTTGAATTCATTCAAAGTTGTTAAACCGTAGACAAGCTACAAGTTAGTTTGGTCAGAGTATATCGATCCAACAAGTGGTATCAGAGCTTGTGTGGAGACTCTGATTAAGAAGAAACCCTTAAAACCGATTTATCAACAAACCCTCAACAATGTCGACTGAAGCTGCACCTATCCCATCCATCACCTCACTCAGAATTCCTATCATCAAGAAGGGAGAATATGATCTCTAGAGCATGAAGATGAGACAGTACCTTGCTATTACTGACCATGCTCTATGGGATGTAATTTTCAATGGTAATGTTGTTCTTGATGAACCTCTACAAGTTGAAGGACAACCCAAACCACCTCAACCAACCTTACCAGCAGCTACAAAGAGAAATCAAGATAAGGCTCTCAACATACTGCTGTCTACTATTCCTGATGGTCACCTACTGAAGTTCCATGATGCTAAGGATGCAAAACGATTATGGGCTGCGATCAAGACAAGATTTGGAGGTAATGATGCTTCAAAGAAGATGCATAGAAACTTATTGAAGTAGCAGTTTGAAACCTTCACTGTTGGTGAAAGAGAAAGTCTTGATGCTGCCTATGACAGATTCCAAAATCTACTTAGTATGCTAGAACTGTATGGAGCAGAGGTATCTGTTGAAGATGCAAATTTGAAGTTCTTAAGGAGTTTGCCATCTGTCTGGCATGTGGTTGCTACTATGATTAGAGGACAACCTGGATTGGAGTCTATGGACTTTGATGATCTCTATAACAATTTGAAAGTGTACGAGCAAGAGATGAATGGTCACAGTTCTCAGAAAACTCACAACATAGCTTTTGTGTCTTCTGAAAACAGAAGCAGTACTTCCACTAAAAGTACTGCTTATCCTTCTCAAAGTACTGTTGGTGATTCACAGCATGTTTGCACAACTACAACTACTCCCAACCTATCACCAACAAACAATACCAATTCTGATGAAGTTGTATGTTCCTTCTTTGCACAACAAGCCACTTTACCTGTTACCTATCAAGAAGACTTGTTGCAGATTGAAGAAGATGCTTTAGAGGAGATTGACATAAGATGGCAAGTAGCTATGATCACTGCTAGGATCAAGAAGTTCATGAACAAGACAGGAAGGGGAATTGATTTCAAAGCCAAACAAGGTATAACTTTTGACAAATCCAAGATTGAATGTTTCAATTGTCAAAAGCTTGGACACTTTGCAAGGGAATGCAAGTTTGCAAAATATCAGGCAAACAGAATGATTGAACAACCCAAGGTTGAAAGAAAGGAGGTTCCTATTACTGAATCACAACCAAAAGCTTTGGTGGCTCAAGAAAATTTAGCAGAGATTGACTGGAGTGCTGAATTTGATGATGAACCTGTAACCTATTCTATGGTTGCAATGGAAGAGTTTGATTGGGGCACAGCTTTTGATGAGGAACCTGGATATGCTGCTTTGGAATCAAGAGATGGTCTTGAAAGCTTTGACTGGAGCATGGAGGATGAAGATGAACCTGTTCAAATTGCTATGGTAGCCACTTCACCAAGTTCATCCAATGTCTCTGAGGTATGCTCTAAGTGTAATGATGTTTATCAAAAGTTGCTTAAAGAATATGTGACTGAAAGAGATAATTGTAGAACAGCTAGGTCTGAGGTAGCTGGTTATCAATTAACTTTAGAGTCAATGGAAGCCAAAATATTAACACATGAAAATAATGAAATGGCTTGGGCAGAAAAATATGAGCAACAAGATTATCAATTGAAATTAAGTGAATGGAAGTTAGGATGTAAGGTGTCTGAATTAGAAAAGATTACTAAGGAAAGAGATACTTTGTTAGAAAAACTTGGTAGTATTAAACAGGCTGGTCTATCACATGTTCAATTTGTTGAAAAAAAAAGAGTCATAAACAGTAGAGCTGGACTAGGTTATGGTGAAGATAGTAGTTCAGATGAGACCTCACCTAGTGATAAGGAAGAGACCCCACCTAGTGCTAAGGAAGAGATTCCACCTAGTGATGATGACCTTACAAGCTCAGAAGAAAACACATCTAGGAATGAGGAACCACTTAGTGAATCACCTCCTAAGTTTAAGAAAGATAAGGAGTACCACTCAGTTCCTCCACCCACTGGTCAGTTTCAACCTCTTAGGACAGATGTTTCTCGTTATGGTGTAGACAACCTAGAGTTTAGGAAGAAGCTTAATGGTCGAATTAGTTCTGAGAAACCTAAGAATGATTTTCAAAGGGGTAATGATCAAAAGTTTCCTACAGCTTTTCAAAAACAAGCAGTACCTCCAAAAACTTTTCAAAGTACTGCTGGACATTCATCAGTACCTCCAAGAGAAACTTTTCAAAATACTGCTCACTATAGGAAATCTTTTAATCATAGAAGAGGATTTGGGAATATGGAGAGAAAGTTATGTTATGTATATTATAGTCCTGATCACTTGATTAAGCACTGTGACTTACACTCAGAATACTTAAGTCAGTTTCCAAAGAATAGATCTACCACCCATAAGCCAAGAGAGACTAGACCAGTTTGGAATCACTCAAATAGGGTCAACCATAGTAACTTCTCAAAAGACTATAGGTACCCTCACCAGAAAAGAATGTTTTCCAAATCACCAGTACCTTCACACACTGATAAGTCTCAAGAAGTACCTTCTCAAAGGACTGATAAGTTTTCACCCACTCATGGTACTGCTAACACTTTTTCACATAGAAGACCTAAGAGATTCAATTCATATAAAAGGTCTTACAACTCAAACAGAGTACCTAAATCAGAAAAACCTAAGGTCAAACAAAATTGGGTTAAGAAAGGAAGTACTGATGGGGAACAAGAAGTACTTTCATCAGATAAGGGTGAAACAGGGAGTGTTGTTGATATTACAACACAGGACATGGGACCAACTCAAATAATCATTGACCATGCCTTTAAAACAAGTGGAGATTACATACTGAAGGAATTCAAGTATGTCACTCCACAAGGGGAACACAAGTCAGTAATGGTTTGGGTTCCTAAAAGAAACTAACCCTTTTCTTTAATGTGCAGGGCAACCCAGAGGAGGAGCTTAAAGATCATATTATTGTTGATAGTGGTTGCTCTGGCAGCATGACAGGGGACAAGGAGATCCTGTCAGATTTTAAGGCATATTATGGAGGAAGAGTTGCATTTGGTAATGATCCTGATGGAGGAAGAATCACTGGCAAAGGAACAATCAAGGCTGGATGTATTGATTTTGAGAATGTTAGATATGTGAAGGAGCTCAAGTTCAATCTTTTGTCAGTATCTCAAATTTGTGACAAGAAGTACCCAATTCTGTTCACTGATACAGAATGTCTCATTCTCTCCCCTGAGTTCAAATTTGTTGATGATCACTTGGTAACATTGAGAGTACCAAGAACCAATGATGTATACAGTTTAGACTTAAAGAGTCTCAATTCTGCTGGAAGAGCAACATGTTTAGTAGCAAAGGCATCATTGGAAGAAGCTCATCTATGGCACAGAAGACTAGGTCATGTTAATTTTAAGAACATCAACAAGCTGGTCAAAGGAAATTTAGTTAGAGGTTTACCTTCCAAAACATTCAAGACTGATCATTCATGTTTGGCTTGCAAGAAGGGTAAACAACATAAAGCTTCATGTAAGAAGCTTGGGGAAAGAGATATTAGAGAACCTTTGGAGTTGCTACACATGGATCTGTTTGGACCAGTTTCAGTAGAAAGTTTAAACAAGAAGAAGTACTGCTTGGTGGTAACAGATGATTGTAGCAGATTTAGTTGGGTCTTTTTCTTGGGATTCAAAGATGAAACCTTTGATGCTATCCATGACCTGATAGTAGCCCTTGAAAATCAATTAAGACTCAAAGTAAGAGGTATTAGATGTGACAATGGAACAGAATTCAAGAACAAGCATATGGATGAATTCTGTGCCAAGAAAGGGATCAAGAGAGAGTTTAGCATTGCTAGAACACCACAGCAGAATGGTGTTGCAGAAAGAAAGAACAGGACTTTGATATAAGCAGCTAGAACAATGCTTGCAGATTCCCAATTACCTATTCTCTTTTGGGCTGAAGCCATAAGTACTGCTTGCTATGTGTTAAATAGAGTTTCAGTAACTAAACCTCAGATGAAGACACCTTATGAGTTACTAATGGGAAAGAAACCAAACATTCATTTTCTAAAACCTTTTGGCTGCTCTCTGACTATTCTAAATACCATTGACTCTCTGGGAAAATTTGATGGTAAGTCAGATGAAGGATATTTATTGGGTTATTGTACAAATAGCAAAGGATTTAGAGTTTATAACAGGAATACCAAAAAGGTACAAGATTGTCTTCATGTTGAATTTTTGGAAGATAAGGAAACTCAGAAAGGTAAAGGTCCTGATTGGATGTTTGATCTTGATCTCAAGCTCACACCATCTATGAATTATGTTCCTGTTAGAGAAGAGAATCAGGCTAATTACAAAGAAGATGATTCACAGTACATTGTTCATGAAGTCAATGTTACACCAGAAGATGTTCCTGACAAATAACCTGAAGTTACTGTTGAGGAACAAAGTACTGCTCAACCAACTAATACAGTATCTGATGAAGATCAAGCCATACAAGATGAACTTAATAGGATGCTTTTTCAAGAAACTATAGCACAATCCTATGATGATGAACAAAGGAAGGCTTATGAGGCTGCAAAGAAACAGGATAAATTTCAAGATACTGCCCACAGTACTTTAGATCAAAATACTGCTGATCCTTTTGACAGCACTTCTGGTGTGTTAGTGCAATCAAATTGGAACAATGCTGATGATTCCAATGTTGATGATGATGATTTGGTTAATGCTAACATTCCTGGATTAGAAGAAGTTGATGATGAGCTTAATCCAGAAGGTATTTTCTCCAATGAAGGCATTGATTTTACTAACTTGGAGTCTGATCTTCCAGTACCACCAACTCCTACATTGAGAGTTCATAAAGCTCATCCTCAAAGTAACATTATTGGATCACCCTCTTCCAGAGTGGTTACAAGAAACAAAGTTAAAGGACTTTCTAAGCAACATACTGCTTTACTTAGCTTTGTTTACAAACAAAACAGGATGAATCACAAGGATCAACAAACATGCCTGTTTGCTTGCTTTTTATCTCAAGAAGAACCCAAGAAGGTAGCTCAAGCTTTAGCTGATGAAAGTTGGGTTGAAGCCATGCAAGAGGAGCTTCTACAATTCAAGCTTCAAGAAGTCTGGGTATTATGTGATTTACCAGATGGCAAAAGAGTCATTGGTACAAGATGGGTTTTCAGAATCAAAAGAGATGAAAGAGGGAATGTTATAAAAAATAAAGCTAGATTGGTTGCACAAGGATATCGCCAAGAAGAAGGAGTGGATTATGATGAAGTGTTTGCTCCTGTTGCAAGGATAGAGGCAATAAGGTTATTTCTTGCCTTTGCATCATACATGGGATTTCCAGTCTACCAAATGGATGTGAAAAGTGCTTTCCTTTATGGCACAATTTCTGAGAAAGTTTATGTTAAACAACCTCCTGGTTTTGAAGATCCTGCTCATCCAAACAAAGTCTACAAAGTGATCAAGGCACTGTATGGCCTTCATCAAGCTCCCAGAGCTTGGTATGAGAGACTCTCAAATTTTCTATTACAACATGGTTATAGGAGAGGAGCAATTGATAAGACTTTGTTCATCAAGAGGGATAAGAAAGACATTATGTTAGTCCAAGTATATGTGGATGATATTATATTTGGAGCCACAAAGAAGTCTATGGTGAAAGAATTTGAAGATCTTATGCAGAAGGAGTTTCAAATGAGTTCTATGGGAGAATTAACTTTCTTTTTGGGTCTTCAAGTTAGACAAACAAGAGATAGAATCTTCATTAACCAAGAAAAGTATGTTGCAGACATACTTAAAAGATTTGACCTTCCAAATCTCAGGCCTGCCACCACACCCATTGATAAAAATAAACCCTTAGGCAAGGATGAAGATGGACAAGCTGTGGATGTCAAGCTTTACAGATCTATGATTGGTTGTCTTATGTACTTAACTGCATCAAGACCTGACATCATGTTTGCTGTTTGCTTGTGTGCAAGATTTCGGGTTACACCAAAGGTTTCCCATATGTATGCAGTCAAGAGGATTTTTAGATATCTCAAGCATCAACCAAAGTTAGGATTATGGTATCCTAAGGAGTCACCTTTTCACTTGGAAGCCTTTTCAGATAGTGACTATGCAGGGGATAACTATGATAGAAGATCAACCTCAGGAGGATGTCAATATCTTGGTAGAAGATTAGTCTCCTGGCAATGTAAGAAGCAAACCATTGCTGCAACCTCCTCTACTGAAGCAGAATATGTTGCTGCTGCTAGCTGTTGTGGACAAGTTTTGTGGATGCAAAATCAACTCTTGGATTATGGATTTAACTTCAAAAATACTCCTATCAATATTGATAATGAGAGTACCATCTGCATTGTGAAGAATCCAGTTTATCACTCCAAGACCAAGCATATTCAGATTAGGCATCACTTCATTCGGGATTGTTATGAGCACAGACTTATAAATGTGGTCAAGGTTCACACAGATGATAATGTAGCTGATCTACTCACTAAGGGATTTGATGTTTCAAAATTCAACCACTTAGTTGTGAGCATTGAGATGATTAACTACTAGGCTACATTTGAGGGGAGGCTTTAGTATTAGTTAGTATACTTTCTATTAATTCTTAATGAAAGTATTGGTTTTTAGTAGTTTAGTTTAGCCTATATGTTGTATTTGAGGGGAGGCAACATCAGCTATTAGTTAGAACTTAAGCATGAACCATTTACAAGTTCTTGGTTTTAGTTTGGAGTATTGATTATGGATAAGAAGATGGAACGTACTGCTTTGTTGCTTAAAGTACTGCCTCAGCAACGTACTGCTTCAACGTACTGCTTACGTGGACGTACTGTTCCAACGGTCAAAAAATTGTGGGGCTACGGTTAATTAATTCCTTACGGCGGAGATAATAAGTTAATCCAAACGGTAACTTTATTATTATGAGTTTGATTTATTTCCATCCTATTTAAAGAAACTCACACCTATTTCCCCGCCTTTTACCGTATTTGAGATCCCTCATTCGCTTTTACACCACAATCTTTTTATCGAAACACACACTCAAAGCGAATTCTTCTCTACCACTCATCATGGCTAATCGACTCACTGTTAGCAAACACAATATGATCGCTAACTTGGACAAGACAAGGGATAATGTTGATTTTCACGCGATCATTGATTTCTTAACTGGGTCTTCTATCAACTATTCTATTTTAGTTGACCCTGATGTTATTGGTCCTTGGATGCAAGAATTTTGGGCTACTGCAACGATTGAAGATGATTCGTTGATTAGGGCTACGGTTGCTGGACGAACTATTCGGATTTCTGAGGCCACGATTAGGGATGTTTTGATGTTTAATGATGAAGGGGGGGCTGTTCGTTTTGAAAAACAAGTGCTTTGGGACACTTTAAGTGATATAGGTTATGAAGGCGATCTAACGAAACTTACTTTTCAAAAGCCATTGTTTTGTTCTCATTGGAAGTACCTCATTCATGTCTTACTTCATTGTTTAAGTCCCAAAAGTACTTCTTTTGATCAATTTGGTCAAAATATTGCATCTGCATTAGTGGGTTTGGCTACCGATCAGAGATTCAATTTTTCAAGACTAATTCTTGATGGTATGCTTACACATATTGCTAATGGATCACCATTCTTGATGTATCCAAGGTTTGTTCAGTTATTCTTGAACAATCAACTTGAGGATGTCCCTAAACCTCAAAGTTTTTTACCCACTGTCAAACTTCCACCAAAGGTGTTTACTTTTCTCTCTAAACAAAGTGTCAAGTTTTCTGGAACCAACACACCTTTGACTGCTCATATATTGGGAGTTGCACAAGTTGTTAGAGATGCAGAGCAAGAGCAAGAGCAAGAAGCAAATTCTGAATCAGCAAGCCAAGAGTCTCCAGTTTCAAGAGAAGTTAGTATTCCTCAACCTACTGCTTCTCAACATACTGCTTCTCCACATTCTGCTACTAGGGAAGATACTGCTCCTATGGACATTCCTACTCATGAGGAGTCAGACCAAGGTATGAATCAACCACCATCTCCTAATGATTATTCTTCCACAAATATGTCTAAGCACTTTGAAGAAGAAGAGGCAGAATTGGATAACTATGCTTTAACAAGGGAGTTAAAGAGGCTGAAAAAGGAGAGTGAGGCTCAAGCTGCTAAGATAGTCAAATTAAAGACTAAGTTTCAAAGATTAAAGAGGTATGTTTGGCCACTAGTTCAACACCATAGATTATGGGTAAAGTCTCAGAAGCAGAGTGGTCGGATACCTACGAAGTCTTCTAAGTCAAAGAAGAAAAAGTCAAAGAAGCAATCTTCATTCCAATTGGGGAGGAATTTAGAAAATTTGAATGAAGATGCTGGTTTTGAACAAGGTTTTAAACAAGATGCTGGATTTATGGATGATACTCAGAGGACACCACTTGAAAATATTCCTCAAGATACTGTTGAGAGGAAGAGTGATGAAACAGAGCAAATCAATTTGGAAGAAGCTACTGTTGAAGTAAGAAGTGGTGATACTGAGGAAATAAACTTGGAAGGAGCTGAAGCTGAAAGTACTGCTCAACAAGGTACTGAGAGGCAATTCACTATTACACCTAGAACCTTAGATTTTGAAGAAGATATTGGTCCTTCAATTCAAGTTCAAGAGGAAGTTGGCCCTTCTAAACCAGCTCAGGAAGAAGATGTTATAGCTCATACTAACAGTGATGATGAAACAATTGCTGACATTATGCTTAATATGTCAAGTCAAAGAGGCATCAGTATTCATGAGGTTGAACAACAACATCATACTTCTTCTCAACCTGCACAAGAGATAGATCCAAAAGATAAAGGCAAAGGGATCTTGGTAGAAAAGAAGAAGAAGAAGATGACATTGGCACAGTTAAGACAAATTCAGATTGCCAAAAATGAGGAAGCAGCTAGAATATTGCAAGCAGAGATAGATGCTGAAGAATCAAGGAAGAGTGTTCAATCAAAAAGGCCAATTAGTAAAGCTAGAGAAAGGAATGATATGATGGCTTATCTGAAAGGTCAAGGATATACAGGTTTAGTTAGATTGACATATACAGAGATGAAGGATCTGTATGATGCTGTTAGAGAAGCTATTCAAAAGGATCTTGCAAGCATTATTTCTTTTGAAGATAAGGAGCTTGAAGATAAAAGAAAGGAAAGAGCTGTTACAAGAAGCTCAAAGAGGAAAAGAACAACTGATGAACAGCCATCAAAGAAGTTCAAGGAAACTGTTGAATTGAGAACAGACACAGTTGATGAGCTAAGGAATTATCTTAGAGTTGTTGACTTTGAAAATCCAAAATTGAAAGAAGATACTGATAAGAAGTCAAAGATATCTACTTTTTCAGTTGTAGAATCTAAAGAAGGAGATTATCTGATCTTGCATAGACAAGATGAAAGTTTTAGAGTATTCAATTCATTATGGGATATACTACATCTGATTGATAGAGATGATATGCTTCAGTTATATCTCCAAGTACAAACTTATTTTGAGCATATTCCACCACAAGGAGTAGGTTTGATATTGTTAGGAGATCTCACAACAATCTGGGAGACAGAGGAAACAAAGGACAGTACTTTGTGGGAAAATCAAGACAACTGGGAGATTAACAGATGGAGATTCTTTGAATCAGTTGGAATACATGTTTTGGAGTTAGAAGATGGCACTATGATTCATATGCTAGCAGAACAGAGATATCCACTCACAAGAGATCTGATGATCAGGATGCTAGAGCATGGAATGGAAGTGGAACAAGAAGATGAAGTAGCATTGATGGTCATAAAATTATTCATCAAGTGGACAATAGAATCTGAAGATTAATGCATAACTACTGGTATGGTTTAATTATTATATAAATCTTTTGAAAAATAAGTACTTTCTTCAAAGTACTGCTGGTCAGACAGTACTTTCTCAAAGTACTGCTTGCAGCATAAAACCAGTAAAGTCTTTTGATAAAATTAGTAATTTTTGATAAGTGCAAAAACATTTTGAAGCACAAAGATTAAACAGCAACAAATGGTTTTGAAAGCAACAGCATGGTGTTAGTACTTGTACTACACAACAAATGGTAATCAACTCACCATGTTTAATAAACAAGAAAGAGTTTGACTCATCATGAGGGTACGGCTCTGATGTGATTATCAAATCCGTTTTTAGTTGGCAATTTACTAAAAATTGTATGGTTTTCAACTCACCATATCTATATTAGTGAAGAGTTGGCTAGCCCACAAGATAATGGCTTTGTGGTAAAGGATGTGGAAAACCATTATATGGTAATTAGTTCACCATGGTAGTGATTGTACTAAAAGAACTAGCTAGTCCAAAAGCAAACGGCTATTTGGTAAAGACTACTCAAATCCGTTGATAGCTGATGATTTGCTAAAAATCATATGGTTATCAATGTACCATGGTTTTTCCTAAATCTAAACATTGGCTACTCCAGAGTTAATGGCTTTGGTAAAGAGACATCAAAATCCATTAAGTTTTCAATGATTCACCTCTCACAGGAGTTAACACACCTGGAAGTGATGAGAATAGTATGAAACTTTTAAGATCTGATGTACATATTGCCAATATGATGCTATGTTGCTGAAAAGATATGATGCTGAAAAGAGTTGTTGCTGATGAAGATTGAAGATACTGATTGCATTGATGATGACAAAACAACAACGAGTCAGATTTCAAAGAAACAACCTTTCCTTGAAGATAAAGTGTTGAAGTTACAGACATACAAAGGAACTTGAAATCAAGCAAGTAGAATTCAAGTTAGGGGAGGATTGTTGGGCTATGAAATATCAAAGTACTGCTGAAAGTCAAAGTACTGCTACTCAAGTCAAAGTACTGCTGTTCGACTAAAGTACTGATGCTCGTTGAAGGACTGCTATGCAAATAGTTTAAGGACTAATGTGTAATTCTAGAATGTTCGTATTAGATTAGAGTTATAATTAGAATTACTTGTTATTTAAGTTTGTAAACCGACTAGGGTTTTCCTTGTGCCTATAAAAGGATCCCTAGGTTGGCATTAGAGATATGCGATTAGAGATACGATTATAAGAGATTAGAGAGAAGTATTAGTCGATTATTAGAAGTATTAGAGTTTAGAGTTTGTTAGTGAATCTGTGTAAGAAAGCAGGTTCAAGGTTTTAATAATATTCAAATTCGTTTATTAATTCTTCTTAGCTTTGTTGAAGTAGATTCCGCATACTTAGCAAAGTATATCAGTGTTTCATTATTAATAGTTTTGAATTCATTCAAAGTTGTTAAACCGTAGACAAGCTACAAGTTAGTTTGGTCAGAGTATATCGATCCAACAATGTTCCCCTCTGTTTGTGAATCTCTGTTGTGATCTGTTTATCTTGAATCTTTGTTTGAACCTCTACTATGATTCTTGTATTCTGAACCTTTTTCCTGAACTCTGATTGATCTCTTGTTCTGAACCCTGAATTTGTGAATCTTGATTGAATCTGATCTGTGAACCTTGTTCTGAACCTTAACCTGATATATCTGTTGTAAACTTGATTTGATTTTGGTATAAACCTTAACCTGTTAAATCCTTATCTGAACCTAATTGATTTTGAACCTTTATTAAAAGCTATTTTAAAAAGAAGCTATACCACTTGAAATGGAAGTTACTAAAAGTTTTGGAAGACCATTTTATGAAAACTATTTTGAAAGATCATTTCAATGAAAACCATTATTAAAGGACTGATTTAAATGAACTCTTGACAGGAACTTCTGAAATGAATTATTGCTATAAACTTGTAATTATTAACCTTTGATATACTCTTTTGGACTATTGGAAATAAACCTTTTAATCTGAACTTAAGCTTTGATATTAAACTTAATCTGATAAACTCTGATTTAAACCTTATTATCTTATTCTGAATTGTTGACATGACCTTTTGCCATGAACCCTTAGATATGACTCTGTTTATTATATGACATCTGACCTTGACCACAGTCTGATATCCGAGCCAATCACTAGGCATGAGGGTTTCATGTCCGTGTCATTGATGCACCGATGGCATGACTCTAGGGCAGGAGAGTGATGACCTGTCCCGTCCCTGATTTATTTTATCTGGTGTGTTAAGGAGTTTCTGGCCACCGGGGGCGCATGGATGCATCCTAGTTCTGACTCTGTTATCTGTTATCTGTTTATGTTATATGTTTATTATTATATCTGGTGACTGATGGTGTGTGCGATACACGTCTGTCACATTATCTGGGAGCTGATCACTCCAATTGATACATGAGGTCACCCCTCATATTATCTGTTACTTGAGAGGTATCCCCTCTGGATTATTATATGATTACTCTGTTATGATATTATCTGTTATCTCTGGGCTCGTGATGGATTTCTATATTTCCCTGAACCTGGTTTGTACATTATCCCTTTCTCATTTCTTTTCTTTCACCCTTATTCCTTTCCTATTCTTTCACTTTAATTCTGTATATGTATAATCTGTATTTTCCGATTTTTTTCTGTATTGTTATCTGTTATCGTTTCTGTCATCTATATATCTGTTCACTGAGCTTTTGAAGCTCAGCCGCATTTCTTTTCCTGCGGCAGGTTTTAGTAGGATGCTGGGAATGAGTGAGAGTGTACCTCTGGACTTAGAAGGCTTGGTAGCTATTGTGGATTAGAATTGGATGGAAGATATTATGTTTTAAAATTAGTTTTGAAAGTTTCGTTGTAACCTTGTAGATTCAGTATTTCATTTGTAAACCTTTGAGATTTTTGTATTACTGTAGATGTATGCTCTGTTTTGATCTGATATGAATCCATTATTGTGATATCTTTACCCTTGTCGGGTCGGGGTGTTACAACTTATTGGGTTGGGCAGGTGAATGTTGATAAAAAATATTGGAGAGTCGTCAACTTTCGCTTCTTGGATAACTTGGATGTCACATGTTCGTGTGGTATGTTCGAAACATATGGGATATTGTGCAAACATATCCTATATGTAATGAAAAAAAAAACATGTCGACACCCTACCTGATCACTATATTTTACCTAGGTGGACACTTGATTGTAGGTACAAAGTTGGTAATGCTAGTATCGGAATCGAGGAAACAAACTCTGAAAATGGGGTTAGTGCGTTAGCTTTATGGTATGTTCAATCTAATAGTACAAAGGCAATTGAACAAGCAAGAGATGCACCTTTGGAAATAAAAAGACTAAATAGCTTTTTGGTGGAGTTTTTAGAAGATCAAATGATAAGGAGAAAGCCAATAGAGATTGATAATGCATATAAAGATGCTCGTGTTGGAATTTCTCAAGTAGACATCATGCCTCAAATTTCAGTTCGAGATCCCATTGTGCTTACTAACACTAAAGGACGTCCAAGAAACGCAACAAGAGCCAAACCTCCTTTAGAGGTGAAGCAAAAAAGGAGAGTAACATGTTCTTTCTGTAGGGAACCAGGTCACAACATCAGTGGGTGTAAGAAAAAGAAGGCTCTTAGCATGCAAGAAAAGGAATGATGCTTATCTAGTTATCGAATGTTTAGTTTTCTTTTTTGGTGAAAAAATATTGTACATTGACACGCTTAGCGCTAACTTGTATTCCAGTTTCATCTCTTTGCAATTGCGATTGCATTTCTTAGTTTCATCTCTTCACTAAAGAGATTTATGCCCTGGCTCATTGAAGATCCTGATTTTTTTTTTGTATTCTTTTTGTTGGCCACAGAATTTACAAGATCGCAGCAGTAGTATTCGCCAACTAGTAGCTCTTCAAGAAGCAGTATAAACTAGAACGAGTAACATTATCCTAGACCACGAGCAGTAGTAATTTGAAGCTAGCAACAGAAACTAAGAACTCGAGCAGTAGTAAAACTTGAAAGCAGTAGTATCAAAGTGGATGTAGTTGTAGTAGTGACTAGCTAGAAACCAGGGCTGTCATCTGATATGCAGTCTGTTGATTTTGATGATCCTACGACTACACACTAGCCATATTTCTGAGTTCAAAATCTGCGAGTAGTTTTGCAATGAATGACTAGTTCTTCCATCACAAAGTATCGATGTATTACAGAATGTCAATATGTCAAAATACAATTTTGTTTTGTATAAATATGGCAGTATATGTTACAAATAAATAACTCAATGCAATCTTTCTGTGAAGTGATATATACACAAACATGTTACAAGATTAATGAATGGGTTGTTACAATCTGTCTATATCTCTTTCCCACCAAAAAAATGAAGCTTGGGATTTACCCTAATGTTAGCAGTTATATAGTTAGCCACTCTTTTCCCCAAATAGGCAACCCTAATGATAGCGTGAATTTGAATAGTTTAATCCAGGGGTTTCGATTGATAATTGAAAAGTTGAAGGGTCCGTGAGCAATGGATAGCCGGCTGTGTGAGGAACACCACATAATGAGGTAAAGGTGATCTGCAGCATTAGTATTAGCTCTTAACACTTAGTTTTCAGTGAATAGAATCGATCATGTTCACTAACGTACCTGCATCTTCCTTTAGATGGAACGAAATGTGACCAACAAGGTACTGTTTTACTGATCTGCGATTGCTGATCCCATATATTTGTTGTATAATCTGAATAATTTAAAGTTCCGAGTGTCCATAAATTGTTATAATAGATCTCCAGTTGTTTCGCTACTGTTGGACAGTCAACTAGATAGATTCCAATTTCCTTCACCTAGAAATTCAACCTATTATTTAGAACAGGATATCGTCCTGTATGCTGCAAGAGCCTGAAATGAATAGAAGCACATAAATAACCAACGTTGAACTAAACTAATATAAAAGTTGCAGCAGCAATAAACCTAATATTGACATCACGATCAGCCGCATCTTCAATAGATTTATACACACTCAGACCTTCACTAGAACCAAAGCTCTGCATATCTTCTTCTGAGTATCCATAATCAGCAGAACGAGGATCTTTCGGCCGTGCTATTAGTTGCCACATCTGTGTCATTATGTCCAGATTTTGTGTAGAGTTTCCAGCTAACCATCTAAACACGTCCGCTATTTGCAATCATGACATCCATTAACACTCGCATCTCTATGCTACTAACATCAAAGTTTTCATTATAGAGCTAAACTTAAATCAGTACAAATTTTTGCACCAGGATGTTTTTCAACTACAGATGGTAAAGGAACATCATTTTCTCTAATTGAGATACCATTACCCCTAGGTGCACTCTTTCTTTTCCTACTGTTAACAATGTCTTCTTTTGTCAGTACACCTTTACCTTTGTCTAGGGTCTTTTGTCTCGCAAGAAATTCAGCATCAATACTAGGTTCTTCAACTTCAACCCTATGGTCATCAACCCTATGTTCTTCAACCTCAACCCTATGGTCATCAACCCTATGTTCTTCAACAATATTATCAGTAACATGATCAACATTATCCACATTGTCACCATTACTAGGCCTATTAGCAACATGATCAACAACTACAGTGTCCTATTAAATACGTATTTACTTCATTCAACTGATATATTTACCTTCTTTGCTTCTAATTTCCTCCGCTGCAGGAACTCTAAAACTAATGGCACTTCTAAGTTACTTGCATAAATTGGCAGCAAGTATTTGAGATATATAAAAGCATATTAAACAAACACAACAACCTGCCATCACATTTGTAATAAGTGAACACAAGTTAGTTACCTCAAAAAGGTACGAAACATAAAGCCAATGCTATACACACCATTTAGTTATGACAAAACCACTTATGTCACATTTAAGCCAAACATAAGTAAAGTCCATTTTCCATTATCACTTAAGCCATATAACGATTTATTAATACTATCACACTTCCACATGATATAACAATTTTTTCATAAAATCAAACTTTGTACCACAACTTGATTACCTGAGCTTATATTAGCAATCTGCTACAAGTCTACAACAATTGCCACTAAAAAAACACTAACAGTTACGTACATTTGTTACAACCATTTTTGCTTCAATGCATATGATGTATTAGTCAAAATCTAATTTCTTCAACTAAATCATTAATAGTCAAAACAATTAGTTAGCAAACCAAATCATTACCACTTACATAACTTTGAAATCACGAATAGCTATTAAACCACACACTCACTTTCCCCAAAAGTTATTGCCTCAAAGTTGGTTGCCTAAAATTGGATCACATTTGGTTACCCTTTATAAAATGTTATCAAAATCATGTGACAAATCGAATTATTGTTACATAAACAACTAATTCCACCACAGTATGTGATTATCATATATAATTGATTAAACTCACCTAGTAAGACAAGAATGAGGCAAATTTCGAATTGGGGTTAGATCAATAAGCTGTGATTTTCAAGTGGGATAGGATTTAACAGAGAATAAGGCTTTATGATTTAGTTGGAATAATAAGTGAAGTTAGAACTTGTTTCGTAAATAACGAATCAGCCCAAAATTAGAACAGATATTCGATTGATTCTAAAGGTACCTTGGTTGAATAGCTATTCGTGATACATAGTAGGGTTGTGGTTGAAGTGGTGATGAGATCAGAGATTGCTTGATTTGCTTCAGTTGTGGAGAAGAAGTGAGATGGAGATGTGAGTTTGGGGTTTTTATACTTTTAATAAAACGGTGTAGTTTTGGTGGGTTCTATACCCAAGCTTGTGTACCTAACAGCCTTACACTCACTTTCCCCTTTTTATAAAATAAAAGTTAGAGTAAATTACACGGATCGTCCCTGTGGTTTGTCCAAAATTTCACGCATAGTCCCTCGAGTTTCAAAGTTGCGTGTATAGTCCCTCTGACTGCAAAAGAATAACACCTATGGTCCCTATCGTTAACTGACGTTATCTTTTTCATTAGCAAGTGTCAACGTTAGTCCATTAACCAAACAAGCGTTTGCAACGTTAGTCCTTTTCCTTAACGGCCGTTTGCAGCGTTTGCAACGTTAGTCCTTTTCCTTAATCGTCCCTAAAGTTTGGCCCTTGAGTCCGTTTTTCTTCTGTTTTTTACGTTTCGTCGTCCGTTTTTCCGTTTTTGTCCGTATTTCTTACGTTTTTGTCCGTTTTTCTTCCGTTTTTTACGTTTTCATCCGTTTTTTCTTACGTTTTGCCGTTTTTTTGTCCGTTTTTCTTATGTTTTTCGACCGTTTTTCTTCCGTTTTTTACGTTTTCGTCCGTTTTTCTTACGTCTTTTCAGTTTTTGTCCGTTTTTAATCCGTTTTTGTCAGTTTTTCTTACGTTTTGTCTGTTTTTCTTACATTTTTTTACGTTTTTTCCGTTTTTCATACGTTTTTCTTACATTTTTTCCGTTTTTCTTACAATTTTATCCGTTTTTATACGTTTTCGCCCGTTTTCTTGCGCTTTCATCCGTTTTTATCGTTTTCAGACGTTTTTCTTACGTTTTTGTCTGTTTTATTCGTTTTTGTTCATTTTCCTTACGTTTTTGTACGTTTTCTTAAGTTTTTTTCCATTTTCTTTCTTTTTTGTCCGATTTTTTTTGACCAAATTTTTTTAAAAATCAAAATTTTTGTCCGAATTTTTTGTCCCTTTTTTTTTTTTTTTTTTTGTCCGAATTTTTAAAAAAAATTAAAAAAGTTCAAAAATTTTTTCCGATTTCTTTTTCTTTTTGTCCGAATTTTTTTAAAAAAAATTCAAAATTTTTGTCCGAATTTTTTTCTTCTTTTTTTTCCGAATATTTAAAAAAAAATAAAAATAATAAAAAATTCAAATTTTTTTTAAAAAAAATAAATAAAATAAAAAAAAATTCGGACAAAAATTTTGAATTTTTTTTTTAAAAAAAAATTTGGTCAAAAAAAATGGGACAAAAAATTCGAACTAAATAAAAAATTCGGACAAAAAAAAAGAAAACGGAAAAAAAAAGTAAGAAAACGTACAAAAACGTAAGAAAAATGAACAAAAACGGATAAAACAGACAAAAACGTAAGAAAGACGTCCGAAAACGATAAAAACGGTTGAAAGCGCAAGAAAACAGGCGAAAACTGTTGGGAATTAAACTTAAGCAGTTAGTACGGTTGAAGAATACAAGAACAGTTAGGACTGCTGATGGAAGAACAATTAGGACTGCTTAAGAGATCAAGGTGAAACCGTGTGAAGATAAATATAGAAAAGATATGGTATATATCTTATTTGTATAGAGTGATTCGGTTAGATGTTTTACTTGTATAGGACTCTTTGCATTATAAAAAGAGATCCTTAGTTAGGGTTTGATATACATCGAATACATCTAATACCGAATACCTAATATCCTTCATACGAATTATCAAGTGTTCTTCACGTTCATATTGTAATCGTTTGATATATTGAAGTGATTGTTTGGTTGATATCGTTTGTTCTTATTGTCTTACTCAATCAATCACCAAACACAAACTCATATTCTTCTAAGTACTTGGTAGTAAATTCCGCGTGCTATCAAGTATATACTCAAAGTATCCCCAACACAACGTGTGTGTTTAGATCCGGTCAAGTGGTATCAGAGACAGGTTACTGATACTTTGAGTTTAGAAGAACCAGAAGTATTTACTCACTAGCAATCAAGAAGATGGACATGGAGACACCTCAAACCTCAATCCTTGCTAAACTCCCCATGCTGAAACAGAATGAATACGATTTATGGCGGCTCATAATAGAGCAATATTTCATGGTGCAAGACTATGCATTATGGGATATTATTATCAATGGTGATTCCTTCAAACCAATTGCTGTTGAAGAAACACGTGCTGATGGTTCCAAGATCACAAAGCTTAACACTGAGCCAGTTACAAACGAGGAGAGAATCAAAAAGAAGAATGATCAGAAGGCTAGGAATTTGTTACTAATGGCAATTCCTAATGATAAAGTGCTGAACTTTAGCCATTACGAGTCAGCTAAAACTCTTTTTGAAGCAGTGGTGGAAAGATTTGGTGGCAATGAAGCTACCAAGAAGGCACAGAAAACCCTACTCAAGCAAAGTTATGAAAACTTCACTGCATCAAGCAATGAAACTTTGGACCATATCTTTAATAGGCTTCAAAAGATCATCAGTCAACTTACTGTGTTGAAGATTGTGATACCTCAGCAAGATCTCAACATGAAGTTTCTAAATAGTTTACCTGCTGAATGGAACACTTATGTTGTGGTTTGGAGCAATAAACCAGAGCTGGAGAAAATGTCAATGAATGAGCTTTACAATAATCTTAAGATTGTTGAGCAAAAGGTCAAGAAGAGTGGTAGCACCAGTTCCAGTTTAGGGAATATGGCTTTTGTATCTTCTTCAAACAGTCTGAATCATGAAGATGAAGAAGCAGTTGGTACTGCTATACCAACAGTTAGCACTGCTAGTGTAAAAACTAGTACTGCTGGCTTAACTGAAGAGACCATATATGCATTTGTGTCAGAACAGTCTGGTGGGTCAAAGATCTTTAATGAAGATCTTCTTCAAATTGCTGAAAATGATTTGGAAGCTATGGATTTAAAGTGGCAGTTGGCTTTGATAAGCATCAGTGCTAAGAAGTATTACCAAAGGACTGGGAATAAGATTACCTTCAATGGAAGAGATGTTGCTGGGTATGATAAGTCTAAGGTGGAATGCTTTAATTGTCACAAGATGGGGCACTTTGCCAGGGAATGTAGAGGTCCAAGACAACAAAGCAACCAGAATCAAGGGTTTAAGAATCAGCAAGGGTCAAGGAGAACAGTTAATGTTGAAGAGCCTTCTTCCAAGGCTATGGTAGCTGTAGATGGAGCTGGATTTGATTGGAGCTTCATGGAGGAAGAAGAGGAACCAGCTAACTTGGGTTTGATGGCTTTCTCAGACACTGAGGTATATATACCTGAAAAATGTTCAAACTCTTGTCGTGCTTTAAAAGATTATGAAAATGTTAAGAAACAGTATGATGATCTTAGAGTTGAATTTAATCAAGTAAGTTTTAGTCTGTCAAATCATAAAAGAGGATTAGCTGTTTTGGAAGAACAAATTGTGTTTTATAAACAGAATGAGTCAAACTTTTCTGATGAGATAGGTATTTTAAAGAGGGAATTGCAAATAAAAGATAATAAAATGAGTGGACTTGTATATGAACTAGAGAAGCTTAAAAAGGAAAAAGAAAACATCCAGTTAAGTGTAGATACTCTTGAATATATTTCAAACGGAGTTAAGAAGATTGTAGAGAGTCAAATACTTAACAAAGCTAAATCTGGTTTAGGTTATAAGTCAGTTGCACCCCCTTTTAGAGGAATGTTTGCTCCACCAAGAATAAATTTAGCTCATATTGGTTTAGAAGAATTTAAGGATATGGATTTTCCTGGATATGGTGTTAAGGTTAGTGAGAATCCTGTTAAATTTGTTAAGGCAGAAGATTCTTTTGTGAGTGCTAGTGATAAATCTCTTTCTGAGGAAAAGATGTCCTCTGATAGGAACTCAGATGCACCAACTATTGAGGAGTGGACATCTGATGATGAGGATGCAAAGGTTAAGGATAAACCTAATGTTGTTAAGGTAGAAGTTAAACATGCTCCTAAAGTGGTTAAGACTGAAAACATAAAACCAGTTAGGAAAAATGTTAGATATGCTGAGATGTATAGGACTAAGAACAGATCATCAAGTTCTGAGTGTAGTCATAGGAACTGGAATCACTCAAAATCTAAGAAAATGGATGATAAGTTTGCTATGATTAGAAAAGTATGTTTTGTTTGTGGAAGTTTTGATCATATGGCTGCTTATTGTGATTCTAACCCATGGAAAAAGAGGGTTACTGGGAATGCAAGGGTGAACAGGAATAACAATGCTAGGGTAACTCAAAATAGTCCAACTAGATTGACAAACCCTAATGCAAATCATAAGATGTCACCTAAAGCTGTTATGTTAAAGACTGGCATCAAAACAGTTTCAACTGCTAGTCAAAATAAGTGGTTTAATAACAAGCAAACTGTTTCTAGTGCAAAACAATTTTCAAATCATGCACAAACAGTTAAAAGGCATTTTTATCAGAAAACAGCAATGACTAATCAGAAGTGGGTGCCTAAAATTAAACAAGCAGTTCCAACTGCTAGGTCAGCAGTTCCAACTGCTAGGCACTTGAATGTTAAGGGAAAAAGGGGCAATGCTGTCAAGGCCTCAGCACATTGGGTTAAAAAATCTACCAAACCCAATGGTGCATCAAAGACCTCAAACAAGTTTTCTCATCTTGATGCACAAGGCAGATCCAAACCAGTGATGGTTTGGATCCCCAAAAGAAACTAACACCTTTATTTTGTGTGCAGGAACATCCCTCAAATGGCAAAGAAGATAGAGGATATTCAGACAGTGGATGTTCAAGGCACATGACAGGCAACATGTCATATCTTTCAGACTTTATTGCTCTGGATGGAGGACCAGTTGTCTTTGGTGGTGGTGTTGGAGGAAGAATTACTGGTAAAGGGGTAATTAAAACTGGTAACCTTGATTTTGAAAATGTGTATTATGTACCAGAACTTAAGTACAATCTTTTCAGTGTATCACAAATTTGTGATAAACAGAACAAAGTTTTATTTACTGATACTGATTGTCATATACTTTCTCCTGATTTCAAGCTACCTGATGAAAGTCAAGTATTGCTTAAAATCCCTAGAAAGGATAATACATACAATGTTGAGATGAATAAACTAGTTCCTAAGGTTGGACTTACTTGTCTTGTTGCAAAAGCCACATTGGAAGAATCAATGTTGTGGCACAGGAGGCTTGGTCATGTTAATTTTAAAACCATTAACAATATTACTAAAAATGGGTTGGTAAGAGGTTTACCAAACAAAACTTTTCTCAATGACCAAACTTGTGTTTCTTGCCTTAAGGGTAAGCAACACAGAGCCTCATGTAAGCCAAAGACCCATAACTCTATTTCTCAAGCTTTATATATGTTGCATATGGACTTGTTTGGTCCTACCTCTGTGAATAGCTTGAACTTTAAGAGATACTGCCTTGTTGTCACTGATGATTATAGTGGGTTTTCTTGGGTATTCTTTATGAAAACTAAGGATGAAACAAGTGAAATCCTTAAAACCTTTATTGTTGAAGTAGAAAACCTAGTTGATAAGAAAGTTAAAATAATCAGATGTGACAATGGGACTGAATTTAAGAATAGGGTGATGGATGACTTTTGTAGAGAAAAATGTATTAAGAAGGAGTTTAGTGTAGCTAGAACCCCACAGCAAAATGGTGTAGCTGAGAGAAAGAATAGGACTCTTATAGAGGCTGCTAGGACAATGTTAGCTGACTCTAAGCTACCAGTTTCATTTTGGGCTGAAGCAGTTAGCACTGCTTGCTATGTATTGAATAGGGTTTTAGTTGTGCAACCTCACAATAAGACTGCTTATGAGCTTCTTAAAGGTAGAACCCCTGCTTTAAGCTTCATGCGACCTTTTGGTTGTCATGTTACTATCCTTAATACCAAAGACCAACTAGGAAAGTTTGATGGGAAATCTGAGGAAGGTTTCTTTGTTGGTTATTCTCTGCACAGTAAGGCTTTTAGGGTGTACAATAAAAGCACCAAGCATGTAGAAGAAAATCTGCACATAGAATTTTTGGAGAATAAACCAAATGTTGTAGGTGTAGGTCCAGATTGGATCTTTGATATTGACAATCTTTCAGATTCCATGAATTATGTGCCTGTTACAGGTACAAATACTAACAATGATGCAGGTTCAGAGGAGGAAGATGATGATTGCATTTTCATACCTGTCATGGAAGAAAGTCCTGTGAATGAGTCTTTTACAAAGAAAGATGATATTCCTTCATCAAGTGGTGTAGACAAAGAGAAAGATGCCGCTGAAACAAGTGGTCAGAATGGTAAAGAAACTCAAAATCCAACGAGCAGTACCAATGAAGTTAGTACTGCTCAGCCACAAGTTACAACTGCTGAGCAAAATAGTGATGCTACTGGACCAAGTCAACCTCATCTTGATTCACCAGTTGATACTGCTTCTCAAGCTGATGAGTTTGATTTCTTTGGAGATGGTCTGCAAAACATGCCTACCAGCTATGCAGCTCCTTCTACTCCCCATACTATTGTACATAGGAATCATCCACTTACCAATATCATAGGAGATGTACAATCTGGAGTCAAGACCAGAAGGCAAATTCAAGACCCAGATCATCATGGATTTCTCAGTGTGGTTTATGAGGAGAAACATCATGAAGATGAGCATGAGTGTATGTTTGTATGTTTTCTATCTCAGGTTGAACCCAAGAATGTGTTAAAGGCTTTAGAATCATCAAGTTGGGTTGAAGCTATGCAAGAAGAGCTACTTCAATTCAAAATTCAGAATGTATGGGTTCTGGTTGATCTACCAAAGGGAATGAGAGTGATTGGTACAAAGTGGGTATTCAGGAACAAGAATGATGAGAGGGGCATTGTGATAAAGAACAAAGCAAGATTGGTTGCTCAAGGCTATACTCAGGAGGAGGGTATAGATTATGAGGAAGTTTTTGCTCCAGTTGCCAGGATTGAAGCAATAAGATAATTTCTTGCTTATGCTTCATTTATGGGATTTATGGTCTATTAAATGGATGTAAAAAGTGCATTTCTGTATGGTACTATTGATGAAGAGGTTTATGTTTCACAACCTCCAGGTTTTATAGACCAAGAGCATCCTGACAAGGTTTATAAGGTGGTGAAAGCTCTATATGGATTGCATCAGGCTCCAAGAGCTTGGTATGAAACTCTTGCTAAATATCTTCTGAAGAATGGGTTTCATAGAGGGAAAATTGATCAAACTCTCTTTATTAAAAAGGACAAGGGTGATATTCTACTGGTACAAGTCTATATAGATGACATCATTTTTGGTTCTACAAAGAAACAGATGTGTAAGGAGTTTGAAAAGCTGATGAAAGACCAATTTCAGATGAGTTCTATGGGAGAGCTTACCTTCTTTCTAGGTCTTCAAGTACAGCAAAAGTCAGATGGTATATTTATCTCTCAGGATAAATATGTTGGTGAAATATTAAGGAAATTTCAATTCACAGATGCCAAGGTTGCTAGCACACCAATTGAAAAGGAGACACATTTGTTATTAAAGGATCACAGTGGTGAAGATGTGGATGTGCACATGTATAGATCTATGATTGGGTCTCTGATGTACCTTACATCATCTAGGCCTGACATTATGTTTGTTGTTTGTGCCTGTGCAAGATTCCAAGTAAATCCTAAGGTGTCTCATCTCACAGTAGTAAAAAGAATCTTCAGATACCTTAAGGGTCAGCCTAACTTGGGGCTATGGTATCCTAAAGAGTCTGCATTTGATCTTGTTGCATTCTCTGATTCTGATTATGCTGGTGCTAGCATGGATAGAAAGTCTACAACAGGTGGTTGTCAATTCTTAGGTCGAAGATTAATCTCTTGGCAGTGTAAGAAGCAGACTATGGTGGCCACATCTACTACTGAAGCAGAATATGTGGCAGCTGCAAGTTGTTGTGCTCAAGTTCTATGGATTCAAAACTAGATGCTTGATTATGGGTACAATTTCTTAAACACAATTATACATATAGACAATAACAGTACAATGTGTATTATTAAGAATCCAGTTCAACATTCAAAAACTAAACAAATTGAAATTAGACATCATTTTATAAGAGACTGTGCTGAAAAGAAGTTAATACAAGTTGTTAAAATACACACTGATGACAACTTTGCTGATCTCTTAACAAAAGGTTTTGATGTAAGCAGATTTCAGTACTTGGTAACAGGTATTGGAATGCTTAATCCTTCAAAAGATTAATGTCTAAATGTTTTTGGTTTTTGTACTGTTATTTGTGCTATTTGTATAGTTGAGACTGCTTGAAAATTTTTAGTACTGCTTGTGAATTTGTTAGTCAATTGTGATAACTGTTAAAAGAGAATATTGTGTGTTGTGTTTTCTTTGGTTTTGGACTAACATTTCAGGTTACGAAAAGCTTTTTGCTTTGGATTGTGCTTTGAAAAGTATGGTGGCTTGGATTGTCAAGTGTTAATGCTTGTCACACAACAAATGGTAATTGATTCACCATGTCTAACCAACATAAGAATCAACTAGTCCAGATCAAACGGTTTCTGGTAAAGACTACTCAAATCCGTTTATGGTTGACAGTTTACCAAAAACTGGTTGGTTATCAACTCACCAAATCTAAGTGTGAAGAGTTGGCTAGTCCATAGCAAACGGCTATTGGTAAAGACAAGTCAAATCCGTTCATAGCTGATAGTTTGCTAAAAATTATAAGTGGACAAAACTGTTTTCGAATCCACATTAAACTTAAAATTTGATTTTATCTCTGAAAACTTTTTGCTAACAGTTAGTACTGCTGGGGTTAACAGTTTGAACTGCTGGCTTCACCAGTTTGTTCTGATTGTTCAAAACTTAGTTCCTATTGAGTTTATGCTCTGTGATACACCTCTCTCAGAAGGTGATACATCTGGAAGTGTTGAGAGCAGTTGGAAACTACACAACTGAATTGATGGTAACTTGTACAAATGGTCATATTGGATGCTGAGCTTGGATAACATATGTTCTAGTTCCTCTGATGGTGAGGATTCTTCCAAACAGGGGAGGATTAAAGTTTGTTCTAGTTGCTGTTAAAGATGATTGATGATTATGAAATTCAGGGGAGGAATTAAGAGTCAGAGATGAATTATAAAGAAGTTCATAAAGTCTATTCATTACAGAGGTGGATTCATTACATAAGAGCTTCACATAAGAAAAACCAACAAAACCAACCAACTCCTAACATCATTAACTACCAACACACAAACCTAAACCAATCTAACACATAACAACTACTCAAGCTTTCCTTTTCCTTTTCCTTGGATATCCGGCATGGTTTTGCTGCGGGCTCCTCTGCTACCCATGACGTCAGACACCTTTTTGCAAGGGAGTGCCAGTACAACTGTTCTTGGTTTTGGAACTTGCTTCTTCTCAAGAACAGGGATTCTCTTCATTGATGATGCGGCTTTTTCAAGTTCTTTTGTTAATAAGACTGATAGCTTTTGAAGATCATCATCATCAGACGAGTCAGAAGAGGAGGATGAATCATCCACATAAGGTGGAAGTTCATCTGTTGAAGGTTCTTCAGACGAGGTTATTTCAGCCTTTTTCTTTGAAAGATTAATTCTTGAAGTTGAAGAATAGTTTGGTGGAAAATAGTTTTTCCAACCTGAACTTCCAGAATCTGAAGAAGAGTCGGATGAAATCTCTATAATGTTTGGTGGAGAAGAATTCATAGTGATTGGAAAGTTAAAGATTTGTGTTGAAGATTTTGTGTGGATATGTGAGTTTTTATAGAGTTAATGAAGGATTAATGACATTAAATACGGGGTTGATATGAGGAATTAACTCTTGGGTTGGTATAAGGAATTAATTTCTTGATGGAATTAAATTTAATTTTGGTAATTTTTGAAGAGTTGACCAAAAGAGTATGATATGTGAAGATAATTCCCAAAGTGTTTCGTGATTAAAGTCAAGTGTTTGAAAGAATCCACCCCATCAACATAATCAGAAGTTTAATTCAAGAAACTTATTGATTTGCATAGAAATCATAAGTTTAGGGGAGGATTGTTGGGAATTAAACTTAAGCAGTTAGTACGGTTGAAGAATACAAGAACAGTTAGGACTGCTGATGGAAGAACAGTTAGGACTACTTAAGAGATCAAGGTGAAACCGTGTGAAGATAAATATAGAAAAGATATGGTATATATCTTATTTGTATAGAATGATACGGTTAGATGTTTTACTTGTATAGGACTCTTTGCATTATAAAAAGAGATCCTTAGTTAGGGTTTGATATACATCGAATACATCTAATACCGAATACCTAATATCCCTTCATACGAATTATCAAGTGTTCTTCACGTTCATATTGTAATCGTTTGATATATTGAAGTGATTGTTTGGTTGATATCGTTTGTTCTTATTGTCTTATTCAATCAATCACCAAACTCATATTCTTCTAAGTACTTGGTAGTAAATTCCGCGTGCTATCAAGTATATACTCAAAGTATCCCCAACACAACGTGTGTGTTTAGATCTGGTCAAAAACGTATAAAAACGGATAAAATTGTAAGAAAAACGGACAAAAACGGAAAAAACGTAAAAAAAATATTTTTCTAAAAAAAAATATATTTCGAAAAAAATATTTTTCTAAAAAAATATTTTTCTAAAAAAAATTATTTCGAAAAAAAATATATTTTGAAAAAAAAATTATTTCGAAAAAAAATATATATTTTTTTAGAAAAAATATTTTTCTAAAAAAATTATTTCGAAAAAATAATATTTTTCAAAAAAGGACTAACGTTGCAAACGGCCGTTAAGGAAAAGGACTAATGTTGCAAAGGCTTGTTTGGTTAATGGACTAACGTTGACACTTGCTAACGGAAAAGATAACGTCAGTTAACGATAGGGACCATAGGTGTTATTCTTTTGCAGCATGAGGGACTATACACGCAACTTTGAAACCCGAGGGACTATGCGTGAAATTTTGGACAAACCACATGGACGATCCGTGTAATTTACGCTAAAAGTTATATATACTTCCGTAGCAAATGAGGAGGCTAAATTCCACAACACAAAATAAACACACGTAAAACTCCGCCATGCTAAAATCTCCACTTCGTATAAGCAAACCCTCATCCAGAAGATGGTTCAATCGAATTTACGCACTCGTTTACGCAATCGCCATTGTCGCACTCATTTATCGACATTGTTGTAACCTTCTTTACGTTCCTACGTTAACCACCGTTATCCTATTAACAGCTGATCTCGTGTTAGCTTTTTTATGGGCAACATGGCAAGCTTTCTTTATTAATCCAATCCACCATCAACTTTTCCTAGAGAACTTGCCACAAGTGGCTAAGGAAAGTAACTACCCTGGACTCGATGTTTTTGTTTGCACCGCTGATCCGTTTAAGGAGCCACCAGTTGGAGTTGTTAACACTGTTTTGTCTGTGTTGGCGTATGATTACCCGACTGAGAAACTGTCGGTATATGTGTCCGATGATGGTGGGTCGCAGCTAACGTTGTTCGCGTTCATAGAGTGTGCTAAGTTTGCTAGACATTGGTTGCCATATTGTAGGAAGTATAATATAATGGATAGGTCTCCTGAAGTTTATTTTGCAAATGATACATGTTTGTTTCCCGAAACAAAAGAAATTCAGGTGCGCTTTTTAACTGTCTAAATCTTGTAGGGATAAACAAAATAAACGTACAAAACCTGGATATTATTTGAATATTTGAAAGGCGTGTGAACACTTTCAGATTGAATCAATTCAGTGGTTCTCCCAAATTATTCAATCGGATACAATTCAGATATTGAGAACGTTTTGAATGCTATCTCAGGGATTAGGGCACTAACGGCCTTTTAGGCAGTTTTTAATGGTTTTAAAATTGTCAAAATTAGTCTCTTAATTATGACTAAATTGGTAAAACAAGTTAATACAATTACACTAAAATATCCGACAAATCCTACCTCTTCTTATTCCGCGGGATTGATATTACTATTATTGTTGTGAATTGAGCTATAATGGCAACATATTTCTAGGTGAACATTTTAACTTGTGAGTTGTGATGAACTGATGATAAATGTAAGATCTGTATATTATAAATAATTAGATGTACTTACTCTTATTTTAAGGAACTAGTTAGGTTAATTTCATGCACCAACACCGAATTTTAAACTTACCACCATGAGCAAATTAATTTGATAATTAAATTCTTCTACTTTGCTAATATTGCTAGTTATATCGTGAAATTACTAAAGTTCTTCTGTTTTTGTTGCATAGTTATTAATTATCTAGCATGTTTCAAAAGTCTAATAAATTTATTAATGAGTCTAGACAGAAACAATTACTAGGTAATCTTCAGAACTAAATTGTTAATTTTCAGAAAAAAACTTTACTTGAAGCAGTGCTATGATCTAGGTAACCACTAGTAAAAATTGATAACATGGCATAACATGTGTCGGTGACTTTTTGGTGCAAAGGTTAATTATATTACTTACCGAATTTACATCATAAGAATAAAACCATAAGCTGATATTGGGCATTTCCCAAACCAGATACAAAAACAAACATAATACAAACTATTGTTGCTTATCCGATATCTGATAAAGCTAGACTATATGTCTGATAAGTTTGATCTCAGACAGAAACAGAGCATCAGGTAACATCAGACTTTATCCTTCTTAGAAAGCATTCTCTCATATCAAATTCAACTTATTATGCACCTACCATCTAACTACATTTTCATCACTCCATTCCATTAAGACCACTCAACCTGCCACCACAGTAGTCTAGATGGAAATGGAGGATGGCATCACTAGGCACCCATAACCCATCCATGGAGGGACTCTGCTAAAACAACCTACATTTCCCTCTCAAAGAAGGGTTTCAGTTGCTTGTGAACACTCTCCCTCCATGATGACCAACCATTACCTCATGTGCCAATGCATTGAGTGGACCAAGCAGGATCATCTTACACTCCTCGCTATTCCACTCATCATACATTGGCCGCCCCAACCATATACCCTTCACAATGGGTTGCTCTACATTATGGTACATTCAAAGGAATTAGACCTCTCACTATAGGATCAAAGCCTACCATAGTTCCCTCTTCAAGGCCAAACTGGATAGGAGAATGATGATCCGGTGAGTACAGTCACACCCAATGAACTCCAAGGTACTAGATACATACCCATTGTTATGGTTTGCAATAAACAACTCATTGACTTTACTGACTCAAAGTCAAGGAGATGATAAGCCTGAGATAAAACCCATATCCAAACACCCCTTAATATAGCAGCTCAAATTCTCATACTATTCTTCACATACAATAAGAAGCCTTCTTTTGGACATGTGAAATCAGTCAATGGTATCAATATGACAATTCCATGATACTTCCCTCCAGGACCTCTTTAGAACACTACCCTTCCTTTGCGTGAAAGGGACGGTTTTTTCCTTTTGCGGCATAATACTTCCGCTACCTAATTAAGAGAGTGAACTGATATTCTTTTTTGTTTTACGTGGGTAGCTAGGAATGTGTGTTAGACGTATTTTTAATAAACTAGACTCACTATAGTAGTTCGTCCAGCTGCTCTTGCTGAAATCATCACTCACATTTGAAACCTTGAATTGTTTCTTTTGTCCTAAAAGTAATGGAAATCTGAAACACAACCAGAACAAAGTTATTTATTTGTTTTGTGAGTAGATTTCTCTTTATCAGCTCTAGTGATGTCATTTGTTAATATCACATAGGAAGTTCAAGATACGCGCATCATAAGTATTTGCAGGGGATGTTGGACTGTTTACTTTTCAGAAAAACTAGTACACCGTAACAAAGAAAAAAAAGTAGCAGGTTCGTAGCCGGATATGCTTCGACTCCAAAACACCCACAGAAAGACAATATCCGAGACGAAATCATAGTCCGTTCACACGCTTGGATTTCTAACAAGATTAGAAGAAAGTAATCCAGTTTGATTGGATTGCATTGTTAATTTTAAATCCACTTAAACCGTTATTCTTTTGTATCTTTTCTAGTTCCTTGATAGCGACAATCGAAAAGAAAAAAAAAAATTATCCAATTCATATCCGGGGATCCTAATGAAGTACAATACCAATTGTCACGTTTATTTTGTGGGGAGTAGGTAATGTATGAAGAAATGAAAGCCACAATTGAAGGCGTGGTAGACCAAGGATCAATTAATGTTGACCAACTTATTGATGATCGTACGGTCAAAGCATTCAGCAAATGGACCGCTGACTTTACAAGTCAACAACATCCTACGGTTGTCGAGGTATTTATTTTCTATATTGAAACAAAAAATAAAAAATATCTTTTTTGAAACAAAAGTTTATGACATTAAGCACTTACAAATAGGTTCTACTTAGAAGTGACAAAGATAAAGATGTTACGGATCATTATATGCCCAATCTCTTCTATTTAGCGCGAGAAAAGAATAAAGCCATTCCGCATCGCTTCAAGGCGGGCGCTCTTAACACCTTGGTACGTCAACCTTGATCGATCTCATTGGCTTTTGTTTTAGAAAGACAAATTAACACGCTAATAAATTAGTTGATCATTTTGTAGATACGAGTATCAACCATAATGACTAATGCACCTTTAATCCTTATCATGGATTGTGACATGTACTCCAACGATCCCAAAACACCACTTCGTGTATTATGTTATTTTTTGGACCCTAACGTTGATCCAAAGCTTGCGTTCGTTCAATTCCCTCAACGCTTCCACAACATTAATAAGACTGACACATATGGTCTTGAACATGTGTTTGAGACACAAGTATGCTCCATAGGAATGGATGGTTTGGGTGGCACAATATTCATGGGCTCTGGAGGATTTTTTAAAAGAAAAGTTCTTCTCGAGAACCATTGTGCATCACACAAGCTATGGAATGAAACAAAGGAGTCTGAAGATGTTTTAGCATTAGCACATCGTGTCGCTAGTTGTGTTTATGAGGAGAATACAAAATGGGGTTCAGAGGTACACTATAGGAGACGAGTCTATATATATTTATTTTATTGTAACTTTCTCATTTTGTTAAGTTAATTTATCATTATTACAATTATTTCAGGTCGGGTTTAGGTATGGTACATTGGTTGAGGACATCTACACGGGTTTTAGACTCCACTGCTCAGGATGGAAATCTGTCACATGTAACCCAACTAGAGCTGCATTTCTAGGCGGTATGCCGATAGCCTTCAACGAATTTCTATGTCAATCAAGCAGATGGTACTTGGGCTTGCTACAAACAGGACTTTCTAAATTTAGTCCAGTAACCTTCGGAATGAAGTTTTTGAACCCTTTACATGCCATGTGCTATGTTCAGTTCCATTTTCGTGTCTTTTGGTGTATTCCCATCATCATCTACGCCTTTTTGCCTCAATTAGCGCTTATAAACTCTTTCCCAGTATTCCCGAAGGTTAGTAGTCCTAAATAATGTTACTACTAAAATACTATTGATTAACTGATTTATATAATTTAAATTTGGTGGTACAGGTTTCAGATCTCTGGTTTTGCTTATACGCGTTTCTTTTCCTTGGATCATATGGGAAAGATCTTTATGAATTCCTGATGGCCGGATCAGTGTTCCCAAAATGGTGGAATCGACAAAGAATGTTGTTAATATTGGGGAGCTCTTGTTTCCCGTTATCAATATTTAATTGGTTACTCGCATCCTTAAGCTTGTCGGCATTTGAATTCAATGTGACAAGCAAGGTGTTAGACACGGAGCTAAGCAAGCGCTATGAGAAAGGGGTTTTTGAATTCGGGGTGGATTTGCCATTGTTGTTACCAGTTAAATATAGCAGCACTCATCAATTTATTAGCGTTTGTGATGGGAATAAAGGAAATTGTTATAAATAATGGGAGGTTTGAAGATTTTCTTGGGCAGTTATTCATAGCAGGGTTTGGTATGGTGAATAGTTGGCCGATTTACGAAGCAATGGTGTTGAGGAATGACAAAGGAAAGATGCCTACTAAGACTACCATTAAATCAGTTTGTGCAACTTTGGCGATTTGCTTTGTATTCAGTTCTGCATTTTAACAACCAGCTAGCTTCCGCGCATGCATATGTCGTACGGGTAACACTACTACAAAAAAGACCTTTTAGACCGGTTAAAAACGGCTTTTAAACCGGTTACACGGGGGGTCTAAATGGGGGGAGGTCTAAAAGGTGTTGAACAAAAAGACCGGTTTACGCACCGGTCTAAAAGATGGTTTTTAAGACCGGTTCATTTGCATATAAAGACCGGTTCACGCACCGGTCTAAAAAAAGGTCTTTAAGACCGGTTGTTATGATATAAACCGGTCTTTATGTGGCTTTTTTAAAATAAAAAAAAAAATGGGTTGTTTGGGATTGCTCATAAACTTTTTAAGCAGTTTTAATAAGCAATCCCAAACAAACCCACTACATGCAGTAATCTAGTCTCAACAGGTAATCCCAACCTGTCTCGACAGGTACCAAAATATACCATTTTAGACCCGTTACCCAACCAGCTCAACCCGATCAATCTGCCACATGTAATTCCAAGTAAGCCATTGGAGAACTTTCGTGATGGCATTTGAGAACTTTCGTGACTTTTAATCAAATTTCTTGCAGAATAGCTTAACACATATTTACATTTGAGAAGATGAAAACATGTATTATTGGTTTGGCAGGGGAACTTACAGATGGCTTATCAAAGGAAATCCAAACTAAAAGCCAGTAAACAATTTTACATTAAGCGATCTGATGCTTAATTCTTTTTGTGAAAGTGTTTTGTATACAAACATTTGAAAATAGTTGTTCCATCAGCGCCAGTTCCTGGAGATGGCTCCTATGTTTTTGGTCTGTTTACCTAGAAATAGACATCAATTTGGGAAATTAGTAAATTGCACAAAAACAAGAACACAACATCCTAAAACCATAAACATTGTACTTTGTGTGGCTACATGACCAGATAGGTATCTGAGACATGCCGTTACTATAAATCTTGATACATAGAAGTATCAAGAACTCTTGGCATTAAATATACCTGTGAACAGTTGAGTTACTCCATCGTGCGGTAATCATATGATGAATCTCTGACCTTGTTGTATCAAGTGCTGGCTGTGAGATCTCGAGCCCTTCATCTTTCACTAGTGACAGATATCTGCGAATATCAAACAACTAAAACAATATTCAGACCTAAAATTCTACGAAGTCCACAAGGGGCTGTGGTGCAGGGCATCTCAGTCCAAATGGGCAATATTGCAGACCTAAAATAAGCCTTTTTAAAAGCTCTAAATTCCACAAAAAAAAAACTCAAACAGTTAAAGCTTATAGTGCTAACTACCTATGGAACAAAAATCAGCCAATGAACTTAAGTGAATAAACAGAAAATAAGCTGAGAAAGGTCTGGTAAAGCTGATGCAGGCTGCAAGTTGTGCAGGGCCTAGCAGTCAACCAAAGGGCTCAATAGGTACTTAAATCTAAAAGCCAATCAATGAGAACTGAAAATGTTATAAACTACTCCTAGAAAATAAGTAGTGCGCACTGAATTCAAACAAGAATAAGCTAAGTTCAATCTTATGGGGAACCTGGAAAAGCTGATGCAGACTGCTATGAGTCTGAGCAGACTTGTTAACCGGATTGGTTCCACAAACCACAAATCAAACTGAGGTTGGTCAAACTCTTAAACTCCATTTCAATGAACTATGTTGAACCTGAAATAGACAAGAACAAATACCTCAACTGCTTATCTCAGTGATAAGCAGTTATGGCAGTTACAGCTTACAAAATTCACACTAACAACTGATAACATACAAATCCACTAAATACACCTTAAAATTACTGAATAATAGCTACTATCACCTAAGTACACCTAATCAAACTTAAGAAAGTTGCAATTGAACAGTAGTGACTAAATTTTACCCGTTTACAAGGCTGTGCCAAACACCCCTTACATGCTACTAATATGAAATTTTAAACTAATTCAAGCTACTACAAGCTGAGGAATCTGAAGACAGCTGATTAACTAAGCACAAGAAGAACAATCAGCACTAACAATAAGCTAACAAGCAGTTTGACTATATAGTTGACCTTTTAAACCTGTCTAATTAGCCTAACTAGCCTCAAATCATAGTTCAAGAAACACCACACAAACACTTGCAAAATGAAAATACGACATACCAACAAGAGTATAAACCGTAAGAATTCAATAAAATATACCTGTCTCTCGACTTCCTTCACTTAATCTTCGGATTCCCTAACCGTATCCTCCTAAATCAAACAATCAAATCAACTGTTCTTAAAGCAAAATTATTTGTGTGTTACAAGAAAAGCCTAAAAATAAAAAAATCAACTGATCTTAAGCAAAACATTGAAAACAAACATATCAAATTTCATATAAAAATATATAGTAGTAAATAAAGCAAATTACAGATCTAATTCTTCTTTATACCCACCTTAGGTGGAAACACATGGATGTTTTGTAGGTCAACAAATTAGGTGGAAACCCTAATCAATTTAGGGGGAACCGAAATATTTGAGGAAAAGGGGGAAAATGAAATTAAAGTTAAAATTTTTGGTGGGTTTTGGGGGAGGACGAAAAATAGTAAATACTGATGATTATATAGACCGGTGGAAAATAACACCGGTTTAAATAAGTTTTTTTGGACCGGTGTTTTAAATATCACCCGGTCTAAATGTTAAAAAGACATTTAGACCGGTGTCTTCTATTTGCACCGGTCTAAATAACTCTTGGCGGGGTTAAATCCTCATTTAGACCTGCATTCTTTTTAAAGGGTCTAAATAAGGGGGTCTAAAAGCCAGTTTTTGTAGTAGTGTAACTAGTTTAGGTGTTTGAAATTCCTATGCAATATTCTACTTTTTGCTAAATGGAATGCGATTTAAAGCCCCCTTTAATAAGTGTATTCATACACGAATAAAAATCCCATGCAATCTTCTATCTATTCGTTGGTGTATGATCATATCAAGCATATGTCAACATTCATTTCAGCAGTTCAAAATAGCAGACACATAGGTTTTCATGTTAATTGAATCACACCAACTTTTTTTAATGTTAATTTTCAATACATGCATGGCTTCAAATAAAAAGAACAAGTCTTATTTGTGCTCCAAAATGTTCTCCAAGCTAGCAACTTGAGAAATCACCAAGTTCCAAGTTTACACGAATAAAAATCCCATGCAATCTTCTATCTATTCGTTGGTGTATGATCATATCAAGCATATGTCAACATTCATTTCAGCAGTTCAAAATAGCAGACACATAGGTTTTCATGTTAATTGAATCACACCAACTTTTTTTAATGTTAATTTTCAATACATGCATGGCTTCGAATAAAAAGAACAAGTCTTATTTGTGCTCCAAAATGTTCTCCAAGCTAGCAACTTGAGTAATCACCAAGTTCCAAGTTTACACGAATAAAAATCCCATGCAATCTTCTATCTATTCGTTGGTGTATGATCATATCAAGCATATGTCAACATTCATTTCAGCAGTTCAAAATAGCAGACACATGGGTTTTCATGTTAATTGAATCACACCAACTTTTTTTAATGTTTATTTTCAATACATGCATGGCTTCAAATAAAAAGAACAAGTCTTATTTGTGCTCCAAAATGTTCTCCAAGTTAAGCTAGCAACTTGAGAAATCACCAAGTTCCAAGTTTACACGAATAAAAATCCCATGCAATCTTCTATCTATTCGTTGGTGTATGATCATATCAAGCATACGTCAACATTCATTTCAGCAGTTCAAAATAGCAGACACATAGGTTTTCATGTTAATTGAATCACACCAACTTTTTTTAATGTTAATTTTCAATACATGCATGGCTTCAAATAAGAAGAACAAGTCTTATTTGTGCTCCAAAATGTTCTCCAAGCTAGCAACTTGAGTAATCACCAAGTTCCAAGTTTACTTGGTCATCACGATTTGACCAAACATTACAAAAATGTTTATTTATCTATTCTTCTAAAGTGGCCTATGATAAATCCTTATTGGTCATATATATATACATATATATATATATATGTAGAATCTGGATCGATTGAGAAGGTTTTTATTTTGAGAAGATTGAGAAGGTTTTCAAAAACGATAGATTTTTAACTTTGATTCATGTTTTTCAAGCGTAAAACTCATTTTAATGTGATTAAAATTCAAAATGTGTAAAAAAAATTTGAATCAATGTTAAAAATCTCTCGATTTTGCGATATATGTAGAATACTGAATCATCTGTACAAATTTAATGAATCATCATCATAACTCAATTTTAACAATGATTTGTGAATCAAATTTGTAATTTATAGATTCGATTCACCATAAAATGATGTTTTACTTGTGAATCAAATCAAAAACATGAATTAGTTTGTTCAAACGAAGATTTCTCAATCTTCTCAAAATAAAAACCTTCTCAATGGAACCGGATCCTATATATATATATATATATATATATATATATATATATATAGTGTAACTTTCTTTTTAGAACCACCTTATCTGTGAGAACTGCGAGAACCACCATTTTTACTCCTAATAATACATAATGTACATCATGTCAATGCATAATGTCATTTTTGAAAATACATGTAACTTAATTTCAAAGAAAAAATTAAATTAGGGGCAATATGGGAATAAAATTTTTCCATAAAAAAAAAGGATTACTCCGTATATCACAAAACCGTTTCCCCGGTTTTATTTTTTTTTCCATCCACAATCATCCCCAAAAAAGTTTCGATCAAAAAAAAAATTAATCAAAAGTTTCGATCCACTATCATCTTGTCGATCCAAAAAAAGTTAATCAAAAGTTTCGATCACCCCTCTATATCATCTTGATCGTTGTTGTTTAGATCTGGAGCAAGACTACTTGAACCCATATGATACATCATCTTGATTGATTTGACAGGTAAATTGGTTTTTGTTTAATTAATATTATGATATTAGTAGGTTGGGAATATATTAGCTACAATTAATTGTAGCCAATTGACTATAATTTTGTGCTATAAATATGAGGTCCTGATTCTTTTTGTGGGTCTCTAATTTATTGCTAGTGTGTTTTTTGTGGGTCTCTGATTTATTGCTAGTGTGTTTTTATATTTATGTTCATTTTTATGCAAATTTGTGGATCTGGTTGTCGAGGCATAAAATCATGTTCGATTTTTTTTTCTTTCACTTTAACAAATATGTATTGGTTGTTATCAGACATTGTATGTTCTGAGATATAGTATGTGTCTAGTTGTGTGATTTGGATGGGTTTTGTCCATCTAAGTGATTGTATCAAAGATTGTATTGTTGATTCGTATTAATAAAATATATTCACCCTTTTGCACCAAAAAAAAATATTGCGGTGGATCGGTAAAACTGAGTATGTTATTATTTTTGTTTAAAAATGGTTCGTTGTGTTTTGTTTAAAGTATTGAGTTTTATAATTGTATTTTTAATTTTATGATCTTTACTCAAATGCTAGATTTCTATCTTTTGACTTGTAATGGATTTATCTGTGGTATAGACTTATGTATTTGGGCTAGTACATTTGGATATCTGTTGTAGTGACTTGTGGATTTAGGATACTGCATATGTGTTATGCTATATATCATATGAAGAGTAACTTGATTTTTGATTTTTGCTATGCATGTTCAATGCGTATTGAGTTCAGGAACATACATGTTTTTCATTAAATGGACATATGCGTATTGAGTTCAATGCGTATCGAGTTCAGGAAAAACATGTATGTTTCAGGAGGTACGAACATACATGTTTTTCATTAAATGGACACATGCGTACTGGGTTCAATGCGTAATGAGTTCAGGAAAAACATACATGTTTTTCATTGAACATATATGTTTTGGAAATATTATTGAACCCAATAATGCAGCCTATATTCTGTTTGATGATTTTTTGCCTGATTGGATTATAAAACATATATGTTTTGTTAATATTATTGTATAATCATTCTCAATTTAAGTTATAGCTTATAGGATCTACTAGATTCCTTGATAATTTTGGTCGAGTTTATTGTAGCGTTTCTTATTTTGTTTGTATAAAGCTTATACGTTTAGTATTTAATCTTGACTATGATTTTCATTAGGTTTGAAGGTGTGCATATATGTTCTAACGAAGTTGATGAGAAACTCGAAGTACACATATGTTCTTTGAAGGCGTGCGCGTATGTTCTAAAGAATTTGATCAGAAAATGGAAGTACAACTATGTTTTTTGAAGGCGTGCATGTATGTTCTTGGAAGACGTGCACACATGTTAGAAAATATCTGATAAGAAACTTCAAATATGGAGTATATGTTATGTGCACATATGTCCGTTTCCATTAAATATTATTAGTGCACACGTGTATAAATCGATTAGATTCATGTATTTTCTGCATTTTAGAAATTTGTATTTTAATTGTATTTAAATTAATATTGAATTTTGTGTATAACATTTATGTTTTTGGTTTGTTATAAATTTACATTATCTAAAAAAACACAAATGCACCTTGCTATTTGAAAAACATGCATGTTGAAAAAATTATTCCAAAAAACGCAAATGCACTAAATCATATTAAAAACATGCATGCCGGAAAATTAAAAAAAAAAATCAAACATAATATAAAAATGTCTTTTACAATTATACCCTTTTGGATTAAATGTAGTTTCCCTTAATTACAAAAATGCCATTTTGCATTGATATGTTGCACACTATCCTTTATTAGGAGTACATAAGTGGTTCTCGCAGTTCACGCAGATAAAGTGGTCTCCCAAGAAAAGGGACTATATTTATATATATAGAAAAGTTGTCACATTTAGTTCCATCTGCTTTTTCTAGACACACACCTCATACACGAAGCCAACATTTATCCTTTGAATATCCTCTATCAACGACACTAATAGATAGCATGGCCACTCCTCTTTTTCATTCCAGTAAACCGTTGTCCAAAACATGGCTCAATCGTATTTTCTCCATCGTCTACGCCGCCATGGTCTTTGTTCATCTCCTACGCCATTTCCGTCACTTAATCCATTCTCCGACTCCAATTACAGTTGTTCTGTTTGTAGCTGATTTTATATTAGCTTTCTTGTGGTTAACCTCCCAGTGCTTTCATTGGAGTCCAATCGAGCGTAAGGTTTTCGTAGAGAATCTTCGACAAGCTGTAGCGGAGAGTGAGTATCCGGGGTTAGATATAATTATATGCACGGCTGATCCAACTAAAGAGCCACCGCTTGGACTGGTGAACACGGCGTTATCAGTGTTGGCGTATGAGTACCCAACGGAGAAGCTGTCCGTGTATATTTCAGACGACGGAGGATCAGAAATGACACTTTATGCATTTACGGAGTGTGCGAAGTTTGCTAAGCATTGGATACCATATTGCAAGAAGCATAATATTGTGGATAGGGCTCCAGAAGTGTATTTTGGAAGTGACAATGCTAACTGGTTTCCTGACACCGCTGAAATCAAGGTGCGTGACTAGTTGTTTTCTTTTACTATCACTATTTTGTTTTTGTTCTTTGTAGTTAAATCATATTTCTAGCTAGACATATATATGTTAATCCAACTTATGACTTAGATATAATGATGTTGTTCATGTCCTTGGCATTTTCCCTTATCATAACCGGTTTTTGGCCTAGCGAGTTATTAGTTGGGTCAATTTGTTTGTTAATCTTATGGTAGTTTGGATGAAAGTACATATCAAACATGTCTAAATCCGCAAAACTTATAAGAAAAGCTTAAGAGTTACCAGTTCGTCAACACTTTTTCATTAATTTATTCCTAATTATGTATGATAACATAGTTTTTGAATATTTAGTATAAAATTAAAATAATATCTTTTGGAATAAAATTAAAATAGTACGAGTATCTTTTGAAAGACGATATATGTGGTAACTTAGTGGCCCGATAGAGTGTTACAAGAGTGCCAGCTGTAAGAACACAACAGCAAAACTATAATCCAAAGTTCATCATTTAGAAATTCAAAGTATTTTAAAAAGCTTAAGGTGCAGTATGGTTCAAGCTTTGAAGGGGAATAGAATGAAAGAAATTCAAAATCTTGTGTTTGTTTACATTGTGGGGCCAGAGATTAGGAATTAAATTGATAGATTTGATTCAACTGCATAAGGGTGGTATTCGTTGAAAACCGTGGGCCCCTATTTTGTATACTCTCACAGTTTAATTTTTTTATTATAATAGTAATATTTAAATATAATATAAAATTAATAAATTATACTCCCTCCGTCCCAATTTTATTGTCTCATTTTTTTATTTCGGGTGTCCCAAAATTATTGTCTCATACCAAAAATGAAAAGTGAATAGGTAGTGGAGTTTGGTAAGTTTACTATATTACCCTTGGTTGAAATTAATATTACAAACTTTAATGAAGTATTAATTAATTGGTTAAGGGTAAACTTGTCATTTGGCAAAAAAGTAAGAGAGATAAAGTAGTGATAGTGATGTTTTTCTAAAAGAATGTGCTTTTTGTTATGGGACTATAATTTTGGGACGGGGGGAGTATATAATCATATATATAATAATATATTTTCTCTCTCCTACTTTTTCCCCAAACATTTCCCAAATCTTTCAAACCTTTACCAAATCCAAATCCAATTCCAATCCCACTTGCGAACCAAACGCACCCTAAAAAGTTTTATTAAACGTTGGATCAAAAAAACAATCAGATCAACAACATGACGCATGTTTTTTTAATCAGGGGCATTTTCATCATTTGTTCATATACTCAATCAAACACCTCTTTATTTTCTATCTCCTCTCTCATATCCAAAAATAATCCGTCATCATCATGAATCTGATCCATCATCATCTTCATCATGCATTGAACAAAACAACGTGCTCCAAAATATAATTTTTTACACTTCAAAAGGAAAATTTATGTACTCATCTTCAACCTTCTTGTAAACTCCAGTCAAACAAAAACTTAATTACAAATCGCAGATTTAATTTTATTTGTAAACCGAAATTGAATCACAATGAAGATATTGTAAACTTTAAGTGGAGATTTGAATCGGAGAGAAGCAGGTGTTTTATCCAGTTCTAAAAAGTGAGAATGATGGAAGGAGAGTTGGTGGAGAACTGGAGATATGTGGTGAATGACAGTTTTAGATTAGTTTCGGTACTAAAGTTTGATACAAAATGTTTTAAAATTGGTTTCTTTGTCATATTAATAAAGATTAATAAAAGTAGTGTTTATTAATAAAAATAGTTTTTTTTTTTTTTTTTTTTTTTTTTTTTTTTTTTTCATTAGTAAAAATGAATCTCTAATCAATTAAAAGCGTTGTTTAACATTAAAAAGAAAATTGTTCATCAATTAAATAGTTGTTCATTAATAAATGAGTTGTTCACGTGTTGCTCATTAGTAGGAATATATGTTCATCAATAAAAAAAAGAGTTGTTCATAAGTTTTTTTGCAGATTAGCATCATAATGTTCATCGGTTAGATCACGTTTCTCATCAGTTTATCAAATTTTTTAAAAAAGTCACGTTGTTCATTAGTTCATCAGTTTTCTAGTACCAAAACATAGCTTATCAAATGTTGCTTCAGCAATGTATGTTGAAAAATAATGTTGAATCAACACAAAAACTTACTTTGATATATCACGATATTTTTAAAAAGTGACTGTACAACTTTGTATTTGATCCGTTTATTTTTTATAATGTTCATCAGTTCATTAGTTAGTTTTGGTCATCAGTTAATTTTGTTCATCAGTTATTTTTTATAATGTTCATTAGTTCAAGTTAGTATTGTTCATCAGTTCATCAATTTTTCTAATAAAAACACAATGTTTATCAGTTCATCAATTATTTTTTATATTGTTCATCAGTTATTTTTTATAACGTTCATTAGTTATTTTTTATAATGTTCAGTAGTTTTCGAAAAAATAACGTTCATCAGTTATTTTTAATATTGTTCATCAGTTGATAACGTTCATCAGTTATTTTTTATAGTTTTCGAAAAAATAACGTTCATCAGTTCTTTTTGATATTGTTCATCAGTTATTTTTAATAACGTTCATCAGTTATTTTTTTTCAAAAAAATAACGTTCAACAGTTATTTTTGATATTGTTCATCAGTTATTTTTGATAACGTTCATCAGTTATTTTTTATAATGTTCAGCAGTTTTTGAAAAAATAACGTTCATCGGTTATTTTTTATATTGTTCATCAGTTATTTTTTATTACGTTCATCAGTTATCTTTTATAATGTTCTCGAAAAAATAACGTTCATCAGTTATTTTTGATATTGTTCATCAGTTATTTTTTATAACGTCCATCAGTTATTTTTTTTTCAAAAAAATAACATTTCTATCATTTAATTTTGATATTGTTCATCAAATATTTTTTATAACGTTCATCAGTTATTTTTTATAACGTTCATCAGTTATTTTTTTTCAAAAAAATAACGTTCATCAGTTATTTTTGATATTATTCGTCAGTTATTTTTTGATATTGTTCATCAGTTATTTTTTATAACGTTCATCAGTTATTTTTAACATTGTTCATCAGTTATTTTTTATAACGTTCATCAGTTATTTTTTTTTCGAAAAAATAACGTTCATCAGTTCTTTTTGATATTGTTCATCAGTTATTTTTTATAACGTTCATCAGTTATTTTTTTTAAAAAAAAATAACGTTCATCAGTTATTTTTGATATTGTTCATCAGTTATTTTTTATAACGTTCATCAGTTATTTTTTTATAATATTCAGCAGTTTTCGAAAAAATAACGTTCATCGGTTATTTTTTATATTGTTCATCAGTTATTTTTTATTACGTTCATCAGTTATCTTTTATAATGTTCAGCAGTTTTCGAAAAAATAACGTTCATCAGTTATTTTTGATATTGTTCATCAGTTATTTTTTATAACGTTCATTAGTTATTTTTTGAAAACGTTCATCAGTTATTTTTTATAACGTTCATCAGTTATTGTTTATCTTTAACGTGCGATATCTCACTCATATTATATCGGATTTGAGTTATTCAAATTTATGGGTAAAGAATGGCCAAAAAGCTACAACTTTCGTGTTTTAAGTTTTGCAAAATTCGACCTTTAAACTAGGCAAAATTAGAGTCGAAAATGCCAAAAATTTCAAGAAAATCAACACCCACTTAAAAAGATGAAAAAAAAAAAAGTTGCGATTCATATATCACAAAGCATACCAAATTAAAGAGAATTAAATTTAAAAAATTATGTTGAAATCGGTTTTTCATAAAAGTTTATTATTTGAAAGTTATTTACGTTTGAAGTTTTTTGGTTGGAATAAAAAAAATGGGTTAAAAGGACTAAAATGCCCCCTAACCGAATTTAATAAGAAAAAATGGAGAGAGTGGATGGTGGACACTTGTCACATTGTGAGTGGCTTTCTAGCCTTTTTAATTTTCTTTACTTTGTAAAGGATCGCATCTCCATCATATATTTATTGCTAATGCAATCTACTATTACTCTTTTAATTCCACTGCACCCTCTGATCACGACTAACATTGCTATATATGGCAGGCAATGTACGAAAGCATGAAATCAAGGGTAGAGGCAGTGGTGAAAAGCGGTGTTGTGCCGTTGAATCGAGAGATGGAATCAGAATTACAAGATGCTTTCAGCAAATGGACGCCTAACTTCACACGTTCACAACATCCTACAGTCATCCAGGTTCCTCTTAAAATCAAAGTTTATTAAAACCTTTATCATAACATATACAGCTTCATGTAGTTTTTGCATTTGAACAAAATGTAAGTTTTTTTTTTTTTTTTTTTTTTTTTTTTTTTTTCTTTCTAAATTAATTATAATGTTAACCTCTACAAATGCAGAGTTTGTTAGATCGTGGCATAGACAAAGATGTAGAAGGCGGTGTCATGCCGAATCTCATCTATGTTACACGAGAGAAACGCAACAACAAAGCACATAATTATAAGGCTGGAGCACTTAATGTCATGGTAATTGAACTCCCTATACATTGCTCCATTTTATAGAACACGTTTCTGATTAACTATCAGTTTTCGTTCTCTTATAATACATTAACAATTTTTTTTCTTTCATAATGAAGCTACGAGTGTCGGGCATAATGACAAATGCACCAATAGTGCTGGTCCAAGACTGTGACATGTACTCAAACGATCCCGAAACACCACTTCGTGCATTATGTTACTTTTTGGATCCTAAAGTTGATCCGAAACTTGCATTTGTTCAGTTTCCACAAAGATACCATAGCATCAACAAAAATGACATTTATGCGAATGAGTTCAAGGCTGAGACACAAATTCTAAGTCTTGGAATGGATGGTTTGCTAGGCGGTCAGTATATGGGTACAGGAGGATTTCTCAATCGACATGTTATTAGCGACAGTTCATCTGTGGGTGTCACTGCAAGTAGCGTGCGGGATAATGCAAAATCAATAAAGAGTAAAGAGATTGTAGTTTCAGCATACAAAATAGCCAGCTGTGATTTTGAAGAAAATACCTCATGGGGTTCCGAGGTTAGATTCTTTACTTTCTCCAAATAGCGTCCATAAAATTGAAAAAGATGGCACTACAAGAAAACTGTCATTAGAGGCACATAAAAAAAGGTGTCACAAAATGTTCAAATGTGTCACTAAAGTATTAAAAGAGTCACTAAAAGTTCAAATAGCCACTAAATTTTTTAGTTTGTTTTTCTGCCCATAACAAGTGTAACTAAAGATGGTGTCGCTAAAATAGTGACAAAAGAATGTGGGTATATAAACTTTGGCTTTGTGACACAGTTTTTTCTCGAAAATTCTCAACCCAACCAAAGCTATAACCTTTGCCTACACCTATAATAAGAGTCACCAAGCTTAAGTAATAGTGACACATTGTTTGTGTCAGTGTGTCATTAAAGCTCCGGCAAACATGACTTGTAGTTTGGGATTTGATGAATTAAGACAAAACGTCACAAATGACTGTCATCTGCTACAATATTTTGCAGATTGGATTTCGATACGGCACTCTAACAGAGGACACATACACAAGTTTTCGACTTCATTGTGAAGGATGGAAATCAGTTTTTTGCAGTCCAAAACGTGCTGCATTTCTCGGAGGTTCACCATCAAACTTAAATGATTCCTTAACACAAGTCCAACGATGGTACACGGGATTTCTCGAAATATTTTTTAACAAATATTGCCCCATAACTTACGGCATTCGATCGATGAATCCACTTCAAGCTCTATGTTACACTCAATATACACTTCGTCCGTTTTGGATGATTCCAATCTTTATCTACGCGTTCTTGCCTCAAATTTCACTCATAAACTCCTTCCCTATATTCACGAAGGTACGTATCAATCTAACTTTCCCATCATACCAACTTAATGTAAAGAAATTAAACGTATTACGATTATTGCAGGATTCTGAAGAATGTTTATTCTTGTACGCATTTTTATTTGTTGGAGCTTACGGAAAAGAGATACTTGATTATGTTGTGTTTGGCGGAGGATCTATGCAAAGGTGGTGGAGCTACCAAAGAATGTGGTTAGTGTGGGGACTCTCAAGCCTTCCATTTGCATTGCTAGAGTGGTCACTTAAAAGCATTGGCTTATCGTCATTTGGGTTTAATGTTACTAGCAAAGTGGTCGATGAAGAACAAAATAGATTATACGAACATGGCGTCTTTGACTTTGGAGTTACATCGCTCTTGTTCTTTCCGATTTCAGTTGCTTCATTGATCAACCTATTATCATTCGTGAAAGGAATGATTGATGTTTTTAGCATGGGGAGATCGGAAAAATTGTTTGTGCAGATTTTCATAGCTGGGTTCGCGGTGGTGAATAGCTGGCCGATATACGAAGGCATGGTTTTCAGAAAGGATCGAGGGAGGATGCCATTAACTGTCACCATAACATCAATATCGATTGCAGTTGCGATTTGCTTGGCATCGTCTTTGTTTTTTTAAAGTTGAATGTATCATGAAAAACAACCAAATGAAGTTGCAAGATGTAATATTTTATTTACCTGTTGTATCATAAAAAATATGATGTAGTGTCACTTTTAATCAACCGGACATATTGTCCCCATATTGTTTCTTTCGGTGTCCACTATGAAGGACAAATAAGACTAAATGAAATAACTTATGTCGTTTATATTCATGTCCAAATCAATCTTAATCGACCGTGTATGAATAAGTGAATAACACTTCGACCCCGAAACTTGGGTTTAAAAGTTCAATTGATAAGGTTAAAGATGGTCTTACTATCTATTATCGGGAAAGAAATATCTCGAGATGAAAAATCCAAATGAGAAGAATAGAAAGAAATACGAGTAATTATTTGAGCTTTATAGCTTTTATTCGAGTGTATAACCGTTTTAAATAGTAATAAGGTTATATAATAAGGCTTTTAGACTATCCACAGTAAGGCAAGGGGAATCGATCGATTAATCGATCGGTGTCGATCGTCCTTTCTGTGGAACAATTTGAGGAATCGATCGATTGCATCTATTTTGTGAATGAAGGTCGTCCAAACGACCACCAATCGTTTGGTATTTTGCACTTTTTTTTTTTTTGACCGTTTGGATTTGAAACGTTGGGCCTAAACAAAAAATAAAAAAATTACCTTTTAAAGTTATACTTTCACACTATAAATAACACACTCATTTCACTATTTTTTTCACACGTTCTCTATATACACATTCTCTCAAATAACACCCTCATTTCACTATTTTTTTTCACACTTTCACACTATGAATTCTTACGAGCTATTTATTGCCGATTGATCTTCGTAATGTTTGAAAGTTATTTGAATTTTATTTGAATTATTATGTAAGGTTTGAATTATTAATGAAATTTAAGTTTGTTGTTAAAAATGTTTTAAAAAAAGAAGATGAAGGTCGCCCTTACTGGGGCACCCAATCGACTGAAAGTCGCTGGATAGAGAAAGCTGACGTGGCAGAGAAAATGAGAGGGATTAACCCTCCTTACTGTGTGCAGCCTTATAATGGTTGAATACCGATATAGGACTTTAAGCGAGAAAGTCAGAAAACTATGCATATACCAGTATACCACACTGGACACTTTTGTTTATTTGTAATCTTTTTTGGAAGTTCTGTAAAAAAATATATATATAAAAATAAAAAATATATATAAAAAAAAAAAAAAAAAAAAAAAAAAAAAAAAAAAAAAGGCTTTTTTGGAAGTATTCCATTTTTGTTACGGATAAATATGGAATGGATGTCCATATATATTATTATTAGTAGTTATCTTAATTAGAGAATTTTATCTTGTGGAATACTCTATCTTGTATTACTAGCAGGG